>JALJCQ010000031.1:0-600000 GCA_023091665.1 Pythium myriotylum | reverse complement strand
GCGGCTCGCAATTGCTTCCAACGCCTACTCGCGTCCCGCGAACGCGCCGCCCCGCATCGAACAACGCTACCGCTAGAGTGCCGTCCCTCCTTCGTAGGTATTTATCCGAAAAACCAGAGCCGTTGAGTCTTCCCCCCGAGAGGGTCCGAGATTTGCCATTTCCACGCCCCCTCCTGACGCTGGCGTATGTAACGTGCGTCCCATTGGTTTATCATTAAAAAATAGTTCGGGAAGCAGCATCATGCATGTATCCATGGCGCCAGGTCACTCGGATCAGACCGGAGCTTTTTCGATCAGGCTCGAAAGAACACAGTTCGAGTTTCGCATACATGCGTAGATCGGCATCCACTACCTGCGTTAGTACATCCTGCATGATGATCAAATAGTCGCGGGAGAGGAAGACGCACCCAAGCTCAAAGGCGTCATCACGATGAGACCCCATGACGTGAACGATGTCCGGTCACCGCGTGAGACCAACCATGCGGTGGCGCCAGCGGTGACGCGTTCGATATCGAAGGCCACGTGGGATCCCTCTACGGTACGAACAAAGGTCGCCAAGCCACAACGGTCGGCGCGAAAGGGCTCAGCAAGCGTTGACGAGACGACTCATGCACTGTCACAGCAGCGGAGACTGTGTTTTTCCGAGGCGCAGCTGGTGTCTGGTCTCGGCGTGGTAGGGTTCTCCCAAGTTCGTTGCTGTTGAAAGCATGACCTTTTGATGGCTTCTCGTGGTCCATCGCCCTGGTCCACCGCCAGACGACCTTTGCTCCAGGCGGCGTGGTAATGCGCGTCTCTCAACCTGAGGACCCAGCGTGGCAAGCCCGAACACGGCTGAAAGTTCTCCACAACTCAATTTGACTCCGTTCGAGAGTATCTTTCTCCGACGCGCAGTCGTCCCATCCGCAGTTCCCCCTCGCTCCTGCTATGTCGCAGCCCCGCCGAGAGTCTCGGTAAGTGGACGCTTCTCTTCATGGTGTTCGTGGAGGGAGAGCCAGTATGTTGAACCTTGTCCTGCGTAGCATGCGCTCGGCTTCGTCCGTGTCGCCGCTGCGGTTCCCGCTACCCGAGGGCATCTTCGGCTCGGTGCGACTCGGCTCGGCGAAGATCAAGATCCTCGAATCCCAAATCCAAGCACTTATCTCTGCAGCTCTCAAGGAGAGCGACCGCGCCGAGTCCTTCGGCCATGCCGCTTACGGCTGGCCCTGGGAGATCGTCGGCATCCAAGACGACTGCACGGTGCTGAGGCGGCGTGAGTACGGTGTTCCGACACGGGCACAGTACCGCCTCATGGGCGACGTCGTCGGCCACTACCGCGACCTCATGGGGCTCATGTACGCCGAGTCGTCCATCGGCCTGTACGAGTGGATGCAGTTCCTCAACCATCACACGCTGGATGCCCACGTGCTGCAGACGTTCGAGACGGCCTCGGACGAGAGCCCGCACCACTACTTTGGCGTGAAATGGGCCGTCACACAGTCCTCGCTCATGTCCGGCAAGGTCGACCAGTTGTTCGTGGAGTACATGACCTACACGCAGGACCTCCGGGGCCGCGAGGTTGCCGTGCGCGTGACACTTCCGCTCCAACTGCCGCAAGTCGACGACATCATGGACGCCATGCGCGTGCGACGGCTGAGCTCGCAGGTTGTCCAGATCCTGCGGCCGTCAAACGACTCGCCGCGGTCCTCGGACGTTTTTCTCATGGTCGAGAACGACTTCCCGTCGGCCGTGCCGGCTGCGTACACCAAGTCGTTGCTCGCAACGGTCCAGAATCTCGCCGTGAGTCTCGATTCGCGTCGCATCCGCCGTCGTGGGCTGCTGGCCGAACGAAAGTGGGTCCCCAATGCGTCTCGGCTCAGCTGCGTCGTCTGCACCAAGAGCTTTGGACCCGCGCGCGGGCGCCACCACTGCCGGCTCTGCGGTGAGGTGATCTGTCGAAAGTGCCTCGTCGTGCGCGACACGGCGCTGTCTGTGTCAAAGAAGACCTTTAAACTAGTCAAGACCAAGTTTTGTCTGCTCTGCATCACGAAATTGCGCGAGCCGTCGCTCTCCGAGTATACGGCGTCTGCGATCATGGCCTCGAGCAAAGGAAGCGGCATCGAACTGGCTCCGAGCGGATTTGACACGAGCACGTCGGCCTGGTCTGTGACCGACTCGGAAGATTGCTTCGCCGATTTTACATGGACCGACTGGTCGGCTTGCTCGACGCCGTCGGGCGTCGAGACGCTCGAGCGCCTCGACGAGCCACGACCGATCGAACCGGACGAGTCGTTGCTCGCGGCCGAGACCATGATCACGATCGACACCAAGGACATGATCCGCGAGAGCGCCGTGCTCTCGGGCAGTCTGCTGAGCGACTCGAAGCGCGCGAGCGTCTGGAGCTCGCCCGTGCGGTCGTGGCAGTCGATCAACCAGCGGCTGGCCGAGCAGGAAGCGCTGCTGCGGCAAATGGCGCGCGCGTCCTCGCGCCCTCGGAAGAGTAGTCCCATGGATCATGGCGTGAGTCCGTGACCAAACACAGAGAGCGAGCTACGTGCGGCATAGCTCATTGGCTCCTCAACGTCGTATCATATTTCCACGTTTTTGCTTGATCGAGGCGCGCACCCACCCACGCGGCTGGCGCCAGACACAGATCGCGACTTGTCCAGTCGAGTCAACTGGAGACAAAGCCGCTGGCCGGCTCTCCGCGCCATTTAGTCACAATGGGTGGGTGGGAGAACCCGCCCTTTTGATGGCTGCCATTATTGCAATACAAATGGAAAAAAGGGGGGGGGAGGGTGTCCCGAATTCGAGCCGGCAATAATCGGTTCTTTTCGGGACCAGCAGACGAAGCCATGTTTACGGGTGGTCTAGTTGTAAGCGCCGGTTTGTTGAAGCCACTGCAGGGTGGGAAAAATAACAAGATCTGCAGATACTGTTCTATCAGTACATTTGGGTAGAATCACGCCGACTTTCCAGCTCCCCCCGTACGCCAATGTACTGATAGAACGCCATTTCCCCTCCTCCCTGGGACATCCATCGAGCCTGTGGATCGTCCACAGAGCTCCAGAGCACAACTTGTGGCGTGGAGGCTGTCACGCCCTCTCATCCTTTATCCTAAAATGTCCGACCTCCTCTACCTCTCCATATCTTCCCTGTTTCCCGCCGCCTCCCATAACCTATATCGCTGCTCGAGAACCGACGCACCCAGCTGTTCTCCGCGCGTGGACCCGTCCACCGTCCAGAGAAAGGCCGCTTCCTGTGTGCCTTGTGCCGTTGGGGGGGAAGGCTCATGACCTGGTGGTCGTCGCGGGATCGCCTTATCCCTTCCCTTTCTCCCCCTCGCTCTCTCTCTCGCGGCCGATGGCCCCACAACTCAAAGTCGCCGTCTTGTCATGTCGCTCGCTCGGTGCGTTCTTTCGTCGGGATGACGTCGTCGCCGCGTCCTCTTCCTCGTTGTCCCTCGTTCTCACTCGGCAAACTTGTGCAGCATGCGCAGCTCTTCGCTCGCTTCGACGCGCTTCCCGCTGCCCGAGGGCGCCTTCGGCCCGCTGAGCCTCTCGCCGGCGCAGCGAGACGCCTTCCGCGCGCAGTGCGAGGCCCGCGTGCGCGCGGCGCTCGACGAGTGCGAGCGCGCCGACTCGTTCGGCCACGAGGCCTACGGCGCGCCCTGGGAGCTCGCCGGCATGCAGGACCAGTGCTCGGTCATGCGCAAGCGAGAGACCGCCACGCGCGCGCAGTACCGCCTCATGGCCGATCTCGTCGGCGACTACAAGGACATGATGGAGCTCATGTACGCCGAGACGAGCCACGACACGTACGAGTGGATGCAGTTCTTGTACCAGGAAGTCGTCGACGCGCACGTGCTCGAGAGCTTTGAGAAAGGATCGACCGACAACGCGCACCACTATTTCGGCGTCAAGTGGGCCGTGCAGCAGGCCTCCATGTTCTCCGGCAAGGCCGACCAGTTGTTTGTCGAGTACATGACCTACCGCAAAGACCTCCGCGGACGAGACATTGGCGTGCGCGTCATGCTGCCCGTACGCCTGGGCGAGGTCGACCACCCGATGGAGGCCATGAAAGTGCGCCGACTGAGCTCCGAGGTCGTCATCATCATGCGCCCCGTGTACGAGTCCAAGCGCTCGACCACGAGGCTCTTTGTCATGGTCGACAACGACTTCCCAGGCTCCGTGCCGACCAGCTACTCGCACAACCTGCTCGGCATGGCCCACAACATGCCGCTCTGCGCCGACTCGCGCCGCATCCGCCGACGAGGACTCATCTCCGAGAAGAGCTGGGTCTCTAACAGCTCGCGCCGCAGCTGCATCGTGTGCACGCGCAACTTTGGCGCCGCGCGAGGACGCCACCACTGCCGGCTCTGCGGCGACGTCATCTGCCGCAAGTGCATGCTCGTGCGCGACACGGCCGACCCGGTCACGAAGAAAACCTTTAAGATCGCCAAGACCAAGTTCTGCGTGCTCTGTGTCACCAAGCTGCGGCTGCCCGATGTCGAGGACTTCACCAACTCGGGCTTGGTCTCGGCCATCAAGGCCAACGCCATCGAGGCCGCGCCCATCGATCTCGGCGACGCAACGCGCGCCTCGCACAACTCGCACAACTCGCTCTGGTCCGAGACCGAGTCCGAGGACTGCCGCACGGACGTCGAACACTCGGACAGCGCGCGCTCGTCGATCTCGTCGTCCACGGAGCAGGACGGCGGCAAGCCGTCGTTCGGTCTGCGGCTCCAGGATATCGCCGAACGCAGCGAGGACTCGGCGACGGAAGACGCTGGCACGAAGCAGCCCAAGCCGGAGACCGTGCTCTTCGTGCCCGACGAGACGACCGACTCGGAAGAGTTCATGATCACGATCGACACGAAAGACATGATCCGCGACGGTTACTCGCTCAACTCCTCCAACCCGCTGAGCTCCTCGGGCGTGTACGACGACCCGACAAACGAGCGTCGTCGTTCCAACCCGCTGAGCTCCATCGATCAGTCGCTCGCCGAGCAAGAGGCTTTGCTCCGGCAGCTCGTTCTGGCCACGCACGGCGTGACGCCATCCCACAACCGCCACGTGGACAAGCGCTACGGCGAGTATGGGCACTAATTCCAGCACACCGCACCCCACGTATACCATATAACTAATAACATACTTCGAAGTACTAGATCGATCCCCCTCCCACGCCGTCTCCTGTTTCTTTTTTCAGAGGCTTCGTGCTCGAGTTGACCATGTGGGATCCGCAGGTGGTGGGCGTCGAGTGGCTTCGGATGTGTCGACCAGCAAAGACGGCGCAATCTGCGCCACGCAATCAGTCAAACGCAACTCTCCGCCTTCCCACATCGACTGTTCCAACTCGGAACCCTTCAAGGGATTCGCTCACTCGCGGAAACGATCACACTAACTGGACAGGTCGCTGCGGGAGGCGATGACGCGCAGGAGCAGATGGGCTCGTGATTGTGGCCAACCTCGACGACGGTGTGCCGTAGAGGTCTCTGAGGAAGAAAAGCGCGCCACGAGAAACGCGCCACCTGTCGTCGGCTCGGGAGGCCTCTCGGTAAGAGAACGGAGTGACCCTAGCTCACCCGGATGGACGACCCAAGTCACACGGCTGAAAATATCGGAGACCGTGCCGTCACGACTCGGTCGTCTCATCGGAGCATTTGGCCCCACACAAATCTCGCATATCTGAGACCTTGAAGAGCCGGCTTTACGACTGAAACTCTCATGCCAAACGATCTGTGATGGGTCCTTTCTTCAGTAGAGAGCAGGCCGGAATAGCGAGAGAGAGAGAGAGAGCTCTTCACCCATGAGGCCTTCAAGGGGCACTAGTTTCGGCCGAGATCATCAAGAGCCATTCGACATGGTTGAGACACGATTCGACCCCTCAACTTGTGCTCGTGGATTGCTGATTCCATGCCTCGCTTGCCCGGATCTAGTAAAGGCACATTGCTATCAACATGGTGAAACATGCTCATTTGGCCACCTGGGCCCCATCACCTTAATCCTCATCCACCGTAAAGTTGATGGTGTCGCTTCGTGACAGCAGACGCGGCGGCGTCAAAGAGGACAAATGATTGTGAGCATATGCAAGCACCACCCTGTGGCGTGGCGTCTCCCACTCCTCAACTCGCCGTGGTCGACGAGGACCAGCCTACGCCCAACTCACTCGAGTTGGCGTCCACCTCTTCTACCGGAAGAAGAAGAGTCCCACGCGCTCGTCAAGGGCACAGAGATCTAATAGTCGAACGCTAAAGAGCTTCTCCGCCTGCTCTTCCACAGCACAGAAACGAAATTCAGACGCGACGACAGGAACAGCACCAACTAGTTAGCAATGAGCGGCAAGAAGCCGTTCCCGGTGGCCGAGAACTTCTTCGCGCCCGTGCGGCTCTCGCCCAAGCGCCTCGAGGAGCTGCGCGCCGAGGCCAAGAGCGCGCTCGACAAGACGCTCACCGAGTGCCACGCCTACCAACGCGCACGCGGCAAGTATCTAGGGAACGTGCCGGCGTGGAAGCTCCACAGCGAGTACGAAGGGCTGAGCGAGTACAGGCGGCGCCACACGACCTTGCCGACCGCGAGCCTCTCGCGCATCTTCGGCATCGTGGAAGGCAACTACGTGCAGATCGGCCAGTTCTTCAAGAGCGAGACGCGCGAGCAGTGCTTCAACGTCGAGAAAAAGCTCTTCAACCACACCGCAGACGCCGCCGTGCTGTATAACGTGCCGCGCGACAACAGTGAGCCCGTCGCGCACGAGGCCGTCAAGTGGGTCGCGTACAAGTCGTTTTCGATGCGGTTCCGCATGGATACGTGCCAATACGAGTCGACCGGCACAGCTATCGATACCTGCGGCAGATCCTTCGCGTACCGTGTCGTGATCCCGATCACAGTTCCTGAGGTGCCCGATCTCTACGAGACCGAAAAACGCACCGTGCGGATCGCGTCCAAGAGCGTGATGATCATGATGCCGTTCGCGCACGACCCCAACTACACCGAGCTCTTCATCAGCGCGCGCAACGACTTTAAGTGCAACCACGTGCCGCGCAAGCTCCACCGACGGTACCTCGTCAACCTCCATAACATCAGCTCGCTCGCGACCGGCTGTCAAGGGCCGAAGTACACGCTTCAGCGAAACAAGTGGGTTGTGGCCAAGGCGCCCAATGACTGCGGAGTCTGCGCGCGGTCTTTCTCGCTGCTGCGGCACAAGCACCGCTGCTACATGTGCAATGACGCCGTGTGCCGCAAGTGCGTCCTCAAAACCGACGAGGTGCAGGTCAAATCGGTGGGTCGCAGGCGTGGCGACACGACGCGAGCCAAAGTGTGCAAGCCTTGTGTGAAGCGACTGCGCTCGGAGCTCGAGACTCCATTCGACACGCCTGTGCTTGGCGACGCACGCAGAGCCGAGTGGAAGACTGTAGCCCCTCCTCATCATCTCCGTATGTCTGAGACGATGATCGAGGACACGCAGCTACTGACGTCCTTCACCCTCGCCAACAGCTACCGCGAGCGCAAGAGCAGCGAGCCTGAGTGGTTCTCGACGCCCACAGCCAAGCCCAAGAAGAAGCGCGACCGCTTCGGCACGGATCAAACCGTCAGCACCGAGTCCTCGTCGTTCGCGTCGTCACGCAGCGAGCTCGGGTACTTGACGTCATCCGACAACTTCACGATCTTCGGCGACGGAGAGAACATCGCCGACGATGACGACGACATCGAGGACAGCGATATTATCTATGAGGAAGAGTGCACGCTCGACCAATCTAGCAGCAGCGTGGCCTTCACGATCGACACGAGCGACATGCAGCGCGTGCGTGGGTGTTCGAAAGCGAACGACAGCTTTCTGCAAACATCGTCCTCGGCATCCACATCGCCGACGGCGTTCACCACGATCAGCTCTTCACTTTACGAGCAGGAGATCCTCCTGCGGCAAATCCAACAAGCCTCTACAACCCACCGCGGGCATCGGAACCCGTGAGCGGTGTACCTGTAATCGTTTCTTTGTTATCTGGAGATGAGTCAAATCAAGTTCAATTTAGCGCGTTTATATGTGGCCAGCCGCTCACGACGACTTTCGAATTTGCATGTCTCGCACTTCCCATCTTTATGGAAGAGTCCTCCGAGACTCTTCCCCTGTCAAAGGTCCAATCCGAGCGGAGGAACGATCCAGCAAGGCACTCGATGATTCGTGATCTGGACTCGGGGTCCCACCGACAGCTTGGACCTCTTGATTATGTTGTGCCTGGATTCTCGATCGTCAATGCAGGCAACGAATCGGGCGGTATCGTCCCTTCCAGCCTGGAAGTGGCGCAATACAGTAGCACCATGTTGATTGCATCGGTTTACGCGCCACGGGAGACGCAAGACGAAGAGTTGGTCTCCTCGTCGAGTCGGAGGCCCAGCGAACCCACCGAGCTCTTCCCCGTCTGGCCTCCTTCAGCGATTCTCTGACTCGAGAGGGTACGATACAAGACTCGGAAAGGATGCTATGATTAGTACAGGTAAGATTGTTGGCTTTTGACTCTTCAAGTGCTCATCTTGGAGCCGGGCCCCGGCCCGGTAACACGTTTGGCGTTCAGTGTGTTACCGCGGGCAGGAAGAAGCCGTCATTTGGACCGCGCACGTGCCTCGAGTGTTCCAGGCACTCGCAGTCTCGTTCCTTCCCGTTTACGTTTACGGGCGTGGACGGACGCGCAGTTCCGTGCAGCCTCCGTACACGAACTGTAGTATGATCCAACTCTGCTCAACCTGCAAAGCACTCCCGATCTTATGCGATACCACAGTAATCCCTGTTCAACATTTTGGCGCCCACAGAGGATGAGACCACTGTGGATGCCGCTTCAACATGAGCCATGTCAAAGCGTCTCACGATGTTAAGAATTTCTTTTGGAATAGCGAGAAAAGTTCAGTTGGAGCCTTTACGAAATGTCCGTTCCTTACAAAACGCAGTCGTTTCGGGTGAGTCGCCCACACAACCAAGACTCATGGAGTCCGCGTTGTTGGATGCTGTCGCATTTATCAACCAACGTGGGACGCGAAGAAACAAGCAGATGGTGTCCAGATCTGCAAGCGATTTGCTGGACCGCTGGCTTCGTCCACCGTGGCTTGTCCACACCAGAGCCCCATCGTTGGTCATCTCGCAGATCAGCTTCAAGTTTTTTGCTGGCTAGGACAGCGGACACCCTGGGGTCCGCTTCGCTGTTCTTCTCCATACGTGCCGATTCTCTGACTATACTTGCAGAGCTGGCCGGAAACGGCAGTTTTTTAACTGTTGTTGGATTAGTACATCACAACTGATCTCGCCAGAGGATTCCTGCAGTGCAAGACACTCCAGCGGCCGCGTCGATACGCACGCAGCCGTCGGTCAGTCGCGAGAGTTTTCCAACAAAGATAGCGGTTTCATGCGTTGACTCGTCAACCGATGATGGTTGTGTGCGTCTCGGGAAAGTTACCGGACCTTGGACTTTCGCGATTTCAATGACTCGATGGTCAGTACGACACCCGAAAGGAGAGCCAGGCATGCCTGGTAATCGCCTTCCCGCCGCTCCCCGAGAACGGTGCGGGAACTTGGCGAGAAGGCACAGCCGGTCTCGGCATCAAGCTTTTCGAGAAGACACAAGTCAATGCGCGCAGTTGCGCTGTCCAAGGTTTCTCCAGTCTTGTCGTCTCGACCACGAGATAGGGTATAACGTCGGCGGTTCGCTACCCACGTCTTCCTCGCGTCTATGCTCCTTCAGGGCGCTGCTCACTGGATCGTGAGGCACGTCTTGCTCTTAGCGGATACCTCGTGTAGAGGTCTTGTTAGTCACACCAAAATGGTTCCTGACACCGAGGCCACGAGTTCTGGCTTGTCAGGGTGACACGAGGCAAAGATCTCTCGCTGGAGCAGACGGTCCACGCGCACGCAAGGGCCGGATGGGATTAGCACATCGCCGGTCAGCTCTGACCATGAGGTGACTGATGTGGCCCCGGCACCTGCTGCCCAGCAGTGCTGTAGAGGGCCGCGGCATCTGGACACTCACCCAAAGGTGCGTCCCTCTGACTCAAAATCCGCCCAGCGCGTCTCCAATGACGCGCAACTGCACCTCACGACGGCTCGAAATCGGCTTGAAAAGGTATAAACAATGTGGGAACTCATCTCCGCTTCGTCGGGTCATGCAGTTCCAGTATGATCGGGTTGTTCAATCTCACCGTGTACTATATTTTCAGCACGGATCTATCCGTCTCGCTGGATCGTCTCCACCGAATGTGATCATCAGGTGGCGAGCTGAACACGACGTGATTGACGAACCGGCGTCGGCCTGGACCTATCGCGAGGTGTTCGATGCACGAGGGTCTCAGCAACTCGGCTGTCACCCTGAGACTGGCAACCTCACTTCACAACTCGCAATCACATAAGAAGATCCACAAAAAAAATATGCGCCGCTTCTCCAAGCCGTTCCCTGTCGGCGACGACTTTTTCGCGCCGCTCCACCTCCCACAGCAGCGACTGAACGGTCTCCGCACCGAAGTCCGCAATGCGCTTAACAGTGCACTGGCCGAATGCAACAAACTGCAGACCTCGCGAGAGACTTTGCGAATGGCGAGCTGGCCGCTCTGGAAAGTGCAGGCACAACTCGAAGGTCTCAGTGCCTACGCTCGAGTCCACGACTTGGCCCCGACCACGAGTTCGTCTCGTGTCTGCGGCACGATTCAAGGCAACTACGTGGATATCGCTCGGTTCTTTAAGAGCGAGACGCGAGAGCAGTACTTCAACGTCCAGAAGCGGTTATTTCCCGACACAATCGACGCCGCCGTCTTGCACAACGTCCCACAGCGCACAAACCGCCCGAATGTGTCCGAAAGCATCAAATGGGCCGCGTACAGTCCTCTCTGGCGGCGGAACACTATGGATGGATGCATTTTTGAATCAACGGGCACGGGCGTCGGATCTGATGGCCGCTCCTACTTCTACCGTGTGGTCATCCCGGCGACGTTCGCGGAGGTGCCAGAGCTTTACGCGACCAAGCGCGCCGTGCGCATCCAGTGCAAGAGCGTGATGATCATTTCGCCCTCAGTCCACGATGAGACCTACTCTGACGTGTTCATGACGATGCGTACCGACTTTAAGGACCACCGCGTGCCGCGAGGTTTCTACAAGCGGCTGGTGGCGGGAATCCGCAGTGTCGGCTCGCTGGCGTCCACACACAATGCACCGATGTTCATGCTCCGCCAGAACAAGTGGGTCCTGCGCGATCTCCAACGAGTCTGCGAAGTGTGCTCGCGCGACTTCTCCATGCTTCGAACAAAGCACCAATGCCCTCTGTGCGGCGAGGTCGTGTGCCGCAAGTGCCTGCTCCAAAAGGAATCAGGACGACGATCGCGCGTGCCAATCAAGGGCTGCAGGTCGTGTATTAGTCGATGCCATGAGGAGGATGCACAGGGCACTCCGGTTCTCGGAGGCGGCTTTGGTACGTGCGAGGAAGCCACGCCGACAGTAAGGACTCGCAAGGAACCTCGCTTCGAAAATGACTGGTCTCGGAAGAGCAGCGACCCCGAGTGGGTCACGACACCGGTCTCCACGCGAACCTACGACATGTGGGATCGGTCGATCGATTCCGAGACCGAGGCCGAGGACGATGAGATCCAGGCCCGTATCTCGGCCTTGTCGTCACAGTCGTTCTACTCGATCTCTCCTGCGAGCTCGAATGTTGGCGACGAGCTCTGCCACAAAAATCCCATTTACGAAGAAACCGAGTGTTCCTTTGACGAGGAGGACGAGGGCGAGGCAGGAGTCGACGACGACGATGGTGTGGACTTCTCGGCGAGTGGAAATAGCGTCTGCCTTACGATCGACACGCGCGAGATGAAGCGCGTGTCTTCGCTACGAGATGCCCCGGATTTCGGGCCTATGGCGCCGTCATCGTCGTCACCATCGCTATTCCAGTCTATTGGTTCATCACTCCGCGAGCAGAGCAAGCTTTTGCGGCAGCTCCAGCGAGTTGCAGGCAGCCGCAGCGTGCAAAGGAACACGTGAGGCTCATGTTATGTGAAGTAGGGTATATGTCGTGGCAACCAGCATGTTCGCGGGCGTCGGAACTCGCGAATAGCTCATCACAATCTAGCGTTCCTTTATTAGGTTGGCAACAGTATGCGTTGGGCGTCAACCGTTGAAACACAACCATGGTTAATCGAATGAAGATGCCACTGTGTACAGTTCACATTTGGTCTCGATATCAGCCAGAGGGACTCTGACTTGGGCTAGACTGGTCGTCTTGAAAACCTTGAAGTCCAGCTGGGAGACCACTGAGTGTCGAACAGTCTGTTCTCAATTGAGCAACTCTACCAGCCGAATACGTTCAGCACCGAGCCGCCGGACGGCGAAAGCAAGAAGGGGCGTTCTTGCGTGATACCGTTCCAGACAGTGGAGTACACACACATCCACTGTACTGAACTCGTCGATTGTCGAGGCTTCGCACAAGAGGCGCCCTTTCTGTTGAGCTGGCCTTTTGTCCTCGCACGCCAATGGCAGGTTTTCTCTCGCGGGAAGGGGCGTGCTCCGCCTCCAACTTGATCCCCCTCCCCTCGCAGGTGCGCCCAACACGAGCAAAGTTCGCGAAAGCTTCCGTCGGCAGTCCCTGAGATTCCCATTGTAAACAAAGAGGAGCCCTTGTAGGCTTTCTCGCCCGAGAAACGCAAAAATCGACTTCGTCAAGTGGAGGAAAGTGACACTCGACCGCGCGTCTTGCCAAAAGAACAATCCCCGACTTCGCAACTGGACCGAAGACCTCAGCAAGCAAAACGCAACCACGACGGACGCCTGAACTTGAGACCAGCTGGGCACTTGGAGTGACGTCTCATCTGTTCATTGCCCGTAAACAATCCGAGTTCGAAAGATTACGTGCGCCGAGACTTGTGGACAGTTGTGGACACAAAGTGTCCATGTTGTCGCCTTGAAGTTGATGGGTGATTTGACCTGGCTTTTGTTTTTGCTTGCTGAAGTTCTGGCTCCTCATTTGTCGTTCGAAAAAGTCGAGACACATAGAGGCGCGCAGCGTCCACACTTTCGTGATTGCATCTGCCGAGTCGACGCCTGATGGCCGCAAGATCACGTGCAGAAGGGATTTGGCGTCGGCCCGTGAGCGTCACGCTTCAAGGATCTTGAGCTTCTCTCTGATGTCCTGATCTGAGAGTAAAAGCTCCGAAAATTTACGGTATCGACACCGAAAACTGAGCTCTACTGAGCCGAGCTTCAAGTGCCGCAGCGACCCACGAGTAATGGATGTACGCTCCCGCTTGGCCAACAACTGTGTGGTATACACTTCGACTCGCTCGGGAGAGATTTGTCTGTTTCTCGTCACTTTTGCGTGGACTCGCTGACAAACGCGAGGCGTGGCCGACTGAGGAGATATCCGGTCGAGCTCGATGCGGAGCACCAAAAGTGGTGCGCAGCTTCAAGTTTTGCGGGTCGGCGGTTGTGGATTCTCGAACTTGACACCTGCGAAACCAGGACTTCGAGGTTTGGTACGTATTCAATAGGGTTTGCGTTGCCGCACGCAAGAGCGGCTGCTCAGCCGATCACTTCTTTAGGCTTACATGCCTGAGCCAAACAGACTCACTTGGCGTCCACTACCCAGATTGACCCTACGAATTGACCCGTCTGCGATATCCTCTGCCGTCTCACTCACGCCCTGATTGATGTGTCCGTCGGACAGCACTGGATCAGATGGTTTGATCAACTGGATCCGTACACTTGAAGACGCGCGTTTGAGTTTGGTGTGACAGCACAAAACGAAGGATGCGTGTTGAGATGGGCCGCGTGACAAACATGGAACATGCTAGCCTCGCCGTTTGCCGAGGACTACCTGCGCAAGGAGAACGCGAACCGCGATCACCGCCCGAGTCCCTTCTGGTGGACCGGCGCTATCAAGTTGTAACCATAGCGAGCATCTTTTCATGGGAAAGGGAACCATGGGAACTCCCAAATTGGAGTCCGGATGGAAGGGGCTGACACGTTTACTACTGATTGGTATCGCACACGCCATCCGAGCGGCAATGTATGCCACCGAGGGATAGGATTGGGGTGGTTTCACGCAACCAAGAAAGACAGAAGACAAGAGCGATGGAGAGGACAGTTGATCAAAACCTTCTTGGTCTGCGGTTGTCACGCGCTAGGTGTCCAGGGGACGCTCTGTTTCTTGTCATACGTACAGAATGAAACCAGTTTCCCTACTCCCGTGGAGAGCATCCCACGTTTCCAGAGGGCCATGCGATTAGTACAGGCCTTCACTGAACTGTACCACCGTCTTCTCAAGAGACAGGATACCCGTCCTGTCCATTCCCTTGTGGCATTGGCGTCAGCATGCCTGTCCTCTGTCATCCTTTGAAAGGGGGGACCAGATCATCCTGTCGTTTTCCACCCCCTTTCGTAGACAGAAAGGACCTGACCGAGGTCGCTCAACAAGTTCTCCTGAGTCACCGAAAAAGACCCCGCGATAACGCAAATAGCAACGAAAACAGGGCTTTTCATCGCAATATCGAATCACAAGCAGAATGGATGATGGCGCAGAGCTTGCTTAGTCCGGTTCGTAGGTGGAGAAAGATGGTGATCTGGAATGGGTGAAAAGCGTGGCTGAAGTGCTCGATCGTCATGAGCAACGAAGTGGCTCAAGCCACTTCAACCACAACACATCGGCGGCTCCTTTGTGTGTTCGGAGATGGGGGATCAAGTCGGTGCTGACTGAGCTGGGCCTCCCTGTAGAAGGGAGAACCATCTGACCATTCATCCGAGTGGATCGTCGCATTGAGTCGAGGTCTGTGTAGATGACGCGTCGTTGTCCATCTCGATGGCACGGTCCACATGGTTCGGCGAGGTTGCGAGGTAAGGAGACTACAGTTTCAAGGTCACGTAGACGGTTCGTGGCAGCTGCGAGTGCAGCCACTTTCGCCGCGGATTGCGGCCTTGATGTCTAAGGTGGAACCACGTGCTTCGCTTCCTTTGTGCGGATGGGTTCGCTCATCAATATGAGGCCCTGGCGGTCCTACCGACTATGCTGCATCCAACGCGTAGAGGTCAAGCTCTCGTGAGTCACGTCGAATTGATCTGGGAAGCAAAAGTCAAAGGCAACGTTCTTCTCCTTTTGTGGGGCAGCTAATGTCCCTTGAACCCATCGCAAAAATTGTTGTTGCTGGTCTCGCCGCATTGCCACTGTGAGAGACCTTGAGAAACAGCGACGAACCCTGTGCCCATCGACAAAGGTCAAACCTTGAACACTACTGGCCGGGAGTTTCCAGGGGAAGATCACCCCTCTCAACAAGCCAGAGACAATCTGGACAGTTCATAGAAGCATTGTCGATCGTGACGATCTCATTCAGTGCAAACAGCCCAAACCACATCTGTTCGCCTTAAGTAGCAACTGTGACCTCATTTCAGGACTTGCGAACCAACCCACAGCAGTCATCCAGTGATGATAAAGACCGACGCGAAGGAACTCGAATACTTGACTATCGAATCGGTTCAATGGGCAACCGGTTACAAGCGCCCACGCATGAGCGACGATGAGCGGCGTGCCAGACACCGAGTAACGCAGCGAAACTTTATGCTGCGTGAACAGGAACGGATGGAAGATCTTCGAGCGACCGTCAGGCGACTCAACCTCATCGTTATGATCTTGGAAGCCAGACAGGAAGCTGCACGATTGAGCGAGGAGAACATGTCGCTGATGTGGCAACCCCAACCAACAATGGTCATCCCTCAAGCCACACTCATCCAACCGCAAATGGTCATTCCCCAAGCCGCACCGACCGAATTGGATGTCTGGTCGAACAGCGACCCGGAGTTTGTAGTATAATTGTTCCAATAACAAAATGGAGCCTATGTGACGAATTATAACGCCCCGAGAGACCACGTGTATCTCGTGTAACATCTGAAAGGATGGAATTCTCGTTCCATGGTCCCAAAACATCTCGAGCGGCTCTAACTCGTTTGCATACAATGGTGTCTCGAAGCATGGCGAGATGGGATTACACAGCAACAGTGAACTCAGTCGGAGCTCACTCAGTCAGTCGTGCAAATTCAACATCCAACCGGACTCTCCAATCCGCACCATCCAAAATTCCGATGGGCGAGCGTCAACCCTGCGAGATGGTGATCCTCTACGCACCACTGAATCGCAACCATCTGGAAGGTGGTTCAACAACCCCTGCTCGAATGCTTACATGCTTGTCAAGAAGTTTGTCCGAGCCCATTTTTGTTTGCGTCGTGAAGTGGCTGACGCTCGCTCTCGCGCCAATACTCTGTCATCGGTCAGTGGGGCTTACCTGCACGATATGATCCCGATTGCAAATCCCTTATCTGGACCGGTGTAGGGGCTGACCAGCGGGGTCTCCTGATTTTGTCCTGTCCACTAGTGGCACCAACACAAATCCGATATTGGTCTTCTTTCTCATACACGAGCGGTCCGCCCTATCGTGGGGTTCAACGCTGTCCAGAGAGTTCCACAAGATCGAACAGCAGTGGAATTGTATCTCACGACCTGAGGTATGAGCAGCATGTTGGATATTAGGACTCCAAATTTGTGTGTGCAATGGATGACTATCCAGCATCTACAGTTATGATTCTGGTCCCTCCTAGAGGAGCGCTGGGTGCGTTGGGTGTTTCTCCCGCGCAAAAATTCGCGCGATTTCTGCGGAACGATCGCCAGTTGGTCACACCAAAACGCGGTCCTGACACCGAAGTCCGAGAACGGTGCGTACCCGATCTTTTTCAAAGCAAAGATCTCACCAAGAGCTGTCGGTGTGCAGACGGTACAATCGAACGAAAGAGCCAGCTGGGATTCGCAGACCCGACACGCAGATCTGGCCATGGGCTACCGGATGTCCTCTCCACTGCTGTAAAGGGCCATGGCAACTGGCCTCTCTCCGGACACTCCAATCAGTGGCGAACCTCAAGTGACAAGCGCGGCGCGCAACTGACCAACTATACTTGTTTCAGAAAATTCGAAATTTGAGGTGGCCTCGGTCTCGACAAGCCTGGGGTCGACCGCCTCATTCTGCAAATTTCTCCCACTTGAGAAGACTCACTCACAACACCGCAACATGCGCCGCTCTTCCAAGCCGTTCCCAATCGGCGACAATGACTTCACGCCATTCCATTTGCCGCAAGACCAGCTCGCCGCCATGCGGACCGAAGTACGCAACGCACTCAAGAGTGCACTAACCGAATGCAACAAACTACAGACCTCGCGAGTGAACACGCGTATGGCAAGCTGGTTGTTGTGGCGAGTGCAAGCGCAGTTTGAAGGTCTCAGTGCCTACGCCCGCGTGCACGATTTGGCTCCGACGACGAGTTCGTCTCGTGTCTTCGGCACGGTTCAAGGGAACTACATGGACATCGCTCGCTTCTTCAGAAGCGAAACGCGAGAGCAGTACTTCAACGTCCAAAAGCGACTTTTCCCCGACACGGTGGATGCGGCTGTGTTGCATACGGTCCCCCAGTTGTCTGGTCCGCCGAGCCTATATGAAGGTATCAAGTGGGCCGCTTACACTCCGTCCTGGCGCCGCCGTCCGATCGACACCTGTGTGTTCGAATCGACCGGAATGGGTCTGGACTCGCATGGCCGACCTTACTTCTACTGCGTCGTCATCCCGACACTTGGTCTCGACAGTGCCATTCCGTCTGTCTCCAAGCACACCAAGCATATCCATTGTAGAAGCGTCATGATTATCTCACCGTCAGCAAACGATGACAACGCGTCGGACGTGTTCATGGCGATTCGTAGCGACTTGGAAGACAATCGAACGTCGAGAGCATTTTACAAGGGACTTCTCAGTGGCCTGCGAAACGTCGGCGCTATTGCCGCCAACCCAGACGCCCCTTCATTCGCGCTTCGCAATGGCAAGTGGGTCCTCCCGAACCTCCACCGAGCGTGCAACGTCTGTTCGCGTGATTTCTCCGTGCTTCGCTCCAAGCGCAAGTGTTCGCTTTGCACGGAGCTGGTCTGCCGCAAGTGCCTTCTACGCGGCGAACCACTGCGATCCCCGGGACGCGATAATGTGAACAAGAAAGCACAACCGATCGAAGTTTGCAAGCCGTGCATCCAGCGGCTGTGTGAGAATGGCTCATCGGGTTCGCATCCGTTAAGTGGTGAGTTCACGCCGTGTGCAAGCATGACACCAACTCCGATCAACGACAATCGATCGGACCGCCTCGCTAGTAAAGAAAGCATTCTTGGGTGGCTCACAAAACCAGCACTGAATGAAGCGGCCGATGAGATGCGAGAGGCGGAAGGGCTATCGAGTTACCCGTCCCAGTCTTGCGTTTCCGCCTTATCACCACAGTCGGATTGCTCTCGATGGTCGCTCAGTATCAACGACATGGATACGCAGCGCCTCGTGGAGCACAAAAAAGTGGATCAAGATGAGGAAGAAGATTTTTTCGCCAGTGGGAAGAGCGTGTTATTCACAGTCGACACGAGCGAGATGGCACGTGCATCATTGCTCGAGAGCCTGAACTATTGGGCCCAGTCTCCGTGCTCAATGTCAGACTCCATTCGCAGCTCGCTGCGTGAGCAGAACAAGTTGCTTCGGCAGCTGCAAGAGGCCGCAACCGAGAGCTTCAGCGCGCGTCGAAATTCGTAGGGCCTCTGTCGTCAGTCTTGTAGGGTAGGTAGTAGGTGAAGTCCATCCGCGCGCATCGGAACTCGCGGACTGTATGTTAGCAAACGCAAGTAGTATGCCAGGCAAAGCCAACAGCAGCATTTCCTGAGGAACCAATCATCTAAAAAGAAGTCAGATTGATCGGTCAGCTGGTGTCGTCATTTGTCAACTAAGGTCGTACTTGCTGGATAGAAACGATGGAAGATATCGGTCTTCTGTTGGCTTAGTCGCGCAACAACTACTAGCCAGCACCACGGTCATCCACTCTCGTTTTTTCCATGTTTCTCTTAGAAGTACTGTCCATCAAGATGCTGGCGAGGTGCTGGATTGGTGACCATCAAACCCATGTCACCCCTTCTATGTGCAACCGGGTCGTCGATACATCACAACAAGATCAGGATCGTGGTCTAGAGCTCGTGGTCACTACCCAACAAGCCCGATGCATCGACAGAGTAGCATCCAGCAGATGAGGCTTGAGGCTCGAACCCCGTTGGACCGGCGCTCTTGGCTCGTGACATGTAAATGGGACTGTGCCGACTCCTGGCGCAAGTCCGAATAGAAGGAGGCTTCGTTCCCAGAGATCCCATGTCCTGTCGGAGATTTCTTCAGCGTGTTTCCCACTACCACATCGCAGAGTCTGGGTTAGCAACGAAAACATGGTTGATTACTTGTCCTTGTCTGTCGAATAGCCTGAGATGATTGATTGGTGTTGATGTATAGTTTCTGCACTGGGTCGAGGGCGTGCTCTCTTTCGCCGCTTACGTACATAAATCCACAAGTGCCGGTTCTTCTGAACTTGGTTGCGAGAAATTTCCTTTCTTCAAGTTTGGATTGTACATTGAGCTGTACCACCGTAATCCAAGGGGAGAAAGGGCGTGTACCTAGGGTGGTCGTGAGCCAGGGAAACACTGGATCCTTTCGACCAGGAAGCGTATCCTCCATTCTGTTTTGGTGGTGCTTCATTTCACCACCGTTATCAATACTCATACAGAGAGTGCAAGTAGAGAAAATCGCGCCCTATGCTCAACGTCGTCTCGTGAATCACCGAAATAGACCGCACGATAACGCAGATGTATGTCTTGTTCATCCAATAACGACCACACCATCCAGTCTAGGAATCATTACGCCACAACGTTGGGATACAGTCACAAGGGGTCAGTCAGAGTCGAGACTTTCCCTTCAAACAAACAAAAATCGACAATCATATCTCGGAAATCTGTCACGATGGTACCTTCGTGTGAGCCACTTCAACGATATGCGAGTGGTGATGCGTTTGGTTTGTCCAAAGATCCGGCGAACCAGTGTGGCGTGCTTTGCCCGACAGATAGGCCCGTTCGCAGTGCTGTAAAAGGGTGATCACCGGCCTTGTCGATGACGAGATCAACAATATCGCAATCATCAGATGGTGAAAAGACCGGGTTATCGGGTTCACGGGTCTGCCTGCGCAGCTGCGAATGGATTCCCTGTGTATGGAGTGCGCTTGAACTTCGATCACAGTCTCGCCACGTCTTCCGAAAAATAATGAGGCGCTACCAACTTGTTGCTCGCCGCGCATCATCCAACTCGTAGAGGTGGAGCTCTTGCGCACCACAGCAACAAAGGCTCGGGGCACGGGAATCTACGTGGTTTGTTTCATCATCGTAAGAATCTTGCGTATTCTCGGGGAAAATTCGATGTGAGGTAGCACCAAGAAGTCGGAGGGGTGAAGTGGAGAGAAGGGCTGGTCAGATCGGCAATCCATGCAGGCCAGTGCTAAACTGGACCGCTCGCAGGAACATTGTCGATCGTGACAATATCCTTCGAGACGATCGATCAGTTCGTGCATCTGTTTGTCCTCGAGAAGAGCTTCAATTTAGGACTTGCAAACCAACCAGCAGCAGTCATCCAGGGACAATGGTGACCGACGCGGACGAGCTTGAGTACCTGACTATCGAATCGGTTCAATGGGCCACAGGTTACAAGCGGCCACGCATGAGCGAAGATGAGCGGCGCGCCAGACACCGGGCGACGCAGCGGAACTTCATGTTGCGGGAGCGGGAGCGGATGGAAGGTCTTCGAGCGACCGTCAGGCGACTCAATCTTACGGTCCTACTGTTGGAAGCCATGCAAGAGGCTGCACGACTAAGTCAGGAAAATCTCTCCATGCTCTGCCAACCGCAACCAACATTGGCCGGATTCCAGCCCTCGTCGTTCTCAGCCGACGAGTCGCAGGACAGTAAAGCTGACCATATAGGCTAGTCGATTCGGTGTATTGCCCACTAAGTATAAGCGGGATGATGCACTCTTGACATGAATTCTATCGTACGGACTAGATCGGTGGCTATTATATAATACCTGTTTTCAGGAGAAGCAGATGCGCAGCCTAGAGAATCCCCGCCCATTGTCAGCATACTCCTCTATAGCTAGGCCTACCGACATCCAGCTGGCATGAAAAACGCCATGAAATCAACAGACGAACAGTACTTAACATTATTAGGACGCGTCATGTTCGCCGTCAAAATCTTTTCGCACATTCACTGTGGACTCACCGTTCGTTTCCTGGAGTCCATGGGGTGGATAGCATCGTACCGGCCACTAATAAGTCGATACATAGTGCTTCAAGCGAACGGAACAATCGTGACAAATGATCCTGCAGCTTGCTTGCTGTTGGGGATCTTTTACATAGGCCTTGTCGTGGTCTCAAACACCGCGAAAGACTCAACAAAGATCGTCGGTGTCTCCTTTCAGATTCCTTGCAAGGTGACGTAGCAATGGACGTGCAGGGGAACGTCTTCTGACAACATGGGGTTCCTCGGTTCACCTGGTCGCAATGGATAGTCACCCACTGTCGTCCGTTCAGACGAGACATGGGTTGCTCTGTTTCGCTGCGAGAATCAGGAAATGTGCCGCAAACTTCCGCACAATTTCTTTGTCCGTGAGTCACACTTAGTGACTTTCCTGACACCGAAGTTGGTTCGTGGAGATTCGAGTGAGACGAGACAGACCGTACCACCCTGTGCAGCGATCGTCCATTTAGAACAATAGAGCCAGCCGCGATTAGAAGATCGCAACGAAGATCTGGCCATGAGCTGACAAATGCGTCCACTGCACTGCTGTAAAGGGCCAATCCAGCTCCGGACTCTAGTCGACTGACTGAACTTGATTCAAGAAAATTCGACGTGCAAGATGGCGTCAGTCTCAACAATCCGCCTGGTCGCCAGGCTCCTGGACCCTCACTCTCCAATTGACTCCACTGCCAAGACCCCACTCATACAAAAAAAAAATGCGCCGCTTTTCCAAGGACTTTCCCGTCGCCGACGAGTGCATTACGTCACTCGATCTCTCGCAAGACCAACTCAGCAGCCTTCGGGCCCAAGTCCAAAACGCTTTAAGCCACGCGATGGTCGAACGCGCCAGCGCCCAGACCACACAAGAGACTCCGAGATGGAAAGAACGAGGACAGTTTGAAGGTCTCAGTGCCTACGATCGGGTCCACGACTTAGCTCCAAGAATGACCACCTCACGAGTCAATGGTAGGGTCGATAGCAGCCATCTCGAGATTGCTCGGTTTTTCAAGAGCGACACGCGAGAGCAATATTTCAATGTCCAGAAGCGACTATTTCCCGACACTATTGACGCCGCTGTTTTGCACACCGTCTCGGAGTCTCCACACCTACCGAGTGAGTCCGAAGCCATCAAATGGGTCGTCTACAGACCATCTTGGCGTCGACGCCTTGTTGATACGTGCGTGTTTGAATCGACTGGAACGGGTCTGGACTCGAACGGGAGGCTCTACTTTTACTGTGTGACCATCCCGACTCCATTTGTCGAGTCGCCGATCCTAGCAACCACAAAAAAGATCAAGCGAGTGCACTACCGAAGTGTCATGATATCGACACCATCCGTCGACGACGAGAGCTGCTCTGACGTTTTCATGTGGATGCGTTGTGACTTGAAGGATCGCTCCACTTCCCGAGCGTTCTACAAGGGTCTGCTCGCTGGGCTCCGGACCGTTGGAGCATCCAAATACAAAGTGCCCCAGTTTGCACTTTGCAATGGCAAGTGGGTACAGCCAAGCCTCCAGCGAGTCTGTGGCTCGTGCTCGCTCGAGTTCTCCTTGCTTCGGTCGAAGCACGAGTGCACACTATGCGACGAGCTCATTTGCCACAAGTGCATTCTACGCGGAAAGTCTCTGCTATCGCCAAGGCGAGGGAGTGTCGACAAGAGCCCGCGGGAGATCAAGGTCTGTAAGCCTTGCATTCAACGCCTGTGCGAGGAAGGATCGACGGATACAATGCCGCTGAGCGGGGAGTTCGCGCCGTACGATGTTGTCACCCCGACTCCCAACCACGTACGAATGGGAGAAGCTACCAGTGAAAGTATCTGTGTTGAGTGGCTGACGACACCGCCAGTGAAGAAGGAAAGCCAAGCGCTTGAGCCAGAGGACCTGTCCAGTTATCCTTCTCAGTCCTGCGTCTCGGCCTTGACGCCGCAGTCGGACTATTCCAGATGGTCGATGGGAACCCATGAAGAAGCGACTCCGCGGCTCGTGCAACACCGAGAATTCGAGCAAGAAGACGATCTCTACGCAAGTGGGAAGAGCGTGCTGTTCACGGTCGATACAAATGAGATGACGCGGGTGTCGCTGTCAGAAGCTTTGGATCAGTGGGATAAGACCCCGTCCTCGATATCCAGTTCAATACGCAGCTCACTGCGTGAACAGAATAAGTTGCTTCGGCAGCTGCAAGAAGCCGCGACAGAGAGCTTCCATGTGCGAAGGAACTCATAGGGCCTCTGTTGTCGGTGCTGAAGGGTATGTACTGGATGTAATTAATCCGCGCGCGTCGGAACTCGCGGACTGCATGTTAAGCGTGATGAATGGAGTCTTTCTAAGTACGTCCAACGGCATGTGATTATATCAGCATTTCTAGTAGTTTGTCATTTAGTATTGACTTCTTCTTCTTCGTCACCAATCAATCCATGGGCAGACTTCACTTGAAGACAAAGACAGATACCGGCACACAAAGGCCAAGACGAAACAGAAATTCTCAATGTATTGGTATGTATGTGCACACTGCATCGCGGCAACAGAGTAATCGACACTATGAACATATACAGAGCTCGCAATGACCAATTCAACCCGTGGATATCGGTCGATATGGATGTTACCTCACGTGTTCCGACGCACGTTTTGATTGCCTGCTACTTGCTGGATCTGCCGCAGAAGCTTGCTTTGCTCTCGTATAGAAGAGCTAATTGCCTCGAAGAGCGACGGCGACGAGCGATGCGATGGGGGCTCAAACGCTCGAAATGAGGGCATTTGTCTCATCTCGCGCGTGTCGATCGTGATGACAGCAGTATCTTCACTCTCCTCTTCTTCATCGTATGACCACTCGATGCCTTCATAGATTGGATCTTCATTGGAGATGTCGCTCTCCGCAAATGAACTCCCCAATGAGGTCGAATAAAGCGACTGAAGAGACATCGCCGAATCTCGAGCCTCGTTAAGATCATGTTCGGAATCCAACACAGTCGTTGCCTTCGTTTCGACACATACGGGAGCCGCTGGGACCCATTCAGGCTCGCTGTTCCATGTACCGACAAAAGCCGGTTCTTGGCGGGTTTGAACAGTGGGCGTGACAGCCAATGAAGTCTTGAGTTCCTCAGAATTCAACGGTCGTTTCTGTTCGCACAGCTGAGTCATGCACGGCGTGCAGAACTTCGTCGGAAATGTATCGCTATTCCCCCCTCTCCAGAATTGAGACGGATGGAGGAGACACTTGTTACACACGGACTCACCGCACAATGAGCATTCGTGCTTTGTGCGAAGCATCGAGAACTTGTGTGAGCACGCGGAGCAGGTATTATGACGATCTCGATTGATCCACTTGCCGCTGGAGAGCTTGAAACTCGGTGACCTCGATGCAATGGATCCCATGCTGTGAAGAGCATTCAGGATTTGATTCATGAATGCTCGTTGCAGCCGTTGGTCTGTCGAGTCGGTCCGCACGGTCATGAAGACGTCTGAATAGCTCGCATCTTGACTGAAAGGTGAGACGATCAAAACACTCTGGCAGTCGACCCGGAGAACTCGCTTGGCAGACGAGTTGTATGGCGTCTGAGAATGGACCGTCGGGATGACGACACGATAGAAGTAGGACTGCCCGTCTGCGGTGACGGCAGTTCCGGTCGATTCGAACACACACGTGTCGACGGGGTGGCGGCGCCAGGATGGGCGGTAGGCCGCCCACTTGATGCCTTCGGACACATTGGTAATGCGTGGGACGTTGTACAAGA
The DNA here is from genome assembly GCA_023091665.1 of Pythium myriotylum. Classification (NCBI taxonomy): domain Eukaryota; phylum Oomycota; class Peronosporomycetes; order Pythiales; family Pythiaceae; genus Pythium; species Pythium myriotylum. The sequence continues at coordinate 575,122 of JALJCQ010000031.1, read as the reverse complement.
CCGCTGCGTCGATCGTCTCCGGGAAGAGCTGCTTCTGGACGTTGAAGTACTCCTCTCGTGTTTCACTTTTAAAGAAGCAAGCAACGTCCATGTAGTTGGCCTGGATCAGGCCTTGGATCCTGGACGAAGTTGTTGTCGGCGCTAACTCGTGGACTCGAGTGTGCGCAGTGAGGCCTTCAAGCTGCGCCTCGACTTTCCACGGTGACCAGCCATCTTCACGCCCGTTTCGTGGTTTGCTGCGTTCAGTGAGCGCACAATTGAGTGCCAGAACGGCTTCGGCTCGTAGGCTGCTCAGTTCGTCCCGCGAGAGGTCCAGTTGTACGATGAGCTCGTCATCGACGGGGAAGGTCTTGGTGAATGGGTGCATGAGTGGAAAGGATGGTCGTCGTTGTTGTTGCGGAAGCAAATTGTGGATTGAGGGGAAGTGTCGAGACCTCGCTACCAAGGAAGAAGCCCAGGAAGCTCATCGAAACTGCAAGAAGCCCGTTGGCGTGTTCCGAGTCAACAAAAGCAGCACGTTCCTTGCGAGACCAGGCACCGAGTGGTCAGATGCTCGGACCCTCTGCTGCCTGGCGGGGTGGACACGCTCAAGGCGTGATCAAGATCGAAGTGCCGCGTTTCCAGCCGGCGCTTGCGTGCGAGGCTGGGTCGTCTGTGCGCCCGTAATGGTGATCCTCGCCCGACCCAGAGGTTCGGTACGGTACGAATCCCGGTGTCTCGCAGGAACGTAGTACAGTACACTTCTTCGCCACCGACCCACAGAAATGGAGCGTTCCTCTGCGTCTCTTTCCCATGCGGAAGAAAGGGCGTCGAAGGATCGTCGGCTGACGAAACTGTCTCGTCTGGAAAGAACACGGTCGCGAGTGTGAAAAAAACATGACCGCGCAGTCTGAACACGAGCTATGAACCCATTGGCAAGCCACCGAACTTTCTGTCTCTCTCTCCTCGAAAGAGGATGCTCCGACATTGAAGAAGTGAAGCGCAGACAGTCAACAGTACTCAACCCGAGAAATCGGACCAACACTTTTCATGTATAACGAGAGTAGGACCAAATGACGCGGTGATCCGATCCCGCCGTGGAACTGAACACTCCCCGCTCTCTCGTTGTCATATGGCGCCGATTTTTAACGGCGACCGTGGTTCAAGATTGTGCACGATCGGATTTCAGCGATGCGGCGAGATTCCTCTCGATCACGCCAAAGTTGATTGGTGTAGTCTGGGGTCCTCCCAGCCGCGGAAAACCAGAAAGTCGATAGGGTACACGAATGAACTAGGACGACCTCGTTTGATGCGACTGTTCCGACCACACAACGGATTGACTCGCAGATCCGAGACGACTTCATTTCTAGACTTGCGCTCCACCAAACACGCAGTGCTCGAACAGACATGGAGACGGCGGAAGAACTCGAGTACCTCACCGTAGAGTCGATTCAATGGGCGTCCGGCTACAAGCGCCCACGGATGAGCGTCGAGGAACGCCGTGCCAAGCACCGAGTGACCCAGCGGAACTTCATGCTCCGGGAGCGTCAAAGGATTCACGACCTTCGCAGTTCGGTGCGGCGACTCCGTCTTCAGCTCATGGTCCTGCAAGCGATGCAGGAAGCGGCACAACTGAGTGACGAGAACATCTCTTTGCTGTGGCAACTATAGGTGCCGGTGTTGCCTCAAGCTGCTGCAAGGTTTACAAGAGGAAGAGTTTATTTAGTTTAATGACCATTTATTCAATCACATTGTTTTTTTCTGACTTGGATGCTGCATTGTATTCGGTCGGAATCAGTTTCCCGCGAAGGGCCTTTCGCTTACCGGATCATCTGCTAACACAAAGTGATCTACTTAAGGAACGATCGAAGAATCTGCGAGGTGTCATCGATGAACAAGAAACGTCATTGCAGCCTTCTTTTCCATGGCTCTCGTGCGGAAATTTCGTCTCAAATGTCGGACGCCCATCACTAAGCTCGCAGGTGCGCGGGATTTCGAACCGGTGGGGGGCTGGTCTTTACTGGAACTTCGTTTCGATGCCACTCGGGAGAGAGTCCAGCGAGTCTAGTTCGAAGGTTTACTGGTTGGCTGACTCGCGTCAAAACGTTTGTATAAGCTTTCAGCGGACTCGCCGCGAAAGTTCGTGATGTTCCGACGCTTTCTCTTTGTCCATTGGTGAGTTCAAAAAAAGTAGGCCGGTCTTTTCAAATGATTCAGACAAAAGGTACCGTATCTGGACCATCATGAAACTCATTGTTGATGCGTGGGCATTAGCAGCGAGGGCTGACTCCACCGCTGCATTCTCGCGGCAGTGGCTCTTGGACGAATCTTGGTGTGTGATTGGTCCAGTGCACCCATCTTAGCAATGATAGTTCGTCTCGTTGCAATTGATTTGCATGTGAGGTCCAGTCTTGCGTTTGTGTTCTTTCCAGAGTGTTCTCTTCAGACGAGACATGGGTTGTTCGGGTTCGTCGACCGAATTTCTGAGTCTCGTCTCCTTCCCGGGAATGCAACGCAGAGGAGTCCACGAAATGTGTGGCGTGGTCGTTAGTGATCCATGTCCAAAAAAAAAAAATGCGCCCTTTTTGTCGCCCCCGCATGATACCCGTTCTCTCTCTCTCTCCATTTCCAAACCCTGACCGCTCTATTCAAAATCGACACTCCACCTGCAAAATCGCAAAACACTTGATCTGGGTGTCTTTGCAAGGGTATTTAGCTATACAGTTTTTAGAATCGCATGGGAACGACCTGATGTCGATCATTCGGTTGGTGTGGCTGGTCGGACGCGCAGGTGTATATGGTATTCGAGGCGGCGTGCATTTCGTCTTGGCGTCGAGGTGAAGCACGCAGACAGTCCAGTGCGTACTTAACTACAAGGGGCCAGATCAGGGTTGTGGGCTCTGGCCATGCCATCGCGGTCTGCCTTCCTGTTTCTGGATACTCGACCCTCTCGTCGAAATTGGCACGATAGTGCCCATACCTAGCAGCACTCGCTGCTTGAACCGAGAGCCTTTCTTTCCCCATGTACACTCTACACCTCTGGACTTTCGTTGTCGTCGAAACTGTTCGATGGTATCCTAAACCCAAACCCAGGTATCTTGGTAAACCGTAGCACTCATTCCTTAAGTTCCGCGGGCACGAGACGAACCTTCTCACTCGGACCAGAATGCGACACTTCACCGAGCCCTTCCCCGTGAGCGACGACTTTTTCGCGCCACTCATACTCTCACAGCAGCGACTCAATGGTTTGCGGACTCAAGTCTCTACGGCTCTCAACAACGCGCTCGTCGAATGGAGCAAATACCAGAACTCAGCAGACAATCCGCGAAGGAAAAGCTGCTTCAGGTGGAAAATGCAAGCAGAGCATGAAGAACTCAGTGCCTATGCACGCATCCACGAGCTGGCCCCAACCGTGAGATCCTCGCGAGTCTCGGGCTCAATCCAGGGAAACTACCTGGACATTGCTCGCATTCTCAAGAGTGAGACACGAGACCAGTACTTCACGGTTCAAAAACGACTTTACCCTGACGTCGTTGATGCTGCCGTCTTGCATGTTGTTCCGCAGTGTACGGTCCATGAGAGCGCTTCTGAAGGTGTCAAGTGGGCGGCGTATAGTACGCGCTGGCGTCGGAAACTCGTGGATGGTTGCGTGTTCGATTCGACTGGGACAGGTGTCGGATCGGATGGACGGCCATACTTTTATTATGTCGTCATTCCAACGGAGCTCGCCGAATTACGTAACCTGTCAACAACTGAGCCAGTCGCGCATGCCCAGTGCAGAAGCGTATTGATCCTGTCGCCCTCTGCGCATGACGACAGTCGTTCAGAGGTATTCATGGCGATGCGAAGTGATTTAAAATGCCGACGAACATCGCGAACTTTCTACAAGCGGTTGCTCACAGGTCTTTGTAACCTTGCTGCAATCTCTTTCAACCCACACACACCTTCGTTTGAGTTCCACAACGGAACATGGGTGGACTCGGATCCACAAAGATCATGTCATTTTTGCTCGCGTAGTTTCTCTGTGCTATGGCCAAGACACAAATGCTCGCTTTGTGGTCAAGTTATATGCCGTCACTGTGTTGCTCAAGGCGATTCTTCAAGAAGGTGGAGTAGACTCAGCAATTCCACGCGAACGAAACTGTGCAAGGCGTGTCATGGACATTTTCAAGGTGACCCCCACCTTTTCTGGCTACTTGAAGCCCCAACACCAACATCAACGACGCACAGCAAGCCACATTACCCTCCTTCCCCGCAGTCAAGGCAACAAGATGATATACTTGGAGAGCAGTCCGGTATACCGTACATCTCTGTCTTGTCACCGTCATCAGATCAATCTGAATGGCCTTTTGACCAAGCTAATGATAGGGAGATTGCACTGTACGGTGGTGAAGATAGCCATCGCGATATCTCACCTCTAACAGCCGACATGATCGAGTCTGAGTTGAATCAAGACGGTCGAGGGAAGCCGTCACCACCCACCCATTCGATTTACAGTTCACTTCGTGAACCGAGTAAGCTTGTCCAGGAACTTAGGTATGCCGTAGGTAGCTATACCAAACGTCAAAATGCATGGGATATTTGAAGCTCACGAAACCTCTTTCGCCTCTATGTGAGACCAATGCAGGGATCCCGCGAGCTGCAACGTGGCGCACGTCACACATGTATCCATCTCGTTTTGGAGGTATTTGTACATATCACAGGTATGGCCTTTTTTCAACAGCATCGTCTTGAGATGAACTCCACGACTCCAGAGTTACCCATTCAAACTCATAAAAAAAAAAACACACACACACACACACACAATTTTTGAGGACAATCACCCTGGTCTCATCCAGTAAGAAGGTGGATAGATTGACTAATATTTGAACGGAAACTAATTGCGAGTTCCGATGCCCGCAAATCCTACACGCTAAGAGACTTACCCTGTTTCATGTAGTGTGCGAATGCTGCCTTCGCACACGCTGCAACTGTTGCAGAAGCTTGCTTTGCTCACGGAGAGAAGAACCGATCGAGTGGAATAGAGACGGAGACTCTCGACCGTAACCCGGGGCCTCCCGTTGTCGATCCACACGCTCCATCTCCCGCGTATCAATCGTGACGTACACACTGCTCGCGCGATCAGCGACATCGGAACTTGACTCACAGTCATCTTCTCCATCATCATCTCCGTAGAAGCACCAGTGTCTTCCTTCATAGACCGGATCCTCATGAGTTTTTCGACCGCCCGGGTGCATCTTTCCCGGCGAGCTCGAATAAAACGATTGTGAAGACAAGGCAGAAATTTTAGCTTGGATCAAGTCATCTGTACTTGATTTTGCCGTTGATCGATGTTGTTCGCCGTACATCGTTTTGGGTGTGGGTGTTGAGCAATCCCAATCTGGGTCGTTGTTTTGGGGTGATCTCTCGCTGGTTAGCGATAAATCTACACTGATCCCGGCGGTTAGTGTAGGCGTGATCGCTTGGAGCGAGTAGAACCGGTTCACAAACTCCTGAGTGTCTTGTGGGTCTTGATCGCACAGTTGACTCATGCAAGGCATGCATACTTTGATCGGTACCAAGCTGCTGTGAGGATTCTGCTCGCCTTCCAGGAGGCACTTGCGGCAAACAACCTCACCGCAAAGCATACATTTGTGCTTTGTACGAAGAATGGAGAAAGCGCGTAAGCATGCTTGGCACGACCGTTGCGGATTCCGACATATCCACTTCCCGTTATGGAGTGTGTAAGGCTGGCTGTAGTTCTGGGAAGGCGTTGAGGCAATACTGGCACCGACATCGTGAAGGCCCGTGAGTAATTGCTTGTGGAATCCTCGCGGTAGACGTTGGTCCTTTAAGTCGGTAAACATCGTCATGAACAAATCCGACCGGTTCGTGCTATGACTTGAAGGTGAGATGATCATCACACTCCGGCATTCGATTCTGACCGTGCGTCTGTTGGGCGAGATTGTTGGGACACCCGGCATGGCGGTAGGGATGAGGACGCAATAAAAGAAGGGTTGTCCATCTGAGCTCACTGCTGTCCCCGCAGACTCGAAAGCACAGGCGTCGATAAGATTGCGACGCCAAGCCGGACGGTAAGCAGCCCACTTGATGCCTTCAGCCCTGTCTTGATGCCTCGTCTCAGGTGGAACGGTGTACAAGACGGCCGCATCAACAGTATCTGGGAAGAGTCTCTTCTGAACGTTGAAGTACTGCTCTCGTGTTTTGCTCATGAAAAAGCGAGCAATGTCGACGTAGTCTCCTGGGATCGAGCCGCAGATTCTCGACGTGCTCGATGTCGGTGCTTCGTCGTCGATCCTTGTGAAGGCACGGAGACCTTCCAGCTGGGCTTGGACTTTCCAGATGGGCAAACTTGCTGTGCGTTCATTTGTTTGGGAGATCTGGAGCTTATTGCATTCGGCCATTGCTTCGTTTAACGCATGTTGGACTTCATCGCGGAAGCTTTCAAGTTGCTGTTGCGAGACATGTAGCGTCTCAAACAAGTCGTTGTTGGCGGGCAAACACTTGGCGAACATGTGTGTCACTCAACACTCTTCTTCGTCAACGAAAGCGATTTTGAGAGTGAGGCACGCCAAATATACTGCTGACATAGACCGAGTCTCAAAATCAACAATCGTCAGGCGACCTCGTGTTGACATTCACAGCTTTCGAGGAACATGTTCAGTTTGAGAGTATTCAGCGTGTGGCCAGTAGCCGGGAGCCTCTAAGGCCATGCAGAGGGAACGCAACCGAGAGCTCGATCACGCTCGAACTGGCACAACACCAGCCGATACTTGCGTGCGAACTGGTCGTCCCTGCGCCAGCAATTGTGACTCAGGACAGCTGTTTTTCAGCTCGGCCGATCCCGGTGTATCGTTGGCTCGGGTGCGATTTTTATGTGACCATCCGACTCAAATCACGGAGTGCTCTGGACCCTCGTTCCCCTCGCGCCGGATCTGGTGCGGCTTCTATGCGACCGTCCGACGGGTACCACAAGATTCTCCATGATCGAGAGGAAGCAAAACATTGTTGTTGACGACTCAGTCGTGTTGTGTCTCGTCTGGGAGAACACTTCAAAGCGCGGAAAGAACGCGACTACGAATCGAATGCGACTGTCAACACTGAACTTTCTGGACTCTATCCCGGTTCTCACCGAATGATCAACATGATTCTTGAGTCGGCTGGGACTCGGCTACTGAATCCTTCAGCCGATCCGGTTCCAAGCGCCAAGGACATGGACAAGTCCAGAAACGACCATACGGTCGTGCTCAACTGAACGGACTCGATGTCGATTGTCCAGTGACCTGATGGTTGTTACACGAAAATTTTAACACGACCACTTCTCACGAGGTGGCGGTATACACCTCGATAACGCCAGAGCTGATTTATGGACGTCGGCTTTGCCGACCATCTGGAGAAAACTAGACGGTCGATAGGGTTCAAAGTCGGACGAGACAACATCATTTAACGGGAACAGTCCGACAAGTTCATGGATTCATGAGCAAATCTCCTTCAATCCCAACTGTTTGACTCCACAGTGACCAGCAGTTCATGAGCAACTTCGCATTTAGTGTGTTGCAAACACTTAATCCTTCCATTGTTCGAAGAAGGATAATTTTTTGGAAAGCACGCCGTAAAATCGTACGAGAGGACCTCCAACAACTAACATCAGCACGTCTGTACAACCATGCAGCGCATGAACGGGTGTATTCACTCGAATGGCCCACTCGAGTTTCGTCGTGTATGAGCGACAAACACTATCATTTGTTGAGGCGATCAGGTCTCCAACTCATTGCTGAAGTCGTGGTTGTTTTATCAGATTTCCTATTCATCTGGGCGTCAAATACGCTGATTGTCGCTAGATGACGACGTGAACGGTACTGGTAACCACGGATGAGAAATCTTCAATTTCAAAGGCAGATGGTGACAGGGATCATGGGTAGGTAAAACACGAGGCTCACTGGAGGCCTCTTGTTCTATGTCTGATGTTGTAGCTCTCTGAGAGAAAGCTTTCATTAAGTTCTCTAGAAGAAGTCGGAGTAGTGTTGCACTTGCAGGACACAACAACACCGTGTGCTTTGAGTTCTAGCAGAGAGTGATTCAAAACGCGGCTGTTGAGCTGATATCGTTGCCTGACAAGGAGGAAATGAAGGTCGGGCGGCTTTACCGATGATTGGGTGGTTGAACATGTCTACTGAGTGGTGAGAGTGATCTCAATGTAGTCACATTGGTTTACGGGCATCAGGTATTTCCAGCCTAGTACGGTAATCGTAACTGAATAGCGGATCGACTAATAAAAGCCACTGTGTGTCTTGTAAGTACAACCCACACCTTCAAATTACTTCTCCCATGATCCAGAGATGGAGGTTATCACAACGTTATCGTGTGACGGATTTGTTCTGTCGAAGATACTCGCTTGCTGAAGTCATCAGACTTCGTTCATCATGACTTTGAAGGTGAGGTCTATTGCATCGCACTAATCATGAATCCTACAACCGGGTCTAACGACCCTGTTTCACTTCGTTCATCAATGCCGATCTCATGGCAGCGAATCGAAATCGGCATTGCTTTGTTTGTTATAATTGATTGGACTCGTTGGAATGAATATGTTCCTTCTAACAAATGAATGTGTTTCAAAGCGAATAAATGGTCCGTACGATGAAACCCTGGCTTCAAGATTGATCAGTGCATGAATTGCGATCGTTAGACTTCATGTTCATCGACTCCGATGCTGATAACATCGACAAGTCCAACAAGCGGGCCCTCACCGATCAATATTTTGTTGGTGATCTTGTGGGTCACACCGACCTGAATAACGTTTTTGCAAATGACGTATGGTGGGCCCCTATGGAGGCAGGTAATTGACAGGTATGTTATGTGAAGCCACCACGAATGGTGGTGGCCGCATCCCCCCACGTCGAGCCAATACAGGTATTTGACGCAAGCCCCCACAAGCTTTTGTTATAATGCCACGTTTAAATACCGCGTTGAGCTCAATAGACTTCAGTTACACTCATCGTCATCATTCCGTATCGTGAGTTTTATTTGAATTCGTAAGGATGGCCTGAATTAAATCGTTTCGGCGTATTGTGGCTTCAGTTTTGAATTTCCGCTGGCGATCTTCCAATTGATCTGCAACCTCTATTGTTGAGTACTTGAATCAAATTAATCGCACACCAAAGGCTCTCTTACAGTGTCAGAGATGACGATGATTCTTTGAAATAGAATGCTGCTGATGATGATGAAGGTGAAGTCTATTGAGCGCAATTACTGTACTCTAATAGCTGGAGCTCTATGCGTTCCTCATTACCGTGGGTCAACTTGGCTTAGAAGCCAAGGTTGTAAGTCGGAGGCGACGAGCTGGGGCAGGTCCGTGTGGCAGGGCCTGTCCGTGGGGTGATGGACGTGGCTCGTGTTGCTTGTGTCCATCGCATGGTTTGCCAAGGTGTCGGCCATGGTATTGTGGGCTCGCACGTGGTGATGCCACTGGCGGACACCCACGTGAAATAGAATGCAGAAAACCAACCAGATAGATTTGGGTAGACTTATTGGCCAATCCTAGTGGTCGTCACCGGCCTCCAAGATTTTTGAATTTTGCAACAAACTCCTCCGAAATTGACATTCAAAGTGTCGATTTCGTAAAATTTGCAAAGTTCCACGACTTTTGAGGAGCACAGGAAATGCGTCAAAAACTGCGCCCAGGCGGTGACCTCTATCTCGAGCAATAATTGTTATCGAACGATTGACGCTCATGACGCAAGAAGGTGGGGAGACAGCTTGAGAGTGGTTTCACGAAAATAATGTCTACCATCCATGCCGAATAAAATGTACAATAAATGGAATCCGTCCTATCCATAATTCCATTTTCAAGACAAGATTTAGACTCAGATCGGCGGTCTAAACAGCCTCAGTCCGTGTTCATAATTTTTGAAATGAAAGGGGGTCCCCACTTCATCAATTATGGACAGTGATTATGAAAATTGCATAATCACTGTTCATTATTGATGAAAATAGATACCCCGTCAAAACAAATTGTCCCAAAACACTGTCCCGAATTTGAAATGGTTGAAGTTTCCCCTTCAAGTCACCAGCGAGTACGTGGGCAAGGCAACGGGCGCTGCGCGCGCCAACAGCGGCAAGAAGAAGGGGCGCCCCCCTGGCGCTTCAGGGTACAGCGATGATGACCTCCATGTCCTCTTCGACTGTATCCGCACCGTATACCCGTGGTGACGATACCCGCGTGGTCATTCCTGGCCGCGAACGTGATTTCCCACGGCGTACCTGTCCGTGGATCCGGGAGCAGATCTGCGCGCGTGAGGTACAATTGACCGCGCGTGGCGTCCCGAAGCGCTCCTCCCCTTTCGTGTACATGGCGAGCGCGAAGACAAGAGCGACGTCGTCGTCGTCATCGCTGCTCTCCGAAGAGGAGTACATGATGCTCACGAACCTCCGAGAGTTTGTTCGCGATTTCGAAGTGGAGGGACGCGTTTCCTCGATTGGTTGAAATGGAAGGTTTCTACGGGAAGCGATCCAATCCTAAATTTTATGGATATGGATTATGAAAATGGATTTTCAATCCTAAAATCCTACGGGAATCGGTCCAATATTGCCAAGCCCTAGAATACTGCTACCGATTCCGAACATTCCCAACAATTTCATTCTCGGTTCTGCATACTTTAATTAGGTGAAACAATGGACTCGTCAACCAGCACGCACACCAATCACCCTACCTCCCTCGACGGCCACTCTGACCTTTGTCACATGCTCTGAAATAGACATTTAGTGAGCGGATTCACAAGCGAGAACAGTACATCGACATGGATTTTTGAATGTGTCAGGCAGCAAGACCCTGCTAGTCTCTGGCAGGGCCTAATCCACCTCGCGAAGAGGAATCGCATGCTGCTTTCGAAAACTTTCAGGATTGTTAGCTTTTGATTTTGAAGTTGAGATCGCTACGTTTAAGGAATCCAGTAGCCGCTGCTGTCAGGTCTGCATGCTATCATCTTTTCCTGTAGAACAAGAGGGCTCCACTTCCAACGGTGAGCGCACTCTTTTCCTCACATCGTCGGGAATGTTCCGACGGCCTTTTGTCAAATCGGTCTCCTCCGTCCTTGCTGCTCAACCAGACGTATCATGGCAGTTTGTGTATTGCTGCCATGGTGAATCCTTAGTGATGACCACAGTCGGGTGAACTCCCTCGTACCTCTCCAGGAACTCCTTTCTGGCTTTTTAATCGATGGAGTATTCGATCACCAAAATTCTTCGCTCCGTCCTCTGTCGACCTACCAAGCCCAGGTAGCCCATTTGCATACTCACCTCTTCCTTGCAGCTCAGGGAAAGATGTGGACGCCCGAGCAAGCCCTGGTGCTCCATGAAGCCAGTTGCCTGCGCGTTCTTCAAACCCTCGCCAGGCGCTTCGTCAGTACGGACTCGCCTGCCTACTATACGGATCTCGCATGGGAATTACAAGGTCTCTTCCAGCGACCTACACCTCCCAGGTCGCCAGTTCTGACTAGCGCATGCAACCACCTACTATTCTTTGACGGCGGATCCTGGGGCAATCGAGGCCCTGAGGGTGCAGGAGCAGTCATCGTTCGCATCAACCCACTCGATGGGGATGCCGAGATTTTGTGGAGTGCGGCCACGAAGCACTACCAACAATTAAGCCGAGTACCAAGGCCTTATTGTTGGGTTAGGAGCTGCGACATCACTGACGCTCCGCTCGAAGTCGTTGGTGACAGTGCACTTATCATTCGCCAACTACAGGATCATCGACCTCCTCGAAACAAAATCCTGCGTAAACTCTACTCGCGCGCGCGGCGACTAGCGGACCAACTTTGCTGGACACACCACGTCCGCGCGCACAACGAGATGGCTGATCTACTCGCCAATCTTTCGATGGACTCGCGCTCTAGCTCGCAAGTCCCTCATCCAACCACCCGGGACGGTCACTCTGATCTCTCGGTGATGCTGTACAACGACCTACTTCCGTGGCTCGCGGCTTCCACCGCGAGTAGCGTTGAGCTTTAAAACAGTCGAAATCCAGCGGAGCTATTAGGATTCACTAGTTGAACTCAATAGACTTTATGATCATCATCATCTTCCTTGCGCGCGAAACCACTGGTTCAGTAGCTGCGTCGTCACCAAGCGCCTCTTCCGCGGCTTCTCTTCCCTTTTGGGTCTTCTCCTGAGCGCGCCACCACCTGAGCAGCGGCTGCGTCGTTCTGCTGTTGCATGTGCATAGCGCATGCGTCACTCGAAGCCTTGGGTCGTTGGAGGTAACGGCAGCTTCGTGCTTTGTTCGCTCGACGGGGACGCACGCCCAGTGACGCCTTCCTACACCCCCATAGCCCACTCACTTCCTCGCATCCTGCAGCTCGGAAATCGGAACTCGCGATCTTCATGTGCCATGGGCAAGTATGACAAGACGAAGAACTGGCTTGGTACGACTAAATCCTGGGAGAGGCTTGCGTTGGCAAGACAAATCGGGTGCATAGCTGAAGGACATTCGAGAGCATTCCTTACCGTGGCGCACGAAATCCTCTGGCGATATCTTGATATTATTTTGTCAACAAATACTCTACACCATATCACATGTGTGGCAGCTCCCATCAGTGCTAACGTTGCCAAGAATGAAACGACGCTCGGGCACAGTTCTCTCCTACTGAGGCAATCACGCGAACATCGACCCTCCAAGGGCTAGCACGATCCGTGGTCTCTACCTGCTGACGTCGTCGAAGTCTCAGTTTGGAACCTTAACACGTGGGCCCACAACAAGACGGCTGAACGACTGGTCAGGTTCGGCATAAAGCCGATCGCCGGGACCCGCATCATCGCCATCAGTTCCCAAGGCGGCTAGTCCGACTTGTCGAACTGGCTTCACAACGACCTGAGTCGGAGTTCGTCCTCACAGACCGAACTCCGACAGGCCTCCATGGACGAACCCAACAAGCGTATGAAGGTGTGGACGGCGCATATTGCGCCATAGAAGAAATTAAGCGTTGGAGTGGATACACTTCTAGGTACAGGGATAGTGCGTTGGATATCGTGTCCATATGTAGAGTACGGTGCTGCGCGGGGCGTGTGGCTAGAGATCGCCTAGTAGCTAAGACTTCCATTGGCCGTAAAAGAATTTGGAATTCGACTCGTACTTCACAGCACCGGTGCATAGGGCAGTCCGCTTTGCGGTACCTAACCAAAGATAGCACCTACACACGTGGATAAGCTTCCATTATAATCAACCGACGACTCCTCTCGGTGTAGCGACGAAAGCTTGTTAACTTTACAGTATTATCTGGAAATCTCAAGGTGTGCATTTTGGATCTTTTGATAGCTTCGTTTTTGTTTGATAATGGTATCGTCAGACACAACGGGGTGTTATATCATTGTGTTCAGGAAAGGGACTAAAATGTCGGTCGACAAAGCCATCATGTATTCCCTCGTCATCTGCATATTGTCGATATGTAGAACGGAAATATGTATAGAGGCTCCTGGCGCTGGCGAAACAATTAGTGGATGCTCGTGTTCACGCGAGGTGCTGACTTGTGCAAGTTTGCCTGCATTACCCAAGGATCGGTTTAGGCGACTAATGCTTTTTCTGCTGTTTTGTCATCAACGTTGTCTGTCCAGAGACTCCGAACAAATCGACGACAAACTATAATCAGGACACAGACGTGAATGAATGTTCGGTTTGTTTGTGTGGTAATGAAGCTTGGTGGTTCTTGACGCGAAGTGAGCCACAAACCTCGTTTCGTTCGTGATGACATTATACCACAAACAAGTAGGACAAAGTCCCTCTTGGAATTGCTCAGAGCGTGATTCCCAAGGTACCAGCAGGTGCGAATCGGAATTCAAAGTCATAATTTTGGCTGATAGAAGTTTCGTGCCCCATTTTCACACACGTCCTTGACAGCCGCAACAGGATTGTCTAGAACAACTTCACCTTTGAACCGTAACTTTATGTCCAGTCTCGTGGACACTCGGATATTAGTTGCACTATATCAGTACCGAATGTACACCGTCCGTTAACCGCTTGCGCCGCTCCACGACTTGCTAAACGACGGTGGGTAATAGCTCCTCAGTTCCAGGATACGAATTGCTGACAAACCATACGAATTGTTTTGATAAAAAAAAGCGTAACACAATCTCCATTTCCTCTGTAGCTTCGTCTGAGTCGACACAACAATTGAGCTCTGCTTATAAACCTACTGATTCAAGGCTCTCATGCTGGAAACTGACAGCAGATGTTTGTTCTGAACAGAGAAATTCAGCTCAGTTCAAGTATTTGCCACTCTTGAGGTTTTCGCAAGACGTGCACTTTGGGCGGACGAATCCTTGGCAAGAGAGACGTTTCAGGAAGTGATCGGTACCATTTTTCAATAGTCCGGATGCATGAACAGATCACTGCATGTCACAAGTGACCCGATGATGCACATACATGATGCGTGTACTCGCGGAGCATATTTCGAACTCTATTCGGTGGCGTCCCCACACTCGTTGAAGACCATTTTGACATTTTAGCACACTTCGCAATTTTCTATCGCCCCTTGATTGCACTCGCATGATTTCAGTTGATTGTCAAGACACGCTCGAGTATATCACAGTCGACTCCATCCAATGGGCCACCGGATACAAACGCCCGCGAATGAGTGCGGAAGAACGCCGAATCAAGCATCGAAAGAACCAAAAGAGTTTCGTCGAACGCCAGCGCGAGCGCATGGAAGATCTACGAGCTACTGTCCGTCGACTTCGACTTGTGCAATTGATCTTGGAAGCGAAGCAAGAAGCAGCGCGGCTGAGCAAGGAAAACGCCACGATGCGTTGTGAGCAGCTGGCCGCAGTCGATTATGATGAGTTGTACCGGTTGCTGGAATAGGAAATTTATTTTTCAATCGTATGCAGTAGACGGCGAAACATCCACGGTTTCTCGGAGGCCTTTCGCGACCGTCGATTGAATTCAAATACAGACACACCCGTATGCCTAACGCTACAAATCGCGACTCTCGGCTCCTTCAGACACCGAACATTAGGGTAGACCAGGACTGCAAGGCTGCTATCTTCTCGTTGACGCTTGACTCAACTCCTCCAGTTGCAAGAATGCTCATCCCTCGAAGCGGTGCAGGCGAGAACTTTGCAACTGATCTACACGACGGATTCAGAATATTTGGCAGGTGTGCGGAGCGGCTGCCCAGAAGGCTTGTTTAAGTGAGGACATGCTGGCCTACATCATCTCCGTCAACTGAATCTGTCGAGACAGGTATCCAAAGAGATCTCCGTGGCTGCCCAAGCCGTTGCGGGTATTACCAGTCAGTGATATAAGGGAATGTTTACGCTGCCTGAGCCGGATCGTTTGAAAACAGAGGTGTTTAGCTCCTTTGTATACTTTTAAGCTAACACTAGTCATTGTGGACGATAGTACAGTTATACTATACCCAGGCAGCCAATTTGGCTGGAGGAGATTATACGACGAGGAGAAGAGAGTTCGTGCCTCTTAGCCAAGTCGTTACAGCACGGAGAACGGTGCTAGCGCAACGCCTTCCCCATGAATTCTTTGGAGGAATTGTAGCTCCTTGGAGGAGATCAGAATGGTTACAGTTTAATTTTGGCAGCGTAGAAATGCATCTTCCCAGGCGGTTTACGATTTGATCTACGTGAGTACTTCAGTGGATGCCACAAGCCAGTGAAAATCACAGCTAGTCGCCTCGAGAAAAGCATCCGTGGTACTTTTGATTGCGGTTGGTCGAGGAGAAGGAAGAACCGGCTCTTCAAGCGACCATTTATCAGCGTCGTAACCACCCCAGGAAGCCTGCACCTCCTAGAATTCGTCGCTAACAACGGCAGATTGATTACCTTCTGCTTCGAATAGTTGACCTTCCTCGAACATCTGGAAGTCTGAGATCCAAGTAGAACGTGAACAGCCACAGGGACAGAGTGACGCTCCCAAAGTGTTTGTCGAAACGCGTCTGTCCCCACCGATAGACTAATGGCCCCGGGTCGAGGTCGCCTCAGCAGGAGACCCCAATTCACCACAACGTAATCTGAAATTGTTTCTGAGGATTTGCACTCCCGATCATTTGATGGCTTCAGCGGATTCTGTCTTGCGTTTGTCACAATGTCATACCAAATGCGACCCTCCTCCTCCACAGAAGCCAGACGCCCAACAACCTTCAACATAGGAGCATCGTGGAGACGTTCTCGACCATCATCATCTTCGCACACACAGAGCGCTGTTGATGGAGGATTCTCTGACAATTGAATCCAATCGTCTGGACACAACCCACGATATAAGACCGGTGTATAGAGTGTACTCCTGCGAAGGACTCGATGGCGTGACAGTATTCTCGCGGAACAGGACCAGTAGTGTCACTCATCGTCGCACTTCGACATACATCAAGCACATCAATGCATCTCTTCCCCAAGGTCAATCCTATCGACGACAACATTTTCCACTTTTTCCATCTTTCGCGGCAGCGGCTCGAACGCCTGCGAATTATCGTCCGCGACGCACGCAACAGCGCTGCCATTAGGTGTAACACATACAACGCTACGACAGTAAATGATAATCCGACGAATATGCCTTCGTGGAAGGTACAAGCTCAACTCGGTGGACTCAGTGCCTACAGTTTCGCCGACAAATCGGATCGATCGAGAAGTCACTCGTGTGTCTATGGGAAGATCCACGGTGGCTATGAAGACGTCGCTCGATTCCTCCGGAGCGAGACAAGAGAGCAACACTATAATGTCCAGAAGAGTCTCTTCGCGGACACTGCCGACGCACCTGACTGCTGGCCTTACTGTCCATGGCGAGATTTGCTGCCGCATCTACCATCCGGTGAACTGCCCGTGGGTGGGCTTTGACGCCAAGTGTGGCGGCGATTTTTCGGTCTTCACCAAATTGGCCGTACGATCTCAATGCCAAACACGTCCATGTACGCATTACACTACCAAAAGTGGACTCTGTGCGATCTCCGACGGGACTGCAACGTGTGCTTGCGTGGCTTTCCGATCTTCCATCCGACGCACGCGTGCTCGTTATGTGGGAAGAATGTGTGCAAGAGGTGCCTCGCACGTGCCGTACCGATTCGACCATGGGTTTGGGGACATGGAGGTGCACGGGAAGACTTTACTTCACCAAGACGTGTTTTCCCTGCAAAAAGCGATCTGATCGCGCCAACCTACAGGACACGCCAGTGCTCGATGATAGGGTGATCGTCCACGATGATGTTGATCATCACCCAGATATCGATCTAAACTGGCCTCGCGAGAGCAGCGAACCAGATAGGGTCACGACACCACTCGCTTTGCGCTATACAACTCACGCGAGTCCTACGCCGATGCTGGAGTTCGAAGACGGTAGCATTCGTTGCAGAACCTCGTTCGTGTCGCCTCAGCCCATCTCACCGGAAAGTTCGATTGGTTGCGACGAGTTACTGTTCACTGATGCTATCGCGGTGGAGTATGAGGACGCATTTGCGGAAGAAGTGAGTTTGCGGGCGAACGCAAACTGCCGTGAGAATATGTTGGTCGAACTCACAGGAAATAGGGACAGCGCCGTTCTCACGGTCGACACAAGCGAGATGCAGCGTGTGGCATATGTGCCGGATCTGGAGCGTTCTAAGTTCCTGCTCGTTCTTCAGAAGATCACGATTTCTTTGCGAGATCAAAGTATGCTCTTGCAGCGATTGCAACAAGCCGCAGTAAGTGTCCGCCGGAACACATCCAAACATAGGCAGTAGAACGCATCCTCCAGTGAGCACGATCAGCTATCCTCTCTCGGATCGCTGGGGCAAAGCTCTTCGTAACACAGAAAAGAAAGGAAAATGTATCCGATGTTTACGGGGGCTGGCGCGCGAAAAACTTCCACTAAGCGAGACTTTTTGGCCCATAAAACCGTCGCGTCACATTCATCGATTCTTACTGGACCGATTCCCGTAGGGATTTAGAAGCCTTCCTAAAGCTAAAATTTCGGGTCTCGACAATCTAAATCTTATTTGGGCCGTCAGACCCCCCTCCTCAGATCACAATCTGGAGAGGGGGGTCCCCCCCCCTCTCTAGATATTTAGAAGCCTCTGAGCGATCGAAAAACGATACCCTGTACAATACGATAAGGAAACTGTTGACACAAATGATCTTAAAACGAGGGACACGGTGAACAAAACGGGGGATTAGAGCAAAAACGTCGATCAAGCCACGAGGGACTCGCACTTCAACGCTCCCAAGAAACCCGCTTGTCGGCAACCGGCACGAAGAGCCTCCACGCGACGGCAAGCGCGCGGCCATGGCGGCGAAAGAAGAGGTCCGCGCGCGCGCAAGCCTGGCGCGAAAGGGTACAGTGACGCATGCGTGGAGGCGCTCCTTAACTGTGTGAAGGCTGTTCATCTAACGGACAGCAACGCAGCAACGAATGAATGCGGTCCATCAACTTTACTGGAACGAGCGCACCGTGCCGAACGTGCGCAGCCGCGCCACGTCCGCGATGGGATTGTTTACCAGCTACGTGGGGAGGAAACATCGAAGATCGACAGACAACTGAAAGCCTCCCTCCCACGTAGCTCGCGGAAGTCAAGGCAGAAAGAGATCGCGAGCGAGAGCAAGTTTGCCGACTTGTCTCTCATGTCCAATTTCTCTAGAACGGCAAGGCAGCGCCCGTCGTTACGATCGATCGCCAAGCCGTTCCAATGCATTCCGAGTGAAATGCCTCGGAGAAAGGATGCTCCGAAACGGCGATATTTTTTGGAATTTGGACGGCGTGTTTTCTGCGGGGGTCGCTTGTTTTCTAAAATTTAGGATAGAACGCCGATTTAGCTCTAGGAAGGCTTCTAAATCCTACGGGAATCGGTCCAGTATCTAAATGACATTGGTTGAAAATGATAAATGGCGTACAACTCGCAAACGTAGTACGCATGTGTAGGAGGAGTGCTTGGTCAACGAAAACGATTGTGATGAGGGTGAGTTGTATTGAGTTGATTTTAACCAACGAACTCTAATTGCTACGAGCTCAAAGTGATGTTTTCGACCAACAAGCGAGACTTGGCTATCTCTTGTGTTCATTGAAAATTGAAGGGATTTAGATTGCCTCGTGCAATCTTGAGCGCAATTTGTAGTGTACTCATGTCATAACCGTTGGCCAACTTAGCTAGTTACCAAGGGTTGTATACCGGAGTTCGCGAGCCGAAGCAGGTCTCGATGGCAGATCCCTTGCTAGCCGGGTGATGGACCTGCCTATCTCGTCTCGTGTCCGTCGTGTGATTTGTCAAGGCATCTGGTATGGTATTGTGGGCACGCTCGTGATGACACGATTGGTGGACGCAGATCTCACTTCCACGGAATTCACAGTGAAGTTATTTAGCGTATCATCATGACAGTTGAGTTGTGCCGGATGTACTCTCTTGGCTTGGAGGCTTTCGTTGAGGCCATGATAGCTTGGTTCTTGGTAGTCGTCGGATGGTCACCGGGTTGCTGAGGATCTCGGGGTTGGCATCTGCGTTCCCTCCTCCTCGCCCAGAGATAGCACGTGGGCCTCCAATCAAATAAGTGAAATCGCATTGGACCGGGCAGCGTCAAGATGTTGGTGTCGGGTTCTTCGGATTCGTCAAATAGTCCTTGAAACCTGGCGATGGTATGAGCTACGTAGTCCGGCGAATTCGGGTGTCGTTCCAATCTGTACGCGAGCGGGGCATGCACATCATGGCAGCTCACTCTGTGCACTTGCACTTGCTGGTGTGACCAGGCACCGTAGACGTCAACTATGTTGTGTCTCCGTGTGATAAGACTTACACGTGTCTCCAGCACAACCGATGTGGAGGGCACTCGTCATGAGATGATGATGATAAAGTGTATTGAGTTCAGCTTGTGAATCCGAATAGCTCGGCTGGGCTTCGCCTTCCACATCTCAACGCTACTCACGGTGGAAGTTGCGAGCCAAAGAAGTAGGCCGTTATGCAGCCGTTCCGAAAAGTCGGTGTGACCTTCACGGGTGGTTGGGTGAAGGATGTGCAGGCTAGATCGCGAGTCCATCGCACGATTGGCAAGTAGATCAACCATCTTTTTGTACGCGCGGACGTGATGGGTCCAGTGGCAGATGCAATGTCTGGCGATCTAGTCCTCCACAATCCGAGTCAAACCTGATCAATGGAAGTAGATCGAAACTGTAGTTGTCTACGCGTGTGATCACACCAGGTGACCAAGTGCCCCCAGACCTGAAAGTGCGCAGAAGCTAATCGCTGTTTCTTGGTGTTGTGGCTACCCGATGGATATTTCAGTTAGTAGTCGTGACTACACGATGAATATTTATGTTGTAATTCGTACAAGAGCAAAGCTGGTGTCCGTGTTGCTCAGCCCGGCCAAAGGGGATCTACAACGAGAAGACTGGAGTGAGAGAGCCCTGTTCTTGTTTGATTGGTTTGTTGGTTATTCGACTGTGGAAAGTCTGTTTCGGCGTCAAAAGTCTGACCTCGGCAGTGACAGTGAGCATTGGTCACGTGGCTCGACGTGACCTGTTGCCTGACCAAGTGGATGCGTGCATAGAAAAGACGCTGACCTGACCCACAAATTGACCTGTTTTAGACGCTTCCCAGGAGCGACGCAACTAAAGTTTCGTTTGACTGATTCTGTGACCTCATCTCACAACTACAGTACTGTACCATGCGTGAAAAAAAGGCGCTGCAGATAAAATAAAAGGCGAGAATGCATGACCGGCTGTTGAGAGTGCTGATGCCATATGAAGAACTGTGTCAAGATCTCATTTTGATGGATTCCATCCGAAATCCATTTCTCAGTTTGATCCCTCGAATGGGGCAGAACGAGAAGACGGAAGTCTTTTCACGATGGGTTCGACTGGCGTTGTGATGTTTCGCTGATGATTTTGCCATCTGATCGTGGACGCCAAACTTCAGTCAAGATCCGTGTACATGACGCGATTTTTACAACCATTTTCACATCCTAACGAGCGCATAGGAGTGTGGGATGCAAAAGTACATCGAAAGTAGATACAGTCCTCCCCCCCCTCCCTTCTCGGTAAAGACATACGTGACAAACCCTTCTCTCCTGGACATCACAAGCAGGGAAGCGTGTACTTGCCCATCCCGCTCTACGAAATTGTGCCGAATCCAAACGAAGCCTCTTCGATGTGAACTTCAAGAGAATCTCAGTCTGGTCCCGCGGTTTCCGCTTCAATGCGACGACAGGGATGACCCCAAGTAAACGCAATCACGTCCAGATTGCTCTTCCGTTCTCCACGATGAACTCGATTGCATCCGAGATCAGTGAATAGCTGACGAATTGATCCACCGGTCTCGACAACATCAAAATGACAGGTCTGTACGCGCTCTCTCGCGATTTTGCCATGCTTCGCTTGTAGAAGAAGTCCTCGCTATGCCGTGTGTAGAGTGTTGCAGTGAATAGCTGCCGAATTGATCCACCTAGGAGAACACCCTCTGGTCGGTGAAACACGCAGCGGTTCTCCACGACGCCTCATGTCAGCACGCCCTCCGTGTGCTCAGCACCCGGGTCAGCGCAAGCCCCTCGGCTACCCACCAAGACGCGATGCTCATCGAAGAACTCCGCGCATTTTTCTGGACGCAGTTCACCCCGCCGACCCTCCCCTAGGAGGTTTCAACCCGACAAGACTGCGCGCACCTCCTATTCTTCGACGGTGGCACTCATGCCACCTCCGAGACGGCGGCCTTCGGAGCAGTCCTCGTCACGGTCAACACAACCTCAAGTGATGCCTCGACCGTCTGGACGAGTGGTACCACGCTCGCCACACCTAGCTCTACCCTTCATCAAGCGCTCTACAAAGGACTCATCGATGGCCTCCGGGCTGCCCGAGAACGTAACATCACCCAACTCGAAGTCATCGGCTGTAGCGCCCTCGTACTCAGGCAGCTACGCGACCACCGACCCCCTCGCAATCGTGCACTATTAATAGCCAATCTTTACCTACTCGCACGACGACTGGCTGACCTCACCGAAGTCTCAGCCTGGACCCGCCACCGCAACAAGATGGCCGGGCGACTCGGCTGATTCGGTACAAAACCGAGCGGAGAAACCCCCCTCGAACCCCTTCGTTCCCAAGACAGCCGGACTGTCTTGTCGAACTTGCTCTACAACGACCTACGTCCGTGGTGGCCCACTTGTGTCCACCATACTGACACATGAAGGCGTGCATGTTCAGCCCATCAAGCTATTAGGATTCACAGGATGAACTCAATAGAATTCACTTGTATCATCGTCATCATTTCACGAAGAGCAGGATGTCAGGACTATAATACACCGAGATGAAGCGGCAGTCGACAAGTGACACGACGCTGGAATCTTCTTATCTTGCTACCACGATAACGGGCTCGATCTTCGATGGAGACTACCATTGCTCCAACAATGCTCTTAGGACACAGTTAATGCGAACAATAGACCTTGTTTGCATCGTCTTCATCATCACCATTGCTCCTACAATCCGATGGGCCGTCAATTCTCGACCAAAGCAAGCCTCTTTACATGCGGCATGACTCGTGTCTCTATTGGAGAGCTCAACTCCTGTCTATTGTAGTAGACAGTCCCGACGTCCGCAATATCCAATCGTCGGGACTCGCGTGATCCTTTGCACGTCCATGGGCTGTGTTGGAAAGGATTCTATCATGAGAAGGATACAGAGCGATCTGAAATGGAACTGTCTCGCGTTGCGGCGGTGGAGTGAATAGCATTGCAAAATCAAGCTAGACCCTACCGGACGTATGAGTTTCTTACGGATCCTGACATGAGATGCGGACAGGTGCCACAAACGTCGAAGCCGTACGAGTCGACGGAGGCTTATTCCTTCCGCCCTTCGAGAAGTACAGACTGGATGGTCTGTGCTGATTAGTTCCCGTTAGCGACGCCTAGTCCATGGAAGTTCTTCGAAGTAGGCATTCCTGTCGGGAATCATTCGAACTGCCCAATTAGGCCCTATTAGACTGTCGGCCACTATTGGTACTACAAAAATACACTAAAAACAATAATTCGCTCCCGACCGTGAAGCATTTGCCTCTTCTACTAGAAGAGGCAAAGGACACAGCTGTCAAACAGAGTGGCGATGCCTAAAGTTTGAACAAAGGCTCCTGGATGTGACGAGGTCGAGCCGGTGTTGGGTGCCACAGATGGGCAGTAATGTCCCATTACTCGCAGTACTGTCTCTACTCTATCTTCCGGCTTGAAGACATGGCTATTGTCACGTGCGCGTATTTAAATTATAAATTGGAGAGATGCTCATTTCCGTCTGCTTAACTCTAAACAACCTCTTAAAACCGGCGGGGGATGCTCAAACTTCGGTCGCGATCTGTTGAAGACAATGTCGCATAGATATAGAAGCAACCGTTTTCTACATCATCGGTTTACATTCTGTAGTCCATGTCAGCTGAATAGCTCGCTTTTCCTACAAAATTTGTGTGAATTTATCTGCCTCCAGTTATCTCAGAAACTTTTGATCACGAGCTGATGCGTCACAATCCAGACATACAGTCTTGAACGGCGCTTGTGGACAAAATCGACACCCCACCTTCGTGTTAAATACGCTTGTGGTGGAACCCGCGGGGTCCTCCAACCCAGTAACTCGGACCGCAGACAATCTTGATCATGTGATATGGGTGGCGGGGTAGGGGGCCTACCCCGTAACCTTTGAAGGGGTGACTGCGCGTCAAAAGCA
Source organism: Pythium myriotylum (assembly GCA_023091665.1). NCBI lineage: Eukaryota > Oomycota > Peronosporomycetes > Pythiales > Pythiaceae > Pythium > Pythium myriotylum. The sequence goes on along the minus strand of JALJCQ010000031.1, from coordinate 551,487 downwards.
GATTTCGTGCCTAATACCCTTGACTGGAAGTTACGCTGAACCAGTGAAAACCCGTGAACATCACGATTCAGGTGTTGCATTGCGATCGTAAACTTCAAGGTGCAGGAGAAAGAGCGACGCAATACACCCGACCTGTCAAGTCATGTCAAATCAGAATAATGACATAATCAACCACTGTAATCAGCATATTCTCGCCTATCTCAACACTCATCCGACAGGTCGGGTAATGTTGGGTGAACGATTCTGCCCTTGGATACCGAGTCCACTTAACAATTTGACCGCCACACAACAATCCACCCTTCCTTCCACAAACCCACGATGGAAAACAACACGGAAGACCTCGAATACATCACAGTCGACTCGATCACGTGGTCGACTGGGTACAAGCGCCCGCGCATGAGTATCGAGGAACGCCGCGCTAGACATCGAGTGGCGCAACGGAACTCTGTGTTACGCTGGCAAGAGCGCATTGAAGATCTACGCGCGTCAGTGCGCCGACTCCATCTTATTCGAATGATCATTGAAGCAGGGAAAGAGGCGGCACGTCTCGACGAGGAGAATCGGTCCATGTCATGGGCTCAGGATGAAGCATTGTTGCCGTTTTTATCATTCGCTGGAGAGATGATCATCGAAGCAAGACAAGAGGCAGCACGTCTCATCGAGAAGAATCGGTCGATCTTGTGGGCTCAAGATGAAGTATTGATGCCGTATCTATTAGTGGATGACGCGTTTGATTTGTGCCAAGAGGAGATGCACTCTGATCCCTTTTCAAGTTGGATGAATCACGACCTATCGTACACGATTTAGTTTCAATATGAGACGAGTCGGCCACATGCTCTATATGGCACTTAGCGTGGGGTGCCATGATTTGTTTTGGCGGCCCTGCATGGCGTTCATGGATACTCGACTCTGTTGTAAAGATGAGGGTCACTTATAAGAAGCTTGTCTTTTTTTGTTTGTTTGGCTGACGCCAGACCATTCGTTAACCTTGCGTCACGGTGTGTTTGAGTGTGCAAGGTTAGTATGAGAGAGAAAGAGAGAGGGGGGGGGAGGGGATGTTGAGCACACCAGTGAGAAGATGGCTGCAATCTTTGTGTGTGTGTGAGGGTGGCAGATTAGTAGGAGTAGCTCAGTAACACGGAGGAATCGCATGTGTGTGTGTGAGGGTGGCAGATTAGTAGGAGTAGCTCAGTAACACGGAGGAATCGCATATTTCCCCGTGAGGCCGTAAGGCCAATGGACGCACGAGAAGAATCGAGACGAAGCTTTTCGTAGCAAAACTGCAGTGGCCCACTATTCATGTCTTATCGCAATTGCCGTGAGTTAGAGCAATAATAAAACCTGCCGGATTTTTTCCCGGTGTTTTCACTTCTGCAAGCAGCGTCACTCTTTTTCTGCCATGTGGAATTGTCTCAGTGTTTCGTTTCCTGTCCCTGTCGACAATAGTACGTTCTATGTGCGTGTGGTGACCAGATAGTCAATCCAGCTGCTTGTGCATAAATGGTACTTTTGAAGCAGATGGATGGAACGAGTTGACAAAACTTGCAAAACCGCCCGAGTTCCATCTTGCTATAAATCATTGCATTGATGTGAAATTTCCATGCGTAAACTCTGTTGCGACGATAGGTAAGGGTGAGGCGAGGAGAGAAGCGAAGAGGAGAGGAGAAAGATGTTGAGTACTGCACAGTATGCACGGCACCCCGATATTGCTGCGGATGTTGCTATCGACAACACCCATATAGTAGCCATCGAACCGCTTCGAGCGATTAGAAGGAATTCGCTTCGGGCAAAGACAGGGTCAAGTCATATTTTGTGAGTGGATGGGCACAAGGTCTTTTATATTTGGTAATGAATGAAAGTGGAAATCAATCCTGTGGTGAGCTGCCGCGAATGTCAGGAGAGCAGGTCCACACTTCTCCCTGCTACCCACTGCTGGGAGATGCGTTCTCCTAGCTTTTTCGTTCATGGCACCCTATCAGCACTTCTAGCCGCATGTAAGTGAAACGGCAGTGCGCTGTGCTCCGCCTCTATCATCGGTCATCGGCCCCCACTCCCCTGCCAAAGGCTAGTACAAGAAAGGCAGCCACCGCTCGCAGCCCGCTGCGCTGAAGATGATCGGATCGAACGGAGGTTTGCAGCGAGTTCCAAGCTGATCGGTGGCCACCCGTAGCACGTGGGTGGTTAGTCAGCCGTCCTTTTCCGCACAAATCATCCTATTAGTAGTGCAGAGCGGTTCGACCTTCCCCTCCACAGAAGCCGGCTTGATAGGGCCCCCACGCCAAGTTCTCACTGACCGCGTTGGTTAAGGTGGGAGCCTAGCCTACTGCGGCTCGCTGATGTATCTGGTCGCGTCCATACTGCTGCGGCGATATGGCGAAGTCCACGAACTGTGAAGAGCGGTCTCGGGTTTGTCGCGCTTACAACTTACCGCCGATGTTGCGTTCGGCGATGCCAATGCTCTATTCATCATCGCGGCAGACTACTTCGAACGCTGCGATGCCGGGTAGCTCGCAAGCCGGCTACTAGACAATAAGGACGTGGGCTTCGAGGTGAGGTATTGCATATGCTGTGGTTAGGCAGCTCGGGTGGTCGTAGAAGGATCGGTAGCTCGAGGAACTTTTGCCCAATCATAAAGATAAAGTCAATTGAGCGCCATCAATGTAGCCTACCTTTCGGGATCGTGCCGTACACCCCTTCTTTGCCTTGGGTACTCGCAGGTCTCCGGTTGATCTGGTCCCAGTTTTCAAAAAGTAGCCCTCCTTTGTAGCGGGACTCCTGCTACAAGACCCTGGACCAATACTCGTATGTCCATGAAAGGCTTCGTCTCGATCATCGTACTGGAATGGTTGCATTTAGAGCATGCTCATCGACTTTGGTATTTCGGAACAGTGAGTAGGTACTCCGAGATCCCCATGCGATCCCCATGGAATAGGTGACGAGTGTGTACTTGAACTCACTAGTTTTACTTTGTTGGAGAACCCACATTCAGCGCAGATTCGATAGGACTTCTGTAGTGGGTCTGTGTTTCCGAAACCGAAACTAACCGGCCTTGGCAGAACGAATGTGCCAACGTGGATAGCATCCAGCCTTTCTTACTATGATTATTGGCATGGTCAGGTTGGTGCTTATGACTGGCAAGTGTACTATTTTTACACTTTGTGTATTTGTACCCCCATTGTTACATGGTAAGTTCGTCACCTGTTTTTTTTTTCTCAAGTTCATCACTCACATGTTGGCGAGCGTTTCACTTCTCAGCGAACCTTTCTGGATTTACTCACATCTTGGCGAGTTCTCACGAACTTACCGTTTAATTATACACCCGGGGATACAGATACACAGGGTGTTAATATAGTACACTTGCAGGCATGAGTATCTACCTGACCCATGCCAATTGGAAAACTGACGGTGAACGTGCTGGGCTGAGCCGAAGAAATGAGTATGGAGCTTCACGTTGGACAAGAGTTCCCGTCTGCAAAAGGCTTTGTGGCTCATCAAGACAAAGATGTAGCAAGCAGCGTCACTCTTTTGTTTTGCCATGTGGAATTGTCTTTGTGTTTCGTTTCCTGCTCCAGCCTGGAGCAGGAAACGAAACACAAAGACAATTCCACGTTTGGCGACTGGAGGCTCCAGTCGCCAAACGTAATTTCTATGTGCGTGTGGATGCCTGCTACGCGACCCAGCTGATTGTGCATAGAAGGTGCTTTGGGTACTGTAGCTGAAAGAGAACGAGTTGACAAAATCCGAGTCATTTGAATCGAAGTCTGACGCTTCGATGGATAAAGTCTGTGGTAACGAGAGGGGGAAGCGGAGAGGTGACCCTGAAAAATAACCAACGGAGGCCGTGAGGCCGCTTGTGCGTTCGGCTAGAACCGCACGATCAACACCTTTAAAGAGCTTCTTGCGAGTTATACTGCGAATTCTTCGGTCGACCAATCTACGCAATAAAGGCTCTCGGCAATGAGTGATTGGGTAGTCAGAAACAACTGATTGCTCGCTGGTCAACCTGAATTTCTTTCGTGGTTGGTCAAACATCTCCGAGCGATGTAATTTCGCTGAGCGGGATCCAATAGACCTCACCTTCAAAGTCGAAGCTTGGAGTATCAGGTCGAGCAGGTAACGATCGACTTGTTCTATAGAAAGTAAGTCAAAAATCTTAGAACTCAACCCATCCAACTAGAAAAGATGCCCAACGGTGTATCTACGAAGTAGTAGCTATACTGTTCACACAGACGTAATGGGCCTTCTTGATGAGACCGGTGGACCACACGACTGCCAGCTTCCCGCTTTATCTCAAGTGTGTGTGCGCATCTTAGCGGGCAGCACTCGCACAAACACCGGCCATGGCGGGAACTAGAAGCTGTGATCGTTGACATTTCTCTGCTCCTCAGACACTACGGGGCTCTGTCGTGTCCCTTCCAGACCCAGCCACCTCCAACAACTAAGATGCCAATCACGACCTTCTAGCAGAACTTCAGGCGGCAGCAGGCAGGAGTGCATGTTGGCGCCAAGGACTTCACATTCCTTGGCGCCAACATGCTCTTCCTTAGACAGCTTCGGGCTCTCTATCTGCAAACTCGGCGATTGGCCGACCAAGTAAGCGTGCGTCACTGGCGACATCACGTCAGAGCGCACAACTCTATGGCGAATTGACTAGCCACTCATACCATGAACACAAGGCAATCCAGCCAGGTTCATCATCCAACCCGCTGGCTCCGCCATGCAGACCTGCCTGGGCTCGCCGCTTCCGACTTTAGCTCCTGGCTTCTCAGTCAAGTTGACCCACGGCGATTCAGGAACGCATAGACTCACAGCTATTAGAGTACGTTAATTGTTCGTTTCGTAATGAAGTCTATTGAGATCAACTCTGTGGTTCCTCATGGCTACGGGCGGTACATGCACGACGTACGATTGCTCAACGCCGTGGGGAGGAAGTCCACCACGGTAGTAGATCATTAGTATGCGTATGAGATCGGGAATCGAGGTTGGGTAGAGAATTCGAGCGCTGGTTGAGGGTCCATGGCCAAGTCAGCCACGGCGTCGGTCATCTTGTTGTGGTCCCATCAGGGCTCTCCAAAAAAGTATTGTTATTGAAATATTGTGAATATTGTCCGAGACAATAATTGATTGTTCGCCCCTGACAATATACCTTTGGTATTGATTCAATTGAGGTCTATTGGTTTGCTTATCTAGAAACCTATAGCCGGCCGGAGCCCAAGTTTAGGTATTACCTTCTCTCCAGTGCGTGAGGTCCCCGTGAAGGAGGACCGCGATGCGCTGATGCCGCACGTCGTCGGTGGGGTGATGTGTGTGGCTGCTTTCGTGGGAGTCCATAGCGAGGTTGGCCGCTGCGTCCGCCATTTTGTTTGCTGTTCGAGGGTGGTGCCGCCAGCTGCGAATACCTAGCGTATCGGTTAGGCGTCGCGCTCGAGCATATTTGCCTTTCAACGTGGGGTTGAGCGGGGGTTTGTACTGCTCCATTTGTTGGATGATGAGATATACCTTTGGTATTGAATGGGTCACTCAGTGACTAGTTGTCGAGCCAAATCTCGTCTCTGAAGCGGATGTTCCGGAGAACCTGGTCGAAAAGGGAGCGGGACAATAAGCTGTGAAACGCCTCGTGTGGCTTGTATGTGCCACGAAGCATGTGTACTCGAAGTTCTGGCCTCTGCATTCATCTGGAGTCGTCGGTAGTGGAATCTCCCGATGGCATGTTTGGATTCTTTCGGTGTCACTATACTATGAAGGTGAGCCATTTTCACTTCAAGGTCACTAAAGCAGCTCTCCCACCGCGCATATTGAACACTCCGCGCCCCGGCGTGTCAGCAGCACGTGGTCGATGAGGCAGAGGATATCCCTCTCCCGCTTCCTTCTTCTGCGGTTGCTCCTCTCCAACGGATGTGGCACCCATACCGCTCTCGTAGCCACCCTGGCGCATCGGATGCAACTGCTCTCAGACTTCTTTTTGCCATTTGCAGTCTACTAATAGACGCCGTAGCCCTGAGCAGTGACCATTATCGGACGGTGTCCGATAATGGTGTATCCAGCTTTCGATTGCTAGTGCACCTGCTCGCGGCCGTGCGCGCTGGTGAAGAGAAAGTAGAGTCCTGGTGGGCGATGGCCGATGATCTCGGAGTGGGCGGAGAATCAGGGCGCTATCCCCAATGACGACAAGCGAGGGAGGGTACGTAAACTGTACTCAATGGACTCTACCGTCATCGCCTTAGACAGCATCGTGAGTATGGTAACTCAGGATCGCATAGAGCTCCAGCTATTAGGGTACATTCATTGCACTCAATAGACCTCACCTTCGTCATCAGCATCGTGAGCACAGGCAACCTCAAAGCGCGGGACCGCGGTCGCTCAATCACAAGGCTCGGCGACTGGCCGTCCTGATTGGTGCCCACCACTAATGCCTCCACGTACGGCCACTCAACTCCACGGCCACTGCACTTTCCATCCACGCGACGGACACTCAAATCACGGGTCACGTTCGCCACCCCACAGGCAGGCCCTGCCACGCAGACTTGCTTCAGTACGTCGCCTCCGATTTCCAGACCTGCTCCAGTACATCGCCTCCGATTTCCAGACCTGGCTTGCTGGTCAGGCCGACCCATGGTAACTCTGGAACGCATAGATCTACAGCTATTGGGTCCATTTATCCATTTATTCCGATCGAAATACTACACCTACATCATCATCAACAGACACAACGCAATAGGTTCCGACTTTATTATCATTCTACAAATCCATCTCTCCAGCGAATGATAAAAACGGCAACAATGCTTCATCCTGAGCCCATGACATGGACCGATTCTCCTCGTCGAGACGTGCCGCCTCTTTCCCTGCTTCAATGATCATTCGAATAAGATGGAGTCGGCGCACTGACGCGCGTAGATCTTCAATGCGCTCTTGCCAGCGTAACACAGAGTTCCGTTGCGCCACTCGATGTCTAGCGCGGCGCTCTTCGATACTCATGCGCGGACGCTTGTACCCAGTCGACCACTTGATCGAGTCGACTGTGATGTATTCAAGGTCTTCCGTGTTGGTTTCCATCGTGGGTTGAAGGGTAGATTGTTGTGTGGCGGTCGAATTGTTAAGTGGACTCGGGATTCAGACGCAGAAATGTTCGCACGCTATCATGGGAGGATGGCGATTCTGATGATGATGGAGAAGGTGTTCAGATACAAGTAATCGGGTGAGAACAGCTGGTCGGTCGTGTTGTGATTCGCAAGGATCCACTGTTTGCGATGGCAAACTCTTGATTTTGTTTCTCGGTGGAAGTGATCGTTCTGATTTGACGTGATTTGGCACATATGATTTCCCGCTCTTTCCTACTTTTCCCAAACATCAAAGCCAAAACTTCTCAAACGTAAACAAGAGGAACTGGTGAAAGGGAAAAAGATCAGGTTATAACCTGGGCGTCCGACGAGGTCGTGACACACCACAACCACAACCAACACCCATCTGCGACTGATAGGGTTATCATTTACTAATACGATTGAGAGTCTGCTTGCCGCACAACTAAACCGCACAACATGAACCAGATCATGAACAATGGTTGTGAATCTCCATCAATTTGTCGAACTAAGCTGGTTTAAGGATGCTCTAGATAACTGAGTAAGGTGATTCATGGTCGATAAGCCGAGGTTGTGATTTTGGCGACTGATTCGGCACGGCTTTTTCACCGCTATTCGTCTTCCCTTGGCAGACGTGACGGCTCTCCGTAAGAAAGATCTCTTCTCTAATACTACGTGTGACTGACTTGATCACCAGTTCACCGCTTGGTGTTTCAAGGACTGCGATACTCTACCTGAACTCCCTGTCGGCCCCGAACTCCGCCCTATCCGAAACTGCCATATCACCCTGTATCCTACTCTACTGGACGTTTCTTCCCATCCCCGCTTTCGTTGGCACCAAACCTAGCTCTCTTATTCTTCATGTAAACGCACGTCCGCGGATTTTAGCGGATCAACTTGGCATCCGTCCCTGGTCTCATCAAGTTCGCGCGAACAACAAGTGGCTCATCTACTCGTCAATCTTGCGATGGACCCGCAAACCAGATCATAGTTCCTTCACCCAACCACCGCGGAGCGTCACTCTGACCTCTCGACTTTACATACGATTTTGAACTGTAGTGTGTGCCTATGGCGACGTATGCTATTACTGTGGAAAACTCGGAGGTGCACATACACAAGGCAAGTTCGGGTTTGCGAGTGCAGTTTAATGCCACGAACAATTCGTCACTTGTGAGGTCCTGGTGTACCCTTCGCTTCAAAGAAGTCACCCTGAAGCCCGAACGGTTGAGGAGGCTGCTGTGATGTACGTGTATCATGGTTTCGATTGGTGGATCTGTGGCGCATGTCGGAAGTGACCCACAAGCACATCAACTTCATGGATTCCGCGAGTAGAGTGGAGGTCGTGAGAGTCGCAACGAAAGTCTTCTTTTGACCTGTTCGGTGATTCCGTCCCACGACTGTTGAAAAAAAAAAGACGCTGCAGACGTAGACTACTCTGCGACTCGCAAAGTTGTATGCGTCAATCTTTCCCTCCAAAATCAGCAGGGGATTCCCCTCGCACATGGGAGGGGGGATGGAAGACCGGCTGGTTTTGAATGATTCCATCAGAACCCTATCGTAATCCAAAACGTTGCCACCTTGATCGTCAAAGTACAGTATTCCAAGCCAAGACACGCGTACATGACGCGATTTTACGTCCATTCGACTGTCTGAATAAGCGCATAGGAGTTTGAGATGCCGGCATATAATCGTGGATTAGATTTTCGCCCTCACCAGTAAAGACGCCTTGAGCACTAGGCCTTTGCCAAACCCTTCCCTGCTTGACAACGCAAGAAGCGGAGCGTTTACATAGTCGTCCCGCACTGCGCATTTGCCAAATCCCAACGAAGCCTGCTCAATTTAAACTTCAAGAGGATTTCACTCAGATGTCACGTTTTCGTCTCAACGGGACAACAAGAGTGATCCCAAGAAACGCAATGCAGAGGTGAGCCCACGAAACGCAATACAGAGGTGATGCCAAGAAACGCAATACAGAGGTGAGCCCAAGAAACGCAATACAGAGGTGAGCCCACGAAACGCAATACAGAGGTGAGCCCAAGAAACGCAATAAGTCCAGATTCCACCATCTTCCGTCGTGGTGAAACCGATTTCCGTCACAGCTTCGTAGATTGCTTCAGAAGTCTCTGTAGCGTCGAAGGGGCAGTGTCCGAATAGCGAGTCCGTACAGTTGCGCGATTTTACCTTGTCTCATTTATAGAACAAGTGCTCATTGTTCGGTAATGCAGTGTGTTGCAAGAGCTGTTCTTGATTGCTAGCACGGGAGAACGTCGTATGAGCGTAGCGTAGTGCGCAATCCAGGACTTTTTCACCGACGACGCACCACTTTGGAGGTGGCAGCGTCCACAGTACTGTCTGGGATTGCTCTGCTGATAAAATATCGATGTGAATGACGCTGTTTAATTTGGATCGCAACCACGAGCAGATACCTAGATTCGGTTCGCGATCCCACAATGTTCAAATAAAGTGCTCAATCAACCAAAGTTGGCACACCAAGATTCAAGTCCAAACCTTAGCTTCGACGAAGCATTCGTTTCTATTATCCGTACACCTTGAATGCCCACGAGCGAAACCTTCGTCATAGCGGCCGAGCTGCAACCAGGGAACGCTCATTTAACGAGAAGTGGGATGAGGACAATAGATGTACCGAGACGCTGAATGGTATAGTTGACAAGTAAGATGACGACAAAGTTTCCCATTTTCGCTACCACGATGCCGTGTTGGAGCATCGAAGAAGTTTTTCCTTGCTCCTATAATCCGATAGGTTTTCTATCCTCGAACAGAGCAAGTCTTCTTGCCAACCCACGGAAGTTGCTCCACGCGGGTGTAAAATTCAAAAGAGCACTGTACTGGACACATGTCGATCGGATGTGATCCTCTCAACTGATACAAGCTGTAGTAGGCAGGATTCTTATATGGGTAGGGCACGGAGCAGAATTGGAACTCGTGAATGACTGGTCCAGCGCTTTGGTAAGGAGAATGGCAATGTTTATCAAGCCAGACCCTTCCGCGCATGTCAATACTTGCTCCGGATCCTGGCATCAGTTGCAACTCCAACCCGTTTATTTTTTCCCCCGATTACATGTATCTGAACACCGTCTCCATCATCATCAGAATCGCCATCCTCCCATGATAGCGTGCGAACATTTCTGCGTCTGAATCCCGAGTCCACTTAACAATTCGACCGCCACACAACAATCTACCCTTCCTTCCACAAACCCACGATGGAAACCAACACGGAAGACCTCGAATACATCACAGTCGACTCGATCACGTGGTCGACTGGGTACAAGCGCCCGCGCATGAGTATCGAGGAACGCCGCGCTAGACATCGAGTGGCGCAACGGAACTCTGTGTTACGCTGGCAAGAGCGTATTGAAGATCTACGCGCGTCAGTGCGCCGACTCCATCTTATTCGAATGATCATTGAAGCAGGGAAAGAGGCGGCACGTCTCGACGAGGAGAATCGGTCCATGTCATGGGCTCAGGATGAAGCATTGCTGTCACTTCTAGTGCGCGTTGATAGGATCGACTTGGATGAAGAGGTGATACCGTCGGATCTCTTCTCCAGATGTACGATCTGCGACCTATCGTATCTTCGTTGCTTTCAATATGAATGGAGTTGATTACACTATTGCTATGGTGCTGGAAACGAGCTGGCATCCGAAAAGTAGCTCCAACCTATGCTTGCTGGGGGCGCGATAGTTTTCTTTGCCGCTGCATGGTATTGGCGTAGACCCTACTCTGGTGTGAGGGCGACGAGGGTCACAGTTAAAACAAGGATATTTCTTTTTTGCCTGACGCCAAACCGATTGTTGAGCCTTGTTTCGTGCAGGAGAACAAAGGTGAATGTGACATAGGAAGATATCGATAGATTCATTGAGACGGGAGGGGGGGGGATTGAGCACGCCAGTCCGACGACCACCGCGATCATCGTGTATGTGAGCGTGGCTGATTAGTAGGCGTAGGTCACCAGCACGTAGGCACTGCACACTCCCCCCGATCCATCCACTTGAGCGAGCAACGCCGGTTGTTTTTTTGCATGTGAAAATCACAAGCGGGGGCTCTTTTTTCCGCCCCGGTCGCGGATGTTGCGTTCTGTGTGCGTGATGGAGACCAGATAGATAATCCAGCTGCTTGTGCATAGATGGTGCTTCTTGAGGCAGAGGGACGGAACGAGTTGACAAAACTCGCGAAACCGCTCAAGTTCCGCCTTGCAATGAGTTTGTTGGAAAGCCCATCCTATCAGTGTCCGCCGTTCCACGGCACCCACCGAGTCATCACGTACAAGGCCAGTGCATGGTTACGTCGGGCGTGGATTACACGGTGAGTGGGAGCGCGTGCCAAGATTGCAACCATTGGCTACGGGCACGCAGTATGGACTGGTTGGGATGCTGGGCGCACGCGTGCCTTCGGAGTGGACGTTGAGGCACGCGTACGCGCGTGCCAAGAGCTCTGTGCTCGGTAGGAGCACAAAAGGAACACTAGCTAGACGTAGGAGGCAGACCGAACTAGTACTAGTGTGCATCATGCATGTGTTCGTATAAACTCTGCTGCTAATAAACTCACTCTTCAATCTACTGCCTGCCCAACAGGTTATGAGCCCAAGATCTCGCCTATAGAAGACCTCGTAACCATGAAGAAGCCACAAGACCTCCTGGGGGGCGACAACTACTTCCATTGGAGCTTCAACATGCGTATGACCCTGTATCGGAAGGGTCTTGGGGCACACATCGACCAAGTCAAGGCCGAGGCGGCTCAGGACGACGCGTGGAGGGCTGACGACATGAAGGCGCTGGCCTTCATCGCGCAAGGAGTCGAGATCGAGCACCAGACCAAGATCCGTCTGGCCCGCACAGCAACAGAAGCGTGGGAGACGCTCCGCGAGTACCACAACCGGCAGAACCTGCAGAACCGCGTCGCTGTCACGCGGCGCCTGCATGAATTCAAGATGGAGAGTGGCATGACCATGGCCGCTCATATCGACAAGTTCGACGAGCTCGTGGTGGCGCTGGAGTCTGTTGGAGAGCCGATTGACGAGGCTCGGCAGTTGGCGATACTGCTGGGTAGCCTGCCTATCGAATACGAAATGATTGTCGCAATCGTAGAGAATATGCGCGAGGTCGCCCTGATCGACGTCAAGGAGAAGCTACTCAAGGCGTACGACAAGATCCATGACAAGGAGAAGGCGGAAGCGGCGTTCAAGGCGCAGTTTGCAAGCAAGAAGAAGCAAGGCCACGCTAAGTATGGCGGCAAGGACAAGAAGAGGGTGTTCAAGGGTCGCTGCTTTAAGTGCAACAAGAAGGGTCATATGGAGAGTGACTGTCGCAGCGAGCCGGCCGCGACACGAGAAGAGGTCCTATTCATGGCCACAGATGACCACGCGACAGGATGGCTTCTTGATAGTGGTGCGTCTTCCCACATGACGCCGTTTCGAAGTGACTACATTTCGTATCGGAGCCTCACGAACCCACTGGGAGTGACCATTGCAGATGGGGCACGTCTTAATGCTGTCGGTGTCGGAGAAGTGAAGGTTGTCACTAGTGATGGTCTCGAGATTACTATGAAGGATGTGCTGTTCATCCCGTATTTGGATCGCCGGCTCGTCTCAATCCCCAAGTTGACGTCTCGAGGACTCGGCGTAGCGTTTAACCACGATAGCTGTGACATCATGCGGAGCGGCAAGGTGTTGGTACGCGTGCCGCGTCGTGGCGGCTCGTACTACCTCCCATGCCGTGCCACAGAGACCGCGAATTTTGTTGAACACGCTCGTCAGCAGAGCCAGTGGGAGCTGTGGCATGCTCGCCTCGGGCACACGCATCTCGCCAATTATCGTCGCCTGCAAGAGATCAGCCCGGAGCTGCCGGTGATAAACGAGCCAAGTGAGAGCCTCTGTGGCGGCTGCATGCGCGGCAAGCAAACTGTCGCTTCATTTCCCCGGCAGACAATGATGGTGAAGACGGATAGTGTCCTTCAACTCGTGCACATGGACTTGGTTGGCCCAATGAGAACATTGTCTCACGGCGGGGCCAAGTATATTCTGGTGATCGTCGACGACCACTCGCGTTTTGTGACGACGTACTTTCTCAAGTCGAAGTCCGAGGTTGCGGATCGTTTCCGTGAGTACAAGGTTTTGGTTGAGAACCAATGGGGCGCTCGGATCAGGATCATCCGGAGTGACAACGGAGGCGAGTTCGTAAATAAGCAGATGGGTTCGATCTGCTCGGCGAACGGTATCATCCATCAGCGCACGTCGCCTTACAGCCCGCAACAAAATGGCCTTGCCGAGCGGATGAATCGGACTGTGCTCGAAATGGCCCGCTCAATGATGCACTACAAGGCAGTGCCGCGCAAGTGGTGGGCAGAAGCCGTCAACACCGCTGCGTACGTGATCAATCGCATTCCAAACAGTGCGCATCCTGATCGGTCACCGTTCCAGATCTGCACGACGCAAGCACCACGACTGGGCCATCTGCGGGTTTTTTGGGTCTCTCGGTTATGCACACATTGATGGCTCAAAGCGCACGAAGCTGGACTCAAAGAGCTACAAGTGCATGATGCTGGGATACGTCGACAACGTCAAAGCCTATCGGGTTTTGGACATGGTGAGCGAGGTGATTCGTACCTCTCGATCCGTCGTTCTGGATGAGCGCGAGGTTGACGGAATCTACGATGAGGTGTATCCGTCAGCTGAGGCACAATCAACACCGGGATACGAGATCGGTGACGACGAACCGGCAGTACGTACTCGGTCAAGCGCGCGTCTCACACCGTCTGAGAACGATGACGAACCTATGGTCAGTGAGAACGACGACAGTGGTGAGAACATGGAGGTCGAAGACGTTCCTATCGATGACTCTGCTGCACTCGTGAACAGTGGTACAGTGCACTCAACACCAGTGGTACAACCTCAAGCAACGATACCTGCCGTAGCAGCACTTCCACCATCGGACTTACCAGCTAGGCGTTCCAATCTATTGTTGGCCCCAAGCGCGCCGGCGTCTGCGTTTGAGAATGATGCAATCGTATTCCATCCACGCTACAACATCAGAGCAAGCGACCGTTTTGCGACAAGTATTGTGCCGCATCGTCCCATGACTGGGTCAGAGGCAAGTGATGGGCGGTCCACTCGTTTTTCTCTTCCCCATTCCGAGAATGGGACTTCCGATCGCAGCGTTGTACTGTATGGGCAGAGTACGGACTCTAATGGCGGCACCCAACGCCCGCCGCTGAAAAGATCCCGTAATGACGAGACAGCCATGCTCGTGGCGCTACCCGACGTACCAAATTCATTTACGCAGGCGGTCACTGGTCGAGATGCCAAGCAATGGCAGGCTGCGATCAAGGAGGAGCTGAAAGCGCACGACACAAACGGCACGTGGTCTGTTGTAACCCGTCCTTCCGGCTCTCGTCCAGTCACGTGCAAGTGGGTATTCGCACTAAAGCGGAATGAAAATGGTGATATTATTCGCCACAAAGCTCGCTTGGTAGCCCGTGGGTTTTCGCAGACACCAGGGGTCGACTTCCAAGACACGTATTCTCCCGTCGCAAGCATGAACTCTATACGTGTGTTTCTCTCGGTATGCTGCCTCCGTCAGTACGTCGTGTTCCAGTTCGACGTGGACACTGCGTTTTTGTATGGTGTTCTCAATGAAGATGTCTACATGGAGTGCCCTGATGGGCTGGACGTCAAGCCAGGATCAGTTCTGAAGCTGTTGAAATCTCTGTACGGTCTAAAGCAAGCGGCCAACGTATGGCACCAGACCATCAAGGACGTGCTCATCCGACTCGGCTTCGAGCCGTCCGGCGCCGATCCGTGTGTGTTTACGAAGAAGAGCAAGGCCGAAAATGATAACGACGCCGCGACTGACCTAGTTATGCTCTGTCTCTATGTTGACGACCTCCTGATCGCTGCCAAGACGAAGCAAGCTGTGTATGACGTGAAGAAGCAACTGGAGGTGGAGTTCAGAATCAAGGATCTCGGTGTTGCAAAATTCGTTCTCGGTATTGAGATTACACATGATGTCGAGAAGCGATCGCTCATGCTCAGCCAGCGTCAGTACATTCAGAGAGTCGTCGAACGTTTCAACCAGACCAATGCCAAGGACGTGTACAACCCATGTGAGACAGGCGTGAAGCTCTCTCGCGCTGACTGTCCCGCCACTGATGCCGCCGATGATGAGATGAAGAAGAAACCATTTCGCGCTTTAATGGGGTGCCTGCTCTACGTCGCAATGTGCACGCGACCGGACATCGCCTACGCTGTCTGCAACCTAAGCAAGTTTCTTGAGAAGCCTGGAGAGAAACACTGGAAGGCGGCAATTCGTGTTGTCCGCTACCTCAAGACCACAATGAACCTTGGTCTTTGCTTCAGCGGCAATGATCATGGTGGCAAAGCTGTCGGCTTCAGTGATGCCGACTGGGGAAGTAATCTCGACGATCGTCGCTCAGTGTCGGGAGTGATGGTCATGCTACATGGTGCCCCGGTCGTATTCAAGTCGAAGTACCAGCGAACAGTAGCGCTGAGCTCGTCAGAGGCGGAGTATATGGCTCTCAGTGTTTGTGTTCAAGATGTGCTCTGGACGCGGGCTCTACTGAACGACCTTGATGTCAAACAGCCTGGCGCGACAACGATCTTGGAGGACAATCAGGGTGCAATTGCTCTCGCTCGGAATATCGGCTATCACAGTCGCGCAAAGCACATTGACATGCGACATCATTTTATCCGCGAGAAGATACAGTCGAACGAGGTAGCAGTCGAGTATGTCGAGACCAAGCAACAGTTGGCCGACATCATGACTAAGGGTATCGCGACGGCGCAGTTCGAGTATCTTCGCTCAGCTTGCGGCGTACGTCACATTGCGTAGTACACCTGCTCGTGCCGTGTTTCGGTGGTACCAGCTATGATGGGAGTGGGAGTGTTGGAAAGCCCATCCTATCAGTGTCCGCCGTTCCACGGCACCCACCGAGTCATCACGTACAAGGCCAGTGCATGGTTACGTCGGGCGTGGATTACACGGTGAGTGGGAGCGCGTGCCAAGATTGCAACCATTGGCTACGGGCACGCAGTATGGACTGGTTGGGATGCTGGGCGCACGCGTGCCTTCGGAGTGGACGTTGAGGCACGCGTACGCGCGTGCCAAGAGCTCTGTGCTCGGTAGGAGCACAAAAGGAACACTAGCTAGACGTAGGAGGCAGACCGAACTAGTACTAGTGTGCATCATGCATGTGTTCGTATAAACTCTGCTGCTAATAAACTCACTCTTCAATCTACTGCCTGCCCAACAGAGTTATTTGAAATAACTCATTGCAAGGCGGAACTTCGATGTGCAAACTCTGCTGTGACGATGAAGCGGGTTGGAGAGAGGTTCCGTTGCGAATGTTGCAATCGACAACACTCATATCATAGTACTTGTATCCATCGAACCTTTTCGAGCGGTTAAGAGAAATTGGCTGCGGGCCAAGGAGGGGAAAAGTCATATCATGGATCAAGTTTTGTTCGGTGAATGGATGGTCGCAAGGTTAAATAGTTGGTTATTAATCAAAGTGAAAACCAAACCTTTGGTGAGCCTGGGGAATGCACTCTCCAAGACCATTCGTCTTTTGCCTCTATTTTCGCCTCCGAGCGCATGGAAGTTGTGCGGTAGCGTGCTGTGCTGTGACACTACCATCGGCCGCTCTGCCCCCAGTTACTCACCAGTCGTTAGTGGAATCGTACCACGTCGTGCTCACGGGGTGCTCTGCGCTGATCAGCGTCCGGGCATGCTTTTCCGCGCACTACTGAGCGTCGATTGGACCTTCCTGTGCATAGGAGTAGCTGGCGCGCTGCGATCACTAAGCCATCTTCGCACAGAGCACATTACGCAGCGTAATGTGCTCTGTGCGAAGATGGCTTAGTGATCATCTGATTAACCCGGCTATATGGCGCATTGGTGTTAGCTGATGTATCGGCTCACGCGTGCACGCTGATGGCAGCGTGACGAGGTTCATGAATTGCGAAACTCCGGTTTTCAGACTTCTCGTACTCACCATCTACATCGCACTTAACGACACCGAGAGGATATGGTAGAGCAAAAGTCTGATAGCTCTCAATCTCACTCGAACTGCCCTTGCAGCCAGCGCACGAGCTTCGAAGTGTGATGTTGAATATGCTGTGCGTAGAATGTTTGGACGTCTGCAAGAATATCAGCAGCTTAAATGACTGACGCATAGCTAATGTTGAAGGGAAGGCCTACTGAGCGCATCAATACACTCGCTACCCGTGGCGCGTGATGATGATGATAAAGTCTATTGAGCTCAACTAGTGAATCCTAATAGCTCCGCTGGGTTTCGACTGTTTTAAAGCTCAACGCTACTCGCGGTGGAAGCCGCGAGCCACGGAAGTAGGTCGTTGTACAGCATCACCGAGAGATCAGAGTGACCGGCCAGGGTGGTTGGGTGAAAGACTTGCGAGCTAGATCGCGAGTCCATCGCAAGATTGGCGAGTAGATCAGCCATCTTGTTGTGCGCGCGGACGTGGTGAGTCGAGCGACAGATGCAAAGTTGGTCCGCCAGTCGCCGCGCACGTGTAGAGGTTACGGGGGATTTTGTTTCGAGGAGGTCGATAATCCTGTAGTTGGCGAATGATGAGTGCACTGTCACCAACGACTTCGAGCCGCTTGAGCTTCAGTGATGTCGCAGCTCCCAACCCAACAAGAAGGCTGGTACCCGGCTTGATTGTTGGTAGTGCTTCTTGGTGCATGGCTCATGGCCGCATTTCACAAAATCTCGGCATCCCCATCGAGTGGGTTGATGCGAACGATGACAGCTCCTGCACCCCCAGGGCTTGGATTGCCCCGGGATCCGCCGTCAAAGAATAGTAGGTGGTTGCATGCGCTAATCAGAACTGGGGACCTGGGAGGTTTAGGTCGCTGGAAGAGACCTTGTAATTCCCATGCGAGATCCGTATAGTAGGCAGGCGAGTCCGTACTGACGAAGCGCCTGGCGAGGGTTTGAAGGACGCGCAGGCAACTGGCTTCATGGCGAGCACGAGAGCTTGCTCGAGCGTCCACATCTTTTCCTGAGCTGCTGCACTTGAGCGCCAAGAGAGGAGAAACACCATTGTTTCAGGTACGTGCTGCTGCCACATCGCATCTAGCACGGGAAACGGGTCCGCCGCAGTGTCGGTAGATTGGGTTGGACACTGGTGAAGCGTAGCGAGTTCCCACGCGCGAGGCGCCGTGTACGGCAGTCGTAGCCCGAAGATGGCGTGGAGGAGGAGAGGGGTCGCTGTTGACTCTTCTTCACACCAAAGACCTAGTGTAGTCCACCAGGTACGAAGTTCGGTCCGAACGCGTTGGGCCGACGGACAGTCCCAGATAATGTGATATGTCGAGCCCCCTGCCGCGCCTGAGTCGGGGTACCCGTGGCGCGTTATGCACGCCTTCTTTACGGTAGTTCTGGCGTGTCGAGCGACGTGGTGAGCTTCCACGTGGGCAGCAATACGTTGAGCGAGCGGGGCTCGCTCGCGGAAGGCGCTGCCCGAGACGATGTGGAATCGTTCCGTTTTCGGTTGAGACCTATCAATACTCTGGACAAAACAAGGAGTTCGCAGGGTGATCTGGTTGGGAGGCGATATATTCATCCTCTTCACAGCTGCTGAGGATTGGGAAGTCCGAACACAAACCCAAATTGGATCGTTTGGCCTGCTCAAGAGCTACTGACGGCCATGTGATTACGAACTAGAGTGGTCTGCTCTCTATCCATGACTGGGACCACCATTCCAGAACACACACTCGGTAACCGATGCGTTGGCAAATCTTGTCACGGACACGGAGGCTACCTGTCATTCCTTCCATCCGACCACAAGACGAGGTCATGCTGACCGCGGTTTTGTGCTCCGATTTGACCATTGTCGGTGGTTGCCGAGCTAGCCATCTTGTGAATTCTTTGGGTCCATTCTTCCTACCACGTAGGTGCCACTGTTTGAGTTCAATTGACTCCATCATCATCTTCGGTTAGCCAGCAATGACCATTTCTGCATGCGTTACCTTCCAACGTCTTTTCCCGTCCCTGGGCACGTCCTCGATGTGCCCGACATCGACCAGCAAGAGCTCAGATATCTCTACAGAAGGTCTTGATCAGACTGAGCAGCGCTGTTACCGGACTGGACAACTTGCAGCGGTCAGAAGAGCTCTCTTCATCCCATATCTACACAGTTGGATATTAGACTGTCAGATACTATTGCTAATACCAAATATATATAGTTGGAGGGTCTCTGCGTGTACGCTCAAGCTCAGAAGTTCTTTTTATTATTTTTTTGGCGAGGAAACTGTTTCCGAGTTTACGGAATAGGATGGATACCCACTGCAGAACCCAAGACCAAAACTGCTATGTCCAGGAGAGGATTCGTCTAGGTTGCTATGTCGGAATGGTTCCGTTCAGAGCACTCTCATCGACTTTGGTGTTTCGTACCAATAAGTGTCTCGTCAACAAGATATCAGCGATCTATTCTACAGGCCACCGCGGATTGTAAAGGTCAGGACGCGAAGAAAGAATTGGGCTATGCAGGTTTCGAAAGGTGTACGCTTAGCCACTCAGGGCTATCGAAGACGTATTCACAGCGCACCACGACAGTAATCACAACGATGAGAAAGGGATCTGCCTTTCATCACTACCTTTTATCCGATGAAGTGGAGAGGATAGACTCTTTTACTATCGAAAGCCCAAAGAGAGCCTAAAAGAGAGCACCTAGAGAGGAACGACGATGTTCACCCGTACGCAATTGTAGCTCCTAGCACCCTGACAGCTTGCTACAGCCTTCGACAGAGGCTGTCGAAGATATATCCAGGAACATCAAACCTGTCAGAGAGACAGTCGCGGACACCTAGTGTCTGCAGAACACCATCAGCCTCTTTTCTACACGTTAGGGACCATCTGGACAAATGATCATCGAAACATCTGAACAGTACAGTGTTACAGTATGTCGCGCAAGAAGTGGAACGAACCTTTTGTAAAACAGTTCGATTGCAAACGCCGCAAGTGATCTGTGGTGGGAACGCGAACCAAGTCAAGACTATTTGACCATCTCGATTCGCTCTAAGACCTAAAGAATGATGAAATCATCGCTTGAACCGTTATACTGACCCTGTTGATTTCATGTAGTGATTGCTAACGCCCAAAACAAGTGCGCCAGTTCAGCTTTTGTGTGCATGTGGTTACACCAGGTCAATTAGCTCACAGAGTCTACTGTAGGCACCTTCGTTATTTAAAAAAAAAGTGGTGTTGGCTCAGCTAGGTTGTACGTGTTGGGTGTTACCGCGATTTAGCACAGGTTGAAACAGAACGAAAATCCATCAACCAAGATATTAAAGCAGAACAGTCCGCGAGGATGTTGCGGTTTCCGCGGAGTAAGACGCGAGGATATCTCTTACCCAGTCTTATCTTAAATACCAACGGGACGCGAAGCGGCACGATCGTTAGAATAGCTCAGTCTGCAATTTTCTAGCACGCTAACACCCGCCTCACCACGCCCACATGGGCAAGGCGCAATACACTTTCTTGCCCCCTATGAGCGTCTAAAGTCGAAGGAAATAACTACCGACTGGCTTCTTCCTAGAGGATGTGGGAGACCGTAAGAATCGAGACCGAGCGGCCAATACTTCTGTGAGCTGAGCTATTGGTGAGAACTACGTCGTGGCTACTTTTCTGCAGAGGCTACGCAATAATTTGAATAATGTGCGGGCAGACGCCCTAGCTGAGGTTGATGATTTTTCATTTCACTACTACAGTGTGTATTCAGCTTGGTTGTTATTGCGTGGAATAGCTCACCCCCTGAATTTCCACCATCAGTCTTTTCCTCGTCTTTCAAGCATTGCCATTCTGTTCATCAATGCGAGGACCGACAGTGCTGAGTGTTAGCACTCCCGCAGTATCGACCTGACGCTGAAGTACAGAAACCCTGCCCGCCATCGCTTCGGTCGAGATACAAGCTGACCTCTTAGCCATAGCCAGAACACTCCGTGATGGGCATCTGGAGATGTGCTGCGTGATGCGATGGATCATATACTACGATTCAATGTTCTCTAAGGTCAACACCTTATCGATCTCTTTCTCGAAGAATTTCATAACTACTCTTGAACAGGACCTGTGATTTGGTATAATTCGGACCACTCGCTCATTTTTCGGAATGCCCCGTGGACATGGAATGGTGCAGTCGAAGTCACTTCATTTTCGGACTTCCGAATCAACTGAAACGCCCTGAAGTCTCAAGATGACACCGATCTCAGACAAGCTGGAGTATATCACAATCGACTCGATTCAATGGGCCACCGGGTACAAGCGCCCGCGTGTGAGTGATGAAGAACGGCGAGTGAGACACCGAATAGCCCAGAGAAACTTTGCGCTGCGGGAACAAGAGCGAATTATCGAACTGCGAGCATCAGTACGGCGACTCCATTTGGTATTGATGGTCTTGGAAGCAAAGGAAGAAGAAGCTAGGCTAACGCAGGAGAACTTGTCAATGCTGTTGGCACAAGATTATTCCGTCATATCGCTCGAGTCATTCGTAGATGAACTCGTCGGGGAAGATCACACGATTTTCACATATCCCATGTGCTAGAACCGCTCTCAACAACTGCCTTTTCAAATCGAAATTCGTGTTTTCCGAGCGTCTGTGTGTGGAACCGCACAAGCTTGTTCAAATTTGATGTCGAAGCATGCTCATCATCCGCCAAATGCGAACGTACACGCCTCCTCTCAACGTCACACTCCAAGTCAAGTACGCCCAGGCGCGCCGACTAGCCGACTCCCTCGGAGTCCGCAACTGGATTCATCACCCTCGAGCGGCCAATAAAATGGCCGACGCAGCAGCCAACCTCGCCATGGACACCACCACCAGCAGTCAGACGCATCACCCGGCGGGTCATGAGCGACACCAGCATATTGCAGCCCTCCTCCCTGGAGACCTTGCCTACTGGAGAGAAGGACTCACCTAATCATGGCGACAGCCGGCTATAGGTTTCTAGATAAGCAAACCAATAGACCTCAACTGAATTGAAAATTGAATTTGATGTCGAAGAGAACACAAGTATTGTCTATTTGTCAATGTGGTGCACGAAAGCGTGACTGTATGAAGCGATATACGCATGTGTAAAAAACTGGTTCACACAAATACACTTCAATATAGACCAACAACGGAGGCCATGGCAGCGAGAGGACAAAGTGCATCCAGCTCGGGGACATGTTCATCCTTCTATGCGTTGAACTTGGCCAAACTGCTCGATCTGGGCTGCATCTGCACCTCGTCGATCAGCCATCGCTATCGCCGGAATCTTCGAAGTGCGAAGTCAGTGTAAACACCCAGAGCGCATGGGGTTACATTGACCACGCTCTGAGGGAGCGTTCGTGGACAGTTGGGGACACCTCCATGTCCAACATTGTTCTTTTGTCTTTTCTTTGTACTGTACTCAAGTTCTCTTGCCCACACAACAATAATGACTATTCATCGAATTCTCTCTGCACACTTGACCCACTCTACCCGCCACCCCCTACGATTCCCCGCTACAGCAACGACCCTCTGAATGATACTGTTCCCTGTGTGTAAATGGTATGGGCTATTCCCTCGTATGAGAGGCTAGGGATGGTGATGATGATCAAAGTTGCGTTACGTCGGTGCGAGCAGCTATGGCTAGAAATATGCAGTTGGGTGCAGGGGCCTTATTTCAGTGGGGGCCTTCTACTGGAGATAGTCACCATGAAGTAGGGACTCGAGTCGGGATGGTCGGACGGGTGGAATGCTTGGAGGCTGCACTTGGAGTCCATCGCAACATTGGCTGCATAGTCGGCCATCTCATTGTAGGCACGAAGCTGATGTCGCCATTCGCGGCAAGCCGAGAAAAGGAGTAGAGCTGTCGGAGACGCTCGTTTTTGGGTGGGCGGTACAGAGAAACCCGGCGAAGGATAAGGTTGTCTATCGCCAATGACCGTTAGAGGAATCCAGCGGTCGGAGGCTAGGTATGATCAATATAGAAGTCTTTGAAGGCAGAATTTTGGGCCTCTCTCTACCCCAATTCGGATGTGAGCAACCATTGAGCATCTCTCGATGACGAGAAGAGGTTTCGGTAGCTAGAAGCTATCAGCAATCCATAGGCACTGGTTTGCGAAAGTTCCCTAGTCAACTACTGTGATGTCCAGCGCGAAGATCTCGAGAAACGTCGAATTGTTCCACCTCTGTAACGTATCAGCGTGCTGGGGCAGCCACACTCACTGTACATATCGTCACTACAGTCTTCATCAAAACAACTGTACGACCGCACGGAGATGTCCCTGGTCTTCGGTGGGTTGACCCACCGCGGGAAGAGACCACAAACCCACTGGAATCTCTCCAAATACCGTTCCTTCATAGCGTAATACGCAGTCCCAACCGTTTCTTTCATCTTATCCTTCAAAATGCCAACACATGAATGATAGCGTTTTCAAACAGCCCAGTTCTCGCGATGAGAATCGAAATTGAAGCCCCCGTCTAGTATCTTACCTATGCAAGCGAAAATATCGAGCACGGAAGAGCCGACTGAAGTCACTGTAGATTGTGGGTGAGCCCATCGATTGGCGTCAGCTCACGCTTGGATTATCCCTTCCAACAGATCTCAAGAAACAAGAAATGAGGAGACGTATTTGTCGAGACTTGCATCTGGATACTTGACCAGTATGTACCGGTATCTTCGAGGTTAAATCATTACATTCCAACCCCTCTGACGTGAGACGTGAATACTGGTAGTTTCAGCCACAGAGAACTGTATTTAGCCAATCGGTGAGTTCTGCAATGCGTGGCGAATCCAACGAACGACAACGACCAGGTTCAGAAATAACGGGTTCTACCAATTACAAGAAGGTATACTATTGTAATAGATTTCCCTGCAGCACCAAACGGTATTATATTTGGAAGGGTATACTATTCCATGTCATCGATCTCATCCACAGTCAGTTCATCGAACTCATCGATGAGATCATCCGCGATATGCTCTTGGGGAATCTCAGCGTCCTGGTCACGGTTCATCCAGCGTTCGCGAAAGCGTGTGCCGTACACATCGTGACGGGCGATGTGCCAGTCCTCGAAGTTGTCAGCAAAACCAGCGCTGAGAATAGACTTCTGTACGACCTCGTCCGGCACAGACTTCCACGCATCCTCTACCCAGCGTGCCACCACTTCCACTGCGGGAGGTTTTGGATTGCCGTTCTTGGTGTACAGAACTTGATCAGATGATTTCCATGCGTCAATCACTGGAGAGATGTGATCTTTAAACGACTTGTAAATCCCAATGTCACCAGCTTGAAGATATGGAGTCATTCCGCCAGGGATGACGACCTGTTGGATCGTCTTCTCGCTACAGCGCTCCTTGACGACTTTGGCAACATGTGCACGCATCGAGTCCCACACGATCGCTTTGTTTCCAGGGTTCATGTCAAACACAGCAGGGAACACCTGATCAAGCCACTTCACAAGCAGTGGGCCATTCACCCAAGCCCGTTCTTGCACGGTCACGTACACCTTGCCAACTCGCTGGAATCCTTGACTACTCTTGCCCTTCCAGATGACAACAGGTGGGAGCTTCTTGCCAGCCGCGGTCACTGCCAGGATGGCAGTGATACACATTGACGCGAACCCAGTTGACTTGAGAACCACGTGTCTTGAGCCGACAAGGTCAACAGTTTCCAGTCGTGGATCCTCAAAGTAGACTGCGGTTTCATCCATAAGAATCGTCCGCATAGGGTCGAGGGTTGAGCGATGAGCTACAAGTAACGCCATGTAGCTGACTGCACGGGAAACGAGGACGTCATCCGTCAGTGTCGTTAAATTCGTTGCACGTCGGAGTGAGAGACTGTAACGACCCATAAACAGACTCAGTCACTTGTCAGATGCAGTGAACGTCTCAAAACCCTCGGCACGAGCGAGCTGGAGAGCAGTGTTCTGGATCCAAACGCGAGACACCTTGAGCTTGTTCGACCGCCGTTGCACGATCAGATCAAACAGAATGTCTTCTACAGCATCAAGAAGTGGCTTTGCACCGCCACCCTTGAGACGCATCTGGCTTGGCGGTGACGAGCGGATGTCATCTCTCTTCTTCCACCAGTACCGAACTTGAGCAGGTGAGATCTTCCAACCTTTGTTCTGGAAGTATGCCGAGGCACGAGTCGGGACGCTCGGGCAATTCGCTTCGATCCAATCGATAACTTCGCGCTTCTCCGCGATAGACTTGGCAAGGCGTTGGGTCGGCATGGTGTTCCAGGCTTGTTCGTGGTGGGTCAATTTGAGAATGAGGTGGTCAAGCTACGTGCATCTCAACACGTGTATTGTATTTGGTATGGTATTGTATTCATTCTGGAAATCTCGAACCTTCCAGAAACCTCACTTAAACCAGTACGGATCACTATTCAGAGAGGGTATACAAACTGGTAGAACCCGTTAGTTTGTTTTCCAAGCCGTTTGCCCGCTACCGTTTGATTCGTTTATCAACTTAGAACTGGAGTTGACGATGCCCTCAAAAGAATGCTTGATCAATCCAGCAAACTCCGCTCGCAGGAACATCCATTGGATCGGAAACTGGTCGTTGTGGAGGACCGAAGCGAAGTTTCTCAGCCTCAGTTTTCGCTCCGACCACGATCTCCTCTCGAGACTACGGTGCGAGTCGTACACCGAGTTGATGCAGGCGTTGCGTGCACTATCCCGCGGTTGCACATGGCGGCCTGAACGTACACATTCCTGGCACCTTGGCCTTTAGGCCGTAATAATGCGTGTGTTTGAGTAGGCAGGGTCTCCGATGTAGAACCATATTACAGCCGTGTGCTGGCCCTATCGATTTTATCCGATGTGCCGATTTCTCCTGCATGATCAAGTGTGCAACTCCATTCGAGTCGCATAGCATTTGCGCCAGCCCAGGGCATTTAGTGTTACGACGTTATCGTGAAAATTCGCACGGATTTCGAGGGAAGCATGCCCGGAATGTTCTTGAAGCGACTGCTCAGAAGTTTTTGTTTCGTCGAAAAGCTTCGACAGGAACTCGACAGGCTCTCATAGGAGAACGTAGCGCATGCCAAGGCGAGTATTCACGTATTGTTGTTGCCTGTACTCGAGGTGTCTAGAGAACAGAAATCGATACGACCGTGGCGTGCGCGTGGTGTTCAAGGAAATCCCTCTTGAAGCATGCAGTGCTGGATGAGACGACTTCGTGCAGACGACGTGAATAACACGCTGCTTTTTTTGGGCAGTCTTACGGCACGCGAGCTGCCACTCAAATGGTGAGAATCCGAGTGCATCAAGCTAGACAACAGGGCGACCAGGGAACGACAGCGAGCCGGTGTGGTCCTTGAAGCCACCCGTCTCACGAGACTGTAACCGCTTCCGCTGAATTTGAGCCCGGCAACAACCTGATCGAGGCCTGTATCTCTGGGTCGCACTCGCTTTACATGAAATTTCCCGCACGAGAACCATCGCAGACAACGAGGTCCACCATGAACCCTCGATCGACGAAGAGGTCCAGTGGTCAATCGTTGGTGAGCGGGGGAGGAAGAGGAAGAAGAGGGGCAACAGGAAACGGCGGGACAAGTCAAGAGGGAATGCAAGGGGAATTGGCTATTACTGGTAGTACTGTGGACCTCACGATTGACAGGCGGGAGGTGACGCGCACGTTGTCGGTTCGAAATAGCCCCTAGTTTCGGGGTATTGTCGCCATTCAAATCCCCGTCACCCCTGCAATCCATTCAATCCCCAAGCCGTGCGCTAGCGCAAGCTCAGTTGCGAGAGCTACTGCACACCAAGCTCCGTGCCATGGGAGGCTTGGCGAGAACGCTTAACAATAGAGAACCGGCCTCCGTGTGCGTCAGAATGCGCTCGTTGCGTCGCCGCTAAATACTGTACATCCGATTGCTTGGGAAAGTGTATGCAGCGAAGTGGGCGGTGCTTCATGTGCAGCTGGACGGATCCCGACTGATCAACACGCCAGTCTGGATGTCAAAGAGAAGCGTCCAGTGTCATCTTGCTCGTGGACCAACTCGAGTGCTCTGGGCAGCGACTGTGGACCCTTCTCGTGGAGTCGGTGTCGGTCGCCACCCACTGCAACCCGTCTGATGTGCTCGCTGAACTGCCGAACAGCAGAAAGGGCGGGTATGTGTGAATACACCGGACAGTAGGACATCATGTACAGTTCCGTAACGCTGTGATGTTGGGCCGATCTCACATCGGGAAGCCCTTTCTGTCGCCTCTCTTCCTCGAGCGCAACTGAACAACTGAACCCGGATTTCTCGCGCGGGAAGCCCGATTGCTCTCCGTTGGAGTTCCTCGATTAGGACCCCATGGCGCGTAATCGCCCCCACCCATCGGTGTCTCGTCCAACGTGAGAGTGGCCCATCCAACAAAGACCAGTCTGTTCTGAAGCCAATCGTGCTCGGTCTCATCTCCCACAGCGAGTTCCGGCACGACGAGCCTGTCATCAAATTGGCGCAGAGCACGAGGCGGTGGCCCGTCCGGCTGGACTTTGGTGTGTCCGCCACGGACGTCGGACTCCCTCACGGACCAGAAGGCCGGTCCCTCTGGCCACTTATCCAAGATCGCCGCAGAGACTGGCGAGTGACGCAAGGGTCGGTTCAGCACCACTTCAATGACGTGTGTAGTTGATTGTAGGGGGTGGTAAACACCGGTTTGAACCGATTATACGAGCCCATACGTGGTACAAACAATGCAACAAATGTTTCAGCCGCTGGGTTCGATAACAGGAAATCCGTGCAAACCCACTGGGGCGAATAGTTATTTTATATCCTGTCGAAAGATGGAGAAAAAGGTTTGAACAGCATAAGAGCATGCTGGTCAACACCAAAGCGAAGCACCACCACCTGGGACCCCATTCCCCGATCAGCATGCACGGCTTGACGAGCCACCAACACGGTGCCTCGACAGAGGTGTGACACCGCCCTTCCGCTCCTCATTCCTCAATCTTCTCCCAAGCTAAACATCATGAACCACGCCACGCCGCTGTCGAACTCGCGCGTGCGGCCGTTCACGGTCTTCGATCCAAAGTCTCAGCCCACCAAGCTGGTGCAAATCCGCCACGCCGAGTCCTCGAGCGACCTCGAGTCGGCCTCGAACCGACTCTGCTGCCACACATGTCTGCGCGCGTTCACACTGCTGCGCGCCGAGCACCACTGCGGAATGTGCGGCGAGGCCGTGTGCCGCAAGTGCCTCACGAAAGTCAAGACCCAGCCGTGGCGAGCGGGCCACGCTGCGTCGTCCATGAAGGTCTGCAAGCCCTGCAGCCGTCGCGTCGTCTACCCAGGCGCCGAGTCGCCACTTCAATACCCGCAGTCGACGACCTCCTTCGATGCCAGCGCGGTGTGGCTCTCGCCGCAGCCCCACTCGCGTCGCGCGGACACCCCAACGGTGCGCACGAAAGCCTACCCAGCGCCCCAGGACTGCCACACTCCACGTGCGGACAAGTTGCGCGAGGAATACGAGGCCAAGTCTGACCACAGTGGCGAGACACTGCCAGATGAGGAGGAAGATGTGCTCGTTCTTGACACGGACGACATGAAGAAAGTCTTGCGAGCCAACGAAGCCTCGCCAATGTTTCTGCGCGAGATCAGCTCCTCGATTCGCGAACAACGCGAGCTGCTGCGACAACTGCAGCGAGCCACGGCCGTGCATCGGAACACGCCGCAGTCTGCCGCCCGCAACCAATAAGTGCCATACTAGGAAATCCATTTTTATTTAGTTCTCAAACGCAATTAACTTAAGAACTTGAATTTGACTACCAAATGCTCTCTAAAGCTTCCATTGACGGTCACAAACAACGCGCACAGCGTGAGGAATTGGCTTTCTTCAACGGAATTGAAGATGCGGACGGTGCCATTCGCAAGTGCCTACGTCACTTGAAGCTGGCGAAGAACATTCTCTGCATGGAGCGTTCGATTTCGCAATTCGAGGAGTGTAAAACGACTATCAGTGTACACCAACCAGAACTTTGTACGTACTGGTGTAAATGATCATGTCGAAAAGAGCATACGGCCGGCAAGTCACTTGCCTCAGAGTCAATGCCAATAAGATGACAAGTTGCAGAGTCAGCTAAGTCGGAGCGTGCTCGAGGAGGCAGCTGATGGCAGAGGCACAGTGGGACCCAGTACTGGCCTCAGTGTCCCAAGGAAAGGTCTATCAGCCAATTCTATTAAAGTACTGGTTTTGAGCTGTTGAAGGTCGAAGGGGAGGGGAGAGGGAGATCCTTTTTTCCAGCTGCAGACACGCTTTTGTGCGTGGTTTCTGACTGGCACGCAATTCGACAATGCGCCTTGCCAGAGGCAAGCATCTTAGAACAGATAAATTCTAAAATCCAATACTTAAATTAAAAAGTAATATCATCTTGAGTTGGGACTTGTTCCTCTAGATAATAGATACCGGTATAATGAGATGCAAGTAAATGGTGATGATGATGATGAAGAAGTTGATTGAACTCTAATGGATGCAAGTCCAAGGTGATGAGACCGGTTTCTCGCCCACCACTCCGGCGGACTTTGTTGGGTGAAGCTCTGAACCGCTCGGTGGTCATCATTCTGACGCATGGAACTTTCAACCAAAACGCCGAGTGAATCACAGTATGTACGAAGATGTTTCTTCTGTATGGAGCAATCCCGGAGAGCTCGTCGCGTGAGCCTGTCGTGGTGAAGTACAGCAGTGTATGTCTTCAGGTACCAGCGTCCACACCTGCCACTCTGACCACTCGAGAAGAAAGCAGGATCCTGGTTCCAGTCAAAGAATTCACTTCGGCCATCTTGAATACACCCCGTCTCCGCAAAGACAATTTCCGCGGGCTTCTGCATAATTACACCAAACCGTGGCTCAGACCAAAGGTCTTCAGTTGGGACGCCGCAAGCAGCCACGACTCTTCGTCCACCCCAAATTCCTCTGACCCGCTGATTTTAATTGTGTCGTGCGCCACGTGGATGCAACCATATGCGCATTTGGTTTCTTCGACAGTGTGCAGTAATTTCTGGTGGGAGGAGAAAGCCTCGTGAGCAACGCGTCGTGTCCAAGACGAACTTCCACTGCTGGGCTGGAAGCTTCGCCACATGCCGGTCACATGGTCGTTCTCGTTACTTCGCTAGAGGAATTGATGACTGGAAGTGGTTGTATGGAAAGAACGTCTGACGACGAGATCAGTCTGGGGCGTCGGCCTTCAATACATGTTCTCCTTTGTGTACACTAGATCCTTTCAAATGCTAGTGTAGCATAAGAAGAGCTCATACATGAACAGCTGATCATCTCCATACACACATCAATGAATTGCTAGACCAGATCCACAATCCCTAGAACGTCATAGAGAATCTTAAAGTGATTTTGTCCCATTTCCCCGAGTGTCGATTGAGATCTTTCAATGTTAGAAGTCTGCAAATTCGCCACAAATTCTGGTTCTCCACGAGATCTTCACTTGACATGTTAGACTCAGTAAGTAGAGGCCCAGGGCTCTCCCGTTGAAAGAAAGTCAAAGCCAGGTCGTTTTTTGTGGGCTCAGCCGTCGGTCGATGAGCAGCGCTGTCGCTTCTAGCGCTAGAGCCGTACACGCGACAGTTGGCGATTGTACTTTGCCCCTACGTAGGCATAATAGATAATCGACAGAAGCGTCGTTGAGCAGCATCCGCAAACGAGACGCGACCTGGATCACTGTCACCAAGACTATCCGGCTTGGCAGCGGGATTTGCTACGCACGCTGACTGAACACGGAGAATTGTTAGGATCCCTCTCACCCCACTCTCTAGAGTCTGGGTCGCTCCTCGACACGAGACAACAACACGAGAATGGTCCCCCACTCGGGCAGCACAACACGCAGTTCTGGAGAAACTGAGCCACAATATCATTATATTCAACCGAGGCGACGAACTCGGTGTACTCTACCGACGTGCTGTCCATCGTCGAGTAGCCATAACGCGATCACACCGACATCTCTGACGACTTGTCGGTGGTCAGTTAGTCAGCTCCTCTTCTGAGCGTCCACCAAAACAAAGTGAAGCGCAACCACCATCGTGGAGAGTGCGTGAACTTCCACCCTCGCCAGCCGGGTCGACATTTCTGTGCGCTACTCCACTCGTACGTACAGCAAACAGCTGAGAGACGGCACGGCCATCAACTGATTCGTCCACTCTTCAAGTTCCTTTGAACTGCATCAACGGACGGTGCGCACCTTCAACGATATCCAAGGTCGAAGATCATGTCAAAACCTTCACGGCAAGCCTGCACTGCATGCCTTCGGTCATTTATGGTCTTTCGGTCCGAACATCGATGCGAACTTTGCGGTGAATCCGTCTGTCGCAGGTGTTTAGCGGTCGGAGCCAATCACAAGTTCCCACGATTGGGTCGAAAGCGCCGCGCCTCAGTGTCCAAGGTGTGCAAGCTATGTGACCAGTCGAGCCTGCTCCCAATTCGCGAAAGGGAACAGCTCGTGGTGGCCGAACCGTTCAATACTTGGCACTGCTCTCGGCCAGAGTATACTCCATCGCAGCGTACAGGTCGAGCGGCAACGCCCTTCATTCGTGGCCATGCCTTCTCGGTTCCACCAGCGAACCGAGATCTTCATGGTCGACGAGACTTCAGTCGCGCCGAAATCCTCCCCGCAGACAAAAAGATGTTCTGTGCAATTCAAGAAACACCCATTCCAGCAGAGCGAGGAAGCTTCAACCAAACGGAAGTTGAAGATTGCAAGATTCTCACAGTAGACACGGACGACATGAAGAAAGCGTCCGTGGATTCAGCGCCACTGTTTCTCTTTGAAATCAACTCGTCGATCTGTGAGCAGCGGAAGATCTTGCAGTGGCTGCAAAGAGCTACGGAAAATCGCCGCCAACACGCCAAGTCGGCATAATATAAAATTTATTATTGGCTAATGTAGACGTATCCAAGTTGTTCAATGTGAATAGATGTCTCTCATTTGGCGCTGTGACCATCCATTACGTGGTTTTGACTCGTACTCGTTTTCCCAGAATCGAGATAAGTTATTTAGTGGTGAAGTCACAATGAGGCGTTTTGTGGTCGATCGTTAGGATTACAAAGAGCGACAAACCGTGTCACATTGTATCCTGGGTGAAACCTATGGTAGTGCACGCTACGCTAGCAATTCGGATGTCACATGGCGGAAGGTCTCAACAAACAGATCATCAACCAATCCGATTCGTTTGAGGTCGCATCTGACAATTGTTGAACCCGCATCAAACCCCATTGTTGGTGGCTGCAGACGGCCAGTTATGTTCGCTCCTTTGTTGGCGTCCATCTAGATGTAATCACACCAAGCAAATGTTAAATACAGTGACAACGCATATGTAAAACAGAGCTTGCGCCACATAAACAACGCCGGCTCTCACCTTTTCGCATGCCAACTCCACAAATCTACGGTCACTTCGCTCTGTCTATCACATCCTTTTCGAGACATCAATCGACATATTGACAAAGAGACATTCCAAGGTGGTTCACTCACTCCTCAACTTCCTTGGGAAGATCAACGACGGGTCCATTTCATTCATTAAAACTCCACGAACATGCCCAGCGCGCAGAGCCAAGCCTGCACCTCGTGCCTTCGAGCCTTCTCGATCTTTCGCTCAGAGCATCAATGCGGACTCTGTGGCGAGATGGTGTGCCGCAAGTGTTTGACGAAGGATTCCGGGTCCAGATTTCGATCACTGCGCCGCAGCCGCACGTCCGACGGGATGAAGGTGTGCAGATTGTGCGACGGCCCGGGTGTCTGCGCGGGTACTGGAGGGATCTACCTCATGACTGCGCAGCCCTGCCCCAGCTGGCAATTCTCTCCAGCATGGAACACGCCAGCTCAACGTACGACTCGCTCTGCCAGTTCCCCAGCCATGCGTACGCCCGCATACACGTTTACTTCGTCAATGTCATGCCGAGACATCCGCCAGCCGTGGCGACGGGATATCTTCGCTCGAAGTGATAGGAAGCTCGATGCGATGCACGGTCTACGAGAGCCTACGGTTGGCGAAGACGATGAAATCATGACTCTGAACACGGACGACATGACGAAGGTATCATCCTCGCCCATGTTTCTGAGTCGAATCAACTCCTCGATTTGCGAGCAGCGCGAGATTTTGCGATGGATGCAGCACGTGGCCCAAACCCGACGCGCGCATGCGAAGACAGCATGAAAGCGCATTCAGTCAGCTGCGTGATGTGATTCGTATCCTAGATATAGATGGTAGACGTCAGTGTCGTTGAAATCATAAGGAATTGTCTTCGTTTCAGCTCTCTGATCTCGCATGCTTCATTCTCCCTCCCTCTCGCTCTCTCGATGAGCAATTTAGGAATTTAGGGCAACAGATGATCCCATCGGTTTCAAAGTTTCAAAGCCCCCCCGCCCCTCCGCGCGTGACGTCGGGAGTTGTTATTTCGCGGGTGAGCGCGCTCGTTTGGTTTGCATGGGGGTCTCCATCGCTTTTCTTCCGCACATCTTGGCTTCCTCTCTACAACACGCCAGTCGCCAATCGTTATCACTGCCTGCAAGGATAGAGAGAGGCAAGCAGGAGTTTAGTGTAAACCCCATGGTTTTGGAGTCAGTCTGTTCAGGTAGCACGCGCGTTCACGATCCACACGTCACATGGTCGAACAGGCTGAACGAACCGTTCACAAATATTGTGATTGCGGTGGAGTCTCATCTGAGCAACAGTCCTGTCCACGCCTTTGTTTGAGCCCAGCGAGATACTGGGGTACTGAAAGAAGACCTGAGTATGGTTGCAAGTGCAGATGCCATCGAGAACTTGCGCCATATAATCAACCCCGGCTCTCTCCTTTTCGCGTGCCCCGCTCCACACGCCTACGGTCACTTACGCGCTGTCAACCGCATCCTTTTCGACACACCAATAGGGACCCTACACTGTATTGTCCAGACAGAGAATCATATCGAGTCTTCCGCTCACTCCTCAACTTCCCTTACATGGCCAACTTCGGTCCACGTTCCAAGACTATGTCCATCTCGCACAGACAAGCTTGTATCTCGTGCCTCCGATCGTTCTCACTCTTTCGCTCCGAGCATCGATGCGGACTGTGTGGCGAGGCGGTGTGCCGCAAATGTTTAACCAAGGATACCGCGTCCAGGTTTCGACCGTGGCGCCGAAGTCAAGACCCCTATGCCATCAAAGTGTGTCGGCTGTGCGACGAGTCGAGCGGCTCTACTACGAGCGAAGGGCTCCACCTTATGACTTCACAACCCTGTGCTACTTGGCAGTGCTCTCCTGCGTCAAACATCCCAGCGCAACTTACTGATCGCGCCGCTACAACCCGTACCCCAGCACACTCCTATTTTACATCTGCATCATGTCGAGATATTCGACAGCCTTGGCGACAACAAATCTACCGAGGTGACAGCCTACCTCGCGGTACCAAGTTCGATGCTTTTCAAGGTTCGGATAATCTCTCGGCTACCGAGGACCAAGAGATCCTGACCGTCAACACGGACGACATGACGAAGGCGTCAGCCACAACCATGTTTCTGAGTCAAATCAACACGTCGATCTGTGAACAGCGCGAGATCTTGCGGTGCATGCAGCAGGCCTCCGAGTCTCGGCGTACCCATGCCAAGACCTCGTGACTGTGTGTGTACAGCCAGTATTCAATCAGCTGCGTGATGTGATTCGTATCCTAGATGTAGTTCGTTGTTTACCGTGAACAGATCCTTGTTGGTTTGAGTGTTGACGAGACCATACGGAGCCAGTCGTGCTGGTTTCAGTGCGGCGGTGATCTGGCGCGCGCACCGGAGACACCTCTCTCTTAAAGTATTACGGGACGTCAGATGAGACGATCGTCTCCAGTCGTGGTGCGGTTCAAGGTTGAACTTCCAACCCGCGTGGCGTGGGGACATCTTCTTACAAGTTTGTGCGGATCGCATCGCATGGATGCATCTCACCGCAGGTCTCTGCAACATTGTGTTGTCTCAGCTGTAGGATCCGGATTGCTTCTCTCTCTCTAGGTGGCGTAGGTGCAGTATCGGTATCAGAGTATCAGAAGGGACGATTTCACCTGGGACCAGTGACGGCGTGCACGGATTTGTTGTTTCGAGCGTGAAGAGGCTCGTTTGCTCCACGAAGAGACACTGCAACGCCTCTCCTCGTCTTTCAGATCCAACAACATCACGCTTGTGGTCAATCGCTGTTGAAATCCTGTATGGAGTGCCACCAGTTAGAGGGAGCGCGTGAGAGGGAGCAGCGAGCATGACAGGAAATCGCATGGTGCCGTGGTCAGTCGGTACACCACGCCGAAAGCCCAGACATCGCGTGGTTCATTGGCAATCTCTGATTAAAAACGGAGCCTTCGCGCTGGCCATCGCTGAACCGCCCTAACGCAATCAGAGCGAGTCTGGTGGCAGTGACAGACCGCTCCTTTGTAGGTGTCCATCGAGATGAAGGGTCACCAAGGAATATGGTGACGAGTATATCGTCGAAACGAGCTCACACCACATAACGCAAGCCGGCTCTCTCGTACACACGCTCCGCCTACACGCGTATAACGCAGCGCACACCACAATGTTGTCCATCCGACAACAGTTATCAGGGGCACAGCTATACGAGCTCAACAAGCTGAAGCACCACTTGATTGCTTCATTCGGCAATCTGCCAATTACAACAACAGCGCCTGTCCTCTCTCATCGGGTTCTAGGATCCAAGACTATGCCGGACACCATGAGACAGTCTTGCTACGCATGCTGGAAGGCCTTCAGACTGCTTCGCTCAGCACACCAATGCGAGCTTTGCGGTGAGCCTGTGTGCCGCAAGTGTCTGGCCAAAGATGCCGGGTCCAGGTTTCGACCGTGGCGCCAAAGTGGCAGCGTATACAAGACCAAGATTTGCAGGATGTGTGACGAGTCCAGTAACCAAAATACGCAGTTCACGGTTTCGCAGCCGTGTGTCGGCTTGCAGTTCTCCGAACCACAGTGCACGCCAGCAAAAAGTACCTCTCGCCCGGTCACCCCTCTCCTTCGGCGACGACAGACATGCCGAGACCTGCGGCAACCCCCACAACAAGACGCCTATTGCGGCGACATACTCAATGCAGTCAGGAAGTTGAGTGCTGACAAAGGGTGCCACTTTCAACCATCTGCGATCAAGACCGGCCCGTATTGAAAGAGAACGACGGAGCCTCATGTGTGTATCCTCGACCAGGATGCTGAGTGCTGGTCAAGACTGTTACTTCAAGCCATCAGGCCCCCGAGACTGGGCCGTACTGGCATGGGACAAAGGAATCTCATGCCTATGTGAGTGTGTATCGTCGATCTGTTGTCTGCGCGGGATCCCCGCAGCATGCGACAGCGAGTGAAACTAAACAGTCGGTGTGTGAAGCGTATCCTAGATGTTCAACGCGAATAGAGACCATTTATTGTTTTCAGTGTGGTGGGGACCGTGTGGAGTTTTGAATCTTCGGGGAGCTGACGACGGAGACCTTTCTGGACCTTTCCTGCCAATATCATAGCTCGTCACATGAGAGACGCGCCTTAAGTGGTCCATCGTGTCGGTCACTTTACGCCACGCCACGGATGCAACGCGTTTCGGGTGCCAGCTGGCCCAGCCGCTCAGCATTAGCACAACTGGAACGGATAAAAGAGTTCTCGCGCTGGCCACCAAGAAAAGTGGTGACGAGAGGAAGCTGCTGGTTGCCGCAACCAGCATATGGCCGACTTCTTCCTTTGCCATTCTCCCTACATGTCGGGTCACCAAGATCCTGGTACCACAGCAGTTTAACAACATACTGAACCCATGGTCCAATGCTCAGCTGGCTCTGTCCTCTCCCGGCACGGTGTCGCCTGGTAGGTGGCCCAGTTGGCCGTATGATTGGTTCAATCAGTCCAGCACTAGGTTCGACCTCAAAACTCGCCGCAGCCGAACGTGACTACTCCATTAGTCTTTTGACTCCATCGGCATAACATGTACTACCAGCGACAAATCCACCACGAGCGGCCCTTTCCGGTTGCCGAGAACTTCTTCCAACCCGTCAATCTCACACAAGAACGGCTCAACGAGCTGCGTGAATCAGCCGCACGAGCGATCCAGAAGACGCTACTCCAGCGCGAGATCTACCAGCGCACTGGCGAAGAGTTTCTTGCGAGCTCATCCTCGTGGCGTCTCCACGCTCGCCACGAAAATCTGAGCGAGTACAAGCGCCCCCATCGCAGTCATCCGAACGTCAGCCAGCCTCTCGTGCGTGGTCGGCAAAGTCAATGGGAACTACCGCGACATTGCGTGGTTCTACAAGAGCGAGACGCGTGAACAGTACTTCAACATCCAAAAGAAGCTCTTCAACGATACCGTCGACGCCGCTGTGCTCTACAACGTCCCTCAACAACGCGAGAGTAGCGTGGACGGGTCACCGATCGCCTACGAAGGCGTCAAGTGGGTTGCGGTCGAGCCGTTCGCTCTCCGATTTCGCATGGACTCGTGCCATTTTGAATCTTCCGGTATGGGGATCGACGCGACTGGCAAGCCTTACGCGTTTCGCGTCATCCTCCCTCTCCAGTTACCAGAGTTGCCGGATTTTTTTAAGACCAAGCGCACAGTACGCATGGAGAGCAAGAGCGTCATGATCCTCTCACCTTCCGGTATGGCTGAACAGTCGACCGAGGTTTTCGTAGCCATGCAGAACGATTTCAAGTACAACCGCGTGCCGCGGAGTCTTTACAAGCGGTACCTCATGCGTCTCCACGACATTGCGTCGCTGGCGGCCGGGAAGCGGAACTCAACGCATTACCATTTTGCTCAGACCAAGTGGAAGCCGGTCAACACAAGCAGGGATTGCAGTGTCTGTGGACGAGGTTTCTCGCTGCTGCGTTCGTCGCACCAGTGTTCTATGTGTAGTGAGCGCGTGTGTCGGAAGTGCCTCGTGAAGAACTCGGACGTGCTAAGCGTGAAGCCGTCGCGTTCGCCTCTCCAGAAGGTCACGGCTGCCAAGGTTTGCGCCCCGTGTGGCCGTATTTTGCGTGATGAGGCCGACAACGTCTTGGACACGCCGATGCTTGGTGAGCAACACCAGTTCCACGAGGCGAACACGCCGATGCATGATCACCGTACGATGTCTGAGGACTCTATTCCTAACTCCAGAACATCGACTTGCAGTTCCGTCGGTTCGTTCAGCTGGGCGGTGACTCCGAGAAAACTCTCCGATGCAAATTCACGCGGACGATTTGGTACTGATCGGACTGAGCTATCGTCACTTGCCTCGCCAATTGGCAGTGAGTCGATTGCCTTGGATTCACCAATCGCCACAATGATCTCCAGCGACAACTTCGACGACATCATCTTCGAAGAGGATTCCGACATCGGAAGTCAACGCAGCTTTGTCCTCACAATCGATACAAGCGAGATGGAACGCGTGCGGACGAGCTCGGATCCTACGCGATCGGCGTCCTCGTCCGTCTCTGAGTCGATTCAAGCAATCAACTCGTCAATTCTTGAGCAGGAGATTCTCCTGCGACAGCTGCAGCGAGCTGCGGGCGGTCATGGCGCGAGAAGAGGATCGTAAGGCACGAGCGAAGCTGTGGGGGCCGTTTTTATTTGCCGCAACGTGTTGGGTGTTCTATGTAGTACAGTAGCGTGATGAGTTTCGATATTATAATGGGTTTGCTCTGAAGGAAAGGAGCATCCAGATAATTACTGAACAAAGAATTGATACTTTATCTGCCGATCCACTTGGTCTACATTTGAATTTCAATCCTGAGCCAGGGATGGTGCAGGTTGTGTATAGAGCTCCTGACCAAGTCTGCGCTGCCCGATTCACACCGTGAATGTGACCACTGTACCAGCCTTTCTCAGTCCTCGAAGGTCCGACTTTGCTTGATCTGTCTGTTGTTAGTCTGACGCGCGCTCTCTTGAGCGTGGAAAGGCACCGTCGTCGGGAGAGCGGACCAGACAGTTATCCCACGCTGCCCACGCTGAACGATGAGTTTCCGACAATACCAATACCACACACAAAAGTCCACAAAACTTTTCGACCCGAAATGCTCAGCAATTCAGCAGAATTTTCTATAAAAAAATATCGATTGCTAGAAATACTTGCGTCAAATGGATGCAAGCACGGGAAGGGGACAGTTGACTGGATCAGTGATCAATTGTCAGATCCAAGGTGCCACTGCGTGCTGGTCATCTCGCGGCGTGATTCCCGGAGGCTCAGTCTCTCTAGTCCTTTTTCCAATCTTCTCGTTCAATTCTCTATTCACACAACGCAGCTCTTCTCTCCCATGTACTACCAGCAACGCGTCCGCGGCGACAAGCCGTACCCGATACCCGAGGGCTTCTTCCGGCCGCTGCAGCTTTCGTCGGAACGGCTCGCAGAGCTTCGAGCTGAGGCGGCGGATGCGTTGCAATCGGCGCTGATAGAACGCAACGAGTATCTGTCCTCGCACGGGATGAACGCCGCGGTCTGGCGACTCCACGCTGAACACGATGGTCTCCGTGAGTACAAGCGCGCACACGAGAGTCTGCCGACCACGAGCCTCTCGCTCATCGCCGGCCATGTGGACGGCAACTACCGCGAGCTCGTGCGGTTCTACCGGAGTGAGACGAGGGAACAATACTTCAACGTGCAGAAGAAGCTCTTCCACTACACCGCGGATGCAGTTGTGCTGCTCAACGTGCCGCAGGAAGCAGGGTCGCCGATCGCGTACGAAGGTGTCAAGTGGGCCGTCTACGACCCGTTCTCGCTGCGATTTCGCATGGACTCGTGCCACTTTGAAACGACAGGCACAGGCGTCGACGCTAATGGGAAGCCGTACGCATTTCGCGTGGTGCTCCCGGCCGTGTTCTCCGAAGTTCCCGACCTCTTCAAGACCAAGCGAACTGTGCGCATGACCAGCAAGAGCGTCATGCTGACGACGCCGTCTAGCTTGGATCCTTCCAAGACCGAGTTCTTCATGTCCATGCAGAACGACTTCCGATCGAATCGAGTGCCACGGAGTATGTACAAGCAATTCCTCATCAGTCTCACCCGGATTGGTTTCTACTTGGACAGCCGTCGGGTCGTGTCGCGGTCAGTGCTCGCGCAGAACGAGTGGATCCCCGAAACGCAGCGCGACGACTGCGCCGTGTGCGCTCGCTCGTTCTCGGTGCTGCGGTCCAGGTACAACTGCAGCGGCTGCGGTGACACGGTCTGCCGCAAGTGCCTCCTGAAGAGCTCCGACATTCAGCCAGTCAGCCACCGAGACGAGGCCGCGGCGAAGATGTGCTTGCAGTGCATCAAGTTGCTGCGCGAGGACCAGGAGCATCATGCTCTGCCGACGCCGATGGGCGACTTCGTGTGGCCGAAGGCGTCTCAGCGGCGGTCGTCGGAAGCGCCGACTGAGATGTCATCCCTTCACAATAGCAATCGTGGCGGCGAGCAGATCAACACGCAACCTGAGGCATCGTCTGCGAATACCGATCCAAAGGTACTGCGAGTGCGTTTCGAGAGTGATCCTTCGGACTGGCGCACCGATTCGGCATCGGGTCAGAGCACATTCCCGGCACCGTTGATCGATCGAAGCCACTCCTTGTCGTCGCCGGGCATCCCTGCGTTCGTGCGAGTGCGACCAGCACTTGCGAACGCTTCGATCGCAGAGGAAGAAGACGACTTGGCGAAGGCACGCAAGCTCTTTAATCGCACTCCCATGCGCATGGGTTACGGCTGGGAACTTCGTCCGGGCACAGCAGCGCGGCCGCTCGAGACTTCGTCCGAAGTCTTTCAGAAGATCAGCATGTCACTCTTCCAGCAGGAACTACTGCTCCGTCAGCTCCAGCAAGCCGCGATCGGGTTGCGAACTACCGCCGAGGAGTAGATCACAGCCCGACCTCAGCAAATCCCCCCACGGTGAGGGCTTTGCTGAGATCCATGCGAAGCGTTTCAAGCGCAGTTGCCTGACGATCACGTTATGCGGCGTCCACATCCTGATCGAGGAACCCCCCGATCAGCGAGAAACAGATCCGTCGGGTTTTGTGGCTCCGACGTGATCGTTTGGCATTAGCTTCCCGCCGACGCCGCGGCTCTGCCCGAGCGGCTTGGTGGGTCGACTGCGCCTCTGCCACAAGCCAGCGTCCCCAGCTGGCCCACGACAAGCGTCCTTGTCGGCTGATATTCCACACCACGCAGACGGCGAGCAAACGGCAGGACGCCAACTCCATTCTCGGGCGTTTACAAATCGCCTTCGCAAGCGTCT
Organism: Pythium myriotylum; assembly: GCA_023091665.1. Classification (NCBI taxonomy): domain Eukaryota; phylum Oomycota; class Peronosporomycetes; order Pythiales; family Pythiaceae; genus Pythium; species Pythium myriotylum. The sequence goes on along the minus strand of JALJCQ010000031.1, from coordinate 510,227 downwards.
GGCTTCATGGTCCGTGCGAGTCCCCCGGTCGTTCTCACGCGTGGGGGGGGAAACAACACGACAAGAGCTTAGGAATCCCACAGTACCATAAACTGAGGAAACTACCTCCGTCTCACCTTCTTTTGTCACGATCACCTCGACTGGACGACATTGTACTTGGTTTTTGTATTTATGGACGAGGAGCTCAAGCAGCTGGGAAGGTGATGTATCATTCTGGATGTTGCCTCGTGATATAACCCGTCTTTTCCTCGTGGCCCACACACGCCACGAGGTCAGGCCTCGCCCCATGTGGCGTCGTAATGCCGCGGCGCGTTGAAGCCAGCTGGAGGTCATTGGCCGTCGCGATTTGCATGCGAGTGAGCCTCACTCCCTTCGTGTCTGTGTTGACAAGGTGGGGGGCGTGTGCCCAAGCGAGCGCTGGCTCTGGATCGCCTCATCATCGGTCGTGGTGTCCACGTCGCCACGAAACGAGCAAGCGAAGCCACGAAACGCGCGAGAGAGCCCAGTCTGTAAATCGCTCTCTGTGGGCGTCGACCGTCTCCTCTAGGTCCGACATGTACTACCAGCCGCGCGTGCGCGCCGACAAGCCGTTCCCGCTCGCCGACAACTACTTCGAGCCGGTCGCGCTGGCCGGGCGCCGCCTCGAGGAGCTCCGCGCGGAGGCCGCCACGGCGCTCGAGAAGACGCTGGTCGAGTGCACGACGTACACCACGTCGCGCGGCACGTACCTCGTCCACTGCCCGCCGTGGCGACTCCACGCCGAGCAGGACGGGCTCAGCGAGTACAAGCGGCCGCACAGCTCCCGCCCGACCACGAGCGTCTCGCGCTTGTTCGGCACGGTCGCCGGCCACTACCTCGACGTGGCCGAGTTCTTCAAGAGCGAGACCCGCGCCGAGTACGTCGCGGTCCAGAAGCGGCTGCACAACTCCACCATCGACGCCAATGTGCTCTACACCGTGCCACAGCCCAAGTCAAAAAACGATCTCACCTATGAAGGGATCAAGTGGGCGGCCTACGAGCCGTTTCTGCTGCGCTTCCGCATGGACTCGTGCCACTTCGAGTCCTCCGGCACGGGCGTCGACGAGAGCGGCAAGCCGTACGCGTACCGCGTCGTGCTGCCGGTTTTTCTGCCCGAAGTACCCGACCTCTTTAAAGCGAAACGATGTGTACGGGTGGAGTGCAAGAGCGTCATGGTTATCATGCCCTCGGACCGCGACGCCAACTCGACCGAGATCTTCATGACCATGCAGAACGACTTCAAGAGCAACCAAGTGCCACGGAGTATGTACCGGAGGTACATGATGAGCCTCCACCGCATCGCAGCCTACGTCGAGGGCGATCGCATCCTGTCCCACACGTCGGCCTCCCACATAGCACCGGTGCCTGAGGACCAGCGCAGCCACTGTGGCGTGTGCTCACGGCCGTTCACAATGCTGCGTTCCAAGCACCAATGCAGTGTCTGTGGCGAGATTGTGTGCCGCAGGTGCCGCGTACGCAGCTCTGAGATCCTGGCGGTCAAGCCAACGCGTCTCGAGCGAAGAGAGAAATCCCAAACCAAGATCTGTACGCCGTGTATCAAGCTCATGAAAGAGGACCATGAACACGTGGCCACGACGCCCATGCTCAACCAGGACGCGTGGCACAAGTCACCTGTCCGTATGTCTGAAACGCCGACTGAGGTCTCGAACGAAGAGGCCTCCCTTACCTATATCCGCGGCGAGAGTTTCCAGAGCAACGACGCCGAGCGGCGCAGCAGCCTCTCGGACTGGACGACCACACCGACTTCCCACGCGACCGTGAGCAAGCCTCGATTCTCGGTAGAGCAACTGTGGCACCATCGCGAGTCGGTCTCGAGCCGTCACTCGAGCTGCTCGTCGGCGAGCGAAGTCATCTCGGTGGTCGGTGAGCCCCACGAGCAGATCGAGTACATCGACGACGAGGATGTGATCTACGAAGAAGAGAGTGAGCTCGCGAGCAACCGCAGTGTCGAGATCATGGATCTGAGCGACATGCCGAGCAACCGAAGTGTCGACATGATCATCGACACGAGCGAGATGACGCGCGTGCGCGACGACTCGGTGCTCAACGATGGCGGCTTCGTGGCCGCGCGGTCGGCCTCGGCGTCCGTGATTTCGCGGTCGGCATCTTCTTCGGTCTCGTCCGACAAGGTCTTCGAGAACATCCACTCGTCGCTCCACGAGCAGGAGGTCTTGCTGCGGAAGCTCCACCAACTCAGCTCGTCCCAGCGTCACGTAAGGCGCGAGGGTCGCCGCAGTGACGCGGCGTGATGGGCATCGCCTCCTTCTTCTTCTCCTCCTCCTCCTTCGTAACCTGCAAGTAGATCAGTGTCGAAATCCTGTGTGAGTACAAGTCGTAGTGACGTCTCCCCCTGTCTTCCCTTTGTTGGATATCTTGAAGTGTCCTCTCTTTCCACAAGCATTCAGTCGACCCACCGCGAATCTGTCACTGCCCAGGCGAAGGATTCATATGGACGCGTGATGACTCCACGGTGACGGGGACCCACAAGCTTCCACCAGTGACAGTTCTGTTGACCAGACTTCCACACAGAGCGAATCGCGCCGCCCGGTAATCGTGGGTGAGAAAAAGCATCCAGATCGGTCGCAAACCGCGACTGTCCCATGGTCTCCGATGACGCCGCGCTGCACAACTTGATATCAATTGCAACAACCCCGTATAAACCAATCCATGAATTCACATGGAGTATACAACGATCAAGCTATTAATGTTGTGAGAACGTATTTCGGACCTGCAGGGAGGTCGAGCAACCTCTGTTCGTGGGCGCCGATCACTGCGTCATCAGCAGCTTGAAGGGTGCAGGCCAGGTGGAGCGCGAGAATGTTCAGCAAAGGTCCCACGTTGCGTCGAGGCAACAGTGGGAGGTCACCGCACACATCAAGCGCGGCTTTCGATGAGTCTGAGAACCAGCGCTGGCGCTTTTTCCTGAACTTCGACTGACCGGTGCGGAAGGCTCGCGCTTTTTCCTCTTCGACTGATTCGAAGCGTGAGAGAGAGAGTGAGAGATAGAAGGGTCTCCGGACATCGCCGAATTTCAGAACGGGCAGGTGCTGATTGATCGGAAACGAATCTTGCGATCACCAGCATCACGAAGTGCTGGATATGGGGCAATTTTGATTCGTACGGGAGTGTCCGAAAACGTGGACCACGTGGGCTTCTGTGTGGCGGTTCAAGGAACCTCTTCTTTGTGGGGATCCCCAAGATGAGTGGGTTTGCATTCCGATCAAACGAACAGAGTCCTTCTCATCCACTTGGCCAGAGTCCAAGAGGATGGACAGCTTGGAACGTCTCATCCCTTCCATTGGATAAGTCGGATTCCATGCGGGCATACATACAATGCAACTAGCTGGTCATTCTGCAACTTACACGGCCTACCGCCATGTACTACCACGCGCGCGCGAAGGCTGACAAGCCTTTTCCCGTGCCCGACGATTTCTTCGGGCGCGTCGAGCTCGACGCGACGCGGCTCAATGAGCTGCGAGACGAGGCGTCCAAGGCGCTCAAAGATGCGGCGGCCGAGTGTGCACGCGGTACATTCCTCGTCGACTGCAAGCCCTGGGCGCTGCATACCGAGTACGAAGGTCTCAAACACTTCCAGCGCATCCACCCGACGAAGCCGAGTGCGACGGTCGGACGAATCATCGGCTCGGTCGACGGCCATTTCCGAGACCTCGCGCGATTCTTCCGCAGTGAGACCCGTGACGAGTACGTCGCCGTCCAAAAAAAGCTGTTCTCGTACACGGTCGACGCCGCGGTGTTACACACCGTGCCACAGCAGAACCAGCACCACACGACCTCCTCGATCGCCTACGAAGGGATCAAATGGGCAGCCTACGAGCCGTTTCTGCTGCGATTCCGAATGGACACGGTCCACTTCGAGTCCATGGGCGTGGGCATCGACGATCGCGGCAAGTCGTACGCGTACCGCGTTATCATTCCTGTTACGATCCCACAGGCGCCCGAGTTCTTCCAAACCAAGCGTTGCATGCGTGTGGAGAGCGCGAGTGTCATGATCCTGAAACCCTCGCCGTCGACGAGTACGCGGACCGAGGTCTTCATCGCGATGCAGAACGACTTCAAATCCAACCACGTGACGCGTAGCATGTATAAGCGGTTCCTCATGAGTCTCCACAAGATCAGCAGCTTTATCGACGCGCCGCCTGCGCTCGAGACCGACTCGTTCATCTCCAAAGTCAAGTGGATCTCGGGTGGACAGGAAGGACAGTGTTCTGTGTGCACGAAGGCTTTCTCGATCATCCGATCCAAGTACGACTGTACTGTGTGTGGTCAGCACGTCTGCCGGAAATGCCTGGTCAAGTGTTCCGCCGTGCCACAGACTCAGTTCCTCGGTCTCAATCGCACCCGCTTGGCATCCTACAAGCTTTGTTCGACGTGCATCAATGGCCTCCGAGAAGACATGAACAACAGCACTCATGATACGCCCGTTCTCGGAGGTGAGAAGCCGGCTTTCCCGCTTCACAAGACGTACAATTTGGAGTCGTCAGGGTTACGTTTGGACGGGTCGGGGTCAAGCGGTGGGTCAGCAGTGATCCTCGGTAACAGCAACATTCTTGGTCAGAGTGACCAGTCTGTCGATGGCATCGTTCTGCCACCGGCGAAGTCCACGAATGCTCGGGTCCACTTCGAAGGAGAAGCCATGTACGATGACCGCATGGACTCGATCTCGACGCGCGATTCGTCTGTCATCGACAGCACTCCAAGAGCGGAGCATACTCCGCGAGCGAGTGTCGTGAGCGCCTTTGAGATTCTCGAGGACGAGGTTGTCTACGTAAATGACGATTTCGTGGTCTGTGTCGATGAGGACGAAGACCTGCTGTCGAACTCGACGTTCTCGACATTCTCGATCAACCCGGAGGATCTCGAAGAGGAGGAAGAGGAACCACGGCAACGGAATACCGTCATTGCCGAAGAGGTTCTCGAGGGTGAACTCGTCTTCGTTGACGATGAGAACGTGTTCTGTGATATTCAAGAGGAGGAAGAGAGGGAAGAAGAAGAAGAAGAAGAAGAAACTGTCAGTGCTCTAGGCGAGGAGCCGAAGCAGGCTCTCGCCATGAGTATGATGAGCACGCGCTCAACCGTCGAAATTGATACGAGCGAGATGATGCGCATCCGGCGGGACATTGACCTGGACGACATGTTCCACCGAAACGCGCGAGCGGTTTCGACGCCCGGCGTTATAGCCGAGGACATGTTTGAGTCGATCCACACGTCAATCCAAGAGCAAGAGCTCTTGCTCCAAAAGCTCCAGCGAGCATACCGTACGCAGTCGTGTGCATAGGAACACACGGGACGGCGACATTGTGTACTATAGAGTAATATAATGAGAAGCACCTTGGATCTCTCTACTTTCAGACCAGCTACTTGTGATGTTCTGGGGACTTTCGTGGCGCGTGTGTAGTTCTGCTTGATTCTTGACAGTCTCACGGTTGACTGTTGGCGATCGCAAGACGAATCGTGAAGAACTCCGAGAGACGTCTGCAATCCGTTCGAATGATGTGCGCTAGGTGATGGACTTTTGGGGGACCTTGTCCACCACTGAGGTAGACCATCATTGGAAAGATGACGTCGCTCGCTCGGTGGCCGTCTTTGTTGTACAATAAAAGTGCATGACCTTGAGGACGCGCATCGAATTGTGCGAAATCGAACGTTCTTCAGGGTACCCGTAGTCCCACCAGGACAGCTGCTTCAAGAACTTTCACTCTGGACAGACACGGACGACTGGAATCCGCTTGTGCACGAGCGATGGGGAAGAGGCTCTCATCACCCGTTGGTCTACGCGCAGCAGGACATATTGATCTGAGAACGTGTTCTCATACGTACACGCCCTTGGCACGTGTAGCGTAATCGGATGTGAGCTCCTAATGCTGTTTTCGCGTCCTCGCTGACGACACAGTTTGCAACCCTGGAAGCTCGCTACGTAGCTTGCTGTTTACGGTGGAAGGCCAGCCAGGATGATTTCGCAGCCGTGTCCTACGGAGAGTCATTCGGGAAGTCAAGAGAACGACGACAGTAGAGTAAGGCGATGATTGCACGACGGTATCGGTCGGCTTGCGGCGCAACTAATGCCTGAGGTCACGACAAACTGAGTACAGAGTCCGGCGCATGACACCGGGACTGGGAATTCGCTGGCACTGACGAAAAATGGTGTCTTGTAGACTGCAGTACATTCCACTTGTCATTCAAATCAATGTAGTCGGGGAAATAGAGATTCGGGAAGCGAGGGATACCCTTGTCTTCAAGATTCCCAGTCGCACTACTGTACTATACTGGATCCGCTGTACAGTACACTGCACTGCAAGGTCCTCTTTGGTCGATGAGTGGCCCCCATCACCATCTCATGGGCCTTCGCCATCGAAATCGATCGTGATCCAAACTAGATTTCAATCTTGAGCCACCCGAAAATTTCGACAGTCAAACGTGCAAAAGTGAGCACACCCAATTTGATCGAATGCTTTCGATGTTGCAGTCTTGAACAATCGACTACATTCTGGACAGAAAGAAATGGTGTACCTGAATCTCAGAGTGGCTTTTCTATGTGTGAGGTGAAGTTGACGTTGGCTACGTCAAGACATTCTGGGCGTTGTGCGAAACGTCCCACTGGTTTTCGGTCTCGCGATCAGCCTCCACGGCACCGAATTCTTGTTGCGGGAGGATTCCTTCCTCTTGTGCAGGGTGCGTGTTTGCCTCGATCAAGGTGATCAGCTGCCAAATCATTTTGCGGTACTCATCGTGGTACACTACCTCAAGCGACAGTGATAATGAAGTCAATTGATTTCATCCTGTGAATCCTAAGAGGTAGCTTGTTTCGAGCGACAGTGGAATGCTGACCATTCCCAAATTGAGTATCCAGATCTGAAAATCGGTAGTCCAGAGCAAAGAGCATGTCGTTGTTAGACTGTTGGCGGATTCATAACCGTAAGTCACTGGATCTGTTAGCCGTACGGGGTCCATCTAGTACGCGACATCTGGGGTTTCGATGGCGTTTATTCGTGAGTAGCGACACGGCAGTCGAAAGGCTGTCCGTCTTTCATACGCTAGAACGTCACAGGGGGCAGTTGTTAGTGCAGCCAACGACAGATCGTTGCAAAAGTAGCATTCATTCCGGAACCTATCCTGCGTGCGAATGTTGAGACTGGAGACGCACGGAGAGCGAATCATGAAGACGGCGTAGCCTATCGTACAGTAGATTCACTGTATGCTCGTTTTGACAAAAGCGCTCAACTGCGTCCAACACTTTTGTCGACTGTCAGTCGTGAAGTCGCGCCGAGGGGATGCGGCAAAGAGCGGGAAACATGGGAACGACTACACTCACGATACATGATCTGGATGCGGCTATCTCAGCCTGGTACAGTCGTCACGCTTCGAGTTTGTGCATAGGACGAGGAAGGAGTCGGGAACATCCACTTTCTGGTCTCGAAAGTCGCTCAGCTGTGCAATGAGGGGGCTGACAACACGATCGGCAACGGATCAGAGGTTTTCAAAACGACGATACGTGAATCTACCGATGGCTGTCTTTGTGGCGTAACCACCCTTGTCCTGGAAAGTCAACACAGGATTTCGTCCTAACAATCGACACCATTTCTTCATTTTTCTTCTTGTCGCGAGAATGTTGACTCAAGGAAGAGCACTGCGACCCCTCGGCACAACTTCGATCACTGCTCAGGACTTCGCGGAATCTGTGCAGTTATCCCAAGCTAAACTAGAGAAACTACGAGCCAAGGTTGCTACGACGCTGAACAAGGCGCTGAAGGAGTACGGCGACTACAAAGAGCAGTGCGAAAAGTATACGGCGAAGCACTCGGACTGGCAGCTGTTCACTGAGCACGAATGCATGAGGATGTATCGCCTCCAGGACCCTTGTTTTTCTACTGTAAACACGACCATGTCCTTCGGAAACGTGGAAGGCAACTACCTTGACATCGCTAAATTCATGCGAACCGACACAACCGAAGATTTTCTCGCCGTCCAGAAATACCTGATTGATTCGACGACTGACGCATCCGTGGTGCGCAATGTTGAACGGGAATCACACGACCACCTATCATACGAAGGCGTCAAGTGCGTAGTTTTTCATCCCTCTGCCTTTCATCTACGAATGGGTGTGTTCTACTTCGAGGCCATTGGCACGGGACTCCTTCAAGACAATAAACCTTACGCTTTTATCGTCCACGTGCCGATTAACTGTCATGAAGTATCCAACATGCTGGAAGAAAAGCGAGTACTCCGAGTCTACCTGAAGACAGCCACGATCTTGACGCCGTCTGACCGAAGTGACGCCTCGACTGAGCTCTTTATGTCAGCCATCAGCGATTTCAAGGGAGCCTGTGTTCCGCGTGGCCTCTTCAAACGACACCTTATGAAACTCCACCGGGTGAGTTCGGCAATCGACAAGCGGGCTCAGTGCACGACCCCCCTTAAAGCGAGGTTGTGTGCGGCTTGTTCAGTGGCATTCTCGCTAAGGAGACCCAAACGCGTCTGCGTCGTTTGCCATAACCCAGTATGCAGCAAGTGCATCGGGGCAGTGGGCAACAGCACAATTTGCGTAACCTGCAACAGTGCCCATGGCGACAAATTTAAGACTCCTGCCGCAAAACTGCACAAGTGGCCATTGTTAAGTGCAATCAAAGGTTCCCGAGGTAAAGCAATCCAGGATCCCCCACTCCCAACGTCTCAAGACGATAAGAAGGACGATTCAGCTTTAGCGAGCCACTGCGTTGCTGGATCGATCCCGGCGACTTTCACGACCCGTCAAGGAGACGCCTTTGACGAGCCCTTCGGCGGAAGTTGCCGTTCGGCGATCGAGATTGACACGTCGGATATGGCTCGCTTCGACAACGGATATTCGACAGTTGGGGATGCGTTTTATTTGAATAGGCTCACGATGCCCTCGAGGCAAAGATCAAACACTTTCGAGAACATACAAGCAAGCATTCAGGAACAGGAACTCATCCTCCGCGAGATGCAGCTGGCGATCCGCTTTCGCTCTCCATAGATCCGGTTATCATCAATAGGAATCATTCGGTCAACACTCTTGTTCTAATAGAACGACTGAAACAGCTTACCCATGGAAGCAACCTTATCGTTGATGAGAGGGATTATTTTCGCTTTCAATTAAACCTCAACTGTATGAGGTTAATTGATTATTGAGGATATTGAAACTTGCAAAAATATGCAATTGGGCAATTGGTATCAGTGTGTGACTTGCACAAAACAGCAGGGAGACGTTCTTTTTGTGGGGCGGCAACAATTGTCAGTTCCTTTAAGAGTATTACATCCCAGATGACGCGGCGATCTACGATGTATGGTGCCATAATTCCGTGAGCGCTCAGTACAACATGACTGCGGAATCCATTGCACTGCACCAGCACAAGCGTCCAGGGGTGCGACTGGAAGCACACGTCCATATTAGCCCAGCACGAAATTTCACAGTGGTGGAGGGTCATGTAGCCATGCTCTATAGTTGAAAATGGACGCGCAAATAGCCCCCCATCGTTACCGTCGACATCCTTGAAGAGAGACCGGGAAATTGGCAGCCCATGAATATGGGCAACAAGATTCGCATGCAGGTTGAGTCGCTGGCAAAGCACCGTCGACTAAACTGTGGCTCGTACACTCCGGGCGATGAGCACAATTGGAGTTCGCAGCTTGCCACTCTGTCCTGGGCACAACTTCGACGTGCGATTGCTTTTCAGCCTGCGGCCAACACCCCAAAAATCTTCGACTGATCGTCTTGCTCGAGCATATGCTGATCTTGCGGAGCTGGCAGAGTGCGCGCCTATCGTATTGTTTTATGGTCTAGCGAAAGGCCGTGTTAACCAGCCCCGATGAGGCTTCCCTACGCGTCCGTCAAAATCGACGCCATGAGAGCCGGGCGCTGGGGAGCTTGTAGAAGTATGAATCCCTCTGCGTGTGGTCTTGTCGTCCAATGGCTCGGGACAAGGTCCACGCAGAATGTTGAGACCATACACCCGCTTATCTCAGAGGCCGTGGTGAGGGGGCTTCTCCGGGAGCTTTGCTCACTCAACGCTCTCGCACGAGCCGTATTGTTTTTCGACATGAATTGTATGGCAGGTATTGCTATAACGTGATGGATTATCCAAACCCAGTAATATCGCCGGTCGTACGATTGAGTTCGACAATGAGAAAAATCCTCCTGCGATGCACGACGACCCGAAAAGCCCATGAGAGAGGGAGGATCCGGCTCTTCTCGAGGTCCCACAGCCACTCTTTCCCGACCCAACGAGGCGGCGGCGACATGGAGCCGTGCGGTAGTGGAGCCCAAAGTTTTACACTCGAATTTGTAGACCCCACGATTTTGCACCATGGTATAAACATGCGCCATCCTTTGTCTCGCTGATATGTTGCTTGATAGCGGCCAGGTGGCCCGGGCAAACGGGTGTGACTGCTCGCAGCGGACAGTCATCCAAGAATTTTAACTAATTCCTGAACCCTCTATTAGCTGGGACCGCCTCGGACGAATCGCTTGGCGTGTACCTATCCACGCGACTCGCCAGTTCGGTCTCTGCAAGTGCCACGGCCCTTGGGACCTCCACTTGCGTAGGCGGGCCACGACGGAACTCCTCGGCAGAAATAAGTCCGGAGAGGATCAGCTCCTCCCGCCGGTAGGGGCTCGGACTCGTGGCTCCGTGCAGCTGCTCAGCTGCTGCACCGAGACGCACTGACCCCAAAGTCTTCCGAGCGTGTGGCTGAGTCCGAGAGTAACAAGAGAGCAAGCAATCAGCACGACGGGGTCTCCATGGCAGCGACTCGGCGCTCAAGCGGAACCAACCGTCGATCTATTCATGTCGATTACAATCGTACACCAAACAAGGGCGTGGGGTTGGTGTAGTCAAGCATCGCGTGAGGGTCTCTGAAAAGCGTGGCACGTATCTCTTTACAGATGTCGCGTGATCGTCCTCTCGAGGCTGCGCCATTTGTTTGCGAGGCATTACTTGCGTGGCCGGGTCCGCGTGCTCTGTGCCGTTCATATTTCGGCTACGCAAAAATTCCCTAACAAAGACCTCGCGCCGCCGCTTCGATCGTCTGCTCCGTGCGGAGACTCGGCAGTCTGTCCACCAGACGCCAGGAGGATCCCGACCAGGCATCCAGCGGTCGTGGCTCCGATAAACCAGATCGTCCCGATCCCCCGCAGCTGCGATCCGATGACGACGCTGTCGGTCGGTCGTCGAGCCGAACCGCACGCCAGGCAGCAAACCGTGTTGGCAATCTGTCGACCTGCCGTGTTTGCTTGGGACTGAGAGAAGGACCCGCCGCCATTTTCGTTTTGTTCTCGCTGCCGACGAAACCATGTCGCGGCAGCCCGAGACTCCGCGGGCTCGCCTGGACAAGTCGTTCCCGGTCGTGGACGACTATTTCGCGCCCGTGGAATTGAGCGCGAGCCGCCTCAACAAGCTTCGCGCCGAGGTCGCGCGGTCACTCAACAAGACCCTCGAGCAATGCGACGTCTACCGAGAGAAGCGCAATGCCTACCTAGCACACAGCAAGCCCTGGCGGCTCTTCGCCGAGCACGAAGGTCTCCGCACATACCGAAGACGGCACGACACGGTCGTGACTGCGCGCGCATCCCAGTCTTTCGGCGTCGTGGAGGGCAATTTCCTCGACATCGCACGCTTCTATCGCTGCGAAACCCGTGGCGAGTTCATGGCCGTTCAGAAGCATCTCAACGAGTCGACAATTGACGCCATGGTGCTTCTCAACATTGCACAACACGACGATGGACTGGTGGCGTACGAAGGGGTCAAATGGGTGGCGTTCCGACCGTCGACACTACACTTACGAATGGACGTTTGCTACTTCGAGACCATCGGCACGGGCTTCCACCGGGACGGCAAACCGTTCGCGTTCCGTATCGAACTCCCGATCCTCTCCCCTGAAGTCCCCGACCTGTACGATGCCAAGCGCTTGCTGCGCGTGTACCACAAGAGCGTCATGGTCGTCTCGCCGTCCGACCGCACGGTCAACTCGACTGAGATCTTCATGACGTCTCTAAGTGACTACAAAGGAAACCGTGTGCCGCAATCGTTCTACAAGAAGTCGCTCGTGAATCTGCATCGCATCAGTTCTGTGATCGACAACATGCGGCTCTCGCAGATCCCTCCACTTGCTCGCCAGACTGATCCAAGCGAGCGAGCGCCCAAATGTTGTACAGTCTGCTCACGGTCATTCTCGCTCCTGCGCTCCAAGCACCGTTGTGGTATGTGCGGCGAGGCTGTGTGCCGGAAATGCCTCGGCTCTGTAGTAGACTACAAGGCCTGCACAGCTTGCCTCAAGTCGCTTCGCGAAGGCTTCGAGAGCCCTCTTCCGACGCCTGATCCTCTGAGCACCCATACCGAGAAGTGGTGGAAATCCCACGACCTTCTCCTTTCACACACAATGCGAGACCGCCCTCGCGAAGACGATGACTCCGACCACGCTCACACGCCGGTTGATCGAGACGCCCACGAAGAGCACGAGCCGTCCTCTTCGCGCGTCCAGAAGCACCATTATAAGGACTCGTTCTGCAGCGAGAACTCGACCTCGTCGTTCACGAGCGACTTGCTGAGCGCGAGCCCAGCACTCGTGGAGGGCGTCTATCAGGACCTCGACCTCGACGTGCCCGTGCTCGAAGGTTACGAAGGCGGGTACCGAAGCGACGACGAGGACGACGTGCTTCCTATGCGACGCCGCATGACCCTCGAGATCGACACGAGCGAGATGACGCCCGTGCGAAGCCTGTCGTACCACGACAGCGGCTTGACGACACCCGTGCGGTGTCTCTCGTACAACGACAGTATTTTTGGCCGACCGCGAGGCATCTCCGCGGCGTCTTCCCAAAGCTCCGAGGCCTTCGAGACGATCAACTCGTCCATCCAGGAGCAGGAGATGCTGCTCCGGCAGCTCCAGTTCGCGATCCGCGCCTCGCGTGCGTAGGAACACGCCTCGGAGCCGTTGCCGTATCAAGGTGACGTGCAATTGTCATAACGTTCAGTACAGTACTACCGATCATTCTGGATACCACCCTCAATTCGCAACAAGCGCTTCTTCCACTTGCACATAAAAAAGCATAGGGATTTGGGGACGTTTGAAGGTCTCAGCTCGCGGTTGGGAAGTGCGCTGTTACCGTATACAGCGGACATGACGGACACGCACACGTCGAACGACTCACTCACTCGCCACTGGAGAGAGTCTGGAGCATCCCGATCGTCTCGAGAACGGTTGGGGTTGCGGATAATATTGGACGAAGGGAGAGTCGATCGACTCGCTGCTTGCCTGATCGCACCACAAATCCAGTTTGGAATGCGATCGACTTCGCTGTCGTGCGGATGCCCGATCGGTATGTACGACATGGCCCATCCTGCCGGGATGAGATACAAGTAATCCACGATCATACCGGATTACTTGTGTATTGAGCAGTTTGGATGATGGGGCAGCACGCACGCATCATTTCGGGTGTTGAAGTTCAGTGCTGTGACTCGTGGTGTTGGAAGTCTGGAATACGCGAATGTTCCTGGGCGAGCTGTCCAACTCCAACCACTGGCGGGTGTTTTGCAGAACGCAATACAAACGTGTATGAGTGTACGCAATTAACCAATACCCCTCTACATCATGAATACAATTCATCGTCTGTCATGACAGTCACGCACCTCGCCCTCGCAACGCCAGGCAAGTAAGATGCGTTCTGTATCTCGAGACAACTTCATGGCACAGCCAGGCGGTTGTGTCTGCTGTCGTTTCCACTGTGGACAAGCTCCCCGCGTGATCGATCGACCGGAGATAATCGTTTGTTGCGGCGACTTGTAGTTAACACATGATTCGTGTAAGCTTGCCGATCCAACGAGTTGTGCGTTCTGTACCATACATCCATGCACAGTGGTTTTTACTCAAGTCGCTTCCATCACCCTGAATGCGGATGGGTCAACAAAAAGTGATCATCTGCATTGCTGTAAATGGCGAACGCAGCTGATTCTTCGCTTGGGCTGTACAGAGAATAAATGCAGCTGCCTCAAAGGTGGACTTCGATCGTCATCCAAGTCGTCACCGTCCAACTATCGCCACCAAGCGCTGTACACACTTTGAAGTATTCGCTTCCAACGTCGCCAAATTGGATTGATCTCTCCAACCCGTTGGCAGCTATGACGGCTCTCTGCTCGGAGCTCGGAGTCAGTGAATCCGGGTCGTTGTGGAATTGGCGTGGCCACAAACAATGTAAAGAGCTGACAATATGCGGTTTCCTCTTTACGCGTGTGGTGGCTTCTGCATGGAGGAGTTCTTCAAGGTAAACACCGGTCTGGCATCGGTGTTTAGCTTGAAGAACTCCTCCTAGGGTAAACACCGGTGTGGCATCGGTGTTTAGCTTGAAGAACTCCTCCATGCAGAAGCCGAACAGACACCGCCGGTGTCTGTTCGCACCAGTATCGGTAACACCAGTTTCCTGGTTCCCAAGCTGGATGATACCGGTACACTACTGCCAAATGCTCCGTCCACCGGTTATAACGGTATGGTTGCCCTCGAAGGTGTGCGGCCAGGACATACCAATCGCTCGACACAGTGAAGTTGTGCGGGACATACCAATCACTCGACACAGTGAACCGTGGCTTGTATGAATAGGGCGCATCAACCGAAGCATTGCTTGTCCAGTGTGTACTGTACCAGGCAACGTCGCAGCACAGTGAAGAACCGAGCCAATTCATGCATGCTCTAGGCTCTCGCGAAGGTCGAGTCCGTGGTTGGTAAACAATTTGGATTTTGGAGAAGTCGCGTTGACATGTCTGAGACGGCGCTCGGTCGACATGAGATACCTTGCAGCAATGAACAAATTGTTCTTCACTAGGACCTAGCATCGATCACGCGTTGAAGGACACCGTCGGTGGCCGCAATCGTGCATTTGGTAGGTCTTTCATCGTCTCAGAAGCGTCGCATGGTGCGATCGACCAAATGTATCCATTCGGTGCAACTCTGTTACAACAATGCAGTTGCAAAATTAGAGTCGGAATTACCTTAAATCTACTGAAGTAGTATGTAAATTTGTTCTTAACAAGCAACTGACGACATCACAGCGGACATGGAAAAGTTGTCCAGAACACGCGTCAAACGCTGTCTAACCTGCGACTCATTGCTCGTGACATGCATGGACACCTCCAAGCATGTCGCGAGCAGTTCAAATTCAAGAAGTTGAAGAAGACGCATTGAACCCAGAGCGATCTGACTGCCATACATCATGCACCCAACCCAAGTGTCTCGAATTCTTCACTCGAGGGTCCTTCTCCTTCTTTGGAGAAAATCAAGTCGGAACAGCCTAGAGGAGCGCAACCTGCATCGCTACACGCAAAGTTGTTGGTTTGGTACTCCAGTGAGTCTTAATTGTATCGTAGTAATCTGTTGTTCCTAGCTGAGTCGAGGAGTGTGCTTCTCCGAGCTATGGTTGGATTGTCAATGAGACCGAGTGGGTGAATCCATCAGGGTCTCGGACATCATACCCATTCGTGAACAACGTTGCACGGTGGCAGTCATCTCTAGGTGTGCATGCTGTAGGGAGTGGCTATGGACTCGTTTTTGGCTATGAGACGTAGACATCATTGCAGTTGAAGTCTCGTGGGCGCGGTGTAAACATCCACAACGCTGTGATGCCTCCCATGACTCTGCTGTTGCGTTACCTGAGGAATCGATCGTAGGCTCGTTGGGATGCCTTCGATCAGACAAAGATTGCGATATGAATCACAAGAGATCTGCATCGACCGCATGATCAATCGTGTTCAACAACATAAGTGGTGTCCATTGCAGTGCAGAGAGCTACCGATTCCTTCGATCCGAATCTAGCACTTTTCCAGTGTCTTTTTTCACAGGGTCCTGACCGAGAAGTCCATGGGAACAAAGACATCTTCCTTCATTGCCTTAGTGACTGACGATGTCCAGCGCAGGAAGAGTCCTCATTGGGAACTGGCTAGGCTCTTTGCGTGGTGGGCATCCAGCGTCATCAGCCAGTCGCGCCGTGTTTTGCCTTCTCTCTCAAAACGTTCCTGATAACTCCAGTTCACCAAAGTTGCTATATTAGAGTGGGTTTTCTCTCTAAACTACTGCTATATGATACATATTCTCCCTGAATTCGCAACCTGTCACTTCCACATGCACATAGCACGGCCTGCCGACTTGTGAGGGCGTGAGGTGTACACGATTGGAAAGTGACCACGTCCTTGAAGAAGATCGAGTGTGGGGTAGAGGAGCAAAGGTGGCCGAGGCCGCAATCTCTTACAGCCGTGCGCCACAATCACGGCGAGAAGGGATTGCGAGTCATGTCCGCTCCACCCACAAGACGATCCAGCGATGTCCCTGTCCATGGATAACTTATCCAGATGGCGGCGAGGTGAGTGTATCTGTCTGCACTCATCGGATCTTTCTCGCTTACGAACGTCTCATCTCCACGCGCAAAAGTTCAAGGATTTCGACCGGTTGAACTCGGCAGTTGATCCCGTTGATCGTAAGAATGATCGTCTCTGTCTTTGTGTCAGCTTTGTCAGGAGGGTGGGAAACCAAAATTTGCTATCATTTGCAGATTTTGTTGTTGTTTCTATTCTCCACGTGAGAACGAGTACAGCCCAGTCTGCTCATGCGTACTTTTCACTTGTGTTCGGTAGCATACAGCAGTATGCTGAGAGAGTCTGCCGATCTTCTGCCGTCCTGGCTGCTTCGTGTCTGTTCTTCTGCCTCGTCCAGTATGAAAAAGTAAATCTGTCTTTGTAAAGGAGGAACAGCAAATGTAGCTACTAAGGTTTCTTAGTACACATCCGCGAGGAATAGTCGTGAGCAGGGTACATTTGCTCTCAGGTCATCGCGGCTTTCTCCGTCGCCTTGTGATGGCCACAGAGTGAAGCCATAGCCGGAGAGGTTGGCGAATCTGTTGACGCGGGATTCCTTGAGTTGCTGAGAAATCGATGCGGTGCGCAATCGAGCAAATTCCCACCCGCCCCACCTAGCTGAGTACACGCACCTGGTAGCTTTTGTGAATGTCCACACTTCTCCACACACATGTGATTGCCAGTGATCGGCAATGATGACCTCGAGAATTGTACCTGGAAGGCCCAAGAAACTTCTCATCTCAGTACAAGAAGTACCGATGATCCTGGTGCCACCTGGGACTTGGAGTGTGTGGGCACGAGGCACATCCTGATCACAGGCGTGAGAAGAAGAGGCAGCTCGGTGACGTCCCACGAGCCCGGCTCTACACTGGGATTTGATGGGTGCCACCACGAGAAGAGTGAGTGTGTGTGTTGGGCCCAAAGTTCTAGATCTGGGAATGGACCATCCACCGAGGCACTGGATGTCGTCCCACTCGGTATCCACGCGTCGCATCTTTTGATCGTCGTGGTGGTGGTGGCGGTGTGCGGTTAGTTTCGATTTTTCTCACTCGCGGTCACCATGAATATGTCGCGGTTGGGCAAGAGCTTCCCCGTGGCCGACGGTTTCTTTTCGAGTGTCGAGCTCACCGAGAACCACCTCACCGAGCTGCGTGCTCGAGTCAACGATGCAGTGCATGAGACCTTGGCCTCGTGCTACCAGTACCAGCAGAACCGCCGCGCGTACCTCGTCGACGCTCCAGCGTGGCGCCCCTACGTCGAGTGTGGCGGTCTCAAGGCCTACACGCGAAAGCACGAGATGCGCGAGACGACCGGCGTCACGCACGCGTTCGGCGCCGTCGAGGGCAACTACTTTGACATTGCCAAGTTCCTCAAGACCGAGACGCGCGAGGATTTTTTGCAGCGACAAAAGCTTATGTTCGACTGCACGATCGACGGTGATGTTGTTCACTCGGTGCCTCGCGCGAACGCGCTCACGTGGGGGTACGAAGGCATTAAGTGGGCTGCATTCAAGCTCTTTTCCGTGCGCTACCGACTTGACACGTGCTGCTTCGAGTCCGTGGGCCGCGGCGTCGACGACAACGGCAAGCCGTACGCCTTTCGCGTGCTGCTGCCGATGGAGATTCCGGAAGTCCCGCCCCTGTACGACTCCAAGCGGACACTGCGCGTGACCATGAAGAACGTGATGATCCTCACGCCATCCGATCGCGGCTCGAACTCGACCGAGGTTTTCGTCGCCATGGAGAACGACTTCAAGGGCCAGCGCATCCCGCGCAGTGTGTTCAAGCGTTACCTGGGCAGCCTTCACAAGATTAGCTCCTACATGGATCGCCAGCGTGTCCTCGTGCGTCCGCTCGATGCGACCTCCACCGCACAAGCTGACCAGCCACAGTGCAGTGTCTGCTCGAGATCTTTCTCTTTGATCCGCTCGCGACACAGCTGCACCGTGTGTGGTGATGTTGTGTGCCGCAAGTGCTTCGTCAAGAGCTCGAGCCTCGTGCTTGTGAAGTCTCAGAAGCGCGACGACGTGTCCGCGTACAAAATCTGCACGCCGTGCATCAAGCGGCTACGAGAAGACGTCGAGCAGGCAATCGCCAAGCCTCGACCGAGCGAGAACGAATCGTTCGTGTGGCGCAAAACATACCACCTCGACAAGATCGAGACGCCACGATACGACGAGGCTGCTACTTGCGTCGACGGCTGCAGCATTCTCCGCCAACCGGATGCCGTCTCCCCGATCGGCGCGTTCCATGACATTGACACTCTCACTGACTGCTCCTGGACGAGCGAAGACTTCGGTCTTTGCAGTGACTTGGACCGGTCGAGTGATGAGGTTGATTCCAAGCGAACGCTCCTCATCGACGAGAACGACGAGGACGAGGAAGCCGAGTACATGCGATCTCGTTTCACGATCGAACTCGACACGAGCCAAATGAAACGTGTGCGAGGAGACTCGGCGCTGCACATGCGCAGCACCTTCTCGCCGTCGGAGACCTCACCCCCGCTGCTTAACACGATCCAGAGCTCGATCAACGAAATGGAGGAGCTCCTGCAGAAGCTGCAGCGCGTCTGCAGGCATCAGTCTATCTAATCAGCATCCCCTTATTTTAATAGTTTAAAGTTAATAGAACATGAATGGCATCGCCAGAGACTGCCGCACGACTTGTGCTGTTCGCATCCAACACGCAAAAGGAAGTCCAACACGCAAACGAGGTGGTGATAATCATGATGCAAATGGGTCTATTGGCCGCAATAAATGCAAGACGCAAACGATCGGAATGATCATTTCACTTGGCGTCAGCGTTGGGACAGCCCTGAAATCCGGGAACTTGGTGATCCCGACAGGTCGATCTTCGAGTGATCTGGCAGATTATTTATCAGACTGGATTCCAGTCGGACTCTATACTGGTGTGCTTGTTCGGCACCCCATACAATACTGCACCTAGTACTGTTAGTACCGTACCACGAAGTAGCTGCGACTATGGATCGGCTCATTATCCAATCTTCCCAACTGCAGTGATGCATTCGCAGTCCTCACTTCACGAGACAAAGTACCCGATTCCGGATGACTGCCTTCCTAAAGTCCGACTCACGAGTGAGCAGCTCGCTTTATTTCGTCGCCAAGCTGCCGATGCGCTTGCCAACGCTGTCCTCGAATGGTCCGAGCAACATACGACCCCGGATATGTATCTCCACGGTCAGCCGCCGTGGCGTTTCCATGCGGCCTATGGAAACTTGTACGAGTACAAGCGCCATCTTGAGCCCCACGACGTAGCCTCCAGTGTAAGCCACATCTTCGGGTCGGCGAATGGAGACTACCTCGACGTTCTCCGCTTCTTCCAGAC
Organism: Pythium myriotylum; assembly: GCA_023091665.1. Taxonomy (NCBI): domain Eukaryota; phylum Oomycota; class Peronosporomycetes; order Pythiales; family Pythiaceae; genus Pythium; species Pythium myriotylum. The sequence continues at coordinate 490,474 of JALJCQ010000031.1, read as the reverse complement.
TGAGACCCGAGCCGAGTATTACAGTACCCAGAAGAAGATCTACGGCTTCGCGACTGACGCTATGATTCTGTATAAAGTGAGAAGAGCATCCAACTCGGCTTTGGAGTCCGAGAGCATCAAATTGGTCGTCTTTGACCCGTTGTCGCTGCGTTTCCGAATGGGTTCATGTCACTTTGAAAGCTTGGGCATTTCCTCCGACGCGAATGGACGGCCCTTTGCATTTCGCGTGCTTGTACCCATCGATCTGCCCGAGGTAAACGAGCTATTCCAGAGCCGACGCACTGCTCGTCTTCGATCTGCTAGTGTCTTGATTATTTCTCCACACCCCCACGAGACGTCGACCGAGATTTTCATGACTATGCAGAACGACTTTAGCGGCACGCGCATCCCACGTCGGTTCTACACGCGCTTTCTCCGACAATTGCAGGAGATCTTCAATTTTCCCTTAGCACGACGCGAATATATTCTCTCCCAAAGCAAGTGGACACGGGCGAGGCATCGCAGCGACTGTAGTCTGTGTGCCCGGGTATTCTCACTATTACGGTTTCGACGTTTCTGCTCGCGGTGTCGCCAAGCTGTGTGCAGTCGGTGTATCACCAAGAGCGCACGGCTTCCACAGGTGAATTCGAGTCGCAGGATATGCACGCAATGCGTTGTTTCCCTTGATACTGGTGGTGAGGTCGACTCGATACGACACCGCGGGGGGTCCCAAGCGTATCTACTTCGCTTATCCGAAACACCCAGTACTCACGTTAGCTGGAGCAGTCAGTGGGGTCCTCTCTCGACTGATCTAGAAACCTCCTCTTCCTCTATCACATGGACAAACTTATCGAGCGGGTCCTCCACCAGCGTTGGCAGTCGAATCTCCGAAACGCTTCCGCTCGCAGATCTCGATAGTACCCGACACTCGAACTACCTTGGACGCGGTGGTATAATCACCGAAGAAGAAGGACAGCCGTCATCCTCGCGCAGCGTTGAGCTATCGTTCGACACGAGCGAGATGATGCGCTCAGGCTACGGCGCGGACAGGATCGAATCCATCCAGGTCGCGCTCCAAGAGCAGGAGAACCTGCTGCGCCAACTGCTCCACGTGTCACGCGTAGCGTAAGCGTCGACAAATTGCGCGTGTATAGAAGTCAAGAACGAAACAAAGATCCCAGAGGCACGCATGTAGGTGAGACAAGCTGGCATTCTCCATCGCGTTTCTCCGAATTCCAATGCTCTTGATGAGACCGTCACCGATTGTTCACAGAAGCGACAGGCGGTGTTTTGCGTGGTCATGACGAAGCTACATTTTGTGGACCACAAGAAATTTGGCTGTTAGGAAAGCGATCGTCGTGCTTGTCACTTGGCGGGCGACGAGCCGCCGTAAACACCTTTCCCCGCCTATTACCAACTTATTGCATCGTAGCTACAGTAGTTTGACGTCTGGGAGAGAAAGACGTACAGCATAATAACATGCCTGGACTTCATGGGGAATGTCTTGATCGCGAGACGCGTTCTTCGATCTCATGTTAGCAGCTGAAGTAGTCCCAAGGAGTTCGTGAAGACTACTCTGTACTTTACCGTCAACAAGTTCAGTCGGCAGCTTCCCCGAGACTCAGGATACCGATCGGGTCAACAGTGTTGGGAGTTCAATTGAGCAGCTCAAGACGTACGGTAAGGTACGAGTCCGAAGGGGAAGTCATTTCACGGCCGATAAATGTTCTAGCTCTCTGCTCCTAGTAATGTCGTGCTCTCTATCTACACGCTCTTCTTAGCCGCCTTTGTCCAGAACAACTTCAATGCATCCTCGGTTCAGTGCTCCCTGTCAGAGGCCACGAGGTTACGGCTCACGGCCGGAACCGTAACTTCGTAACCGAGAGCGTCCACGTGGACACTAGGATGTCCAACACACTATCTCAGTACCAGCTAGTGTATCCATCTCGTATCAGAGCTGCGCCGTTGACTCCTCCTAGGTCGGTACTCGCTGTGCATCAAGCTATTAGGATTCACTATTAGTTGAACTCAATAGCCCCCCCCCCCCCCCCCCCCCCCCCCCTCTGCATCGTATCCATTTATTGCGAAGTGTGCGGAGAGGGGGGGGGGGGGGGGGGGTTCAACTGATTTCCATTTGTGAGGACTTCTCGATCTGCTACGGAGAGATGAGCCTCTGTCTGATACATTTTTGATTGCTCACCATGGCGTGTGTCAATATTCCAGGCAAACTCAGAAGGCGATTTACTGACCGTCTTCCCGATTTTCCGAGGTCTTCCGGTTAAAAAGCTGTGTAAAGTTCAGGCAGACGAATCGTTTGTCTTGAATGCAATGACTCATAGCTGCCGCGAGGTCGTTGCCCGTTGAAGACAAACGATTCGTCCGCATCACCACGAGCAATCTACTCGAGAGTAGTTCAAATAGGAGCACGCCAGTTGGACTCCAACTGGCTCCCACTCAGGCTCCAACCGGCTCTAGCTGGGACTCCCTCGGCTGAAAGCCTCGTGGATTTACCTACACGCTTCGCGCACCACCTCCTGATGAACTAGGGATGAGCCTCGGTCACCAGTGGCGTCGAGCTTTCCGTATGGCTTGAGTTACCTAGGTGAGATTCAATTTGAAACACAACTAAACTCGTGGACTGTATGGATGTCCTGCCTTCCATCAACTTCATTCCACGCACCTTGTACACACCGTGCACTCTCGCCTGGAGGTCTCCCCAAACGTAGAGTATCGAGTGTGTGCGCCGGGAAAGACGATTTGGTTATTGATGGGACGAGTACTTCCCATTCAGCGATTTACTTCTTCCTTAGCAAGCACTCCGCCTTCCAGCATCCATACCCCGAGAACTTGCTTTCCTCCAGCTACTTCTCTTCAGTAACTGCTCAAGCAACCAAAACCTTTGCAAGCCATGAAGACTTCCTCGCTCCAGTTCATTGCGCTCGCCGTCGTCGCAGCCCTTATGACTCCCGAGGTGGTCACGGCTCAGGGAGGCTTTATCTCATTCAATGTCCTTCGACCGCAAGTAAACGCACGACCCCCAGTGATTCGTCGTCCCGACCCTCGTCCCAATTTCGAGCAGAAGAAGTAACATCGCCCGGTTAGCTGCGGCAGCCTATTGGTTGACAACTCTAGTCTGGAGTGCTTGCTCAATGCCTCCTCTTTAGAAACTTACAGGAGGTCCATCAGGTATTGTAGCTCACAAGAAGCAGCTCAATATACTTCACATATCATCATCATCATCAATGCCTCCTCGATCTCGAATGTGATCCTGAGTGTTTAGTGTCTTGGTCTGCATGTTTGTGATCGATCTCGAGCAAACTAAGTATCCTTTCGTTTCGCCTGTCGAGGAGCGGCGGCTTTGCCTTGGAAACTGCGCCTATCAGTTCTATGTTTCCTGTTAATTCAACGAAGTTGGTCAATGAAAATAAACAAGACAAATCGACAGCGAGCTCGATCGATCGACATGATACTTGGTACTGACTGTCAGTACGCGAAGATCCGTATGGCTTTAAAAGCTACGTGCAGGCGACTTCTCCACCAGGAAGTATGTGCAGGCGAAGCGCGTAGGAATGTGAACAGACCTAGAACGGGTAGGCCTTCACGAGAGAGAGAGAGGGGGGGGGCGTGGTCAGTACAGTAGTAGTTGGTGTTGTTGCATCAACTGCGGGTTCATCAACTGATACTTCGCGTGATGTCGGCACCAATCGCCCGTTGAGCTGCACTGTTGGCTCGCCTTGAAGTGGTTCTCTGGGAAAATAAACTTACAAATGGTTATTTCTATTTTCGTTTGCATTCGAATTTGTGAGGCAGGCCCCAATCGAATCGTTTTGGGCAATCATTTTCAAATCGATTCGGTTGATATTCAGCCAACCAGAGCCTCGAATTTCAAAAGACCTAACCACGTCCTGATTCGTTACCACGCTGCTCATCGATTTGCGTTCTATGATTGGCCTAAACCAAGTCCAAATCGATTCGGATATGTATCTTCCAGTTTCAGTGCTTGTGTCACAAATTTTGGTGAACACGACAATATACAGTATATTTATTTTCAAAGGATTATTATTTGCGTCTTCGTGGTGGAAAATGATAAGGGCAAGAAGGTCGGAATCTTGAAGAATATGATCAAGGAGAAGAAGCCGTCGATGATTAAGTTTGTTGCAAGCCAACTGACCCTATGTCGCCAAGATGGGCGACAAGATGGACGATCTAGATGTGACGATGTTGGAGAATGGCGAGTTTCCCAAAGGAACCAATGATGTCATGGAGAAGAAGGAGAACAAGATGAATCCAAGCTATCGTGTACGTTCGGTTTTCTAGACGAAGATGAAGACGCCACAGCTGGTGAAATCCACGTACTGGTGGTCGTATCTAGTCAACAAGTGGCTGCTTCAAACGACGAGATAGCCTGGTTGACACCAACGACAATACAGCGTCACCCCGAACGTCTCAAACGATGGGCAGCGATCAATGCAATGGTTCATCAGAAGAATCAAGACGCGAATCAGAAGACTGCGAATCAGGACACTAACAAGAAGCGGAAGAACAGGAACTGCACAGTTCGATGCCATATTCGAGTTTGTCGGGGTCTGACGTTGAAAGGATTCTACCGATGATGGTTCAAAAGATTCAACCAAGAGATATTTCGGACGAATCTGTGAAACCATTGCATGATCGACTTGCGGAATGGCGCGAGTTGTATGGCGATGTGTATACTGGGAAGAAGGACAAGCGTCTTCTACTCATCGCAGCCGTTATCGAAACGGTCTATCATCTGCATGATGATGTCAAGATTCTGGTTGAAGAGGACGTTACCGGCAAGAGCGTTCATGTGCATGGTCGCTTCGAGTTCGTGCTCACGCGCAGCTCCTGCGCGTGAAATCCTCTTGTTCCTGCGCCGCGCAGGAACAAGAGGATTTCGATTATTGAGGCAAAACGCGACGAAATCGAACATGGAATGACTCAGAATGTTATCAGTCCCGAAGCGTTATCTGATGTCGAAGGCCTCAAGGTTATGTATGGCGTTGTCACGAACAACCTCGAATGGGTGCTCATTATCGATCGTGACGATGTCATACAGAAGCACCAGTGTACGCTCACAGTGTCCGATGCCCTACCACGATTCCGCATCCCACCCTTGAAGAGAAAATCCGCCAGCTCACCAGCCGAGCCGTTTGATGGGGTCCGCGGTTATCGCAGCTTCTTGAATGCAGAGGAAGGCCTTCCCCCACCGACTATTATACGACTATAATAGTATGCTAGTCTCCTAGTCTCCCTATGCTCTCACTCGACCCGCTCGCTGATTCCCGTTTCCTTGTCGCGGCGTCGTGGCCTGTCCAAAAGATCGCTCCCCAGGCCTGCTCATCGCTCGCGGCACTGGATGAGCATGATCCAGCAGATGCAGGTGGGCCCCCGTGCGACACGGTCATCTCGGCCTTTTTTGCATATAGTTTCCCCACTGAGTTCTAGTGGATTTTCGCCACCGGCCGACTAACTACAGATCCGGACTTGAGGATGGCCATGGCTTCAGCGGAAAAGGCTGGATTCCCGGAAGCCCGGATAGGCCCCGCGCCAGTTGGATTGCGAAGACGCTGGATGGACACAAAATGTCATTCCCAAGTCGAGGGAGTCGAGGCCCAACGTTGGCGCCGACTTTCAAGTTGGGCGCGTCCGGCTGCTGGCTTGATGGAGCCTTGCAGCTGGATTGTCGGAAGCCGAACCGGCAGTTTGACGCACATAGTGTGGACCACATCGACTCAACCCATTCTCGGGTTGATTTATTTTTGTTGTGTGTTTTGATGGGGCGGGCGGTCGACAGGCTCGTCGTCCAGGCCGCGGACTTTCGCAGACCGACGACGCGAAACACAGACCCTCTCTAGCATGGATGAGCGCACCGCGTGGGGACAAAGTCGCACGAGAGCGTGGTTTGGTTATCCTCACCGTCCGTGGGACAAGAGGCCGCGAATCTTGCGCGAGGACTCGCGATCGTATGAAGAGAAGGAGCGACGTCAAGTCCTCCGTGGCACCAGGCTGTAGCCATTACAGCTGACGCTCTCTGGCGCGAACAGAACGATTTCTACTGGACTCGCTCAAGATGTTTGTGTTCAAGGAAAAACTCATGCACATGGTTTGAGGATGATAGTTGCAATTGGCTCCTTCCGCTACGGATCGCAGAGTCCGGAAGGGTTCCTATCATGAGCAACCGCTTGATCTATGCAGCCAATAGCAGTATGGTTGAGCATGGAGGAAGCGCGTCAACAACTGTGGCAGATTTGACTGCAAGGAGAGAAGCGCGGCGCGAGCGAGTCGCAACCGCCAACGAATCGACCCGCCTCACGCCGCGTCCTTCACAAAGAGAGGAGGCCACACCAACACCAAACGCATGCACACACGAGAAGATGGGAGGGATCAGGCCAGACGAAACTGGACTTGGGTATGTTGTCCATCAAAGATGTTCAGCCCCTCAGGATAAGCCATCACCTCCCTCCTCCACGTCGTCGGAACTTGGGCTTCGAATCTAAACTGGACTCCGCAAGCCACCAACCGCCAACGTTGGCGTCGGTTGCAGCCAGCGCCAACCGTTCGCGGCACAGTGGTGTTCTCTTAGGTACGAAAGCACCTTGGTAGACCTGTTTCAAACTGTTTCCAACAGTCTAGCGAAACTTTATTCCGTCGTCTTCTGTAGCCTTCCACCGCGCCAACACTTGGCGCGAATCTTCCTGCACGGACAGAATAATGGCTGCACTCGCACGGACGGCGCTCGAGATGTGGCGCTCGAGAGAGCGAGAGACCGCCACGCTCGGCTCCGGATGCGCTCCGCTGGACGAGCTGCTACGCGGAGGCTTCCGCAGCGGCCTGCTCACCGAGATCTGCGGCGAAGCGTCGGCGGGCAAGACCCAGCTCTGTCTGCAGCTGCTGCTCCAGTGTTGTCTGCCTCCGTCGATGGGCGGGCTCGGCGGCACGGCGTGCTACATCTCAACAGAGGGACTCTCGTCCATCAAGCGACTCCATGACCTCGCGGGCGTGTACCAGCAGCGCTACGGCGCCGTGCTGCGCAAACGCCGTCGAGACGAGATGGAGACCAGCGCCGCGACCGCCTTTCTCGACAACATCTTCATCGAGCAGATCTACGAGGTCGCCGAGCTCGTCGAGTTCATGGTACTGTACGCGCTTGGAATCCGTGTCTCTGGAATCGAAACTCGCCAACTGAGAGAGGATGAATCGTCCAGCAAACGAGACTGCCGACGCTTCTGGCCGAGCACAACACCAAGCTGGTTATCGTCGACTCAGTCGCAGCTGTCTTCCGTCTGGAATCGACGGCCTCGGTCAAGGTAGACCGCCGTCCGTATCTTCGTGGAGATTGCTTGGACTGACTGCCGTCCGTGAAGGAAGCGAGCGAGCGGTCGCGGCTCATGTTCCACCTCGCCAACTGCATGCGCATCCTCAGCGCCCAGTTCCAGGCCGTCTTCGTCGTGACCAACCAAGTCACGGGCAACGTCACGGACGGCGTCTCGTTCTCTCGGTCGACCCAATCCAAGCCGGCGCTTGGGCTCTCGTGGTCAAACTGCATCAACCAGAGGTACCGTCCCGCGCGTCTTCGTCAGACGAGCGCGTCGCCAAGCTGACGCCGATCTGTCGCAGATTGATGCTGCATCGCGCGCGCCGAGGCGCCGAGCGCCGCGCCGAAGTGGTCATGTCGCCGTATCTGCCTCCGGAGACGGCGGTCTTCCAGATCACTTCGGCCGGGCTAACGTCTCTTTGACAGTTGGGAGTGTTGGTGAAGTTGGCGCGGCACCAACTTCAAGAATTATTGTGGTCCGTCTGAAGCGTCGTGGCCGCGCATGATTGGCAGAAAGTCGCCAACCGATCTCAGTCACTTATCCAGATCACCTCATGGCGGCAGTTGCCGGTTCGGAAATCCGGAACTTTGTTCCCTCCCGGTCTTTTTCTCTGGAGAAAATAACCAACAAAAAAGCGAGGTCAGCCGTCTCAGCGGTGCCAGGTGATTTGACTCAAGATCCACAGAAGCACCCACTTCGTCTTTCGATGGACCAGCCGCCAACTTCCACGTTGCGTTGGCTCCAGATGCCGTGTCCACCACGGAAAAGTCAATTGGCAACCCTGCCCATCAATGAATCACTGAAAAGTATTGTAGGATCATAAATGAATAAATGGCATCAATTCGCATCGCTCCAAACATGCATCACACCATTGCCTCACAATGGTGCTGCAGATTCTCCTGAAACTTGGACAATAGCTAGATCTAATGACACATGGTGCTGTAAAGATGAGGACTAACCTTCCTTTTTCGGACCAAGGGCAGTCCAGTCGCTAAAGTTCCCTCCCAGCGACAGAGAGCAATACCACACTTGCTGCCAGATGCGTGTTTCGCCAACCACCTTTGGTCAACACGTACTAGGTTATACAAGTTATCTTACAAGCTGCATGCAGACACGGAGGGTAAGCGTCAGCAAATTGCGAGTGTACTGGAGCAGAGGGAGAAACAAAGATCCCAGAGGCACGCATCTAGGTGAGACAGGCTTGCATTCTACATTGCGTTTCACTGCTCTTCTTCCCGCTCGATGAGGCCGTCCTGAACTCCTTCCTGCCTTTGCTAAATATTCGCCGAAAGCACCACATGGAATTTGTCGAAGCCATTGTGAAGCTACATTTTGTGGGCCACAGAATCGCTGAAGCCCCGCCTGATTCTCACACAGAGATCGGTCAGGAAAGGAATTGTGTCAGCTGCCAACCAGCAGTCTTCCGGAAGAAGACTGCTTTCCGCGATGGAATTCTCATCACCAGAATTGCAGTCTCGTACAGGAAAGTTCGCTGGTCTACGTGTCGATGGTTTGTGCAATTTTCTTTAGTGAGCTCAACACGCAAGCGCGTACCGTTCAACACCGCTCATCAAAACCATTTATCGGCGTTCTTATTCATCGGTCGAGGATTTCTTTTGAATTCCCTGGACTTCCTGGTCGGAGAATTTTGGCGTGCATTCTACGTCTGCTGTTATTGGAGTCTAGGCCCTAGACTTCAACAATGATGCACGAGCCCAAGACTACGGCTCGTGCATCACGCCTCAACTCAATGGCGACAAACAAGACTGGTCCTACTTGCAGCTTTTAGCCAGACTCGATATGTGGAACGAAGCTTTGGAGCTTGAGCGTCCTGATGGCGGTTACCTTTTTTTGCGACTCTGGAGACGAGCGTTCATCAAATTCTTGATTTTCTAGAGGATGCACGGATGAATGGTTTGTGACTTTGGCTCTGGCCATAGTTCCCTGCAGGACATATCATAGTACCAGTTTAGAGTTATTCTTGAACTAGTCGTCAGATTGTTCTCGTTTTACAACAGTGCAACGCAGGAAGCGGCAGCACCTTGATCGCGAGACTTCCGAAGAGATCCGCATCGTATTATTAGTGGTGTTGTGTGGACCAGTTCTTTCACGCGTTGTGATGTCTTTCTTCAACCAGTGTCGCGGTTCACAAAACTGGTTGAAGAAAGACACTTTCGGGTTGGTTTTTTCGGAGGCACCCACTACACCCCGTGAGACCTGATCACGACAACAGTTGGTCTGGTGCTGTATTGCTGTTGGGAAAGCTAGTGTGTGCTCCACAAAACTGCCTTCAAGGCATTCGCCCTTTCTGTGGCACAACGTCCTCATCGGGAGGGCATATGGCTCAAGAAAGACCTCTGGCTTCAACAACCCCTGAGACAGGTTCTGAGGTCTCTCCGACGAAGGATGTCGAATTGGCAGATGCTCCCAGTAATCATTGCTTTGTGAGCTCATGATGATTTGATCAAAGACAGGAACCATTACAAGCTGGTGTTCGCACGAATCCCAAGTTCTAGCCTTTTACAAATTGGATTTTACACGTGAATCATGCAAACATCTTAACCGACTAGCCCCGGGCACCTCCCTCGTCTCTATCCTGGATGGTGACGTGACCAAAGAGACCTAGCCTTTGCGCTCTGACCAGGGCGAGATATACAGAACGCCACTCACATCTTCGAACAACGGCTGCAGACAGTCCTCAAACGAATGAGGCCAAGGTTGATCCTCCCAGGCGAGCAAACAAAAAGAAAATGCACTAAATTTGATGATGAACGCGCTCATATATGCCAGGGAGAAATTCTCCCTGAAACTCACACGCTGTCAAATAACCCGTGACGTTCACGAAGATTTGAACCATGCGAGCAGATGCCCGAATTGACACCTTTCATTAAACGTACGTTCGTTGAATGCTCTCGGCGGAAGAAGGTGAGATTGGTCAAGATGACCCCTATGCTTTCGTGACGAGGGCAACACAAAGGACTGGGTTGAACTCGAGAATGTTCTCCGGCTCCATCAAACACGGCATGTATTTTCTTAGTGATGGCACCATGATCGGTAGATTCTGCGCCCGGTCCGCAAACCATCAGGGACATAGTTGAGCGAACGCAGCCCTGTGGGACACCTGATCGCCGCTGCAGTCGGCCTGATTGCTATACTCAAGGCAATCAGAAAGTCGGTGCAGTGGACTCGAAATGTACGTTTCTCGTGCATCAATCTCTTGTTCTGTGTACCACAACGTCCTCATCGTTACAGCATATGGCTTAAGAAAGGCCTCTTCAGTCAAGTACACTTGACGTCTGTTCAGTGGCGGATGATGAGTTGGCGGCTGCACCGATGTTTGTGGGCTTGGGAGAAAAACTCAGGAGTGTTGCGTGGACCAGTAGGTTAAGCGTAATCAACTGGAACGTTGGGTCTAATAACGTGTAAAAAACCCGAAGAAGAGTAGGTTCGAGAGCGGGACATTTTTGCCAGGTATCCAAAGTCGTGCCAACTAACCGAGCGACCGGATACGGCTTCTGTTTGTCGCCATCACAACACGCTTCCCGATTCCACCCCTGCAGTGACGCACTCGAGTAGATGCATGAAGAAATCAGGCAATCCGGCTTCCACTTTTGCTCGGTTCCTCGTAGCGAGGCTCCTCACCATCACCCGCCACGTTGAGTGGGTGTGTCCGGTTCTGGCGATATCACAGAGCTTAGGGGGTCGAAGGAATAGCCTGCTTGTCCCGAGGCTGGTGTTCCCACTACCCATTCTGCAATTTGAAGAATACATTCCAAGCTTCTAGGAATCACATCCCACGATGGACTACATCCCACAAGCCGACGCTACGAACGGCTATCCCACCCGTGAAGGATTCTTCCCGAGAATCTCCCTCTTCGAGTCGGATCTCGCATCCTTGCGAGCCGAAGCTGCCTCTGCCGTCAACAAAACACTTGAGAAATTTCTCGAGTGGCGCCAAGAGAAACGAGCGTACCCGGTCGAGTGCCCGCCGTGGAAGCTCTACAATGAACACCGAGGACTTTACCAGTACAAACGATTGTATGAACGTCATCCGAATATCGTGGGGTCGCGAATTTTCGGGGCCATCGAGGGAAACTACAGGGACGTGGCTCGGTTCTTCAAAACGGAGACTCGAGAAGAGTACTTCAACGCGCAGAAGATTCTGTTCCCATCCACTGTCGACGCTGCCGTACTCCACACCTTCCCGCCACGTGAAGGGGAGGGATCTCCCTTGAGCTACGAAGGCATCAAGTGGGTGGCGTGTGATCCATTCTTGTTGCGTTTTCGCATGGACTCGTGCCACTATGAGACGATGGGTGAGGGAGTCGATCCAGATGGGAAGCCTTACGTATATCGTTGCATTCTGTCAGTCGATCTGCCTCAAATTCGGGAGAGCTTCAAAGCCGAACGGACGGTTCGCATCGCCTTGAGGAACATCATGGTCATTCAACCATCGGATAGCAACCCCAACGCGTCCAAGATTTTCATGCGCCTCCAGTGCGACTTCAAGGGCCACCGCGCGCCGAGGAGTCTGTTCAAACAGTATCTCGTGCGCCTTCAATCGCTGGGTTCGGCATTGCAGACTCGCAAAACTGTGTATACACTGAAGAACGAGAAGTGGGTCGCCTCCAAGGCCAAGGGGGATTATTGCTCGGTGTGCTCACGGTCGTTCTCGCTGTTTCGTGCCAAGGCCGAGTGCCCAAATTGCGTCACTATTGTCTGCAAAAAATGCCTCGTCAAGAGCTCCGAGGTGTTTGGTGTTCTCCCGAGCCACAAGACAAAAGGCGGCTCCTCGTGCAAGTTGTGCACCACTTGTGTTGTTCAGCTGCGTCAACGATACGAAGAGAAACAATCGTCGCCTGTGCTTGAGGGTAGCGTGCTTTGGAACGAGGACATCGAGGCGTGCATCTGGTCTGGGCGGCCCAGTCTTCATGAGCAATGGGCGGATTCGCCAGTTGACACGAAGAAGACGAAGAAGGAAAAGAAGACTCGCCGTCGTCTGGGGACAGCTACGTCGATCGAAGACGAAATTCTTTCCACTCCAGGCTCTTGCGCTTCATCAACCAGCGACCTGGATTATACGCAGTCCCTATCGCCTGCCGTCGACTTGGAAAAGCTCACGTATTCACTCCGCAGTGATGTGATCAAAGAAGACGAAACTGAGCGGAGCAGCCTGTGCAGCGTCGAGTTGATTATTGACACGAGCGAGATGGCGCGTGCCTGTGGTTGGAGAAATGCGACAAGCTTCCAACCATCATCGACGGCGAGAGGCTCGGAGTTGTTTGAGTCGATTTACTCGTCCCTTCGCGTGCAGGGAATTCTATTACGTCAAATGCAGCAGCATACACCAATTAGCAGAAACTTTTAGATCACTAAACTCGTCAATGAACCATGGTGGAAGTTGAAGGTGTTCTTGTGTTGACCACCTCATACGCTCGGTCAGAGCGCCCCGCAACTATTATTGATAATTCTCGCAACCAGTGTACACTCTTCGTCGTGTTTATCGCCAATGGTCACCAGTTCGACGAGAGAAAAAGCCACACGGAGTCCTGCACTTCGTTCACCCCGTGCACAGCTAAGCAGGGGCATGTGACGATGAATGATGATGCAGGTGGAATCTATTGAGTTACACTAGTGAATCCAAACAGCAAGGTGAGCGGTGGCAGTCAGCGGGGTTGTTTCTCGACAGATTTAGAAATTTCCTCTTCCTCTACTACGCGTACCGATCCGACCGATCCTCCACAAATTTCGACGGTCGAATGTCCAAACGCATTCCATTCGAGGACCTGGCAGTCGAAATGGATCGGTCTCCTCGCGCAGCACCAATCTATCGCGCCTTGCTGTGGCAGCTGCTTGTGCATCACGCGAAGCGTTTGCGTCGACAAACTCCCAGTGTAGAAGCAGAGAAAGAAAAAAAGATCCGAAAGGCACGCACGTTGGTGAGACAAGCACTATACATTGCGTTTCACTGGTGTTCCTCGCTCCATGGGATTGCTCACAGCATGCGCCAGATGGTGTGTTGTGTAGCCATCGTGAATCTGTTTTTGTGGCCCACAGAATGGATCAGGGCACCAGTCGCTTTTCAGTGGGAGATTGATTCCCACGGTGGGAGTCTCAGAATCTAGAACATCTAGACCCCTGATTGAAGACTCGACTGCGCTGAGTTTCGATGGCTTGTGGTGTGGTCCTGAGTAGAAGCGAACTGCAACTGGATTGAGCTCGTCATTATGCTTGGAGCAGGTGGCACTCACGAATCGATCGCCGAAATATAGTGAATGGAGGTTTTGTTTGTCGTCCATCAAAAAGCGACAGACCAGTACTAGAGCTTTTTCGAATTCTCGCGTCAGTGTTGACTTCCCGACAGAGAGTTAAGATTCCCGCTTTGTATCCTATGTGCCAAAGTCGCAGGTGCTGGGACTGCTCTCGAGAGAGAGAGAGAGAGAGCGCTCCTAGCCGCTCCACGCTACTAAGTCAAGTAGTGGAGACGAGGCTCCCTTCTCAGTCTACGAGTCCTTTACCAGGGGCTTTTAACGTTTTTAGTCTGTTTTCTTTGGGCGCTCTGCTGGTCATATCAACAGCGCAAGTTCTGTTCCAGCATTCATCGTTGACCAATCCTCTCAAGTGGACTTCCTCCACGGGGAGACGGTCAGTGAGTGTCGGCAGTGTCTGTCCAGATCAAGTGAGCTCTCTCTGTAACTGTCAGTTGTAGTTGTGATGGCAACTTGATCGCGAGACTCCCCGTCTGATCCCGTGCTGACGTGGCGGGGCAAAACAAGACTGCGGGAAAGTGCTGATCTATGCAACAGCTGGTCAGATTACTGACAGACCCGGTTCCAAAGTCCGTGCATGTGGACTTCTAGAATGTCCACTTCTTGTTCCCCGAATGCCTGTCTATGTCGGATATTGGTCCTCCAAAAAGAGCATATGGTTTGTGAGGACCACTCAACACTTTCGTCGGTCAAGACCATCGGACAAATGTTCAATGACCGAACCCAAATCGGCAGCTGCTCCGAGGCTCCGGATATTTGTGAACCTCTCGGGTTAGGAGTAATATTGATCTTAGAGATTTGTGGAAGGACGGCTCTCCATGGCAGTTCTGTCGAGCCTCTTCAACCGGATGTTGAGACACATCACGTGAAAGAATAACACGAGAGCGGCAGCTCAAATGATGAGTGCTACTCACAACTACCTAATCTCTCCTGAGGATGGTCGCAGTTGTCACGTAACCGATATCGACGGAAAGTTTGTGCGTCTCCCCTTTTCGTCATCACAACACACTGACAATCGCCTCAGCAATGACGAGCTTTTGCTTGTGCAAGGAGAATCCGGGCAAACCGGCTACAATTTCATCTCGCGGGTATTGCTTGCAGCGCAGCCCTTCATTATCACCCACCACGTTGCGTTTGGGTCCAGCTCCGTCAACCTTTGTGAGCGTCACGCCAAGGATAGGGTCACTGAGTATATCAGTGACCCTATCCTTGGCGTGACTTTCACCACCCACGAATGGTCTCATTACAGATTCCGCCACGTGAGGAATACATTCCACGCTTCCGGGAACAACATCCCACGATGTACTACGTCCCACAAGCCAATGCTACGAACGACTATCCCCTCGACGATGAATTCTTCCCGAGGATCTCCCTATCTGAAGTAAATCACGCGACCTTGCGAGCCGAAGCAGCCTCTGCCGTCAACAAAACTTTAACGAAATGGCGCGACCACAAACAAGAACGAGGGGTCCACATGATCGATTGTCCACCGTGGAAGCTTCTTAATGAGCACAGAGGACTTTATCAGTACAAACGACTGTACAAGCACCATCCAAGCATCGCGGTGTCGCGTGTATTCGGGACCACCGAGGGAAACTACAGGGACGTGGCTCGGTTCTTCAAAACGGAGACTCGAGAAGAGTACTTCAACGCGCAGAAGATTCTGTTCCCATCCACTGTCGACGCTGCCGTACTCCACACCTTCCCGCCACGTGAAGGGGAGGGATCTCCCTTGAGCTACGAGGGTATCAAGTGGGCGGCGTATGACCCACTCTTGTTGCGTTTTCGCATGGACTCGTGCCACTATGAGACGATGGGTGAGGGAGTCGACGCAGATGGGAAGCCATATGTATATCGCGTGGTCCTGTCGATCAATTTGCGGGAGGTCCCGGACCTCTTCAAGACCAAACGAACAGTTCGCGTGGGCGTTAGAAACATCATGATCATCCAGCCGTCGGGCCGTGATCCGAACACCTCGCAGGTGTTTGCGTGTATTCAGTCCGACTTCAAGGGCCAACGCATCCCAAGAAGTCTCTTCAAACAGTACCTCGTGCGTCTCCAGTCGCTGGGTTCGGCGTTGAAAGCTCGTAAAACGGTTTATGCATTGAAGAACGGCAAGTGGATCACCCCCAAGACCCAGGGAGAAAGCTGTTTGGTGTGTTTAAGGCCGTTCTCGTTGTTGCGCCCCAAGGCCGAGTGCTCAAGCTGTGCCAGATTAGTGTGCCGCAAGTGCCTCGTCAAGAGCTCGGAGGTCTTTGGTGTCATACCAAGCCACAACAAAACCGACAGGTCTTCGTGCAAATTGTGCACCACTTGCGTTCTCCATTTGCGTCGATGCTACGAAGAGGAGTTGCCGACCCCTCTGCTAGGAGATAAAGTACTTTGGAGTGAGGACATAGAGACTAGCATTGGGTCAGGACGACGCAACAGTCATGAAGAATGGACGAGCTCCCCTGTGAAAGCTACGAGCAAGACGTGGACGAAGAAGAAGACTCGCCGTCGTCTGGAGACAGCTACGTCGATCGAAGACGAACTGCTCTCCAGTCAAGGCTCTTGCGCCTACACAGCTAGCGACTTGGACGATACCCAGCCCCCATCGCCTGCCGACGACGTGGAAAGGCTCACGTATCCACTCTGTGACGATGTGATCAAAGAGGATGATCATGAACGGAGCAGCGTCGAGTTGACGATTGATACAAGCGAGATGGCGCGTGCCTGCGGTTGGAGAGACCCGATTAATTTCCAACCGCCATCGACGGTGAGAGGTTCGGTGTTGTTTGAGTCGATCAACATGTCTCTTCACGAACAAGGGGTCCTACTGCGTGAGATGCAGCGGCATGCTTCAACCACCAGGAAGTCATAGTCAATCGGCTTGTCTGATATCTAGAAAGAAACGAAACGAATTCGGTGTGATTTAGCAAAAATCTTTGAACTAGTTTCACACAGCAGCAAAAACCACCTTAGCTGAAGCACTTCAATTTATCAGCGACACCGTTCACGGCAGTCGTTGAACCGTCTGATCAGCGACGGCCTATGCAGGGTTTGAGAAACTCACTGGCCCGGAAATAGACTTGGCATTCTGTACGCAGCGTCGCCGGTTCACCCAAAGATGAAGTTAAACGATGTAACAGGGATCCTGTTTACGGGAGAAGATGCGTCCATGTTAAAGTGGCCTGTCGGGACCGTAAGCACTAGTCCGTGTACAAGATGAAGACTGATCTAGCTTTTTGGCCACAATGGCAATCATTGTGTCGCGTGATTCGATGCGAGTCTGTTATCAAGCGAAGAAAACAGTCAAACGATCTGAACACTTGGGGCTGATTTCAGCGCTCCATCATTTACTTCAAGTACATGGGTTCATCGCCGTCATCCATCATCACGATGTCGATGTGCCTCCTTGAGCTGTCTGTCGCCTGTGTCACGTAAGCATGATCGTCTCGCATCAAATGCGAGACGATCAGCGCTGAGAGCCACGCGTCGTGGATTCAATGGATGGATACGGCAGGAAGTGAAAATATAATTTTAGCTGGACTTCTCAGTCCGCTTCTGATGTAGTGGACAACACTTTCAAGACCGGGTGTCTATCATCGAGATAACGATTCCCGGAGTGGGCATCGCTGGACGAAACGAATTAGCCTGTGAGACACGGACTCCGTACGGACGAACACGGTTTCCGGCTGCAATAAAAACGAAGCTGTCGATGTGATACAGTATCGTCGCACGGTGTCTTGCCTACTCATGTTATCCTCGATGATCCAACCGTGCTTGAGACGACACGACTCAAACGCGCGTCACCAACACAATGCCGTGTATCCGCAGCTGCCTTGAGGAATCTGCCCCCGTCTGACGTACTCGGCGTTCCAAGGCGAAAGGCGCAGGTGCTTTTGTACTCCATAACACCCGCGCACCGACATCACGAGCCGCGTTTCTGTGTAACTCATGAAAAGGTGATCAATTAGATCACTTGGTATACCCACCATACAGCAGTAGACTATCCGCTCTTCGTGCGACGTGGATTTCTTGAGCCTATGGGAAGGCGTAATCATGCAAAAAGCCAAGGCCGCTGACCTGTTGCAGTCGAGTCGAGCTGGCTTCTGGTTAAATAGAACCCGCGGTCAAATAAAACCCGCGCTGAGTGCACGGCTCTACACCTGTCCGACTACTTTCGTGCACGCACGCGGGAGTCCAAGCGGATGGTCCCATTATCCAATTCCGCGACTTGAGGAATATAGGTCACACATCTCCGACAATGCAATACGTCCCTCACGTCCACGCCGCAAAAGCTTACCCTGTCAGAGATTCATTTTTCAAGCCCCTCTCTCTCTCCGAGCCTCTTGTTGCGTCGCTGCGAGCCGAAGCTGCCTCCGCTGTGAAGAAAGCCTTGGCGAAATGCCGCGAATACCAGCATGACAGAGCATCCTACATGGCCAGGAGGCCGCACTGGAAGCTCCGCGCTGAACACCATGGGCTGTACGAGTACAAGCGATCTTATATGCGTAACCCAAACATGAAGGGCTCGCGTATCCTCGGAAAGATTGAAGGGAACTACCTGGACGTGGCTCGTTTTTTCAAGTCGGAGACACGAGCAGAGTATTTCAACGTGCAGAAGACGTTGTTCCCGTGCGTCATTGATGCCGCTGTATTGCACACCATTTCGCGAAGCGATTCTCCGTTTAGCTACGAAGGTATCAAGTGGGCGGCGTACGATCCCTTCCTCTTGCGGTTCCGCATGGACTCGTGTCACTACGAGACGATGGGTGAAGGTATCGATTTGGATGGCAATCCGTACGTCTGTCTGGTGATTCTGTCAGTCGATCTACCGGAAGTCCCAGACTTGACCAAGACCAAGCGAACGGTTCGAATGTCTGTCGGGAGCATCATGATCATCCGACCATCGGATCGCGACCGGAGAGAGTCCGAGATCTTCCTATCAATCCAAGGTGACTTCAAGGGTCATCGCATCCCACGTGGTCTATTCAAGCATTTGCTCGTAGGGCTTCACTCGCTGGGCTCGTCTTGGAAGACTCGTAAGGCAGTCTACAAGCTCACGGATAACAAGTGGGTGGCTACAAGAGTAGCCCGTCAAGATGGCTGCTCCGTGTGTTCCAAACCATTCTCGATGTTGCGGTACAAGGGCGAGTGCTCAAGCTGCTTGAGTTCAGTGTGTCGCAAGTGCCTCGTCAAGAGACCTGAGGTCGCTGATGGGTTATCAAGCCACAACAAAACCTCGTCCGCCTCGCTGTGCAAAACGTGCTTCGTTGAACGACGTCATCGCGACGAAAATGAAACGCTAACGCCCATGTTGGGCGACCACTCGCCTATATTCATCGAATCCGAGCCTTGCGTGTGGTTCGGACGACGAAGCAGCTTTGAAGAGTGGATGAGCTCGCCTGCTTCGTCCATAACCAAGAAGAGAGTCTCTCGAGGCCGCCTTGCGACTGCGACTTCGATCGAAGACGAACTGCTATGCAATGGAGACTCGTGGGCTTCGTCCAGCAGCGGCTTGGACTTGAGTTTCCGACTCTCGTCTGCCGTCGACTCCGTCATCGACGAGCCAGACGCACTAATGGCGAGTTCTCTAGACGACGAGATCATCTTGGAGGACGATCAAGAGCCACATAGTGCGCGCAGCGTCGACTTCACGGTCGACACGAGCGAGATGGAACGTGTTCGGAGAGGAGGCGCCAGTAGCCCGCCAGTCTCGGCTGCAAGTAGCTCCGAACTGTTTGAGTCGATCCACTTGTCTCTCCAGGAGCAAAGCAACCTCTTGCGCGAGCTCCGCAAGCACTCAGTCGTCGGTAGAAACCATTATTAGACATACAGTGGAATCTTGATGTTAATAGAAAAGACAGCTACATGCAGCGAACACCATAGTCTCAGTTGGATTGCGCTTCTTCAAGATCCACGTAGGCACGGTGAGGAGGTCAGGATGACACCTTGCGCAGCTTGCTGCCTGTACAGTTGACAGGCAGGTAGGTGCACCTCGCTGTTGGCAACCGAGGACGGTACTGTAGAGTAAAGTGTATGTTCTAGTTGTACCACGCCGTGGTGGTCCCACTGCGATGTTGGGTGACTAGCAATGTCGGCAGCATGTGAATACATGATCGGGACGTCACTCTGAGACACGCCCGTCTCCTTGCGTTCGATCAATGGCCGTGTAAAGATGGCTCCTCAATTGTTGAAGTCGTGTCCTGGTGCCCAGAAGCGAGTCTCCAGATGCTGTCACCGGACTCTCTGACTCTTAGATCAAGTGTCAACGGGATCACGTTCGATGGATCGATGTCGCTCGACCCATCACCACACGCTCATCTTTACTCGGTGGGCGAGGGAGGATCGGATGATCAGGATGATGCGGTTCAACTGATGGGATCCCGGCTTGCTGACCAGCGCAAAATGGTCCAATGCACCAGGACTTCTTGTCATGGGGTGTCCCTCCGGGAGTTTTTTAGAAAACCCCAACGGTTCTTTGCATCCCAAGTCCTGATGGTCGAAACTTGCTCGCGCATGAATAGTCTTCTCATCCAGTGCACAGTTCGTTTCGGCGGGTGTCATCGACCACGAGCTCGTGTGTCTTTGCAGCATCAAAGAAATCGACCACCGCGCGTCTCGTCAACGACCTGCTTTTAACAAGGAGTCGGAATGGGTGAGACTTCAAAATTCCTTGTTGAGTTCTCTTTGACGGCACCATCTCCCCCTCGCGACCACGATGAGTCCCACTTCGCCTCGTCAACTATGGCGCATACAGCGTGCCATGTCGCACGTTGCGCAACGAAAAAACTGTCCACTGATCAGCTTGCCATCTGCTTGAGGGGTCCGCGTCGCAGCGCCGGGCCAGGTGGACCGAAAACTGTCCGCCTCGTGTAGCTCTCGGTCCTTTTTCTCCACACGCGAGGCGCGTCAGCAGGAGCGAGAAGACCAGATGCTCGCCTCCTCGGCTCAACTCGCCGCGCCTTTACCGAGTGGCGTGACGAATTCTCGCATTCCAGGTCTCTCCTGCACGCCTCAGCTGCGAAATTCCCCCATTCAGCTCCGCTGGGATTTGGCGCGTGGGACCTCGTGACCTCTGAGTCGTTCCGTGGTGAGTGTTGCGAGGCTGGGATCTCCCTCGCTCTCCTACATGGTACGTACTGTACAGTCCCCTCCGACTTTGGCCTGTCTCCCGAGGAATAAAGACGTGTTTTTCATCCGCTTGTGTGGAGTCTACTACTGTAGAGTCGTCGATGGCGATACCCAAGTTGTGTCCGTTCCACAGGATACATGGCAGCCTTGTTTGTACATTGCATTGTATTGATTGCACTTGCGAGAAAAGCTCGGGCGGCTGCTGTGGCTGGTCAGTCGCGTAATCTTTGCTTTGGCTTGTCTGGATCTTGGGGTGGTTTGCGCTCAGACGACAATCAATTGAATCGCGGGTCAAAGATCGTGTCCACGCGACGCGTTTCTGGCTGCCGGATCTCCCGCACCGTCGTAGGCAACCGTGGAACGCCTTTTCTGCCTCGCCTATGATAACTCGAAAGCCCACCCCACGCAGCATCCTCATTTTGGATTCGGCAACGTGACAGGGTAGACATCGCACCCTCCAAAAACAGCGCGATGTACTTCCAGTCGGGAACGTTTTCGGCCAAGCAGTTCCCGGTCGCCGACGACTTTTTCCCGCCGCTTTTCTTGTCCGAGTCGCGGCTCGCGGCCTTGCGGGCAGAAGCCTCGTCAGCGATCAGCAAAACGCTCGGGAAATGCCTCGAATATCAGCGATCACGAGGGACTTACCTCGTCAAGTACCCGCCGTGGAAACTCCACAACGAACACAATGGCCTCTACGAGTACAAACGCGAATACAGGCGCCACCCAACCATCACAGCCTCGCGCATCTTCGGGACGATCGAAGGAAACTACCTAGACGTGGCTCGGTGCTTCAAGGCCGAGACTCGCGAACAGTACTTCAATGTGCAGAAGGCGCTTTTCCCGCACACGATCGATGCCGCCGTGGTCTACAACATCCCTCGTCTTCAGAACAGTGCAACGTTCGAGAGCATCCGATGGACTGCAAACGAGCCTGTGTCGATGCGGTTCCGCATGGACTCGAGCCACTACGAAGCCGTCGGTGTCGGCGTCGACAGCGAAGGCAAGCCGTACGCGTACCGCGTGATCTTGCCGGCCGAGTTCCGCGAAGTGCCCGACCTCTACTCTGCCAAGCGCGCCGTGCGCGTGCAGTGCAAGAGCGTCATGATCATTCGCCCGTCGGCTCACAACAGCAACGCATCCGAGCTCTTCATGAGCATGCAGAACGACTGCAAGGGCGTCCCCGTGCCCAAGACTCTCCTCCAACAGTTCCTTGTTGGCCTACAACATATTGGTGGCTTGCTCGAAGGAAAGCAAACCGTCCACAAACTCATTGGCGACCGATGGGTCGAAAAGAAGATCGATGACTCGCAGTGCAGCGTCTGCTCGCGGTCGTTCTCGTTTCTTCGGTCCAGAGGGAGCTGCTCCCGGTGCCACGAGGCCGTCTGTCGGAAGTGTCTCGTCAAGGACTCGGAGGTGTTCACGACCAAGACTGCCAAGGACTCGACCGCCAAGCTCTGCAAGCCCTGCGTGATTCACCTCCGCCAGCACTACGACAAGAAGCTCGTGACGCCCGTGTTGGGCGACCATGCGCCGTCGATGCTCAGCGACGACTCGGAGACGTACGTCTGGTCGGGGCGACGCAGCAGCCTCGAGGATCTGTTGTTCTCGTCGCCTCTCACAAGCAAGCGCTCGCTCAAATCCTCGGCCCGCTCTCGGCTCCAGACCGCCACGTCGCTCGAGGACGAGCTCTGGAGCCGCAAAGATTCCTGGGCGAGCGAGGTGACTCACTATTACCCGGAGTCGCCCGTCGTGGATCTGGTGAGTGACAGGTATGAACAGACGGTCCCATACTCGTTCGACGACGACGCCATCCTCGAAGACCGCGGCAGTATGCACAGCGTCGAACTGACGCTCGACACCAGTGACATGGCTCGCACCCTGGACCACCGCGAAACGTACCACTCGTCTGGCATGCTCGCGGCCATCCACGTGTCACTTCAAGAACAAGGCGAGCTGCTGCGGCAAATGCACCAGTTCGCGAGCCGGCGGAAAGAGACGCTGGGCTAATTAGAAAATTAAATTATTATTATTGGAATCGCAATTATTTTTTTGGCAAACAAAAAAGAAATTCCTTCTTCGTGCTGACATCCACGAGCCAGCGATTGGCTGGCTGGTCCTGGGTGAAAAGATCCTGTAGACGTCGAAGCCACTCCACAAATACTCGAGGCACTACTGATGATAGCTGAACACACATGGATGGGAGCCCGCCTTTCTCGTGGCCCTGCCAACTTGTGCCCCCAACTTGTCTGTGGTCGGCATCGAGTACTATTTCCCCACGAGCTCTCTTTGCGACTCAACTGCACATTGTGGCGAGCATGCCTCGGTAAAGGTGGCGGCACGGAGGACTGGATTGCTGAACCCGACTTTCTTTCTGCCTATATTACTAGCGCCTGTCCGACGGTCTTGTTTCTGCACATGATGCCTCGTTACTACGGTCTCCAATCAACCTACTGTACTGTACCACGAGGCAAAGGCAGTCTCCTTGTCAAACGCTTTGCCTGCCCCAGCCGAAAGGCTCTGGGTCGACCCACCGAATGCTGAGAGGCAGCAGATCGTTTTCGCTTTCCTCTGTTCACGAGCGCCGCCTCTACAGCACGCGCCCCGGGGGCTCGTCAGCGAATGGCGACTTCAACGAAAGTCGCGCGTAGCAACGTCATTGACGAGCTTGCGGATCTTCTGAGCAGCTGACAGCCGTGACGGCGTCGAGCGTCTCAATCCTGCGAACTCTCTGGCAGGTACAGTATATATGTGTGTGTGGCTCGATTGGTCCGTGTCGAGTGTGCGTTACCTGGTTGGTGGGAGGCAATTTGTAGATCGCTCCGGCCGTTCTCTTCCCACGGACACTCGCCTCTTCCCCGGACTCATCTCCGCGTGGGAAACGCCACATGACCCCCCCTGTCCGGACCCCGCCGTCGGACAGCCATTTTCAGAAAATCCCTCCGCTCGACTCGACTCACCATGCGCCTGCCGACCAATGTCTTCGCAGCCAAGGCGTTCCCGGTCGCGGAGGACTTCTTCGAGCCTCTCGTGCTCGAGCAGGAGTACCTTTCGGCGCTGCGGGTCGAAGCCGCGAGCGCGCTGCGACGCACACTCGCCGAGTGCCTCCAGTACCAGAAGACGCGCAGCACGTACCTCGTCGACTGCAGTCCGTGGCAGCTCACGGCTGAGCACGACGGGCTCTACCACTACTCGCGAGCGCACAAGACGCGTCCGACCTTGACGTCTTCCCGCGTCTTCGGCACGGTGGACGGCGACTTCCGCGAGATCGCCGACTTTTTCAAGGCCGAGACCCGCAGCGAGTACCTCAACGTGCAGAAGATGCTCTCCAAGCAGGCCTTGGACGCCCACGTGCTGCGTATGCTGCCTCGCAGCGACTGCGCGTACCCCGTCACGTCCGAGAGCGTCAAGTGGGCGGCGTTCGGCTCGTTCGCGCCACGCAGTCGCATGGACTCGTGCCATTTCGAGTCGATGGGCTCGGGCTTTGACGCCAACGGCCGTCCGTATGCTTTCCGCGTAATCATCCCGGCCGTGTTCGACCAAGTGCCCGACCTCTTTGCTGCTAAGCGCACCGTGCGCATCTACCACAAGAGCGTCATGATCGTGACGCCGTCGGCGCGCGACGACAACTCGACCGAGCTGTATATTGGCATGGAGAACGACTACAACGGCGCCCGCGTGACGCGTCGAGCCCACAAAAAGCACCTCATGAGCCTTAAGAAGATTGCGACCTTCGTTGATCTCCAGCGCGTCGCATTCGCGGCGCGAACACCCGAGGTGCCCGAGAAGAGACGCTCCAAGTGCAGCGTCTGCGCTCGCTCGTTCTCGTTCTTGCGTGCCAAGCATGCCTGCACGGTGTGTAGCGACCTCGTCTGCCGTCGCTGCCTCGTGACGACGCCGGTGGAGACGCCGACCAAGGTGGTATCCAAGATGTGCTCGCCGTGCCACCAGCAGCTTCGACAGCCGGTCGACGATCTCACGGTGCCCGTAATGGAAGACGACGAGTCGTCCTACGACAACTTTCTCGCGTCGTACGTGCGGGTCGGACGGAAAAGCAGCGCAGCTGGCTGGGTGACTTCGCCCACGCACAAGACACGAGGCCGAATCTTCACGGACGCGTCGGTCGCGACCGATTTGTCGTCTAGTTACTACTCCGAAGCTGGTGACGAGTATCCGCGGTCGCCTGTCATCGCGATCCTCGGATCCGGTGTCGACCAGATCGAGTACATTGAGGAAGAGCGAAGCCGAGCGATCAGTGTTGAGCTTACACTGGACACCAAGGACATGACGCCGGTACGAGAAGGCTTCACGTTCCCAGCATCGTTGCAGTCGGCGTCGCCGTCGGATCTTCTCCACTCGATCCATTCCTCGCTCCACGAGCAAGAAGCATTGCTCCGCGAGATCCACACCCAGCAGTCCTTCCGTGCGCATCGGTACACGCGGAAACAGGACGATCTCGTGCTCAGCGATCTCTGAGAAGATATTCATGCCAATCCCGTTTGCCCCCAGCGAAGAGAAGCTGCGGGTGCCGCTCTAATTATTAGTTGGTCTTTGTTCCCGCGTTCAATATAGTGGTTTATAATTGAACTTGAAGAACTCGTGCTCTACTTGATTTGCTTGAAGTCGTGCTTTGCTATGATTCCCACTTTCCCTGGCGCGAACGAGAAAGCAGAAAGGTCCTCGTGCTCTCTCCCACTCAGCATGATCGCGACACCATCTGCCCCAACCTCGGCGCGGATCGTTGAAGTGTATCCATTTGACATTCCCGCAAAACTTGAGTCAGCCGGTATCACACTGACACGCTCCGTCGCGTGTTGCGGCCTTGATTCGGAAGCGGAGGGCTGGGAGAAACGGTATTCATGAATGACCGGACTGTCTTTTCGGCTCGGTTCGATCCTTCTCGTGACCTGGTCATCACTGAAAGGGGCATCTATGCAATGGGGGGTGGTTCTCTCTAGCGCTATGATTATGAGCGCAACTCCATACCAAGGCGGTACAGCATGAGCTGGTATGAGACTGGCCGATACTGTACTAATCATCGAGAAGCCGAAGGTGACGCTGCTGGAAGCGGGCGTCTTTCCTCACAGCCGAGGAAGTCAGTTGTGTAGCCATCTCATATCTGATGGAATCTGATGCATGTCCGACCAAAGCGAGCCTAGTCATCGCGAGCGACGGGAAGAAAACCATGCGAGAGCAGGCGCGTCCACGCGCTCGACAGGCTCAAAGCCAAGTTTCATCCTTCTTCTTTTCTGATCCGGGAGCAAAGATCGGCCTCGCGAAAATTTTTGCTGGCTGGTCCTGATACTCCGAACTGTCCACACGTGGAAAAAGGTTCCGGCATCCCTTTGCATACTCACAGCACACCCCTCGGCCTCTACGTGGATCGAGTTCGCAGCAAACTAGCGAGCCAAGTGTGAGAAAGATCCCCGCGACATGACTCAGAGATCCCTTCGACAGGCGGGAGGGGATCCCCGTGCGCCTGTCGGCTTGCTGACAATTTCTGACTATGGGTCGGGCGAGTTTTCGGTGGGGCATGCCCCATGAACCTCTCTCTATCTATCGATCTATCCTTCTTTCCAGCAGCCCCCACTCACGCCTCTGGCAAGTGTCCTACCTCGCGAGTCGGTGTGGCCACGCTTCTGTCCGTTCATCCTTGTACTTGTTTACGCCAAAGCTGGGAATCCCATGTGCGACCCAACACACTTTTTGGGGTTTGTCACGTGCAACGCTCGAGGCGTCCCACGCCAGGATGCGTGTACACCGAGTCACCTGCGCGGCCTGTCGAGCGTGCGCCTTTGAGTTGTTCGTATTTTACGGTATCAAGGCCGTCGAGCCGTCGGTGTCTTCAAAGACGTGGTGGGGCTGTCTCCATAGGCCTGTCGCGTGTCCTCATCCTCGTGCTTTCGTTGAAGCCTTTTAGGGCCAAGACGTGTTGAGCGAGGTCACCAGGTGATAACGATACGTAGTAACGTGAACGATTTGATACCCTGTGCCGTACAGAAGCGGATCTTGCACGTCGAAACAAGATCGTAGAGGTGAGCAGGATGTTGAGTTCTTCCCGACAGGCCCTCACGGTGTCCACGAGGAGTACACACATCAGTCCGCGAGAAACGAGACCGCGTCGAAAGTCCCTCCTCCCTCCCTCTGCCATCTTGCGACGAGCTTTGTCTCCGAGACAAAAGCAAGGCTTCGAAACTTGAATTGGCACCGAGACAGTTCAAGTTTCGATGCGAGCTTCTTTCCCCCGTGGTGGTACGACGCCATGGGCCCGAGCAGCCGAGCCGCAATCACGTGCATGCGTTCCGTCTCGCCGATGCGTCGGCTGAATGCGCCGCGGTGCGTGGCATGGCGTGGCCACACCGGCTCTGCGAGACTTCAAATGCAGTGTCTCTGCGCTACGGGTAGTCGAGCGCCGCTCTCAGTGGAGAAAGCAAATCTTCTCGGGTGTCTCCTCACTTCTCAATTCTGCGTCCACCGGAATCCCCTCTCCTCACACCTGACGGGTCCCCATGACTTTTTCCGGGAACGTCTTTGGCTCCAAGCCCTTCCCAGTGGGAGATGACTTCTTCCAACCGCTCGAGCTTGGTGAGCGCCACCTGGACAGGCTCCGTAATGAAGCTGCTATGGCGGTGCGCAAGGCCCTGGTGGAATGCAACAAGTACCAGCAGTCGCGAGGCACATATCTCGTGGACTGTCCTCCGTGGCGACTCCACACAGAGCACGGCGGACTCAACGTCTACACACGCAAGCATCGCTCTTGCCCGACCATGTCGTCGTCGCGCATCTTTGGCACGATCCAGGGCAACTTCCGCGACATTGCAAGCTTCTTCAAGACTGACTCAAGTGCCGACTATCTCGACATCACCAAGTTGGCCTACAAGTACGTCGTCGACGCCCACGTACTTCGCGTGGTCTCACATGACTCGACACCGAGCTCGGTCGTATCGGAGACCATAAAGTGGGCTGCCTTCGACGCCTTTGCACTGCGACACCGACTTGATTCGTGCCACTTCGAGTCCATGGGCACAGGGATCGATGCCAACGGCAAGCCCTATGCCTTCCGAGTGATCATCCCGGCGATCTTCCCAGAAGTTCCAAATCTCTACAACTCGACTCGCACCGTGCGTGTCTACCACAAGAGCGTGATGCTGCTGACGCCGTCGGACCGCAGCTGGAACTCGACTGAGCTCTTCGTCTCGATGCAGAACGACTTCAATGGCATCCGAGTGCCTCGTCGACTGTACAAGAAGTACCTCGTGAACCTGAAGAAGGTCATGTCGTTCGTCGACACCCGCCGCATCGCTACGGCACAGAGGACGGTGGAACCGGAACGCGCCCCAGAGCAGTGCAACGTGTGTTCTCGGCATTTCTCCTTCCTACGATCTCGACACACTTGCTCCATCTGTGGGGAGACCGTGTGTCGCAAGTGCTTTGTCAAGGGCTCCGAGGTGCTGCAGATCAAAAGCATGTCCAAGTTCTGCACGCCATGCATCCACCGCCTTCGCCAGCCCGAAGAAGAAGACGCGATGACGATGCCGACGATGGAACGAGTCGAGACCTCCTACGACCATTTCCTCGCGTCCTACATTCGAACAGGGCGACACAGCAGCCGAGTCGGCTGGGTCACTTCACCTGAAGCCAAACCGGTCATGTCCCGTGGCAGGGTCGGCACAGACGCCTCGTGCAATACGGCGACTTCTTCGAGCCACCACTCGCAGATCTCTTCCCCAGGCGAAGGCTTCCACGTGACACCGTCGCCAACGGTTGCAATGATTGGCGACAATGGCGCCTACATCGAGTACATCGAAGAGAGCGAGCGAGCGAGCTTTCGAAGCGTGGAGCTCACGGTGGATACGAGCGAGATGGCCCGCGTCCGTGAGGATAATATCAACACTCCTTTTCACAGCACGTGCAACTCGACGACGTCGTCGGCCTCGTCATCCACCGAGCTGTTGCACTCAATCCACTCGTCGCTCCACGAGCAAGAGATGCTGTTGCGTGAGCTCCACGCAACTGTACGCGTGCGTCGGAACACGCGCAAGATGAGTATGCACGTGAGCGAGCTATAAAGCCGCGGGCCTTTCGGTCCCTTCTCATCATCCAGATCACAATGTCTCTGTTTGCTAAACCGGCTATGAGTTTTAAAAAAGTTCATTCATCCTATTCCGAGCACGCGTTTACGACAGCAGGTTGAGTGAAGACGCCGTTCCCCTCACACACGCTTCACATGGGTCGGCACTTTCTTGGCTTGACAGAGTCGCCATTCCCTGTTGAAGCTGGGCTTTCATATCGCACAATTGTATTTACTGTACTGTGGCCTAGTCCTCACGCGTCGTGGATTCTTTGCAATGGCTGGAGAGTTTGAAAGACAGCAGGCGCTGCGGCGTAAGCCAGCGTGGGAGACAATGGAGCTCGAGTTCCAACTGGCCACGCCATCTTGAGCGCCAGCAGGAGTCGTTGATCACGTTAAGGAGGGGCCTTCGTCGCTGTTTCAGTGGCGAATCCAGGAGATGTGATGACTTGGCGTCTTATACGTGTCTTCATCATCATCCGAGCAGGTGTTGGTCAGCGGAGACTGTTGGATTGGAGGCTACGTAGGAAGAGCACAAACTGTACCTACTTTGGGGCCACTGCCACTGAATTTCTCGTTCGATGAGTGTTCGAGCCCCGGTCGACCCTGTCTGACAATTCTAGTCATGTTGGATTGTTGGGTCCGGTCCTCTACGAACGCGAGCCCGTCCACAGTGGAGCTTCCATCACCCTTGAAGCAGTCGGGATGCACGATAGCGCGCTCAACGAGAGTAGAGTACCTTCTATATATCGTACAATACTTACATTCAATGCATGAAATGTATCTAAAATATCATTTTATTGCTCTATGATTCCATATTTTGCATAATATAGTTTATCATCTTTTAGATTTTATGGTCGCGTCGTAATAATCGATTGACACATGGCTCCAACTCACTCCGTATCCCAGTGGATGTTGACGGACAGGATTCCAGTTCGGAAGACAGCGGCTTCGTCCTCGCTTCCTCGAAACAGATGCGCTCATCCCTATCGTCCAACGTGACTCTTGACAATCGTAACACGACACAGCTGGTGAAGATTCTGGCTGCTCAGAATCCCCGACAGACGGCCGTCAGCAACCGTGTCTCTCACTCCCTGACAGTGGTCTTGCACAATCAGTAATCCCAAAAGTAATCCAAAAGGGATCCTATGTATTCACGAGCACTGTGCCTTTTCAGAAGGCTTCCCGTCGGCCATCTCATCCATCACGCTCTTCTCCTGAGACGTTCGCTCACTTTCGAGTTGGCGTCCTCCACCACGAACGAAGGAGACCCATGAACGTCTTCCTGGCCAAGCCCTTCCGCTTGCCCGATGACTTTTTCCCGCCCATTCACATGAGCGAGGGCAACCTCATGCATCTCCGTGCCGAGGCCGACGAGGCCGTGCGCAATGCGCTCATCAACCGAGAGAAGTACCACAAGTCGCGAGCAACGTACCTGCGCAACCGCCACGCCTGGCGTCTCCACGCCGAGTTCGATGGTCTCAAGGCCTTCACGCGGCAGCACAAACGCATGCCACGCGTTCGATCGACCCGTATCGTCGGAGCTGTCTACGGCAGCTTCCGTGACATCGCGAGCCTCTTCAAGACCACGACGTCCGCCGACTACCTCGACGTCACCAAGATGCTCTACAAGTACACGGTCGACGCTCGCGTGCTGCACGTCATAGCTCGCACGCCGACGACATTAGAGACCATCAAGTGGGCCGCCGTTGATGCCTTCGCGTTGCGACACCGACTCGACTCGTGCCACTTCGAGTCCGTGGGCGCCGGCATCGACAGCAACGGCAAGCCCTACGTGTTCCGCGTGATCATCCCCACGATCTTCCCCGAGGTCCCGGACCTCTACATCTCGACTCGCACCGTGCGTGTCTACCACAAGAGCGTGATGCTGCTCACGCCGTCGGGTGGCAACTGGAACTCGACCGAGTTCTTTGTCTCGTCGCAGAACGACTTGCACGGCATCAACGTGCCTCGTCGACTGTACAAGAAGCACCTCGAGAGCCTCGCCAAGATCATGTCGTTCGTCGACATCCGCCGCATCGCCTCGGCGCAGCGAGCGCTCTCGCAGCAGCCCGAGCGCGACGACTGCAGCGTCTGCGCGCGCGCGTTTTCGTTCCTGCGCTCTCGCCACGCGTGCTCGGTCTGCGGCGAGTCGGTCTGCCGCAAGTGCTTTGTCAAGGGCTCGGACGTGCTGCAGGTCAAGTGTCCGTCCAAGTTTTGCACGGCGTGTCTCCAGCGGCTCCGGCAGCAGCCGCGCGAGCCCACGCCCGTGCTCGAGAGCTCGTACGACCGCTTCGTGGCCTCGTACATCCGCGTCGGCGCCGAGCCGCTGCCCGAGTGGAGCTCGTCGCCTCGCGTCGCGACCCGCACGAGCCGGAGCTCCTCGGCGGCTCCCTCCGAGTTGTCGTCGCCGGGCGTCGGCAGCTGGCACGAGAGCGAGAGCGTCGAGCTCACGGTGGACACGAGCGCGATGCGCGCGCTGCAGACGATCCACTCGTCGCTCCACGTGCAGGAGGCGCTGCTGCGAGAGCTCCATGCCCAGCGCCAAGGAGGTATTAGTCGTAGTAGTAGTTGTTGTAGTAGTAGGGAGAGTGTATAGTATACACGGTTCTGTTGACAAAGAGGGTCAAGTCAAAAAGTGTCCGGACAAAAAATAGGGGGCCGTGGTGGACAGGGAGCGCGAGATCGTGTCTGAGAAATCAGGCGAGGAACGGTTCTGACATGGAACGGTTCTGAAGAGGAACGGTTCCGCGAAGGAGAATTAAAATTCTTCTCGAGGCTCATCTCAACGAGATTTGGTGGATCTCGTTGCGATGAGTCTCGAAGCGTGCGGCGGAGAACCGTTCTGGAACAGGGAACCGTTCCCAGGAAGGAACCGTTCCACAAGATCGGTTCTGGTTGCTGGCGTGGGGGGAGGGGGGCAACTGCGTGCTGTGCGACGAGGCGGGTCCCCCATAAACACGCACGACTGGCGTCACTTCAACGTCCAGAACGATCTGGTGGCCGAGATCTCATTGTACCCGAAACGTGGTACCCACGTAGAACCGTTCTGGGTGATGGCTGATTTACGAGTGTTCCTTCCAATGCTCCAGGATCTCGGATCTCGGACCATGGGAACACCTCGGCCTTGTGCGTCGAAGTCTATCCGCGCGCTTTAGACGGCGTCTAACTGCTCGCTCGCGTGCTTCTGGATCTAGTATCTCCGCCACGACCAGCGAGAGCAGACGCCGCCGTCTAACACGTCACTTTAGCCTGGTCTAACGAAGCCGCGAAGATGACGGGCCGGAACCAGAAGAGACACGAGTGATGACGCGCCGTCCGACTCGCCTCGCAGCTGCCGCTCGCCCTCCCCTCCGCTCGCCCTCCGCCGCCTCTCGGCCGCGCTGTCCACGCGAACTGGCCTCGCGCTCGCGACCAGCGATCTCGGTGCATGTCTGCTCCACCGCGAACGTCTATCTATGCGGCCGCCAGCCTCCGTCGTGTACAACCCCCTCCCTTTTGTCCACACCTCTCCCCTCCTCTTATTGGCTGAAACTCCCTCTCTTCCTTTTTCCACCAATTAAAATCTCCACATCCCTCCATTTCCACCAATCCCCTGCCAGCATGTCGCACGGCAGCCGGTTTCACACGCCGCTCGGGGACGGTCGGGCTCTCCTCCCCCCTCACTCACGATCACTTGAAGCTCCATCTCCGCGTTCTCGACGTGTCTACGCGACGCTCCTTCCTCCTCTTCCTCTCTTCTCGCTCAGTTCCCGTCGTGCGGTCCATGGACGACACCGGCGGCGGCGACTACCTCGAGTCTTCTCCGCGCGTCGTCGTCATGGAAGGCGCGCTCAAGAAACGCGGCGCCAACTTGCCGCTCATGCGCGACCGCTACTGCGTCGCGACGTGGGAGACGCTCGCGCGCGGCGGCAAGGCCGTCGTGCTGCGCACCTACAAGTCGCAGAAGCACTACCGCAAGCACGCGCACGAGCCCGTGAGTGTCCACACGCTCAAGTGCGTGAGCGACTGGAGCGGCAAGGGCAACTTCCACAAGTACCCGTTCGGCTTCGTCATGGAGACCGACGAACACAAGCTCTTCCACTGCGCGGCGCCCACGCAGCGCGACAAGGACAAGTGGATCGAGCTGATGACCACGGTCACGACGCCGCGCACGGCCACGGACGAGCCGGTCGCGCCGTCGACGTCGACCGAGAGCGACACGCGACGCGCGCAGGACGTCGGCGAGCGCGGCGGACTGTTCTCGAGCGACGAGGACGAGAGCAGCGACGGCAAGCCGCGGCGCTGGGCCGATCCGGACGATATCGTCGACGCAGAGAACGAGCTGCTCAGTGGGGAGGATGACGAGGCGCGTCGGAAGGCGATGGATCGAGATGAAGATGAGATGGACGAAGAGGAGGTCGACGAGTACGGCCAGCGGCGCCAGGTCTCGCCGCTCGCGCTCTCGCCCGTGGACGACAAGCTGCTCTTCCGCGAAGGCAGCTCGGACGATCTGGGCTCGCCGCATGAACGCCGCTCGGCGGTCGATGCGAACGAGCCCGAGGACTGGGGCATCTACGGCGAGAAGCAAGGCGACGGCCCGTCGCAGTACGACGTCGTCGACGGGCCGGTCATGTCGCTCGACAAGGAGCTGCTCAATGGGCTCAAGCCGGCTGCGCCACTCGCGAGCGACGATTTTTTGTTTGAGCAGAACGGCCCGACCTTTGGTGCCGTGGTCGTGCCGGCCTCGGCGGCCGACGACGCCGAGAACGACTTTGTGGACCCCGTGCTGCAGGAGCGCAAGGAGCGTAAGAAAAAGGAGAAGCAGCTCAAGCGCGTGGCCAAGAAGCTCGAGTCGAACCGCGATCTGTACGCCGAGATGGCCGCGGCACGGCTCAAGAGCATGCGCAAGGACGCTAAGACCAAGCCGCGCCAGTCGATCACGCACCGCCGCCGTGGCGAAGAAGACGACGACAGCATCTGGACGAGCGACGGAGACGACGAGCTCGAGAGCCACCACGGCGCGCCTATGGTGGGCTCGATCTCGCGCCACTCATCGGCGACTATGGTCCACGCCGAGGAGGAAACGCCCAAGGCCGCGGCCGTTGCGTTTGAGCTCGAAGAAGTCGAGTCGGAGGAAGAAGCGTACCTGCGTCGCCAGTCGGCCATTCTCAAGAAGAAGGAAAAGCGCGAGAAGCGCCAGGCACAAGCACAGGCTCAGGCGGAAGCGGAAGCCGCGGACGAGGTCGAATCGCAGGACGGGCTCTTCGACGATCTGCTCTTTGGTGACGCGAGCGTGCCTGTCTCCTCGGTTGCTGTTGAGGAGACAGAGATCCCAGTGCAAGCTGTGGAGGAAGAAGAAGAGGACGAAGAGGAAGCGCGTCGTCGACGCAAGGAGAGACGACGCCTCAAGAAGCAGCAGCAACTAGAGGAAGCTGCTCGACTAGAAGAAGAGGAACGTTTGCGGTTGGCTGCGATCGAAGCGGCGGCTGCGGAGGAACCAAAGGAGGAAGAAATCGATGAGGAACAGCGAGCAATCGAGAAGCAGCGGCGCAAGGAAGAACGACGTCGTCTCCGAAAGGAGCGGGAGCGCCGCGAAGAAGCTGAGGCCGCTGCTGCTGAGGAGCTCGCTCGTCAACAGCGCGAGGCGATGCGTCTGCAGGAGGAAGAAGAGCTGCGACGAGAGCGTAAAGAACGCAAAGAGCGCAAGAAGAGCAAGGAGAAGACGGTTCTCGACAAGAAGGCCAAGGAGCTCAAGAAGCGGGAGGAAGAGCTGGCCGCCGAGGCCGAAAAGCTCAAGCAGACTCAAGAAGCACTTCTGAAAGCTGAAGAGTCAAAGGACTCGCGTAAGAAGAAGCGTCGTGACAAGTACACATCGCCAGCTGACCGCATCCACCGACGAGAGATGGAAGCTGAGGCCCTGGCGAGCGAGATGTCGACTGCCTTGGTTGTGGTGGAGCAACCAGCTCCGACACCGCCACAGCCAACCGAGGCCGCGGAACCTGTCACTGCTCCAGTCGCTCCAGTGGAGGCACCGGCTCCCACCGTTGAGTCGACTCCAGTTGTTCTTGCAGAGATCCCAGTCACTCCTCCAGTCGCCACGCCAGCACCAGTCACTGCTCCTGCGCCTGAAGTAGTCGCTCCACCACAATCGGCGCCAGTTGCTGCTACCCCAGCGGCACCAGCCCCAGCAGTTCCTACTCCGCCTCAGAGCAGCCCCGCGCAGTTCACTGTCCCAGCGCAGCCAGGATTCTTCCCAGGCTTCCCAGCTGTGAACCCGTACCAGGTACCAATGCCGTACGCAGCTCCGTACCCTGCCGTCCATTACAATCCCGGCTTTCCTGCGGTGCCCTACGGGGCAGGCATGGCCATGCCCACGCCGTACTACCCGCATCTGGGCTACGTAGGCGGTATCGCCCCAATGAACCCGGCCCAGCTCCAGGCAAGCTTCGCCATGATGCAGCCGCCTTCCTCGACGGCTTCGTCGACCGTGCCAGAAGAAGAGCCGTTCATCGGCCCGCAGCTTCCAAGCCCCAAGAGCATTCCGACGGCCGAGCCAGCTCCGCAGCCAGCGGCTCCTCCAGCTCCCGTTCCTGTCAGCAAGAGTTCAGCAGGTGTCGTGCTTCCAGATCTTCCAGACGTGGCCTCTTTCTAAGGTAGCGAACTGTAGATTGTAATTTATTCTTCCCTGTGTCAGCACGAGCGTCATGGTCTGTATGTATTACTTTCGTCAGCGTTTACTCCGAGTCACCGTCCGACTCGACAGCTTTCTTCGCCTCGTCCGGCTCGTCTTCCTGCAGCTGCTGCCTGGCGTTGTCGCCGCCGGCCGCCTCACTCTGTCGTTTTCGCATGGCCTTCTCCGCTTCGATGCGTTTGCGACGGTTCTGGATGGCCGAGAGCTCTTCTTTCTCCTTTTTCCATTGCGCGAGCGGCCGCGAGACGTAGTCGAAGGGCAGCGAGCCGAGCAGTTTGATCCACTTGGCGTACGTGCGTGTCTTCTCTTCGTGGCCGATAATGTGCTTGAAGATGAAATCCTTCTTGAACTGCTCGACGCGAGCACACACTTCTGCGTCTCCTTTGAAGTCGAGGGGCGGGTGGGACGTCTGCACCGAGTCCAGCAGCTTGCTGTTGTAGATCTCAAAGTGGGCCTGCGCTAGGTACAAACCGACGCTCGGCGCTTTCGCGAGGTCCATTTTGTCGAGCTCGAAGGCCTTGCGGATGGTCTCGACCTCGGTGACACCCGCGACGACCTCGACGGCCATGCCGATCATTTTCCGAATGTGGTGAAGCAGGAAACTCTGGCCCATCACACGCAAGCGGATCCACTCCATGCCGTTCTCCACGAACGGCTTGTCAGCCGCGAACGACATGATGTAGCGCTGGCACTTGGGGCTCGTGGGCTCGAGCTTGGACGTGAAGTTGTGGAAGTTGTGCGTGCCTTCGTACTCTTTGAGCACGCGGAGCAGGCGGTCGTACGTCTCGTCGCTCATGCGATACGCGCGCTGCTTCTCGAGCGTCGAGACGTCGACGATGACCGAGTCGTCACCTTCTTCATCGCCGTCGCGGTCAAGCATCTCAAGCGACCAGGCCTTGGTCGCGGCGTCACCATCCGTCGCGCTCGCCTCGCGTGGCGCGAAGATGAACGTCGGCGCGAGGTACTCGTAGGTGCGCTTGTCGCACGACATCTTGGCGTTGAAGTTCTTGGTCGTCGTGACCATGTGCATGATGCGGATGTCCTCGGGCAGCAGCGCGTTGACCTTTTCGAGAAACGCCGGCACGTCGTCGGGCACATGGAGCTTGGCCGTGACCATTTGGCCCGCAGCGTGGACGCCCTTGTCCGTGCGCCCGGCGCGGCTCCACCCGATCTTCTGC
Source organism: Pythium myriotylum (assembly GCA_023091665.1). Classification (NCBI taxonomy): domain Eukaryota; phylum Oomycota; class Peronosporomycetes; order Pythiales; family Pythiaceae; genus Pythium; species Pythium myriotylum. Next base: position 453,851 of record JALJCQ010000031.1, on the reverse strand, counting down.
AGGAACCCGTAATTGCTCTCGGCGATCGCGCCGGCCTCAAACAGCGCGCGCTCGAGCTCGGCCTCAATGGTCTGCACGCCTTCGTTCCTGGCCACATTCCCCAACACAGTGAGTCCGTGTCTCTCGATCAGAACCAAGAGGAGACTCACATCTGCATGCCCGAGTACTTTTTGCCGCAGAACGCGACCCACATGCCGTAGCGGCGCTTGGGCGCCTCGGGCGTCGGCGCGTCGCCCGTGAGCTCGCCATTCGCCCTGAGCTTCTTGCGCTGCGCCGCGTACGAGCCCGGGTGGATCTCTTCGGGGAAGCCGAGTCGGCGGTCCACGAACTCGTTTTTCTTGGGCTTTGCGGTCTCGGACTCGTCGCGCCGCGCCTGCTTGTTCTTGCGGCGCACGGCCCAGTGGGTCTTGCGCTTGCCAGCCATTTTGGAGTGCGCGTAGCTCTTCACGAGCCGATAGAGAGTGATTGATATCCGCTGGCCGCCTCGAGAAGGGATCAGTGTACCGCCATTTGTACCGTTTAGTTGGTACACTCGTTCATTCGAAAATTTCTGGTGCGAGTGAGCCATGGTACAAGGTACGCGAGCTGGTACAACTCCGAGGATGTACCATCTACACGGTACAATCAAAGGGTACGATGTAACCAACCTGTGTACCTCAACAGGCAAAAAATTCGAAACGGTAACTAGTACCATCTATATGGTACATCAACGGTACAACGTTCCCTTCAAATGGTACATTTCCCGCACCCCAGGGTACACCGTACCCCACTGGTACACAGTCCGTCCAACCATCTCTCACCTCTCGAGCTCGGGAGACCTGCACCATCTCGCCGCCGTCGCCATGAAGCTCGTGCGCTCGCCGCTGCTGCGCGGCCTCCAGCGCGCGCGCGCCGCCGCCTCGTCTGTCTCGTCTGCCGCCAGCGTTCGCGCGCGCGCCTCGCGCTCTTTCTCCGTCGCGGCGCCCAGCGGAGCCGACAAGCGCGACGTTCTGCGGCCCGAGCGCCCGGCGAGCGCCAAGAAGCAGCTCTCGCTGCTCGACGAGCTCCCGGGGCTGCCGCAGCTCAAGCCGGCGAGCCAGCTGCGCGCGCCGCAGACCGAGGTCACGACGCTGCCGTCCGGACTGCGCGTGATCTCGCAGGAGACGTACGGCCAGGCCGCGACCGTCGGCATCTTCGTGGACGCCGGCTCGCGCTGCGAAGAGCCGTCCGAAGTGGGCGTGACCCACTTGCTCGAGCACTTGGGCTTCAAGGGCACGCCGACGCGCTCCCACGCCGAGCTCGTGCGCGAGATGGAGTCGATCGGCGCGCTCGCGACGTCGTCCTGCGGCCGCGAGCAGATCATCTACACGGTCGACGTGCTGCGCGACAACGTCGCCAAGGCCGTCGAGCTGCTCGCCGACTCGATCTTGAACGTCGAGATCTCGCTCGACGACATTGAAGCCATCAAGACCATCATGCAGATCCAGACCGAAGACCTCCACGAGAACCCGCAGATGCTGCTGCAAGAGTACGTGCACATGGCCGCCTACGGCAACGACCAGGCGCTCGGACGCCCACTGCAGTGCCCGCTCGACCAGATCGACGCCATCACGCTCGAGAGCGTCAAGCAGTTCCGCAAGAAGCACTTTGTCGCCAACAAGATGGTCGTCGCTGGCTCCGGGATCGACCACCAGACGCTCGTTGAGCTCACGGAAAAGTTCTTCACGAGCGTCGCACCGGCCGTTCCCAACTCGCCCTCGGCTTCCAAGCCCACGCCCGTGCAGTACCGTGGCGGGCTCCACACGCTCGACAACCCGGAGACGCCGTTCTCGTACGTGTCGATCGCGTTCCCGACTGGTGGATGGCACGACGACGACCTCGTGCCCGTGTGCGTGCTCCACACGCTGCTAGGTGGTGGCGATAGTTTCTCGGCTGGTGGACCGGGCAAAGGAATGTACTCGCGGCTGTACACGAGCGTGCTGAACCGCTTCTACTGGGTCGAGTCGGCCTTTGCGTTCTCGTCCATCCACAACGACGTCGGGCTCGTGGGCATCTACGGCGCAGGTTCGCCATCGCACACGAGCAACCTCGTAGCGCTGCTGCTGAACCAGCTCTTGCACATTGCCAACTTCAAGGTCGACGAGCTCGAGCTACAGCGCGCCAAGAACCAGCTCAAGTCGAGCGTGCTCATGAACCTCGAGTCGCGCATGATCTTGTACGAGGACATTGGCCGGCAGTTGCTCACCTACGGCACGCGCGAGTCGCCCGAGTCGGTCTGCGCCAAGATCGACGCCGTCACGGCCGACGACCTCCAGCGCGTCATGCGCGAGGCCATGCAGCACAAGCCCAGCGTCGTGTACCATGGCGATGTACGCCGCTTCCCAACGTACGACCAGGTCGTGAATGGACTCGAAGAAGGCATGAAGAACCTTAAGTGATAGAGCCCGCACGGCAGGGATAGGTGCAGTCGACAAAGAAGAAGAAACCTTCACACATGCAAAAAAAAGACAAAATATAATCTCGTTTGAAAACACCACGCGGGTCACACCGCTCAAGACAATACGCCGGCGTCCTCGTCCTCCTGAAGACGCCGCTTCTCGGCCGCCTCATCGAGCAGCAAGCGGAAGCCTCGCCTTAAGAAGAGCGCGCGCTCGCGGTTCTCGACCTCTACATCGAGCGTGCGGCACGGGTGGCAGAAAACAAGCGAGAGACACCGCGCTGGCACCTCGGGCTTGTGCTGCTGGAACGTCTCAGTCTTGGCTCCCAGTAAGACTTCGACGAGATCCAGCGTCTCGGCCTTGGCGTCGCCACGAGGACTGGTTGAAGACCCGTCGCTCGGGCTCCGCCACGAGATCCAGCGGCATTGAGCGTCCGAGTACAGCACTCGCGAGTGGGGACTGCCACGTGCACCGTACTTGGTCACCGGGATGCCGCGCACGAGTTGTTCCTTGAACTGTGCGAGCATGCGCTGCTCTTTCTCGTGCTGCTCGAGCTTGGCTCGCGCTTTGTCTTCCAGGTTTTGAAGCGCAGCATGTAGATGCGAATTTGCAGTCTCCTCTGCGTAAAGCCGGCGTCGCAGCTCGACTGTCTCGCTTTCATTCGTCTGGGTAACAGGTGGTTCGCTTGCCACGGCTTGGTCTTCATGAACAGGAGAGGGCTTTACAGCCATCAATGTTCGTACTTGATCTCGCAGTGAGTCGCAAATTTGAGTAATCGCCGCGAGCTTGTCTTCGAGTTCCAAGATCTTTTCCTGTTGGCTCTGGATCGTCGTCTCGTGGCACGAGAGCTCGATTTGGAGCTCGTCGTTCTGGTTTTGAAGCGCGTCGCGGGACTGCAGCGTGCGCTTGAGCAGCGAGACGACCTGCGAGTCTCCGCTCGTGATCACGGCCGAGACGCTCGACCGCCGGCGCTGAGTCGTTGGTGCGTCAGAATGCGTTAGTTCACTCTCGAGCGCGGCAACGACTGTTTGGTCTTTCTGGATGCTCTTCTTGAGCACCGCAAGTTGATCTTGGAGCTCCGACTTTGCCAGCTGTGCCGCAACCAGTCGACTGTGAAGCTCCTCAGCTTGGTGCTGTACGTCGCGGTGTTCGACCTGCAGCTCTTGCATTTGCAGCACCATGGCGTCGTGCTCATGCTGGAGCTTCTCCAAAGCATTTTGTGTCCCCATTGCTTCCGCGCGCATCGTCTCGTTCTCGCGATCCAAAGCGACCAGTCTTTCAGCCGCTGAGGTGTGTTGCTCGGAGATTTGGCTGTGTTTACTCTGCGCTTCTTGCCTCTCGCGCTGGATGACTCTCATCATCTCGGCCATTTCCGCAGCTGTGGTCTCGCGCTGCTTCTCGAGGGACAGTTTCTCTCGTTCGAGAGAAGCAAGTTTGCCTTTCAACACGAGTAACTGAGCCTCGAGGTGTGAATTTTTGTGGGTGAGATCACTTGCGAGCACGTCCGACTGCGACTGATTCCCTCGTACACTCTCCGATACCGCAGTTAATACGCTCGACCATTTGCTCACTTTCGGACTTGCCTGTGCGTTGAATATGGATCTCCGAGAACTCTGTCTCGTGGGACTCGCTAGCGGTGTTTCTGGCGCTGAGAGCACGATGCTACCGAAACTTCGCTGCCTCGGTTTTGGGCTCAACGGCTTGGACGACACGTCCGCAAATGTGATTGTGTACCGTAGGCCACAACTGGCTTTGGCAAGCTGGTGAAGAACCTCGTCCACGGCCACGTCCTTCATGTCGCTACTATTGATGGCGCGTACTCGCATGTTCTCGACAAGCACGAGCGAATAGTCCCCCATGGCTTTACATTTTGCATTGTATTCAGCAGCCTGGTCTTCGATCACAGTGACTACACAGCTGTATCCCGAGCCACTATCATCGTCGCCTCTTTTGAGTGAGAGTCCATGGGACCGTCGAGAGTCAAAGGTGATCCGCACTTCTTTCGTGAACCTATTCATGGCAGCGATCGACTCGCGCCGCGCCTTGCTGTCTTCACGCAACAGCTCCTCCAATCGCTGCTGACGGTTGGCCGCGGCGTCCAAATCGTCATCCGTGCGGCTCGGCGGCCAGAGGCCTCCGCATAACTTGAGCACCATCGATCGTGTCTAGATTGATAACGAGTTTGTTCGAGGGAAAAAAACTGAAGATAGTCCAGCGGAAGTGGGGCCGCCACGCCATTCTTAGCCGCCCGCCATCTCGTCCTCAAATCAACCAGTCCTTCTGTCTGAGCTTGGCGTGGAACATCTCGCTTCGGGTGTTGATCCAGCCAGTCTCCGCATGCCCCCACCTTCTGCGTCTTGGTCGAGTATGGTGTTGTATGCGGTTGAAGGTTAACGTCTTATGCCACGCATGGTGATCAATGCATGAAAGACGAGCGAAGGTTGAGCTCGGTGTGGAAGAAGTCGTGATGGAGAAGGCGCAAAATTAGGGAACGACTTCATGAAACTCGGCTATATTTACTAGTGAGATGTGAGCGACTCGCTTCCCACAGCAGACTGAAGTGGTGAGAGAAGGAAGTGAGGGACGATCATCGCTGCGTTCCCGCACATGAGCCAATCTCTCCTGGCCAAGGATTCGACTGCCACCTTGAATTCTAGATGGCGTCTGACGCACAGGATGGATTCTACACTCCCCACGGCCATGCGACTGCGCTGGCGATTGTACCGGCTTATGAGCTCTCCGAGACTGCGATTAAACTCTCCCGTGTGAGCGAACGAGAAGCCCAGCGGAGATCAACGATGCGCAGCCCAAGCCTCTTCCGAGTTGAGCAGAATTTCCCTGTGTTCCAACGAGTGAACTCGCGTTTGCGGTCCTCCCTCACACCAAGTAGTATCCGGAGTAAGCGCTCGGTCACATCGATCGCCCCAACACCAGAGGAGAGAGAAGTAACCACGCCGGCACCGCGAATGTCTCACCTAAGTGGTCCTCTGGAGACTATTCGCAGCGCGTCACCTCCACCATCTCCGAGATCTTCAATCAAACATGGTCGCGCTTCAATATCTCGAGGCCCCGAGAGCGAGTTCAGCGAGGACGTCGATGAGCCACTCACTCTGCGCAGGCGCATATGGGAGTTCTTCGATGATCCGCAGTCCAGCGTGTGCGCGTACTACTTCTCGGTTAGCCTCTTCTTCTTCATCGCGCTCTCGACCGCCGTCTTCATCGCACAGACCGAGAAATCGCTAGATCCCTATCGCGATGTGCTGGATGTAATGGAGGCTGTTTGTGCTGGCGTCTTCACCATCGAGTACATGTTGCGAGCTGTCTCCTCTCCTGATAAGTGGCTGTTCTTCAAGTGTAAGTTTCCTAGCGATTCCACCTACGAACTTTGCCGCTTGATTGACTGGCTCACCTTGCTTATGCGCTAGACATCGGCAACTGGGTTGACCTGGCCGCAATTCTGCCGTTCTATCTCGAAGTGATTCTCCAAGTGGAGAACGCCGGTAGCTTCGGAGCGGTCCGAATCGTGCGATTAACGCGCGTCGCTCGTGTGCTCAAGATGTCGCGGTACTCGTCGGCCATCCAGGTGTTCGTGCAGGCCATCGCTATCTCGATCAAGGCGCTCTCGATGCTTGTATTTCTCATGGGTATCGTCGTCGTCGTGTTCTCGAGTGCAATTTACTTCGATGAGTATACACCAGATGGCTGTCGTCAAGGCGGGTGGATCGGTGACTGCAATGCCACAAACGATTTGATCTTTGTTAGCTCGATCGGAGGAGCAGCAGCCTCTGGAGCAACACTCGCTACTTCCAACCACACTGCTTGTATATGTGTGGATCCCAATCCGTACTCGAGCATCGCGTCGTCGTTCTGGTGGTCGATCGTGACCATGTCAACCGTTGGATACGGTGACATGACACCTGTGACGGTGCCTGGGCGGATAGTCGGGATGGCCACGATCCTCACCGGTATGCTTGTTCTCGCATTACCGATCACAGTGATCGGTACGAATTTTCAAAAGGTGATGAAGTCTGTGATGCAGCAGACGATGAAATCGAATGTCGACTACCTGAAAGGCAAAAAGCAGATCTGCCGACAAGAAATCCAGGCCATTCTGCAGCGCTTTCATGCAGTAACGACCGACATCCATCTTGACATTGACGATATCATTCGTGTGTACGACACTGACAAAAGTGGAACGCTTGAAGACGACGAGCTTGCGCGGTTCCGCAACGATCTCGAGATGCTCCAAAACCGTGCTTTCCACAATCAGGACATGGACCTGGGTGCACCACCCGCAGCTGTTGCAGTCGCGACACCCATCGTCCCTAGCAGCGGCGGCAGGGCGTTTGGGTCAATGATGAGAAAGCTCTCGGGACGTCGACTATCTTCGTTCATGGGTCCTCGCTCTGGTGATCCACCAGGCATTCAGCGGAAGGCCTCAGTCTCGCCGATGAAAGATGATCAGCTTGGCCGAATGACACCTCAAAATGCCCCAAAATCCAAGTCTGCGGGTCCGAGAAAAATGTCAATAAGCCCTCCGGCCGTGCGGCTGAGCAAGTCTGAGCCAAACAATTTGACTGCACCAACTGAACACGAATACACACCCAGTCAGGAAATTCCGCTTCAGCCGGCTGCGACACCAACTCAAGCGAGTCCGCAGTCAATCAACACTCGTAGAGCTTCAGGACCGAGCGTTGACGAGTTGGTCGGCGACGAGATAGAAAAGATGTTGGCTGGTCCGACGTCGCCCGTCAATCACAGTGCCGCAGAAGGCTCTTTGATGCAGGAGGAAAGAGTCCACGATGAGGATGGGACTGTATCGCGGCCTCGCCAACCTTCCCATAGTCATCACCACTACCATCATCACGGACGGCACTATCAACGAGCGGACGATGATATCATTCTCAAGCGACTGGCAGAGATGCAGCGGACGTTTGAAGCGCGACTTATTGAGACGGAGGCAAGGCTCGACGAGAAACTGTTGCACTTGACCAAGATCTTAATGCATGTGGAGACGATGGTGGAACTGAATGAAGATTAACTGTCACGGCACCCAGTGCTCTCAACCTCTGTCCACCGACGACAAAATGCCCGTTTGAAGATTGATCTGGACTGATGTAGCCGATCAATTCTATTTTATCTGGGCATGGGACCACAAGCTCATCACTATTCGCAATTGATCTGCTCCCTAACTTCATGGCCTGGTATCCCGATACTCAACCTTTCAACGGATCCCTGGTGCGATTTGCCTGTCCAGACTCAGTGAAGCGGTTTTGTTGTGTTGCCAGGTACACACCTTCTTGAAGTTCCTTTTAACGCCTTCGAGATATTTGAGTCTTCGAGTCGAGTCCATGATCGTGGCTTTGAGTTGTGCAGCTCGAGGTCTTCAAACCTGTCGAAGAACTGCAATCGGAACGCAGCTTCGCTGCCAATATCCCTCGAGAGGGGATTTCTGTCACGTGGAGTAAAGTCACGTGATGTGTGAATCTACGCTCCTGAGCCATATGCGACGTATACTACATTCGTGGATTCGTTTCTCCGCGAATGCTCAAGAGCTACAGTTGTTCAAGGTCAACGCACCAAGTGTTTGGTCGCCACAAGGACTAATGGAGTTGTTCGAGAGCGATCTCTTTGCTCGTTGAATCACTAATGGATTGCACCCTACACGCATCCTCCAGTACAACATCATCTATGATTATCACGCGATTGAATTATTCAAAGCACTGCTCGGAGAGCAGGTTCGCGAGCTCGTTCTCGAATTGACGAGATGCGACGACATTTTCATCGTTAATCTTGTGTCGCTCGGATTGGCAAGCTGCAGATAGCCTTGTCATGTCCGACATCACGTGCTACCGTACGCGACACCTCGATGCATTTTTCGAGGATATCGTCGCAACGGCGAAACTTCGCCAGCTCTACCAGCTACAACTCACTCATTGATGGAATGGAAATCCAAAGGGGACCAGTCGCCAGTAAACGTCGCGCTCGTGGCTCTATGGGAAAAGACAAGATAGGGATGATTCTGGATTCGTTTCCACTCCTCGAAATGCTCGAGTTCGTCGTGTCGCAAGCGATTTCTCCGCTCGCTGATTTGATGACTGTCTGCATTCACTCGCCTGAGCTTGGCTTACGTGGGAACGAAATGGTCCCGCTACTCGAGCTGTCGGCAGACAGGCCACCGAGAGCCCACGTCATTGTGCAAGAACTCGCGTTTGCATGGAGCGGTGGCGAGCTCAACCTGCAGCCTACAAAGGGCTGCTCGGTGTGAGCCTGGTCGTAGAATTTGCAGAGATCCAGGATCTTGAGTAGCTGCCAATTTCGACTCGATCAGTGGAAGTAGACTGCGTGTGAGGTTGCCTAGACCTATACGGCTTGTGACTCGAACATCGCGTCACGTATCTCAGCGTGATTGCGGCTGCGTCACAGTCTTGAATGTGATGCGATCGCCAACAATAGCAGTTTTCGAGGGATCGAGTAGACCATTCTCGCCAGACTCCAGCATGAGAAGAACCTCTCCATCCTACATAAAGACGAACGCAGACTCCACAGGTGCTTTGATAGCAGACCATTAGCACTAGCACTAGGCTTTTTGTGGTAGTTTTCTTGCAAACCTGGAGAATACTCCGCATCTCGGGGGCCCAAAACTGCCTTTCCTGTATGTGTGTCAGTTCACTCATCCTCGACCAACCTTACAGCACCCACGGGAACACGGCGCGGCGTGTCTTTGGGTAGGCCTCCTTGAACTTGTCGAGGTACCACTTGTGGTTCGTGAGCGCGCGCGGCACGAGGTTCGAGGCGGTGTACACGGCGAACGACACGCCCGGCAGCGACCACGCGAGCAGGCTCCAGCCGGTCCACTCGAGGATCTCACCAAAGTAGTTTGGCGCCGACACGAACGCAAACATGCCGCCGTGCGGGATCAAGTAGCCCGTCTCGCCGGGGCGACGCAAGTGGATCAGGATCTGGTCCGAGTGGATATTAATCCCCAAGCCGACGACAAAGAGCGCGAGTCCGACGTAGAACGAGACGCGCTGGAACGGGTCGTCGCGCGTGAAGTCACCAAAGTGCGACAGGTACCGCGCGTTCACGTAGGCGTTGATGACGTTGTAAAAGTCGCCCGCGAGCACGACCGTGAGCGGCATGGTCTTGTTGCGGATCAAGAACGGGTAGACGTAGGCGCGGTACGTGTAGTGCGTGAGCCAGAGCGCGGCCGCGAGCAGCGGCGTGGGCTCGTACTTGTGCTCGCCCCACGAGTAGACCCAGAGGAAGCCGACGGCCGACGGGCTCTCCATGAGGATCCACCCGAGCCGCGTCGACAGCGTCGGGCCCCAGCCGGGGCGCAAGTGGCGACCGTACGGCGCGATGATGAACTTGGTGGTCGTGAGAAACGTGACGGCGGCCAGCGCGAAGACGGCGCGCGTGAGCCACGCGTGGAAGTCGCGCTCGCTCGCGACGTCCCAGAGCCCGAGCGGCAGCATCGTCGCGCGAGAAGCCCGAGGAAGAAGAAGAATCCGGATATGGCATCATGCCCACACACCAACGACTTCAAGGTTTCCCCGGGAATTCCTTGCATTTCTATCCATGGAGTTGTATTAATAGCAAAATATAGACTGTAACCTTGATATTATATCGAGGAATAGACGTGTAACCGTGGTGAGACTTACAGGAAATGGACGGCTTGGGCGGCGTGTTGAGTCATTGGGGCACCGCGCGTGATCAGGTATGGCTGGCGGCGAGCTCTACGACGCGCTCCAAGTGGCCGCCGACTGCTCGGCCGACGAGATCCGCCGCGCGTACCACCGGCTCGCGCTGCAGCTCCATCCGGACAAGCAGCTCGGCGCCGCGGACGACGACGCGGCCGCGAGCGACGAGAGATTCCAGCGCGTGCAGCAGGCCTACGAAGTGCTGCGCGACCCGACGCTGCGCGCCGCCTACGACCGCCAGCTCGCGCACGACGCCGTGCTACGGCAGCGCGACTATGAAGATGTGCGGATAGCCGAGGAAGTGCCGGTCGCCGAGATGACGCGCCGCGAGAGCGAAGACGAGGTTCTCTTCTCGCACCAGTGCCGCTGCGGGGACGTCTACGAGATCAGCGAGGATGAGCTCCGCGAAGGCGTCGACATCGTACCGTGCAACGGCTGCTCGCTCAACATCCGCGTGCTTGGCGGCGCGCCATAGACGTGGGGAGGAAGAAAACAATTGCTGTCAAAATAGAAGTTGCAATTTGTGGGGGATGAGTCCAGAGGGAGTGAGGTGTATATGCAATGTGTGGCGTGTTCGTCGGTCTCGGATTGCGTCGAGAACGTTCGCGAGCTTGATCCTACGTGCTGTCCTAGAACTCCTTGCCCTTTGGAGGTCCGTGGGCCGGGTAGCGCTGCGGGGTCTGGATGGCATGGAGCACACTCAGTCCGACGTATGCGAGGAAGAGGAAGAAGAACCCGAAGATCAGCGCCGTCAGGATCTGCGGCGTCATGCGCACGTAGTGCGAGAAGCAGAAGGCCTTGCCCGTCGAGGAGAGACCGATGTGGTAACCAGCGTCGCAAATGATGTTCTCGACTGTCACAGCCTTGCCGGTGGCGAGCCGACGACGACCGAACGGGCTCTTGGCCGTCACTGGCTTGGCTTCATCTCCCGTCAGTGCGAAATCCACGGAGCCCTTCGCAGCCGTCGACAACGCGTTCGCAGCTCGCTTGATCTGGGCGTCGACGTCTTCCATCTTGGAGCCGCTCACTTCCACGAGCAGCAAGTCGGCCTTGCCGTTGCTGAGCAACTTCTGACCTTCCGCGGACTGGATCCACTCGTCCACCTTGTCGATCGAGATGGTCGGGTGAGCGACCTCGGTGAGTTCCTGTGTCAGCGACTGCGAACGCGTCGTGTGGGCGATCACGACCGAGGACGTCGAGGTCTTGACGGCCGACTGCACGAATGAGTCGGCGCCAAACTCGGCGAGCTGCGCCGACTGGAGATCCTTGTGCACGAACACGCACAGCGCCTCGGCCGTCTCCACCGCGCCGTCGTGGTTGAGCACATTCTACAAACTCCACATCAGCCAAGTACCAACCAAACCTACACGACCCGCACGTACGTAATTGTCCTTGGCCGTGTCGTGCGCGAGCGCGTTGTGCAGCACGAACGCCGTCTGCTTGGAATCGATCACGGCGTTCACGTACGTCTGCGGCTTGGCGAACGTCCTACATCGACCCATCTGTGTCAGATTATTCCCAAAATGCTCCCCAAAACACGGGCGAGTCCCGTCTCTCGCGCGCCACGTACGCGCGCTGCGACCAGAGCACGAGCGGCACATGCGGAAGAAGCGTCTGCGCCGCGTCCGCTGCGGAGGCGCCGAGCGCCAGCGCGGCCAGCAGCGCCGCCGTCTCGCCCACACGCATCCTCGTCTTCGAGCCTTGGGGGAGTCTTGCACAGTCTTTCCGTTTCTCTGCGGATTGGCTTGAAACCGGTGTATACCGGTTTCGACCTCAATTCAACCTTGAATTGCAGAGAATGATGGTCGTTCGGGTTTCCCCGAATAATACTAATACAATGGGGCGGGGCGTTTCAGGAGAGGATATTACTACCCCAATGCAAAACGCCTGCCTCCCTGTCGCTATAAATGCACACGAAAGCACGGCAACTTCAACGGCGCGCGCGCTATGACGTAGGCCATGGCCGCGCCCCTGACGCGTCTGAAGACGCTGCTCCCGTGGCGACGCGTCTCCGCGCGCCGCGACAGCGCGGGCCTCGTCGGCTCGGTCGCGAGCTTCCGCGAGACTTTCCGCCAGCGCCCGCGCTCGGGCTCGGCCGAGCTGCTCTTCTCCGAGATCCGCAACGCCTTCGACCCGGCCTCGCGGCTCATCCAGACGTGGCACCAGCTCGTGCTGCTCTGCATCCTCTACGAGCTCTTCGTGCTGCCGTACATGCTCGCGTTTGAGAGTACCGCGCCAGCGGGCCATCGACGGCGGCTTGGAGCCTCGCCGCTCACGTCGCTCCCGTGGAGCTCGCGACAAAAGCTCGTGGCGCTCTATGCGTGCGAGCTCGTTTTTTGTCTCGATATCTACGTGCAGCTCAATACAGGCTACTACGAGGACGGCAATGTACTGCGCGACACGCGCAAGTCGAGGCTCAAGTACCTCAAGTCATGGGCGTTCGTGTTGGACGTCGCGGCACTGCCGCCGCTCGCGCTGGTTGTTCCGGCACGCGCAGTGAGCGGTGGCTACCGCGCGTCGCTCGAGCTCCACAAACTGCTGCGCCTGTGGCGATTACCACGGCTCATCTCGAATCTCGACGATATTTACGCGCGCTACTTCGTGGTGCTCAAGCTCAGTAAAGTGATCTTGACGACACTATTCGTGTCTCACATTGTAGCCTGTGGGCGCTTCACGTTCGGATACGATGACCATCACATTGACCATTGGCTCCCGAAAGCTCCGACCGAGGAACATTCCACGCAGCGAAAATATCTCATGTCTCTCTTCTGGGCATTCGGACTTCTCACCGGCCTTTTTGAGGGCGAGCTACCGCACACGGTGGCCGAGTTCATCTTTAACATTGTGGTCGCGCTATGCGGCTTCTCCTTGTTCACATACCTTTGTGCGACCTTCTTCATGCTGTCCAAGTGTGAAGGAGGCGAAGCTGAGACCGCCGACGCAAGAGTGAATCAGTTTAAACATCTACTTGCATTCCATCGTGTCCCAGAACGACTTCAGAAGCAAGCTGTGGGCTATTTGAAGCGGTATTATGCTCAAGCCGAGTCAAATGATCGTGAGGCCGCCAAGCTGCTCTGCCCCTCTATCTCTGTTGACATCCAGATCGAGTTGCTTCAAGAAACTGTGGCCAGTATACCGGTTTTTCAAGGTTGCAGTGCGCAGTTCATCAAAGCAGTGACTAGCTTGCTTGAAATGGTATCATACCCGGCGCAATTTGTACTATTCCGCACCGGAGAGCATGGTGATGCGATGTATGTCATCCACTCAGGGGTTCTTAACACGCTTGTAAACGGTAAGAAAGTCCGTGAGCTCAGGAAGGGAAGTTTTTTTGGGGAGGTCGCAGTGTTTGCGAATGTTCCAAGATCGGCGACAATGGTCTCAGCTACATACTGCACTCTGTACAGACTCTCTCGCGTAGATGCTGACAAATTGACAGCCGGATATCCTCGCTTCGCTGCTTTGATCCGTGCCACGGTCGCGCAAATGCTCAAGTCTGCGCAGTCAGCAGCAGCGACACCAACAGGTAATGTTGATCCAAGTGTTACCGGATCCTCGTCAAAAGTTGACACAGAATCACGTCGCACAAGCACCAGAGCGTCCTTGCTCCAAGCTGTTCGACTGAAGCGTGTGAGAACTGAAAAGAAAGTCCAGAAACACAACCTCGCAGCCAACCAAGTGACACCGAACAACGAAGAAAAAAAACATCGAGCGACTTCTTTCTCAGCAAACGTCGAGAGAGCCAGCTCGCCAACGCGAATGACACTCATTTCACCAGCAGATACGATAACTGTTAGTGGCAATGCCAACCTCAGAGGTCCGAGCGGTGAAGCAAATTCGAAAGATAGTAATACCGGGATCGGGAACCCTTTGCGTAGCAATCGAGGGTCAAGGCCAAGCGTCTCGAGGCATCTCTCGTGGAAGAGTGCACCGTCAAGCAAGGTACTTCCTGAGGATAGCTCACCGATGCAGCGGCGCATAAGTTTCACTGGAGAAATCTTAGCCGGGATAAAGCCTGAAAGTCTCGTGCACAAGAGCAAATCGCAACTAGAGCTATTGAAAAGTAGCTTGCTACGAATCGGTAGGGGGTCTATCGAGTCAATGACACCAGACGCAATGAAGCTATTCTACGATCAAATTCAGCGGCTAGCTGCTCCAAAGTCTGCCCAAAGCCACTGGTGGAGTCGTTTTCTATTCCGACGCTGCATCAACGCAGAATCGCGCGCTCGGATGATGTGGTTGCTTATCTTGCAGCTCGATTTGTGCTACAATTGGGTCGTGGTTCCCTTGCAGCTTGCTTTCCCACTGTTCGATCGACCTCGTTGGTACATTCAAGTGCTGAATATCGTCGCCGATGTCATCCTTTGGTTGGATATCTACGTCAACTTCAACCTATCGTTCTCGATCAACTCGGAGATGATCTTTGATACATCTCGCAGTGCTGTGCGGTATTTGAGAAGCGGATACTTTGTCGCTGATACTGTTTGCTCACTGCCGTATGACTGGGCTCTTGGTACGTTTCTGGGTTCGAAGAAAATTTGGTCGCTTGACCGCGCCGCGCTGAGAGTGCCGAAACTTCTCCGTGTTTGGCGACTGTTCGGTCACCTCCGCGAAGTAGAAGAGTATCTCGTGCTCAACAGCAAGCAGCGCCTCATGTTCTTTGGATTCATTTTGGTGATGCTCTACCACATTGTGGCGTGTTTATACTTCAGCATCACATATTGGGAAGGCTTCAGTCCAAGCTCTGAAGCATGGATTCCTTCAGACGATATATATCTTGGTCAAGTCAACTCGACCATGTTTATCGACAGTCGCGGACAATATCTCTCAGCCGAAAGCGATGACGTTTATATTATCCAACAAAGGCAGTATTTCCGGTCTCTGTACTACGCCGCGAACGTTCTTGCAGCTCTTGGTAAAACGATCGAGCCAAGTACTGATCGGCAGTATGGACTGGCACTAATCTTCATGCTCAGCGGTTTCATCATCACAGCTATTGTGGTTGACAACGTTCAGAAGCGGTTCACCGCGTCCGCACTCGAGCAGAAGGAGTTTTTTGCAACTCGTGCGCAAATCCAGCTCTTCTTAAAGCGCCAAGACGCCCCGCTTTCAATTCATCAGCGTGTGAACTCATTTCTCGACTATTGGTGGTCATCTCATCGAGGAGCTATCATTGGCGAGCTGTTGGATGAATTGCCTGAGACCATTAAGCGAGACATCGTTCGAAGTATCTGCTCCTCGGCAATGGAAACAATTGGTATGCTCTTTCCTCAGATTTGGACGGAAGACAAAGACCAGGCACACCATGTGACCATGGCCACAGCTCGTGCACAAGTCGAAGAGGTTTTCCTTGACAATCTGAAGTTTGTGCTTTATGGTCAAGGTGAAATCATCTATCGTGAAGGCGACTTTCCGAGCGGATTATACTTTCTTCTTGAGGGGCAAATTCGGACAGAAAGCAAGAAGGAGCCGCCTCGCCGCATCCCTATCGGTGGATATTTTGGGTCGGCAGCACTGGATGTCCATGAACTAAGTGAGAAAGACGCCGCTGATCCTTGTGGACACACTGAACAAGTGACAGCCGAAAGCGGCTGCATTGTCGTCTACATTTCTCGTGAGCACTTGCAAGCAATGCAGACAATATTTCCGGAATTGTCTGGCGCGTTGAAGAAGTCAGAAAAAAGTCTTCAAGCTGCTCTACGTGTCACCAAAGCCGCCCAGATGGACTCAGGAGTGACGAAGACATTTCGACCAGGGCCTTTAAAGCGAACGAAAACGTCATCGATCCTCGCGAACGCTTTTGATGGAATCCAGAAGACTCGCTTGTGGAAAATTGTGTCCGGACAGGAGTGTTTGGACCCCGACGGTTTGTTCATAACGTGTTGGGAGCTCTGGATTTTTGCGGCAGTGACTATTCAATGTACTATGGTCATCTACCATATTTGCTATGGAGTGCACACTGCGAAAGGAACTAACATCCGAGAATTCAGTGCTGCTGACACAGTAATGATCGTGTTGGAGGTATGCTTCCTAATTGACAGTTTGATTCGAGCCCGATTGGGATTCTACGAGTTTGGAAACAAAGTGATGAGCCTTCGACAGATCAAAGCTCACTATCTTGGTTCCAAATATTTCATGATCGACATTCTGGCTCTAATCCCATTCTTTCCAATCAACTGGTTCGGTTCTTCGAAGCGGATTGAAATTGTTAATGCAAACAAACTCCTGAGGTTGTTGAAGTCTTCGAGCCAGTTTCGAGCACTTGACGCGAAACACGTGAAGCTTACCCTGGAGTTGAGGCTTGTACGCCTCGTTTACTACACCTTCCTCGCGTCGCACACCTTTGGATGCGTCTGGTTTGACTTTGCTGCCCACAACTCCGGTATTCATCCAGCAATGGCTCCTTCGTTTGGAACTTTCAGGTGGCTCCCGTATAAGTCACTCGAGTTTGCCAGTCGAAGTCTCCAATACTTCGGCTCCGTGTTCTGGTCATTCGGGTTGATGACTGCGTCAAGCACTGGGGAAGTTCCAAAAACTGTTTCTCAATGTGTGTTTAGCGTGATCACCATGACGTCGGGCTTTTTCCTCTTCGCCTACGTTGTTGGTAACTTTCTCGATGTAATCGAGCTCCAAGATTCTGAGAACCGCCACTTCATTTCGAAACTAAGTTCCCTTCGGCATTTACTGGCACACTTCAAGCTACCCCCTGGGATTGAAGGGAAGTTTAAGACGTATTTCTTTTTCAAGCGATTCCACACAATAACACAGGAACATGTACTTGAGCGCGTACTTCCACCGTCGCTGTTGGTGGATATTCGAATGTTCCAACTCCAGCCGATGATTGTGAAAGTCGCATTTTTGGCTGGCATGGAGGATTCTGTTACACGCTTGCTCGTGTCACAATTCACTCAAATCCTCGTCGTTAAGGATATGTACATCTGCAAATATGGTGAAGAAGGGAAGGAGATGTTCTTCATCTTTACTGGAGTGCTAGATATTTACATTCCTCTACCCCCAGGCGCTGGCTTCGGTTCGACTGCGTATTCGAATGATGGATCACGGCCGTCTGTAGCTGGATCTGGTACAATCGATGAGATGAGCGGGCTTATAAAGGTCAATCAGATCACGGCGGGAGGATACTTTGGCGAGGCAGCTCTCTTCACAAAGGCGCCACGAAATGCTTACGTCAAGGCCAAGACTTCCTGCATTTTGTATAGGCTATCACGTGAATCGCTTGAGTTGGTATTTGATCGTTTCCCTGACTGGAAGGAAAAAGTCCTTCGCATTGTCAAGATCCAGCAGCAACAACAGCAACTGATGCGAACAGCTGCAGAGAACCAAGACTCGGAAGCTGGAGGAAATGGTAGTCCTGGAAAACGAAGAAGTGTGAAACGATCTATGTCGCGCCTTGACTTGATTGATTCTCGCGCTGAAGATTTGGAGGCTTTAGTGTTAGCCAACATACGCGGTGGGCGAGTGCGGAAAATCATTCGATTTGGCTGGACAAGGAAGTGGATGCAATCTAACTTGCTCGTAAAGCAATGGTTGAAGCCATTGGCCCGGAGAGTACGGCAATGGTCGCACTTCTTGTTGAACGGTGCTGAAGTGCAAAGCCCATTTTACCTATTTTGGCTGCGGCTTGTAACGTTTAGCACCGTTTACATCGCTCTGATCACACCGTATAGATTCGCATACGATTCGCTCGACAGATGGAGCCCTCTTCCCGTTCTCGCTCGCGCAGTGGAGTCGTTGTGCGCAATTTTGTTCTGTTGGGACATTTGGTTTCATTTCCGGATTCGCGACAGCTTAGGTGCAATGGAGTTGTACGAACAAGACCATCTCCAAGGGTACAAGCGTGAACGGCTGTTATGGGATGCTCTAGCTGCATTCCCCCTTGAGCTCTTCGTTGCTGACCAGTTTCTTGGTGTGGAGCGATCAACGATGCGGAAATGGCTTCGATTGAATCGATGTTTTAAAGTTGCTAACCTCGTGCATTACCGTCTTGAGGTAAATCGAAGGAGTGTGACATATGAGTTCAACCGTCTTGTGACGTTATGGCTGTTGTACCTGCTCATGATGTACTGGACTTCGTGCGCATACGTTGCAGTGGCAATTCACGTTGGTTTTGGGGATGATTGGCAGGCTTGGCTTCCGGCCAAGTCGTTGTACGAGACCGAAGATTCTGACCAGTTAATTCTCCGAGTGTTACGTGGTTTCATGTTTGCAGTCACCGCATTCGTCAAGAAAGGTCGCACATTTACTCCGACGAAGACTCTTAACTTAAGCTTCACAATTGCAATCAGCTTCATAGGACAACTCATTATGGCGCTTATGATTGGCGAAGTTGCAAGCCTCTTCATTCTTTACATTGACAACGAGGTCGAGTTCCGCAAGAACCATATTGCCGTCGAGCATTTCCTGTCACGGAAACGAATCAACCCCAAGTTGAGGCGCCGATGCAATGCTTTTCTGACATCTTGGTGGTCTTCTCACGCCGGGGTCAACTACCAGATTGTTTTTGATGATCTCCCGCCGACAGTACGAACCGAAGGCGTCACATTTATCGCCCGAACACCACTGGGAAGATTCATGGACAAGGTTTTTCGCCCTTTAACCCGGAACACGAGTTCCACGCCGCTCTCAATCGGCAATGGTGATCATGACCAACTGGTAGTGAACGGTGATATTGCCGTAGAGAACCTCGTACATGCAATGGCCCAACATCTTTACTTTGAAGGCTATCCCAGAGGTGAGGACGTGGTTGTGGAGGGTATGGTTTGTCGTGCTGTGTTCTTCATTGTGCGTGGATATTTGTACTCAAAGAGCGTATCGAATCCCTCCCTGTACCACGCAATGCGATTTCGGCCTGGCGACTACTTCGGTGAGAAAGGTTTACTGGGTCATTCGGTGAGTCTGATGACAGTCACAACCGTTCGAGCATGTGATTTGTTTGTACTTCGCTGCGAGCATCTCCTCGAAGCGATCAAAAACCACCCGTACTTCTCCGTTCTCTATCGTATGGCGAGAGATATCGTACGACAAAAGACATCTGCAGAGGTATACTTCGCTGAGGCGATAAACAAGGACCGTCGCGAAGTCCTACGGCGACGACTGACTGCTCCAATGTTATCAAACTCCCCGACCCCAACCATTTCACGTTCTAGTCAAGCTGGGAAGCAAACATTTCGACACATGCAAGACTCACCCTTGTTACAGCGTGTGCTTCAACAAAGTAGCCAACTCGAATGGGAGGAAGCCTTTCGTCAGTTTATGGAGTTACTCGTGCCAAAGGGGACGCTGAATGTGTCGGAAGAAGAAGTCGAAGATGAAGAGCAAGATCCAGCCACTGTGAGTGAATCTCGAAGATTGTTGGTCGTGTCAAGTACCTCTTCACGAAAACACAGGGCGAAGTCTCAATTCGTATCGTCGAGCCAGTTCAACGGAATGAGCGGTTTTAGTGGAGTTAGCAATTCAAGCATGTCAAGAGCTCTGCACTCGCCCTCGCCAGGAGCTGAGGCGGGCCAACCTCTTCTGGCGACAAACCCAGCCCTTCCACCAGATTCTTCACAGAAACGGACAAACTCGCCCACTGTCGCGGATTTGAAGCCGTTTCTGAAGATCCTGTCGTCGAAAAGAATGCAAATAGCTCCAGAGGAAGGGGCGCCAATTGATGAATGAAACCTACGACTCAAGCATTTTTAGCCACGGTAGACACGCTAGAGCAAACACAAGAGGCTGGGAGCTGTCGAGCGAGGGACACTTCGGACTTAATTTAAACGAGGTTGGGTGGGAGAATGAAGCCTTTCTGTTGGTCAACTTATCCGGATAATGGTATTTTGAGGTCCTGGCGAGAAGAAAACGTCGCAACATCCTCTTCGGAGCCTACGGAAGCAGTCATTCATGTGCTCAACTGGTTCAACACGAGCCCGTCACCTCAAGAAGGTCGTAACCAATCCTGACTAAGTCCACGACTCAGTACACTGCCACAACGAGGAGTCGACTGGTCTAAACGAACGTATTGACTTGAGGAGTCTTGAATGGATGAGTCCACCAGCTGACACCGACAAACGCAGATGCTCACAAGAATGATTGCTGTAGCTCTCTGTCTCCGTCGACGACAGTTTTCAGCAAGCAAGCTCACTTAGAAATTGACTCACTCGCTCCGACCAAGCTTCTCTCCATTATGGCCGCCAGCACGACCACCAGTCCAGGCCTCCCTGCCGAAATCCCCCTTCGTGTGCTCTTCGGCAACGCCGACAAGACGTCCCCACAGATCTCACCGGATGGAAAGTACTATGCGTACTTGGCCAACGACGCGAACGGCGTCACCAATGTTCACGTTAAGCCGATTCTCGTGGACGCGTCCAGCGACGAACTCAAGCTCATTGATGCCAAGCCACAGCAAGTCACTCATGAGAACCATCGGCCTCTATGGTTCTTCATGTGGGCTAAGTCACTCCCGACGCGCCGAATCCTCTACATCCAGGACAATAATGGGGATGAGAATTACCACGTTCACGTAGTGAGCTTCGCAATGGACGAAGACCACAACATCCGCGATCTCATCCATCGTGATCTCACGCCGTACGACAACGTGTCGGTGATGGCAAACATGATCAAACTGAGCCCCAAGCACCCGGATACCGCGTTCATACACTTGAACAAGCGCGATGAGCGATTCCATGATGGTCATAAGGTCAGCTTAGTCACAGGGGAGACGGAACTCGTCCTAGAAAACCCTGGGGGTGTTGAAAATTGGCTTGTGGACGAAGACTTTCGTGTCGTCGGCGTACTCGCTCAGGAGGATGGAAGTGAAGTGCTTCGAGTACCGGATACCGACCAAAGTAGTGACGCTCAATGGAAAACGATCACGACGTGGCCACTCGGCGAGACAGTCGTTGTCCAGACTACCACGAAGGATGGTAGCGGCGTATATGTCTGCACGACGCTTTCTCACTCAACCGAGGGATTGGGGTCAGACACAAGTCGACTTGTGCTGCTTTCACTCAAAGATGGATCTCTTGTCAAGGAAATTGCCTACGACAAGCTGTGCGATGTCTTCTCGGTCTCAATCAATGAAGACACTCGGAGCGTCAACTTTGTCATGTTCGACTACTTGAAACCGCGCGTGGAAATCGTCGATGATGGGATCCGATCCGACATGGAACTCGTGCTCTCGACTGTCGTCGGGAGATTCAAGCTCGTTAGTGCGAGCGCAGACAACCAAATGTGGGTGTACTCCGACGGTCCGGATGATGCTTCGCTCAAGTACCACGTCTTCGATCGAAGGACCAAGAAGCGCGCACTTCTCTTCGACTCGCGGCCCGAACTGGCTGAGTACAAACTTTCGAAGATGGACGCGAGAGTGATCAAGACGTCGGATGGCGAAGATATGGTGGTGTACGTAACATTGCCCGTTGGAGTTACACCTGACAAGCTCCCATTTGTGGTCGAGGTTCATGGTGGTCCATGGGCTCGAAGCCATTGGGTATTTGACCCTGAACACCAGTTCTTTGCGAATCGAGGATACGGCTGTCTTTCCCTGAACTTTCGTTCGTCAAGTGGCTACGGGAAGCGTTGGTCTCATCTAGGCGATCGCCAGTGGGGAGTCGGCACCATGCAGCAAGATGTGACGGATGCGAGACAATGGCTCATCGATACTGGGCTCGCTGATCCATCGCGTATCGCCATTTATGGTGGCAGTTACGGGGGCTACGCAGTGCTCGCAGGTATCACGTTCACACCGAACCTTTACGCATGTGCTGTCGACGTCGTTGGTCCGTCGAATGTCGGGACATTGATCGCGTCTTTCCCCCCGTACTGGGCAAAGTACAAGAAGATGTGGATCCTTCGTGTAGGTGATTGCGAGAACGACGACGAATTCAATCGCAAGATCTCGCCGCTTTTCACGTCGACAAGATCAAAACCCCACTTCTCATTTTCCACGGCGCCAACGACGCACGTGTCAAGCAGAGCGAGTCCGACCAGATCGTCAAAAAGATGTACGAGAACAAAATGGAGGTGCGGTACATCGTGTACCAAGACGAAGGCCATGGCTTTGACCGAGCCCCCAACTGCATCCACAACATGTGGTGCACGGAACAGTTTCTTGCCAAGTATCTCGGTGGTCGGGCGTTTCCGATCGAAGAGTGGATAGCGGGAAATGCAGCCGTGGAGATCGATCCGTCGACTCTGTGAGCTGTAACAGGGATTTCTTTTGGGTAGATGAACCGTGAGTCACCATCAGACAACTGAGGAAAAAAAACAGTCTGTGCGCAGGGTTATGCTTGACCAACAAAACTCACTGCAACTCATCGATGATATGCATTGTCTCAAGGTCAGCACTTGAGACAATTTATACCATCAAAGAGTTGTAGTTAGTTCTGTCACGAGGCCGTTGCTACGTAGACCACGTACGGTCCGAAAACTATGCAAAAAGCATCGCGAGTGCATGACAGGGCTCCACTTTTCCTGCTTCCGGTAGGTTTTTCGTGAGAATGAAGGCCTCTTTTGAGACAAACGGAGTAGCACATTGAAGAATCATCAAGCACACTGATTTCAAGAGGCGACGAAGAGCGATCTGCCTTCACTCTTGTCTCTCACATCGGTCAAGCGCGGGTGAAAAAAACTGAAGTTGATTGATTGGAAATGCCAAGCCTGATATGAAGATAGGAATCACTCGAGTGAAGGAGTTTTGCTGAAGCGCAGCACGAACTCCATTCAGCTCATCCGACACCGCTAGGCAGCATGAGACGCGTGCTCGTTCTCGACAGCTAGCTTGTAGATAACACCAATGTCCTTGATTTCAAAGTCTGACGTCGAGTCATCCACGACTTGGAACCCGCAGATCACCGATCCCGGATACGCTTCGCAGTCGAACCAGAGTAACTCGTCGCCGTTCCGGCCGAAGACGACCGACGATCGGAGATTCGTGCGAAAGCGTAATCCCGAAATCTTTGTACGTGAACATTTGAGTGACACCCCAACGGCCAGAATTCTTTCTGTTGGGGCGAGAACAAACCAATTCTCGTCTCCAGCGCACATGGCACTCTTCTGTAAGACGAGCTCTTCGTACTGATCCTGAGAGAGAACAGCCACGTCGTAGACTACGGGGCACGTTCGCAACACTACAACGCGCAGAGATGCGCTGAATAACTCCCTCATGGGGACCTCGGATTCGCGCTCGAGTAGCAGGTTGGAGCGCGCGAATCTACCGATAGGTTCTGCGGGCTCGCTAGACAGCTTGCTGGGAGACGCGATCAGAGCGACACCGAGCTCAACGCAGCGAGTTGCACTTGATTCGCATTCTATAGCCTTGCCAAAGACGGGCTTGATGATCTGGCTTTCAGGAGCCTCATTCGCCACATATTTTCCTGTGCTCTGTCCGTACCATTGACTGACGCGGAGGGTGGAGGCGAACCGGATGGCACAAACGCGATCGCAGTCGTAGTTGGGCTCGACTCGCACAATATGTTCGTCCGGAAGAAGCATGAAGTAGAAATTGTCGGAAGAGGCTTCAAGGGTTTGCCACGTGTTGGCAGTCACGTCAGAGAGGTTCGTAATGGAGCTGATATGGTAAGGGATTCGAAGCTTGAATCCGCGGACGGTGCCCAGAAGCTCGGGCCACGCGTAACCAAATAGAGTCTTATCACCGCCAGTGTCGGCGATTTCGACGAGTGTCACGAGCTTTATCGACGGAGTAGTCGCCATGGTTCACGGAGATTTTGCAGGTGACCAAGAATAAAGAGGGAGTGTGCACCACCTCGAGGATGAGAAAGCCGCAAGAAAGGACCACAAAAACGCAATCTCTCGTACTTTCACATCCATCCATCAATCAAATCATCTTCTCAGAAAGACCCCCCCCCCCCCCCCCCCCCCCTTCCCCCCTTCCTCAAGCATCCTTGCACAATTCTCAATTCCCCGACGAGGATGGACGATTGGGACTTTGTTCGCCCGTGGTTTGACCTTTTCGCTCACAGCCTAGATCCGCGTGCGAAGATGTTTGTGCGTCGGATCGAAGGCGATTTCTCCATGGCACCGTACTTGAGCCATCTACGGGTCTACCCTTCCGATTACTTGAAGGGAATCGGCAGCCTCCCGGAGGACAGGCTGTTGCTGTTGCCACTGCTCCGACGAGCTATGGAGATCTCTCTCTTTGCCTTGCGTGTCGAGCCTTCATTGTGGAAACTTCTAAAGAATTTGTGGCGCGGATCATCATTGGACGAAGCGCAGTTGCAATTGCACGAGCTTGGGTTGGGGGTGGAACTGGGATGGCACAGCCGATTACAGATTGACTTCGCGGTTGCGTTTTTCCAACCGCTCAAGAAATCTCTCGATGTTGAACGAGTGGGACAATCGTGCGAGGAGACTTTGGCGCGAATTCGTGCTATGGATAAATACGGACGGCTGAAAGCATTTCGCATCCCGGTGACCGTGATACCAACAGCGACCTCGGATCCGCTGGAGATTATTCGTGAGATCCCGCAGTCCGTTTATGGCCCGATTCAAGTCCACCCGGACAGCGTGGAGCAAATCATTTTCACTTCCGAAAGCGAGCATGTAGACCCAGTCACTCATATTCGACAGTTGCTCGCTGTCGGTGTGCAAGTTCCAGAGCTCGATACGCGCACAACATCGAAGTTCACTAACCGTATGCTAGTTGAACTGATCAAGCTCGTTCACACGGCGGCCGCTGGTTCTATGGTCGAAGTCGGCATGCGCATCGAGCGTATCGATGACGTTTTTCACTTGTACTCAGCGCTGTGGTTTGGGCGATTCATCCAGAAGCTTTTACTGAAACTCCACGACATCGAAAACCTCTCCATGCTTGTGGAAGTGGCACTCCTTAACGGCGATCGGCTGTCGCAACTCAAGGTCGTGGAGTTGGTGGCCGATACAACTCAAACCGATTGGATTGAGGAGGCCACGGAAGCACTCGAACTCAAGCGCCCGGTTCTTGCGCGTCTTCGAAAAGAGCGTCAAGTAGATGGCGAGCTGCTGCCTCCAGATGCCGTTTTCCCCGTGCTGAAGGGCCAGTCACTTGGCAAAGATTTCTTCTGCATCGCATTGCCAAGCGGTGGAACCTTGCCTGTTGAAGAGACCGAGCTTGAGTTCATTGATGACCCAGAGGCACCGAGTCTTATACAAGGAAGAATACCGCCACCGAAGCTGGAGGTCATGCGACTGCGTGTGTTGGCCAACGAAGATCGAGCAGCTGAGCTGATTTTGCAGAGCTTGTTCTTGTTGCCACGCAAGTTAAAGGAACTGACATTTGGACTGAAGAAAACTAACGGTACTGGCCTCTATAGATTCAAGTCATATGTTTCCCTCGAGGCCGCTCAGCTTGACAGAGTGCTACGGGCATTCCCAAGTTTGTTGAAACTGCGACTCGGAGCCACCACTTTGGACTCACTGTCACATCTTCTCGCTGCATACGCAAGTGGCAGCTGTTGCGCGCGGATCCTCGATCTTGGGGTTGTGAGAGACTTTCCTTTCGCTCTACTCGCCGATCTAGCGGACCCGACGACCAAGCTCGCGCAGACCTTGAAAGATCATCATCATCAATGTGAGGTCTATTGGTTTACTCGTCTAGAAACCTATAGCCGGCGTGAAGCGCCTGGTTAGGATTGAAGTCCTATTCTGTAATACGCAATGTCGCTGCTAAGTAGCGCAGCAATTTGCTTGTGCTCTGGTCGGTGAGTTGGGTGAAGAACTTGACTGCTACGTTCCTCGTCCATGGCGAGGTTGGCCGCTGCGTCTGCCATTCGGTTGGCTGCTCGCGGATGATGCTTCCAAGTGCGGACGCCGAGGATGTCCGCTAAGCGTCGAGCGACTGCATACGAGCGCTGAAGTCTCCGGTTCTGAGGTGCCGTGTACCTCTTCATTTGCTGGATAATGAGCATACTATCGCCGACCACCTCTAGTGGCGTCCATTGAAACTGGGTGGCTGCGGTCAAGCCGGTGACGAGGCCCCTGTAC
Source organism: Pythium myriotylum (assembly GCA_023091665.1). Taxonomy (NCBI): domain Eukaryota; phylum Oomycota; class Peronosporomycetes; order Pythiales; family Pythiaceae; genus Pythium; species Pythium myriotylum. The sequence continues at coordinate 427,756 of JALJCQ010000031.1, read as the reverse complement.
TCTGCTTGGTTATTTGTGGTCGTCCGCGCGGCGTGGGACATTGCTGCTGTGTACACAACCGTTGCGTGGGTAGCTTCATCGGTAACGCGTGCAATTACTGCTCCTGAGCCCCCAGGCCCAGGGTTTCCGCGTGAGCCGCCGTCGAAGGAAAGAAGGTAGCGCGTGTCTCCTGGTACCAATGCAAGGTCAGGTAAAGACTCGTCTTGTCTCCACTGCGGATGTCTGAGGATGTCGAGAGCTGCTGCTGTGTGCGGCGTGGCTGCGCTGTGTGCGGTTCGACGCCATCGTAAGTCACCGAGCGACGCCATTAAACGCGTGTGTAGAAGCCCCCGTATATGCTCCGTATTCCAGATCTGGTCAGGATGATCGCCTGAGGTCCGCCAGTTCCAAATTATCTGGAGGCTGACGAGGACATGTTGTCTCCAAGCTGCGCACACCGCTGCGTGCGTGGCGATGACTGCATCCGGTGACGGCAAAGGCAATCGCTGCATCTCGGGGTGAGTCCAGAGGAGGTCCGGGATAGCTGTTAATCGAAGAGAAAAAATGTCAACTTTGCTTGCGTCGAGCGTTGGCTAGGCGTCGTGCGACCAGAGGTGTGTCCAGTGTGTCAGAAGATTATTCCATACCAGCTGTGCCTTCGGGCACTCCCAAAAGACGTGGGCGGTGTTCTTTGTGTCTGTGCCGTGGTTGATGCAGTGTGGGCATCCGACCCTTTGTTGAGTCCGGTCCCACAAGCTGAGCCGGTTCCCTTTGAGGCGTGCCAGTAGGGTTCGTTGCGAATCGATCGCACCTGGTATGGTCGCTATTTCTTTCCAGGTGAGATGGTCCAGCGCATCCGCGATCACTGGGTCCTGCTCCTGCCAGCAGTTGCGTCGCCCTTTGTGTTCCTTGTCTGATTTGGCCTTGGCGGGGGCGAGCAATAAGGTCTTGGCAGATTGTGAGGTGAGGGCTTGTGCCTCGCTCCAAATACCTCGAGGCTCGTCCAGCCACGGGTGCCTGTCGAATCGAACGGTTGGATCGCGTAGGTGGCGCCGAGCTATTGCTGATGCTTCACTGGTCGGCGTTACTCTGCCAATCGGGATGCGGAGATCATCTACAGGGTTCCATTCGAGCTCGAAGGCATCGCCATCCTGTTTTAAGCGCCATATATCCAGGCTCGCGGGCCGGAGGACCATGTCGTCTGGTTGAGCCGGAGCTTCTAAGATGCCAGGATAGTTGAAGACAAGTGCATCACATAGTTTGCGGAACCCACGAGCAGCTTTGTCTGGCAAGGGGAAGTGGTCGCGCAATGGTGGAAAACGGACTTGCGTCGTCCCGATCCATTCAAGTTCGAGAACGTCTTTGAAGCGGTCCGAGAGGGTGCAGAAGTTATTGAAATCATCTTTGCCGGCTGGGCGGCCATTTTCATCAAGCAGGATATCATCAGAACATGGGGTGCTGCCAAGAAGTGCGTGTGGATCCAGCCTACCCAATCTGGACGCCTGCAGCCGTCTCAGTGGGGCTAAACAGGCGGCGACTGAGTTGTAATCGGCGTATAGCCAACCTTCCCGCCAGGCAGACCTTGAAAGAAATCTCGTTTGAATTTCATCCACCGATTTTACTTCCAAAAGCGCACATCGGTGCGCTGGAAGAAATTGTTAAAGCGAATCGAACGTTGGCGTTTTTACGTATAGCAGGCGTCGAGGACTCCATTTTTTGCGGCCCTCTTGCGAGCCGCTTGCAGCAGTCTGGGATACGAGTTGACGACCAGCGAAAACGAGCCGCTTTGGGCTCGATACCAGGCATGTCGCCCGAGGTTGTCGCCCAAGTGTTTGGATTTGTCGGAGTATGCAAGCGAGTTGTGGTTTTTGAGAGTTTTAAGTGCGACAGGCGCGACTGGAACCAGGTGCTATACACGTGAACGCGATCGCCGAACCATAAAAGTCAATGTCATAGTCATCTTTCGAAACCAACTCCAGCTCAAGTCCGCGTTTACCCTCGTGCTGGTGCTCGCAGCGCGTCGACGACGCGTGTGGCGTAGTTCTGCATGGCCTGGAGGTCGCGGCTCGTGCCGAAGTAGGCCGAGTTCTGCGTGAACGCGTTCCACTGCCGTCGGCGATAAAGGAAGAGTAGTCTCTCGCCTCGCCTCTGGGTTGCTGAGGTAGAGCGAACATGGTGGACGGATCCGATCCATCCCAGCCCACAAAGACCTGCAGGCGGTGGCTCGGGCTGCGCGAAGCCGAGCTCGCCGTCAGTCTTCGATGGGTGTGATTAGTGCACACACAGCACTGGACATTCTACATGTATTTATACGGTATGCGTCGATCTCCTGGCCAAATGGGCTGACGTAACTCGTAACAAATCGATCGCCAGATACGCAACAAGCACATGGAGAGCGTTGGCCTTAACCGTTGTGCCTCGACCAAGCGAGCAGCAACTTGATCTCAACACTCGATATCATATCAAGTCTCGCCTCGGATCTGTCCAAAACGCGCCTTTCTCGACGATCTCGACCGACCAAACCGTCGAGATCTCCTCGTCCTCCTCCTCTGCCCCGTCTCACCAGATCTCATCTCCTCGCCGACCACCACGGCCTCACCATGGAGACGACGACGCTCGCGCCGTGGCTCCGCGTGCTCGCGCCCGTGACGCATCCGTGGCTCGTCGCTGACGCCTCGTCGCTCGCGCGCCGCGTGCGAGGGCTGCGCGTGTCGCCCTACTCGCGGCTCGCCACAGGTCTCCACGTGCACGGCCAGCTCCAGCAGATCCGCTGCGCGCTCGAGCTCGTCGCGCTCGCGCTGCGCGTGGATCCGCGCGTGTGGGGGCTGCTCCACGACGAGGCCGGCGCTGCGTGGCTGGATCTCAGCGAGTGGGACGCCGACACGCTCGGCTGCGAGGTGGAGATCGAGTGTCCGGCGGCCCAGGCCGGCAGCGCCATGTGCTTCGAGCTGGGCGCGCCCCAGGTCGAGGACTACCCGCCGACGGCGCTCAACGAGCAGTACGCGGCCTCGCTGCGCCGCCTCCGAGCGCTCGACACGTCGCGGAGGCTCGATGGCTACCGCATCCCGCTGACTTTCAACGTGGTCGACGCGCCAAGCCAGCCGCCCGTGCTGCTGATGCTGTACGAGCATGCCTACGGACGCAGTCTGGATGCGAACGGTGGTGTCGTGACCGAAGCGACGCCGTTCCAACCGCCTGCAGAAGGCGTCTCTGTCCGCGTCGGCCTCGACCAGATCGCCACGGTCGCCGCGATGGGGCTGCGGGTTGGAAACGTTCAGACAGTGGCGTCAGCGGCGACCAACAGCGAGCTGAGAACGACCGTGGAGCTGCTCGACGGCACGACGCAGCCTCCATTCGCAGTCTCGGTCCATGTCAAAAGCGATTCGGATGCTTCAAGTCTGTTCGACTCTCTGTCTGGCGGAGATCGAGTCGAGACGCTGTCGATCGATATTGACGATGGAGCAGACGTGGCACTCGTGGCTCGCGTATTGTCAGCATCGTACCCACAATACAAATCTCTTGAGAGAGTCGACGTACATTGCTCCAAGACACTCAACGCCGGTGATCTTGGCGCTCTGGAGATGGAACTTGAGCAGGCCATGAGCTCGTGGTCACGAGAGGCGACGACTCCAACGAGGCCGATCCGATCCTGTAGCGTGTCCGTCGTGGTCGAGACCGCAGATTGCGCGCGGCGTCTCCTGTGGCTCGTCATCAAGTATCTTCCACGTGGCATGAGCAGTCTGTCGCTCCAGATCGCGGTCGCTGGAGATCAAGTGGCTCGGTACAGCAAAGTTCTCACGACAGTGCTTCGAGCGTTTCCTCAACTCGCCGTGCTTCGACTGCGTATGCCGTTCCAACTCTCTGTCACGGATCTGGTAGAGAGCTATGCGTCTGGTCGCTGCAGCATTCGCTCGGTGTCTTTCCACAACTCAGACTCGGATATGCTACCGCTTGTTCGAGCACTAGCAGACCCGACTGCTCGAGTTGCGCATGTTCTTGACGAACTTTCGATCTCTGTTCCTCATGGGAACGATGTGCTTGTCGAAGCGGTCATCACGATGCTTCGATCAAATCGGAAGCTGCAGTATCTGGAGTTGGTGTCGGCGGAGCCGAGCTCGCTTCGGAGGCGACTGCGCAAGATCGACCGGGCAACGCTTCTGAGTCGGCGGAAAGTAGCGTTTCTGAGCGTCGTGGTCTCGCGTGGAGATGTTATAAGTCCCACGCTGCTCCGAGAACTCGACGGGCTCGTCGTGGGGCGCATCTTTGGCTTTGCTGAGTCGCCTCGGTGCTGTCGAGTAGTTGTGCGAGGTCGAGACTAGTGATTACAGATACGGGAGGAGACATAACGCGGCTGTGTCCGTAGCTGCGTTCGGTAATACGTGTTGAATATCGGTAAAGCCGCAACTGCAATGAGAAACGAATTGTAGCACTGTGAGCCGAGGCTTGCTTCGACGCTACTGAGGTGGGAGAACACTCCATACGAATCTCCACCTTTGTCCAAGAAAAAAACTTTCTGGAGGAGGATTCCCAACAATCTATCGATTTATTTGAAAACGGAGAAGGCGGCGAAGTGCTTCTCCATCTCGTCGTGCAGATGCCGGCCTCATAATGAATCAGACGTCGAGTCGTACAAACTGACCAATGGTGCATGTTTTATAGCTGGCTTAGACTTCGTAAACCAAACCAATAATGGGCCTGCGGTGAAGTTTTCACCGCAGGCCCATTATTGGTTGAGCCGTATTTGTGCACCAACTACATCTCATTCCACACGCTGTGTCCCGTCGCTCTCAATTTGGATCACACGCACAGTACGAGCTCTTTTTCGCCGTGTTTCCACGAATTTCCATAGGTGTGCTCGTAACGCACAGTCTAGCCGCTCCCAGCACGATTCTGCCCACGATCTCCAAGCAACTCCTTGCAGCATCCAACTCCAGCTGTAACTTGAGTTCGAATACCTCAAGCTTCGAGAGCAATACATTGGGCGTTTCTTCACCCCGACACTGGCGGAGCTCGCACTCGAACGCGAACGACCAGATCTGTCATGTGAGGGGCCATCGAGAGTTCGCCCGTGCGCGGATCCATGAGCAAAACCTCTTGTTCTCTCGGGCGCACGAGGCTCTTGCTGAGAATCTTACTCCACGGCTCGAGTAATCCCCACTCGTCCATCTCGCTGCGAATTTTGAGTAATGAACCAGCTTCCCTGCCAAGTCTTCCATTGTGAGAGAAACCCGCGATTGCCGCAGTGTTACATGCTTTCATTTTCACGGAACAACAACTAAAACTCATACCACATTTATGCGTCTTCTAGGACCGAGACGATTTTACCGCCAACGTCAGTTGCTGCAGCAGCTCCTCTTGCTCCTGAATTGAAGAGGCAATCGCTTGCGACGTACTCGCCGGGTTGGCGTACTGAGACCGGCTATACTGCCGATCGGAAGCTCGAGACACTCGAGACATCTGGCTCGTGTCCAATTCGGCATGGAAACCTCGACCTGAGTCCAACGCATCGTTCTCCGCAAACGAAGCAGATTCGCTCGCGTATGACGATCGGAAGCTGTACGTCGACCCTTTTCTACTGATATCGAAGCTGCTAGGCAGACTGCCGAGCTCGTACAGCGACGAGCTGGAAACCTCGGTGACGGCGCTCGTGTCAATACTGCTGCTGCCAGGTTGATCCTTCTCATCGTTTGACGGCCGCTGCCACCAATCGCTTCCCGATCGGTCGCTTCGCGTACGCGACGAGGAATGCTCGCTCCCGCCAAGAACGGGGATCATTTGCTCGTTGTCGGCTTCCTGCTGGAACAAAGCAACACAGACTTCGCAGGCCTTGGACGATTTGTAGTCGCGTAGACACTTCCTGCACACCGCGGTGCTGCATGCTTCGCACTGGTGCTTGGAGCGAATCAGCGAGAAGGACTTGGAACACACGCCGCACGCGACTTGCGACTTTGATCTTGTCGGCCGGTTCGCGAGTAAGCGCTTGCAGTTGATGAAGAAGTCCAGGCGGTCGAGGTTGACGAGGTACTCGCGGTACGCGGCCTTGGGCACGCGGTTGCCCTTGAAGTCGTTCTGGATGGTCACGAAGAGATCCGAGCCGCGGGCGTTGCGCTCGGACGGGAAGACGAACATGACGCTCTTGTGGAGCACGCGCAGCGCCTTGGCGGCGTCGAAGAGGTCGGGCACTTCGGGGAAGATCGCCGGGACGACTACGCGGAACGCGTACGGGTGGCCGCTGGAGAATCGCGCGACGCCGACGGCCTCGTAGTAGCACAGATCCATGCGAAACTGCGCGCTCGGCGGCTTGCAGGCGACCCACTTGATGGCCTCGTACGCGAACGAAGCCCCCGGTCGCGGCGGCACGACGTAGAGCACGGCGGCGTCGACCACGCAGTCGAGTAGCTGGCGCTGGGCAGCGACCTCGTCGAAGCGCGAGGACGTCTGGAAGAACCGCGCGACGGCCTGGTAGTGCGCGTCGACGCTGCCGGTCACGTGGAGCAGCTCGGTCGACGGCAGCACGTCGTGGCCGCGACGCATGGCACTCAGCTGCTCGTGGCTCGCGAGCAGCTTCCAGGGCGGAGCGTCGGCCAGGTACGCGTCCTTGGCTGCGTGGCGGAAGGCGCGGCAGCCCGGACTCGCCTTGGCGAGCGCCTGCTTGGCGTCGACGCGCAGCTGCGCGAGCCTCGCGTCGGGCAGCGAAAGCGGCGCGAAGAAGTCGTCTCGCACGGGGAAAAAGGCGTCGCGCGGGCCCATGGGCGAGTCTCACGTAGCGCTCGGTGGCGGTTTCGCGTGTCGACGGTCTCACTTGACGACGGTCTCACTTAGTGGTGTCGCGTTGGGCTTTGAGGGCGTCCTCCGTCCGAGAGGCTGCGCGGATGGGTCTGCTCTAACACTGCGAGCCTGTGGACAGGGCGACAGGGCGGTTTACGGTCGTCTGGCTTCTCCATCTGGGCGGAGATGCTTCGCGCAAGGCGACGAAGAAGAGAGAGTTGGGGGAAGAGTGGGGTCAGCAAATGGTGTAGATGACATCGTATGTCAGTACCTCAGCGTCGCCGATAGCAGACAATGGGAGCGTTGAGTACTGATTTAAAAGCAATGAAATGGTCAGCCGGGTAAACCGTTGCCCAACTCACCGTGTTGAGCGCAGTCTGGTTCCGCACGCCAGAGCGTCGCGAAGCTCACAACGACGGGTCTGGCGAACGGCGAGAAAGCGCTTTTCTTCGGTCGCGCGAACTGGCGGTCTTCCGCATTCTTCAGCTGAAGGTCTCAGTGGATGTAAATAAACGGGTCTTAGCCTATCGAGACCTGAGTACTGTCGGCTGCCGCCCGGTACAGAGCAAGGCACACGGAGCTGTCAGCACGCCAGAAGGCAACGCCGCCGGGATAGGATTAGTCTCGCTCGAGTCCGTGTCAAAGGCTCTTGTCAATGGATCGCGTGACTGTCATCCTGATTCCAGCTCGGTGACTGACGCGATTGGACGCTCGGGGGCCCCACCTCGCTACGCGACGGAGAGTGTTAAAACGAGGACTATTCGCTGTCTCAGTCCAATTGGTCGCCATGCATGGCCTATCCTCGTGGAATTGTCTCTCTATGCCATTCATGATGCACGGTCGATGCGCTGGCTGGAGAGAATCGCGTGGTGGTGGATCAAGCAAACACAAACAATTGTAGAGATGGCGCTCGTGTGATGATGAGACAGCCCGTTGCTCCTCTTCATGAGAGCAGCGGGAGTCGTGTATTCATGAAGATTAGTACAGTAATACTGTACTGATTGAACTCCATACCTACAGTTTGGAGTTGGTCACAAGGGGTCTTGCAATTCCATTGAAGCCAGGTCTTTTAAATGTTGGAGGGCCAGGCTTCAACGGAGGAACTGATGCTCACCGGGGCTGAATGATCCATGCTTGGGTCAGCGACAGAAGACTCGATTATTAGGGATCTCGCACGACCACTCGACAGCACCGAGGCGACTCAGCAAAGCCAAAGATGCGCCCCACGACGAGCCCGTCGAGTTCTCGGAGCAGCGTGGGACTTATAACATCTCCACGCGAGACCACGACGCTCAGAAACGCTACTTTCCGCCGACTCAGAAGCGTTGCCCGGTCGATCTTGCGCAGTCGCCTCCGAAGCGAGCTCGGCTCCGCCGACACCAACTCCAGATACTGCAGCTTCCGATTTGATCGAAGCATCGTGATGACCGCTTCGACAAGCACATCGTTCCCATGAGGAACAGAGATCGAAAGTTCGTCAAGAACATGCGCAACTCGAGCAGTCGGGTCTGCTAGTGCTCGAACAAGCGGTAGCATATCCGAGTCTGAGTTGTGGAAAGACACCGAGCGAATGCTGCAGCGACCAGACGCATAGCTCTCTACCAGATCCGTGACAGAGAGTTGGAACGGCATACGCAGTCGAAGCACGGCGAGTTGAGGAAACGCTCGAAGCACTGTCGTGAGAACTTCGCTGTACCGAGCCACTTGATCTCCAGCGACCGCGATCTGGAGCGACAGACTGCTCATGCCACGTGGAAGATCCTTGATGACGAGCCACAGGAGACGCCGCGCGCAATCTGCGGTCTCGACCACGACGGACACGCTACAGGATCGGATCGGCCTCGTTGGAGTCGTCGCCTCTCGTGACCACGAGCTCATGGCCTGCTCAAGTTCCATCTCCAGAGCGCCAAGATCACCGGCGTTGAGTGTCTTGGAGCAATGTACGTCGACTCTCTCAAGAGATTTGTATTGTGGGTACGATGCTGACAATACGCGAGCCACGAGTGCCACGTCTGCTCCATCGTCAATATCGATCGACAGCGTCTCGACTCGATCTCCGCCAGACAGAGAGTCGAACAGACTTGAAGCATCCGAATCGCTTTTGACATGGACCGAGACTGCGAATGGAGGCTGCGTCGTGCCGTCGAGCAGCTCCACGGTCGTTCTCAGCTCGCTGTTGGTCGCCGCTGACGCCACTGTCTGAACGTTTCCAACCCGCAGCCCCATCGCGGCGACCGTGGCGATCTGGTCGAGGCCGACGCGGACAGAGACGCCTTCTGCAGGCGGTTGGAACGGCGTCGCTTCGGTCACGACACCACCGTTCGCATCCAGACTGCGTCCGTAGGCATGCTCGTACAGCATCAGCAGCACGGGCGGCTGGCTTGGCGCGTCGACCACGTTGAAAGTCAGCGGGATGCGGTAGCCATCGAGCCTCCGCGACGTGTCGAGCGCTCGGAGGCGGCGCAGCGAGGCCGCGTACTGCTCGTTGAGCGCCGTCGGCGGGTAGTCCTCGACCTGGGGCGCGCCCAGCTCGAAGCACATGGCGCTGCCGGCCTGGGCCGCCGGACACTCGATCTCCACCTCGCAGCCGAGCGTGTCGGCGTCCCACTCGCTGAGATCCAGCCACGCAGCGCCGGCCTCGTCGTGGAGCAGCCCCCACACGCGCGGATCCACGCGCAGCGCGAGCGCGACGAGCTCGAGCGCGCAGCGGATCTGCTGGAGCTGGCCGTGCACGTGGAGACCTGTGGCGAGCCGCGAGTAGGGCGACACGCGCAGCCCTCGCACGCGGCGCGCGAGCGACGAGGCGTCAGCGACGAGCCACGGATGCGTCACGGGCGCGAGCACGCGGAGCCACGGCGCGAGCGTCGTCGTCTCCATGGTGAGGCCGTGGTGGTCGGCGAGGAGATGAGATCTGGTGAGACGGGGCAGAGGAGGAGGACGAGGAGATCTCGACGGTTTGGTCGGTCGAGATCGTCGAGAAAGGCGCGTTTTGGACAGATCCGAGGCGAGACTTGATATGATATCGAGTGTTGAGATCAAGTTGCTGCTCGCTTGGTCGAGGCACAACGGTTAAGGCCAACGCTCTCCATGTGCTTGTTGCGTATCTGGCGATCGATTTGTTACGAGTTACGTCAGCCCATTTGGCCAGGAGATCGACGCATACCGTATAAATACATGTAGAATGTCCAGTGCTGTGTGTGCACTAATCACACCCATCGAAGACTGACGGCGAGCTCGGCTTCGCGCAGCCCGAGCCACCGCCTGCAGGTCTTTGTGGGCTGGGATGGATCGGATCCGTCCACCATGTTCGCTCTACCTCAGCAACCCAGAGGCGAGGCGAGAGACTACTCTTCCTTTATCGCCGACGGCAGTGGAACGCGTTCACGCAGAACTCGGCCTACTTCGGCACGAGCCGCGACCTCCAGGCCATGCAGAACTACGCCACACGCGTCGTCGACGCGCTGCGAGCACCAGCACGAGGGTAAACGCGGACTTGAGCTGGAGTTGGTTTCGAAAGATGACTATGACATTGACTTTTATGGTTCGGCGATCGCGTTCACGTGTATAGCACCTGGTTCCAGTCGCGCCTGTCGCACTTAAAACTCTCAAAAACCACAACTCGCTTGCATACTCCGACAAATCCAAACACTTGGGCGACAACCTCGGGCGACATGCCTGGTATCGAGCCCAAAGCGGCTCGTTTTCGCTGGTCGTCAACTCGTATCCCAGACTGCTGCAAGCGGCTCGCAAGAGGGCCGCAAAAAATGGAGTCCTCGACGCCTGCTATACGTAAAAACGCCAACGTTCGATTCGCTTTAACAATTTCTTCCAGCGCACCGATGTGCGCTTTTGGAAGTAAAATCGGTGGATGAAATTCAAACGAGATTTCTTTCAAGGTCTGCCTGGCGGGAAGGTTGGCTATACGCCGATTACAACTCAGTCGCCGCCTGTTTAGCCCCACTGAGACGGCTGCAGGCGTCCAGATTGGGTAGGCTGGATCCACACGCACTTCTTGGCAGCACCCCATGTTCTGATGATATCCTGCTTGATGAAAATGGCCGCCCAGCCGGCAAAGATGATTTCAATAACTTCTGCACCCTCTCGGACCGCTTCAAAGACGTTCTCGAACTTGAATGGATCGGGACGACGCAAGTCCGTTTTCCACCATTGCGCGACCACTTCCCCTTGCCAGACAAAGCTGCTCGTGGGTTCCGCAAACTATGTGATGCACTTGTCTTCAACTATCCTGGCATCTTAGAAGCTCCGGCTCAACCAGACGACATGGTCCTCCGGCCCGCGAGCCTGGATATATGGCGCTTAAAACAGGATGGCGATGCCTTCGAGCTCGAATGGAACCCTGTAGATGATCTCCGCATCCCGATTGGCAGAGTAACGCCGACCAGTGAAGCATCAGCAATAGCTCGGCGCCACCTACGCGATCCAACCGTTCGATTCGACAGGCACCCGTGGCTGGACGAGCCTCGAGGTATTTGGAGCGAGGCACAAGCCCTCACCTCACAATCTGCCAAGACCTTATTGCTCGCCCCCGCCAAGGCCAAATCAGACAAGGAACACAAAGGGCGACGCAACTGCTGGCAGGAGCAGGACCCAGTGATCGCGGATGCGCTGGACCATCTCACCTGGAAAGAAATAGCGACCATACCAGGTGCGATCGATTCGCAACGAACCCTACTGGCACGCCTCAAAGGGAACCGGCTCAGCTTGTGGGACCGGACTCAACAAAGGGTCGGATGCCCACACTGCATCAACCACGGCACAGACACAAAGAACACCGCCCACGTCTTTTGGGAGTGCCCGAAGGCACAGCTGGTATGGAATAATCTTCTGACACACTGGACACACCTCTGGTCGCACGACGCCTAGCCAACGCTCGACGCAAGCAAAGTTGACATTTTTTCTCTTCGATTAACAGCTATCCCGGACCTCCTCTGGACTCACCCCGAGATGCAGCGATTGCCTTTGCCGTCACCGGATGCAGTCATCGCCACGCACGCAGCGGTGTGCGCAGCTTGGAGACAACATGTCCTCGTCAGCCTCCAGATAATTTGGAACTGGCGGACCTCAGGCGATCATCCTGACCAGATCTGGAATACGGAGCATATACGGGGGCTTCTACACACGCGTTTAATGGCGTCGCTCGGTGACTTACGATGGCGTCGAACCGCACACAGCGCAGCCACGCCGCACACAGCAGCAGCTCTCGACATCCTCAGACATCCGCAGTGGAGACAAGACGAGTCTTTACCTGACCTTGCATTGGTACCAGGAGACACGCGCTACCTTCTTTCCTTCGACGGCGGCTCACGCGGAAACCCTGGGCCTGGGGGCTCAGGAGCAGTAATTGCACGCGTTACCGATGAAGCTACCCACGCAACGGTTGTGTACACAGCAGCAATGTCCCACGCCGCGCGGACGACCACAAATAACCAAGCAGAGTACAGGGGCCTCGTCACCGGCTTGACCGCAGCCACCCAGTTTCAATGGACGCCACTAGAGGTGGTCGGCGATAGTATGCTCATTATCCAGCAAATGAAGAGGTACACGGCACCTCAGAACCGGAGACTTCAGCGCTCGTATGCAGTCGCTCGACGCTTAGCGGACATCCTCGGCGTCCGCACTTGGAAGCATCATCCGCGAGCAGCCAACCGAATGGCAGACGCAGCGGCCAACCTCGCCATGGACGAGGAACGTAGCAGTCAAGTTCTTCACCCAACTCACCGACCAGAGCACAAGCAAATTGCTGCGCTACTTAGCAGCGACATTGCGTATTACAGAATAGGACTTCAATCCTAACCAGGCGCTTCACGCCGGCTATAGGTTTCTAGACGAGTAAACCAATAGACCTCACATTGATGATGATGATCTTTCAAGGTCTGCGCGAGCTTGGTCGTCGGGTCCGCTAGATCGGCGAGTAGAGCGAAAGGAAAGTCTCTCACAACCCCAAGATCGAGGATCCGCGCGCAACAGCTGCCACTTGCGTATGCAGCGAGAAGATGTGACAGTGAGTCCAAAGTGGTGGCTCCGAGTCGCAGTTTCAACAAACTTGGGAATGCCCGTAGCACTCTGTCAAGCTGAGCGGCCTCGAGGGAAACATATGACTTGAATCTATAGAGGCCAGTACCGTTAGTTTTCTTCAGTCCAAATGTCAGTTCCTTTAACTTGCGTGGCAACAAGAACAAGCTCTGCAAAATCAGCTCAGCTGCTCGATCTTCGTTGGCCAACACACGCAGTCGCATGACCTCCAGCTTCGGTGGCGGTATTCTTCCTTGTATAAGACTCGGTGCCTCTGGGTCATCAATGAACTCAAGCTCGGTCTCTTCAACAGGCAAGGTTCCACCGCTTGGCAATGCGATGCAGAAGAAATCTTTGCCAAGTGACTGGCCCTTCAGCACGGGGAAAACGGCATCTGGAGGCAGCAGCTCGCCATCTACTTGACGCTCTTTTCGAAGACGCGCAAGAACCGGGCGCTTGAGTTCGAGTGCTTCCGTGGCCTCCTCAATCCAATCGGTTTGAGTTGTATCGGCCACCAACTCCACGACCTTGAGTTGCGACAGCCGATCGCCGTTAAGGAGTGCCACTTCCACAAGCATGGAGAGGTTTTCGATGTCGTGGAGTTTCAGTAAAAGCTTCTGGATGAATCGCCCAAACCACAGCGCTGAGTACAAGTGAAAAACGTCATCGATACGCTCGATGCGCATGCCGACTTCGACCATAGAACCAGCGGCCGCCGTGTGAACGAGCTTGATCAGTTCAACTAGCATACGGTTAGTGAACTTCGATGTTGTGCGCGTATCGAGCTCTGGAACTTGCACACCGACAGCGAGCAACTGTCGAATATGAGTGACTGGGTCTACATGCTCGCTTTCGGAAGTGAAAATGATTTGCTCCACGCTGTCCGGGTGGACTTGAATCGGGCCATAAACGGACTGCGGGATCTCACGAATAATCTCCAGCGGATCCGAGGTCGCTGTTGGTATCACGGTCACCGGGATGCGAAATGCTTTCAGCCTGTCGTCTGTCGCCCTGACATGTCTCGTGGTCTGACTCTTTATATCTGATCTGAGTCTCGCCTGCAACATGGTCAAGTGGGTGACGTGCGGTCTGGTGGGCCAATCAGAAGGCCCGAGGCATATGGGGCGCGTGCCAGTGTGTGCAGAGGGGATCCGAGGTCGTGGGATTGCGAGTTCAGTGTGTTGTGAGCCGCCGGGCACTCAGCTGTGGGGCGCGTGTCCGCGATGTGGACGCCTGAACGGCCACGCTGCTACGGGTTTGATTGGGCCAGTCCACGTGGTCGCGTAAGCTCGGTTGTGCGGGATAAGTCTTTGTCGAGGTGGCCCAGGGGGGCACTCATTTATATGGATGGACCAAGAGGACTAGGAGCACAAGCCAGTGGAGTAGGAGCTCATAGGTTTGTCGTCGCTATATTCTCTCATTAATAAATCTGCTCTCAAGCAAGCAACTCCGGATAGAAGCGACAAAGTCGACTTTGCGCGTGGGCGCTTGTGGTGGTCGTACTGCAAGTGACTGCGGGTTTGTTGATCAAAGGCGAAGTCGGGTTTCGGTAGTGAGACCCGCAGCGGCGCACTCGGCAGTGGGTGCGACGATGGACCACGACGTTGATGTTGAGATGGCGGCCGCGCAGCCAGTGTACGAGGTTATCGCGGCGCCAATTCTCACGTCGTGGGAGCATGCGGCGCTGGTCACATGGCGACGTGACCGCGTCCGCTACGAGAACAAAATCCGTCAACGCTGTGCCGTGACGGGTGAGCAGTACTCCAAGGTCGCAACGACGGTGAAACACTCCATTGTTCCATCGGTATTGGACAACCTGTGCTGCTGCGTGCTGTGTATCGACGTGGAAGAAGTGACGGAAGAAGACCTTATCGCACTTATTGACACTCGATGCCGCTCGTTGAAGAATGACTATGTCCCCGATTTGAAGGTGCTTTTTGCTGAGCTCCTCCGCATGGACATGTCAATCGATGATGTGGAAGCCCGTGTCTTCAAATACTTTCAAGACTTCAACCGCATTGTGAACGAGCATGGTTTGCAAGGCATGGTGGGTCGATCCATACACGATAAGGCGCGCATGAAGACTCGGTGTGCCATCTTGGTGGAGAACCTACAGCCACCGATACTCAAGGCAAAAATTGAGCGACTCGTGTCATTCGAGCAACGTGAGTGTCGAGTTGACGACATCAAACTCTTTGGGCTGATTATCGAGCATGCAAAGCTCCAACACCAGTTTCATATGCAGATGATGGAGTTACGTAACCCCCGTCCCGCTCGAGGTGCAGCAGTTGTTCACTCGGTGATTGGTGGTGGGCGTCAGGTGGACGCGAAGGAACGCAAGCCGCAAGTCAAGGACGCAAAGTCAAAGGCGGCGTTTCCACCTGGCGCTGCAAAGGCTCCGGCCACGAAACCACCGCCCCAAGATGGCTGTCTCGCGTGTGGCGGGGCGCACTGGCTTCGTGAGTGTCCCCTGCCGGACGAGAAGAAGGCGGAAGCGCGTGCGAAGCTCAAGTCGGCACGCGATTAACGTAACCAGCGCGTCATGCGCTCGGGTGTCGGCGAACACGGTCTCGTTGAAGGAATGGTTCAATTGGGTGGTGTGCTGGAGGCCAATTATGTGGTGGACTCGGGTGCCGACAGAACAATTATCCCTGTTGGTGTGGTCGAGTGTCTTCGTGATATTGACCGATCGATCGTGGTCGAACCATTGGATGTGCCAATCTCTGTTGAGGTTGCCGATGGCCGCAATATAATGTGCGATGCGGGTGTATGTGGGCATGAGGCTCATGACGGCGGCAGGGACGGTAAATGTCCCTCGTGTGCAGTGTCTCATTATGCCAGGTGATGGCAGCGATGTTCTCATTGGTAATGACCTGATGGTTTCCCTCGGTATTGATGTCAAGCGTATGTTCGAGCAATTGGCCACAACCCCAGCCGTCGAGGATGATGCTAACACTTTTCCGTACCCCGAGGAGGATTTGCCCGCAGTGTCTGAGGTAACCAGCATTCTCGACGCTCAAGTCACAAACGCGCTGGGCGCTGGGCTTAATCCCCAACACGCTGACGAGCTGCGCACGATTCTGACCGAGTATGGGGACACGTGGAGGACCGAACTTGGGCCGGATCCGCCAGCGCGACTCGAACCGTTGCGCATCGAGCTCAAGCCAGACGCTGTGCCGTATCGTGCTAAGCCAAGGCGATACGCGCCGCTTCAAAGTGATTTCATGCGTCGATACACGAGCCAGCTCGAGGCGTATGGGTACATCAAGCGCAACAACATGTCGCGATGGGCCAGTCCTTGCTACCCTGTACGCAAGCCCGGCCCGGGCGTGGAATTTCGAATGACGACGGACTACCGAATAGTGAACCGTATGACGGTGCCTATCGCCGGGACGATGCCCAATCTCAACGTCGTTATGCCGCAAGTCAGTGGTAGCCGCGTGTTTGCCGTTTTGATCTTATGAAAGGCTTCTGGCAGCTTGGGCTGCACCCTGAGTCTCAAGAGGTGCTGTCTATCATGACCGATGATGGTATTTTTACCCCAACGCGTGTTCCTCAAGGCGCTCGTGACAGTGCACTTCATTTCCAGGCGCAGCTCCAGACTGCACTTGCGCCACTTCAGGGACGGTGCCTCGTGTGGGTCGACGACATCATCCTTTTTGGCCCCGATGATGTGTCGTTTTTGGCCGCACTGCGTGAGTTCTTCGAGCTCATTCGTACCCATGATCTCAAGCTAAACGCAAAAAAGAGTCAAGTGTACTGCAGGGAGATCAAATGGTGCGGTAAGATCGTGTCAGGGGCTGAGGTGCGCCATGATCCAGAGCGCCTGTCCGGTCTCAGCAACATGCCGTTGCCCAAGACTGTTCAAGAACTCCAACACTTTGTTTGCGCAGTCGGGTGGCTTCGTGACTCACTCCCGGATTACGCACGTATCTCTCTTCCGCTGCGTATCAAACTCGATGGATTGATTAAGGCGGCAGGTCGACGCAACAAGAACGCATTGAAGATGGCAGTCACGTGGACTGCGGCGGAGGTGCGCTGCTTCAATGACATCAAGGCTCTTGTAGCAAGTGCTGTGCCGTTAGAATTCCCATCGGACGTCGGCGACGTTTGTCTATTCACTGATGCGTCCATGGAGGGCTGGAGCATCATCGTGACTCAAGTCGATGAATGGAAGCCGGACACACCAGTGCATGAGCAACAACACCGCCTCCTCGTTTGCAAAGGCGGAACGTTCAGCGGTGCCGAGTTGAACTGGTCCACGATCGAAAAAGAAGCATTTCCGATTGTCAAAGCGTGTACCGAACTTGAGTATATATTACTCCGCGAGTCCGGGTTCAAGATGTTTTGTGACCATCGAAACCTGATCTACATCTTTTCTCCTGAAGCTGAGTTGAAACAACATGTCAAAGACAAGCTACAACGTTGGGCGATGCGCATTGTGGGTCTAAACTATACAATCGAACACATCGAAGGTTCGAACAACTTGTGGGCGGACATTTTGTCCCGTTGGGCGACGCCAAGCCCTCCACGCGCCCTTGCAGTCCGTACTCGCAGTCAGAGAAGTGATCCAGTGCTAAGTCCCTTGCGCCCGTTGGATGATGACGATTTCATCTTCCCGTCGGCAGAGGAAGTGGTACGTGCCCAGCAGACGCACCGCCGACTCCTTCGTGATGGTGGTGTTGAGTATTCCGATGTTGAAGGAGTGATTATCGTTGATGGTAAGATGTGGGTGCCGTCGAGGGCCACGAACCTACTCCAACGCCTATTCATCGTCTCACACTGTGGTGGCCATGGGCATCGTGGAGTTGATGCCATGGTACAAACGTTGTCCGAGCGTTTCTTCGTCGAAAAGCTGGAGGCCAAGGCCCAGGAATTCGTCCGTCGTTGCCTACTTTGTAAACATGTGAAAGGCCCGAGGATCATTCAGCGCCCATGGGGCCCGACGTTTACGGCGACTGAAAGAAATGAAGGACTACACTGGGATTATCTCTACCTTGGAGATGGCTACGGAGAGAACTCCTATGTGCTTGTCATGAAAGACTCTCTGACACACTTTTGTGAGCTGTTTCCAAGTGGTCCACCGAGTAGTATGGTGTCTGCGGAGGGACTGGTCGAATGGTACAAGCGCTACGGGAGCCCTAAGATCCTTATATCCGACCAGGGTTCTCATTTCCGCAATCAAACGATTGATCGTCTGTGTGCTATGTTGAAGACTGAGCGCCAATTCTCCCCAGTGTACGCTCCATGGATAAATGGAACAGTTGAGCGACTCAACAAAGATCTGCTTCAAGTGCTCCGCGTGCTTCTCCTCGAGTATCGCTTAGACACAACGCAATGGCCGTATCTGTTACCGGTTATCCAAGCATGTTTGAACCACACTCCGGCTGAGCCACTGGGAGGGTACGCACCAATGGAACTTTTCCTTGCCTTACCCAAGCCCAGTTCGCTCGATAGTATTGTGGTTGCCGATGGTGGGGTGGTGCAGTTCGTGAAAGTGGACCTCGAAAAAGTCAACGAGTGGCTTGACACTACACGTCGCAGCTTGCATGGCCTTCACCGCGACGTCGTGGACAAGAAGGAATGGAAGCGCCTACAAGAGATGGCTTCGAAACGCGCAACGGTTTGCAACTTTGATACTGGTGATTATGTTCTATGGTCACGTGTGGATGAGCGACTTCCCAACGGCAAGCTTCTTTCTACGTGGCTCGGTCCGTTCAAGATCATCGAGACACGCGAACATTCGTTCATGATCGAGCATGTATTGTCCAAGGCCACGTACGAGGTACACGGTTCTCGACTTAAGTATTACCATGATCCGTCACTAGGTGTGACGGAAGAGCTACGCGAGTTTGTCTCGGAACAGGGGATCGAGCTTGGTGTTGAGTCGATTGAGGGCTACCGCTTCAATAATGATGCCAACCGCTGGGAACTAAGTATCAAGTGGGTTGGCCTACAGGACATCGAGAACTCTTGGGAGGGCCTAACTGGCTTACTCGACTCCATGCCAACCCGTACTCGCGAGTATGTGCGGTCTACCGGTGATCCAGATCTCATTTCGGCGGTGTTCGATTAAGCGGACAAGATCAGTGGGGCGCTGTCGTCTGTCGCCCTGACATGTCTCGTGGTCTGACTCTTTATATCTGATCTGAGTCTCGCCTGCAACATGGTCAAGTGGGTGACGTGCGGTCTGGTGGGCCAATCAGAAGGCCCGAGGCATATGGGGCGCGTGCCAGTGTGTGCAGAGGGGATCCGAGGTCGTGGGATTGCGAGTTCAGTGTGTTGTGAGCCGCCGGGCACTCAGCTGTGGGGCGCGTGTCCGCGATGTGGACGCCTGAACGGCCGCGCTGCTACGGGTTTGATTGGGCCAGTCCACGTGGTCGCGTAAGCTCGGTTGTGCGGGATAAGTCTTTGTCGAGGTGGCCCAGGGGGGCACTCGTTTATATGGATGGACTTGTGATTAGCACTAGTCTCACAAGTCTTGACTGGGTCCTGGGATGCACAGAGGAACCGCTCTTTGGCGGCCGACAAGTTCTCTCTCCCTTCCTTCCTTGGGGGCGAAAACCAGAGTCTTACATTTGAGTGACCGAAGCCACGGTTATCTAATACTAATATGTCTTTTAGGATACAGCCCCAACTGTTCCTCAGTACCGTAATACCTCTCTTGGAGGAAACCGGACTGTGCTACCGGTGGTAAACCTGCGAAGGCAGGGGAAACCCACCGGGCGTGAGACGTGGGAGCACACCCGCTTGGTGTGCTCCATACTTGTGTCTGGGGTGGCGATTCCACTCCATTCACAAGTGCCTCACTAGTGGAGAACCTCCGCCAGACACAACTCCGTAATCACCGTCCGATTGACGAGATTTTAGAGTGTGTTAGCTAGGGCAAAACTCCACAATAAAGTAACCGATTGTTACTTCCTTGATGTCTTCTTGTTTCTTCCTGTGTCGATCCACTCATCGCGAGACGTAATTCCCAAGAGGTCGCAGAGCTTGACAAACTTCTGAGGGCCGATTGCCTTGGTCAGCGCATCCGCTGCCATCTCAGTGGTAGGACAATATTCCAATTGAATATATCCTCCTTGGTTTCGTTCTTGAACGAAGAAGAATCGGATGTCGATGTGTTTGCATCGTCCGTGATGCTCAGGATTTCTCGCAACTTTGATGGTTGACTGATTGTCCTCGTATATCACCGTTCCATGCGTTTGTTTGAAGCCAAGTTCTTCAAGTAGTGATTGCAGGTACAGTACTTCTTGAACTGTACTCGACAATGCCACGTACTCAGCCTCCGTAGTTGATAGCGTCACGAGTTTCTGGAGTGAGCTCCGCCATGAGATGGGGAGGTTCCGAACAGGTACGTGACGAACCCTGAAACCGATCGTTTCGTGTCCGCACAGTTACCATAGTCTGCGTCGCTGTAAGCCGATAATATATCGTCCATGTTGTGCTCGTTGATGTTGTTCCTTCCCAGCACAATCCCATGCTGGCGCGTCTCGTTTAGATACTTCAGCCCTCTTTGTACAGCTCTCCAGTGAGTCATGCCTGGGCTTTTCAAGTACCTGCTAACCTGACGAACGAGGCCAGCGAGATCTGGCCTTGTTCCCATCATCAGGTACATGAAGCTTCCCACTGCTTCGCGATATGGGATGCTGTTCATCTCGTCCATCTCCTCCTTAGTCGTTGGCATCTGCGCTGCAGATAGCTGCTGCCCCGGCTTTTGTGGCGATCCCACTGGCCGACTGTCCTGCATGTTGAATCGATGTAACACCTTAGTACAGTACTGCTCTTGGTGGAGAAAGAGACTCCGCCGATTGCGGTCTCTTTCGATGTGCCACCCCAGCAAGTACTTCACCGGTGCCATGTCCGACATTTGAAACCGTTTCTTGAGTGAGTCCTTGAAGTCCTGCACCAATCGCAGGGGACTTCCCATGATCATGAGATCATCAACATAGACGCTGACTACACAAGTCCCATCATGTGTAGTCTTGATGAAGACACAATAGTCTTTCACCCATCGTCTGAATCCGCATTCGATCATGAACTCTTGAAATGTGTGATACCAGACACGCGGTGCCTGCTTGAGTCCGTAAAGACTCTTCTCGAGTTTGCACACCAAGTGCTCTTGCCCTTTTCGTACGTAGCCTTCTGGCTGCTGCATATATATCTCCTCGTCTAGATAGCCATTGAGGAACGCAGTCTTCACGTCCATCTGCTCGATCTCCCAGTCGAGTGCGGCTGCGATGGCCAGTAGAAGTCGTAAGACTTCCATGCGCACAACTGGAGAAAATATCTCGTTGTAGTCGATTCCATATCTCTGTAGGAATCCTTTGATGACTAATCGTGCTTTGAATCTGTCGATGGATCCATCAGCTGTCCTCTTGATCACAAAGACCCAGCGGTTTCTCAATGCTTTCCGCCCGATTGGCAGTGGCACGAGTCTCCATGTCTTGTTCTCGATCAATGATTCGTATTCGCTGTCAGTGGCCCGATTCCACTCACGCGCGTACTCTGAGTTAATCGCCTCGCGATAACTCCGTGGCTCTTCCACGAATTTGATGGCTAGCATCGCATATATGAACGCCTCCCCCTCTGGATCGTTCTTCTCATCCAGTGGTGAGATGTTTTCAGCACTGGCATCGATACCATGCCGAAGTGGGTGTTCGAATATTTGAGCTAAGTCTCTGTCCGATTGACAAGACTGCTTGGTTTCTGTCCGATTGACTAGGCTTAATTGGGACTCCCATGTCCTGTTCGCCAATCTTTGTCGTCTTCGCCGTTTCTTGGATGTTCTTAGTTCATCGTTCCCTTCGCCTTCCCATGGAGCCGCGACCTCTGAGTGTGCGATCAAGGCTGATGTTGCCAAAATCGCCGGTACGCTATCAGGACATGGCCTTGTATTGACCGTAGACGGCATGACTACCGGCGCTTGATGGCCGATCGGTTGTCCTCATGTGTGCTGGTCAATCCAGGGTTGGTTACTGAGAATATCCCCGCCCTTGCCTTCTTGATTATATGCTCGATAGAGTCGAGGTACTCCAATGTACTTCGCTCTCGGTCCACCAGCGCCCTCGCGCTCAGAGCAATGTCTGGTCCTCTGTACGGTGGATGACCATGCCCCTCATGGTCTTCATCAGCGAAACGCACTTGCTTTCGGTAGGGCGTCCCTCCAAACCGAACTCGCGCAAGTTCCTCTAGCGGATCGTACTGATTCTTTTTGAGGATGGGCCGTGCCGCCTTCTGAGATGCTGCCCCTATTGCAGGTCTCTCTGCGGTTGATTCAGCCGTCCGCCCTCTTGGCGCCCTCAACTTCCCATGCACCGATCGCATGTCGAGTTCGTCGACCAGTCGCCCTTTGGCTGCAGCCCCTTGGCTCCCGGCCATTGCCTGCTGGTCTTCGACGATGCCATCCAATTGATGGACTTGCCTCCTTGAGACTTCGTCTCCCCGTTGAGACTCTTCTCTGGGAGCCTTGCCTCCAATTGGCGTGTCCCCGCTTCGCCTCTGCGACGGGACCTGTTCACCGACATTGCCGCGAACGTTCTCTGGCGACTCCGATATCGCCTTCTCGGAACGTTCGTCTACTCGACTCTCGTCGTCGTCATCGTCGCCCAACTCCATCCTATTGATGGTGTCGAGGTCGGACTGGCTTAGAGCCGGTCGCTCTTCAGCCACTGCGCACTGGTTGCACCCGCAGCGCGTCTGCTCGCCGGTGTACTTGCGCAGGATCTCGGGCGGGAAGCGCGCTGGTTTGTTCTCGATGAACACCACGTCTTTCGCCCTTATCACCTCCAAATTGGTGAGTTGAAGTAGTTTGTAGCCACCTCTGTCCGCGTTGTAACCCACGAAAATACACTTGATTGCCTTCCCATCCGTCTTCTTTCTGTGTTGCTTAGGGACGTGCCGATACGCCGTGCAACCGAAGACTCGGAAATGGGAGGTAGCAGGTACGTTTCTGTACCACCGTTCGTGGGGTGAATCCCCATCGAGAACTGCCGTCGGTGTCACGTTGATGAGTGTGACGGCCATGTAGATCGCCTCCCCGATGAGGACGACCGGATGATGGCCGTCATAGAGAAAGGCCCTCGCCTTCTCCATAATCATCCGCATACGCCGCTCTGCGATGCCATTGTCCTGCGGCGTATACACTTGTGTAAACCGCACTCGAATCCCGTACTTGGCTTTGATGATGCTCCCCAATTTTTCATTCTCTCTCGCATTGTCGGATCGCAGGAGATCCATCTCCTCGTCTGCATTCGGTATGTTGTAATAGATCCAATTGATCTTGTGTTTTGTGTCGTTTCGATACTCCTCGAAAGCATCGTATATGTCTGATTTGCTCTTCATGAGCTTCACAAACACGTATCGGGTATACTCGTCAACAAATATGACGAAGTACCGACACCCACTGAAAGTTGACACAGGCAGGACACCGATATCACTGTGTGTAACTTCCCCTGGCCATCTGGCCTTTCTCACTGCCTTTCGTGAGTAGGAGAGGCGGGACAGTTTTGCAAAGGTGCATGATTCGCATACAAACGAGTCTATTAGGGACTTAGAGAATGGCCTCTCGTCCTTCAAATAGATCTCGTAGAGCTCCTTCATTGCAGTTCGTCCCGGATGTCCTTGGCGCCTATGCCATAACATCAACTTGTCAGCACTACTCCCCGATTGAGTAGCCGTCAAAGCCCTCTCCTTACCCACAGCAGGCAACACGTACAGACCCATTTGGTCCGATACTGGCGCATACGCCGAGTATCCGTGTTCCTTGTGAGTGATGAGACACTCGTCATCGTCGAATTCGATGCGCATGCCGTCTTTCTGTACGGCCTTGCGCAGAGACAGTAGTTTGAATTTAAATTCGGGAACGTATATCACGTCCTCGAGGTAGAGCGTCTTCGGGCGCCCCTCAGTGTCCTCAATCGATAGTCGCACTGTCCCCTTGCCGACGCTCCGATGCGTCGTGGCACCACACTCCACGATGCCCATAACTGGAGTGTAAGAGGTGGAGATGGTGCGGTCCTTCGTCATGTGGGCGGACGCGCCTGAGTCGACGATCCACTCCGTATCAGCGGACAGGGTCGCCACGGAAGCAGATGCGACGGCCATCAGTGCTGTCTCCTTCCCGAACATCGACTTCTCCGCTGCAGAGAGCTCACCTCCCATTGGTGGCGTCATCTGCCCTTCTTCCGCGCCTTCTCCCACCGAAATGTCCTGTTGACAATTCTGTGATGGTACGATCGGGCCATCAACGGTCGGTGTGGTTATTTTCGAAACGTCCACATTAGTAGGTTCGGCCGTTGGTGTAGGTATATCGGCAACCGAGGACACCGATTGTCCAGGTTTGGGCTCACCTTTGTGAGCCCCGACCGACTCATCCACCATGGCAGTCGTAGAGGTAAGTGGTGTCCCCCATCGGACCCAGCTCCTCACCATCAGACTCATCACTGTACCCATCCAGTGGTGAGTCGCCTTGCATATAGATCCCGTGGCCGTAGTGGTAGTAGTCGCCCTTGCGTGGGCGGCGCCAGATCTCGTCGGTGCCTGTGAAGGCCAGGCGCACGAGACCACGCTTCTTGATTTCAGCATCCGTCGGGGTTCGACCGCGGATCTCCACACCGAAATTCTTGATTCGCTCGTTCTCAACATGCGCTTGCTTCAAGCGCTCAACCTTATCCACCTTTTGCTTCTTGGTGTTCGCCGATTGCGAGACCAATTTAGGTTGTTGAGAATGGCGGGAGTCGCCCCTAGTAGTGCGCGCATTCTGTGCCGACTGAGGCGGCGGTCGCTTCTTCGCATCGTATCTCTCGTGGTCGTGAGCACGACTTGTGCGATGAGCCTCACTGGCTCTGCGATCTCCCCGCTCTCCTTGTTGGCTACGGCTTCTCTGGTCTCCTTCGCGCCAATCGCGCTCATGGAATCCACCACCGTATACGCCACCAGCGGAACCCCGATTGTTCTGCTGGGCGTGGGAGTATTGACCATCAGCCCAATGATTCCGCTGTTCGTAATGACGTTCCTGACGTTCCTGATCTCTGGGGGTGTATGCCTCACTGGGTCCGTAACGTCGGAGGTCGTCCGGTTTCCCTTGTTGAGGTCCCCGCGAGATATCAGTTGGTCGAGGTTGCACTGGCCAATTGCCGTGGCCTCTCCAACCAAAATCAGGAGTGTTGAAGTTGGGACTCGGATGCAAAACGCCCAATCGGTGTTCGCCCAAATCGTCACCTCGCCTTGGTCCTTGTTCTTGCGCTCGAGCAAAAAGCGCATGCTGAGTTCTCTCATCTTTCGGTGAGAATGATGATCTCCTGTCCGGAGATCGAGATCTTCTCGGAGATCCGTAGCGTCTCCCGCGTTCACGACTCCGATTGTCGCGATTACGCTCTGGGGATCGACTACGACCTCGTGATCGCGCGTAATCACGCTGTTCGCGCGGTGGTGAGTGACCGCGAGCCTGGCGCGGATCGTCATTTCCATAACGGCGACCTTCACGCTGAAGTTTCTGCGCAACCTCTGCGGCAGACTTCGCGGCTGCGTCCCTGATCAGGGCGTCCAATTCGTCCCGAGTCAGTGTCACTTTGTTAGGAGTAGACTTCAGAGACCTTTTCTCTTTGTCCTTTCTGGCTTTCTCGGCGTCCCTCACCGCCTTCTCCTCGCGCCACTTTTCCACATTCGCTTGCCGCTTTGCTTTGTCCTCTTGAGAAAGCTGCGAGCATTCCAGCGCAGTGTGGCCTTGGAGGTGGCACACAAAACAACCCCGCTTGGGTTTTTTGTTCGACGAGGGCGGCCCACCACCGATTGTGGTTGCCGCAAGAGCCGTCTCCTTTTTCGGTGTAATTGAATTAATTTCAACCTTTTGTCTTTCGACTAATGATCGCAGCACCGAGTACTGTAGCACTGTCTCTTGGCCGTACCAGGATTGGATGCGACCGCCCCATTCGGTCGGCAACTTCTCCCGTAGCATCATAGATCGCGCCTTATCAGAGTGCTTGGTGCCAGTGACCGACTCGTAACGATTTACGAGGACGTCAAACTTGGCAACAAAGACGGCCGGGTCGTCCCCCAACTTCATTTTGAAATTGCTTAATTCATGCTGCAGAGCAGCATGATCAAGAGCATCGTCCTTTCCATAGCGATCGTTAAGTAATTTCCAAGCGTCAAATGGCCGTTTGCCATTAACTAATATATGGAGATCACTCGCGAGGCACTCCCGGATTATGTAGGCCACCCTACTCATCTCCTGGAGCGCCGCGACCGAGATCACGCGCGCACCGTCCGATTGACGGCGGCCGTGCTGGTCTTCGCGTTGAAGACGGACTTCACCGTCCTCCTTGTCGTCCTTTTCCTCCCCGAACCCCCCTCCTGCTCGAGCACCACCGATAGTGCTCGGCGGAACGACAGGGGCCTCCGCCGCGCGGATCGGGGGATGGACAATTCCATCCCGAAGGATGAACGTCTGGGTCCCGTCGTAATCCTCAACTTTGAGGTAGCCGATGAGCGGCGGCGACAGGGACTGCAGGTAAAGCTCGATCTTGTCCCTGGCTTCTGGCCACTGGTCGGAGTCGCCAGCGAACTTGATGTTCGGGACCTTATCGGGGTAGCTTGGGCTCATAACCACTTGTGATTAGCACTAGTCTCACAAGTCTTGACTGGGTCCTGGGATGCACAGAGGAACCGCTCTTTGGAGGCCGACAAGTTCTCTCTCCCTTCCTTCCTTGGGGGCGAAAACCAGAGTCTTACATTTGAGTGACCGAAGCCACGGTTATCTAATACTAATATGTCTTTTAGGATACAGCCCCAACTGTTCCTCAGTACCGTAATACCTCTCTTGGAGGAAACCGGACTGTGCTACCGGTGGTAAACCTGCGAAGGCAGGGGAAACCCACCGGGCGTGAGACGTGGGAGCACACCCGCTTGGTGTGCTCCATACTTGTGTCTGGGGTGGCGATTCCACTCCATTCACAAGTGATTGGGCCAGTCCACGTGGTCGCGTGAGCTCGGTTGTGCGGGATAAGTCTTTGTCGAGGTGGCCCAGGGGGGCACTCGTTTATATGGATGGACCAAGAGGACTAGGAGCACAAGCCAGTGGAGTAGGAGCTCATAGGTTTGTCGTCGCTATATTCTCTCATTAATAAATCTGCTCTCAAAGCAAGCAACTCCGGATAGAAGCGACACAGCCGTCCATATTTATCCATTGCACGAATTCGCGCCAAAGTCTCCTCGCACGATTGTCCCACTCGTTCAACATCGAGAGATTTCTTGAGCGGTTGGAAAAACGCAACCCCGAAGTCAATCTGTAATCGGCTGTGCCATCCCAGTTCCACCCCCAACCCAAGCTCGTGCAATTGCAACTGCGCTTCGTCCAATAATGATCCGCGCTAAAAATTCTTTAGAAGTTTCCACAATGAAGGCTCGACACGCAAGGCAAAGAGAGAGATCTCCATTGCTCGTCGGAGCAGTGGCAACAGCAACAGCCTGTCCTCCGGGAGGCTGCCGATTCCCTTCAAGTAATCGGAAGGGTAGACCCGTAGATGGCTCAAGTAAGGTGCCATGGAGAAATCGCCTTCGATCCGACGCACAAACATCTTCGCACGCGGATCTAGGCTGTGAGCGAAAAGGTCAAACCACGGGCGAACAAAGTCCCAATCGTCCATCCTCGTCGGGGAATTGAGAATTGTGCAAGGATGCTTGAGGAAGGGGGGAAGGGGGGGGGGGGGGGGGGGGTCTTTCTGAGAAGATGATTTGATTGATGGATGGATGTGAAAGTACGAGAGATTGCGTTTTTGTGGTCCTTTCTTGCGGCTTTCTCATCCTCGAGGTGGTGCACACTCCCTCTTCATTCTTGGTCACCTGCAAAATCTCCGTGAACCATGGCGACTACTCCGTCGATAAAGCTCGTGACACTCGTCGAAATCGCCGACACTGGCGGTGATAAGACTCTATTTGGTTACGCGTGGCCCGAGCTTCTGGGCACCGTCCGCGGATTCAAGCTTCGAATCCCTTACCATATCAGCTCCATTACGAACCTCTCTGACGTGACTGCCAACACGTGGCAAACCCTTGAAGCCTCTTCCGACAATTTCTACTTCATGCTTCTTCCGGGTGAACATATTGTGCGAGTCGAGCCCAACTACGACTGCGATCGCGTTTGTGCCATCCGGTTCGCCTCCACCTTCCGCGTCAGTCAATGGTACGGACAGAGCACAGGAAAATATGTGGCGTATGAGGCTCCTGAAGGCCAGATCATCAAGTCCGTCTTTGGCAAGGCTATAGAATGCGAATCAAGTGCAACTCGCTGCGTTGAGCTCGGTGTCGCTCTGATCGCGTCTCCCAGCAAGCTGTCTAGCGAGCCCGCAGAACCTATCGGTAGATTCGCGCGCTCCAACCTGCTACTCGAGCGCGAATCCGAGGTCCCCATGAGGGAGTTATTCAGCGCATCTCTGCGCGTTGTAGTGTTGCGAACGTGCCCCGTAGTCTACGACGTGGCTGTTCTCTCTCAGGATCAGTACGAAGAGCTCGTCTTACAGAAGAGTGCCATGTGCGCTGGAGACGAGAATTGGTTTGTTCTCGCCCCAACAGAAAGAATTCTGGCCGTTGGGGTGTCACTCAAATGTTCACGTACAAAGATTTCGGGATTACGCTTTCGCACGAATCTCCGATCGTCGGTCGTCTTCGGCCGGAACGGCGACGAGTTACTCTGGTTCGACTGCGAAGCGTATCCGGGATCGGTGATCTGCGGGTTCCAAGTCATGAATGACTCGACGTCAGACTTTGAAATCAAGGACATTGGTGTTATCTACAAGCTAGCTGTCGAGAACGAGCACGCGTCTCATGCTGCCTAGCGGTGTCGGATGAGCTGAATGGAGTTCGTGCTGCGCTTCAGCACAACTCCTTCACTCGAGTAATTCCTATCTTCATATCAGGCTTGGCATTTCCAATCAATCAACTTCAGGGGTTTTTTCACCCGCGCTTGACCGATGTGAGAGACAAGAGTGAAGACAGATCGCTCTTCGTCGCCTCTTGAAAAACCGACTCACATCCCGTTAATCATTACGCCGTATTTGGGACCGCCGCATCTGCGTCGCTACGGGCACGACGGTCTCTTGTAGCGCGCAGCCCAAGCAGACGCAGGAGGTTCACTCGGACTTGCTCCATGGTGAAAGTCTCTTTTAGCGTTGGGGATCTTTGAAATGAGTTGGGCATCTCCTACTATCACCAACTCTCGCAGTGTCTATGTCCTAAGATGCACATTGACGGTACTACCATATGTTAGGGTTAGGTGTAATCTGTGGTTCGAAGTGTACGTATGTGGATTTAGACAGCTGGAGAATTCTAAATATCGAGAAAGTGAACCAAGTTTGAATGAACAGTGGGACCTGTTAGCGACCGACCCTCACAAACTTTCACTAACTTTCACCAACTTTTACAAACTTTCACAAACCTTCACTAACTTTGATTTGGATTGATCACAAACTTTCACAAACTCGTACAAACTTTCACAAACCCGTACATACTTTCACAAACATCGACAAACAGTTTCTCGCCTTCGAATGAGAGCATTATCGACGGTTAGCAACGTTGTCGATATTACACTTTTCGACGTCGACAATAGTCATCTTGAAGGGGCAAGGATTGTCGAGTCAAGGAAGTACAAGTTACCCCAGTACTTGGCGCTTGCAAAGACACCAAGTGCCTTCCATACTGTTGATAACTGCGTGAATC
The DNA here is from genome assembly GCA_023091665.1 of Pythium myriotylum. Classification (NCBI taxonomy): domain Eukaryota; phylum Oomycota; class Peronosporomycetes; order Pythiales; family Pythiaceae; genus Pythium; species Pythium myriotylum. The sequence goes on along the minus strand of JALJCQ010000031.1, from coordinate 398,260 downwards.
GCAGTAAGGCTGTGATGATAGGCTGTGATTATCCAGGTGAGTGATGTGGCCACGAAGGTACTGACACCAATACCGCTTACAGTACTCTAGGAACGGATGATCATCCCCACAAAGCTTCTTCGCGGCCTCCAAGTAGATGTCGAAGTCACCTTCGGTCGGTGCCTTCGTCATCAGGGTGACCAGGTTGTGATGATGATGAAAGTTGGAGTCTATTGCGTTACGTCGGTGCGAACAGCTATAGCTAGAAATATGCATTGGGGCGCCTTGGGCGCAGGGGTCATATTTGTAGTGGAGGACCACACTTGAACTTGGAGATCTGACGCTTGAGGTAATCGATCACGTGGAAGTGGCATAGGATCACACGAGCGTGAGGAAACTCGCCAGACAGTTTGATTCGTTCGCTTGCCGGTTCCACGCGCGGGAGTATCCCAACCATGCGTGCAAATCAGCGTACGATGATAGTACACTAGACATTCATCGAAAAGGAACGGCTTCGTGTCGGCAGCTCGAGCTGACTCCACCCGCTACGCATTTCGGGTCTTGACCGAGATCGACGAGCGCTGGCGATACTCCTGGTAGGTCGTCGAACGCTTTGCCAAACGCCGCTTAATCGTCGAACTTCCCGTCGAATGGGCGGAGGCGATCAGCTATACGTACATGACGGATACGCAAGTATAAGGCGGAGTTGTTAGAGTCAACGGAACGATCAGACGCACCATTCTTCTGCTCTGCAGTTATCTCCTCCGACATCTCTTCACTCGAGCCGTCTTCCGCGCGCATGTCGTCATCTCCCTCCAGTGGAGCAGCATCGTCCGGTCTCTCCGTGGTTATCGTCTCGTAGCTTTTCTATTTGTGGCAGCCAGCGTTTGGTGGCCACCTTTTGGCGGGCAGGTCCAAATTCATATTTTTGAAAATCCGTTTTGTACGAAAGGGGTTAGGTTAACGAACAGTGGTACGAAAGTACCACTATGAAAGTTGGTGATAGCAGACACTCCCAATGAGTTGACAAAGATCTCTCAAGTGGAGAGATCTCGTGAACCCAAACTGACCAATCATTATGCATCGCAGTGAGTTCATCTAGCCAATCAATCCTATGCACCTGAGTTGCATTGAACGACGAAGCTCGCTGGCTGCATTGGGCTAGGCGTCCTCATCATGCATCGCCAGTTCTGCGTCGTTGTCCTCATCACTTCGCTTGAGCTCGCACGTCAAGTCACGGCCTCTAGCCTTCACCTCCAAGTCAGTGACCACCACCGACGTGGCATGAGGGATCGCGCTGCCAGCGACTTGAGCGACGACTATGAATCTCAGGAAGACAGCAAGCGCATCGACTGTCCGGCGGCTGGCGATCTGCTCACGAGCGTGACCAAGCCAGCGCTCACGACGGCGTGTCCGTCGCAGTGCTCGTCGTCCGATCTGTGCATGTACTTCCCGAAAAAGTTCAACGGCAAGTGCGTGACGACGTCGACTGGCTTGTGTTTCCACGGAGATTCATGCGCGTATCAGTGCGTCACAACCACTGTAGCTCAGAGAGGGTGGCTGCTGACGCTGTACGACGATGATGCCGTGCTTGACGAGGTCAACTACTGGAATTCAGATCTTGAACTCGGCTTGGAGGTCATTCCGGTGAATGCTTCGCTCGTGAGTCAGTGGGTCGGAGTGCCGGCTTTGCCGGATCAATTTCGCATTCTATTTGTGGTCGGGAATGAAGCCGCGAACGTATTGAGTGATGATGCCAAACAAGATCTCCAGGATCAGAAGTCCCTATCTCTCGGTGATATTGTCCCGTTTGAGTTTCCGCCGAAGTTCTTCGACGCGATGGCCAATGTTCAGTACTTGAGGCTTGAGAATCTCCAGTTTCCAATGCCAACAGGGAAGTCAATCAGTAGCCAGTCATTTCCTCGGCTCGATACTCTGTAAGTTGACTCGCAACCATCCAACGAAGGCAAATGAGATCCGAACCTGTTGATTGCACAGATTGCTTCGCAACACGATGCTCACCTCCTTCCCATTCACCGCAGCGTCGTTACCGGCTCTATCTGCATTGTGGGTCGCTGTCTCTCCTTTTACGGAAGCGACTAATCTAATTTGCTCTCGCTTCCTCAATTGTAGGGATCTGTCAGTCAACTCAATCACTAACATCACCCGATCAGGTCTACCGGACTCGTTGGAGTTTGTGCAAGTCGTGCATGAATTTGCGGTGTCTGTTTTGAGTTATTCACGCCTTTTGGCCACCGTAGGAATCTTTCGAGCAACTCCATATCTGCCATTCACGCTGGTATTTTCCCCGGAAACGTGACAACTGTGTGCGTATCGCCCATTGAAGGAGACATATTAGAGGATTCTGACCGATTCCGTGATTCCTCAACAGGGATCTCTCGAGTAATGGAATCAAGAAAGTTAGAAAAGGTAGTCTGCCACTTGGCTTGAACAATCTCTACCTGGACAACAACCTTCTCACTGAAATCCCTGCCGACATCATGGATATGACATCGCTCGCACAACTGTGAGTGTCCTGAATTTTTGTTATGGGAAACACCAGATACTGACTTTTACGCGTCGTGAAGCTCACTTAATGGCAACAAATTGGGCAGAATCCCGGAGAACGCTCTTCCAAACGCCAGCTTAACATCCCTCTCTATCAGCAACTGCTCTCTCCGAGGTGTGCCAAAAGCAGTCAGTTCGATGAGCTTACTGACCGAGTTGAATCTGGCATCAAACGACTTGAGTCAAAATCTCAACTTCTTGTTGCTGCCTCCAAGACTTGAAAGCCTGTGTGTTGATAACTGCAAACTGCAGAAACTGCCAGTCGGATTGCAGAATTTTCAACGTTTAGCAGACCTGTAAGTTGGTGAAAACGGCGTCCATGGAATTGTAGCTCCCTTTGACAATTTTCTGTTGTAGTAAACTTCGTAACAACCCCAAGGCAGTGCTAGATTCGGTCAGTCTCCCACCGAATGTTGAGAGCATGTACGCAGTTTGTACAGCGCTTTTTTTTCCTAGGAGATCGACTTTGACGGGCAGCATTCGGTGCAGGGACTTGAGCTACAACGCACTGGAGTGGATTCCTTCGGGCGTTAAAGATCTCACCAAGATTGTAACTATGTACGTGTACCGACTGCAAGCAAGTGTCTGCGATTGCTGATGGCCTCTAAAACAGATCGCTGAACGGGAACCCTCTGAGGAAACTCTCGCCTTCGACACTCCCTAAAGGTCTCGAGGTGCTTTACATGTCAGAGACTCTGATCCAAACGATCCGGGCGGGGACACTTCCGCAGTCGCTCATCAAGCTGTACGCTTTCCGATATGGCAGTATCGACGGCAGGAGTAAGCTGAGTGTTTCGTCGTAGACAAATCGACAATTCGACCGTGGAAGACGCACCGACTGACATTAGTTATATGCGCGGTCTCTATACTCTTTTCATCACAAACTGTCGGCTGAAAGCGATTGACGTGATAAAAGGCCTTCCGGGACTCACTGAACTGTACGGTATATGTGTATCTTTCCTGCCAGTGATTGATTTACATGTTGAAATGCTGTTGAACAGGAACTTGAGGAACAACCGACTTTCCAGCTTCTCAGGTCAATATCCTGTCCTATCATACCTCGACCTACGCGACAACTCTCTACAGTCATTCAACGTCAGCAGTGCCCCCATGCTACAAACCCTCCACATCGCTCAGAATAACCTCACTGTGTTTCCGAGCTGCGTCTTTGACATGCCTAGATTACTACTGCTCAACATGACTGGCAATCCGATCCGAAACTTCACGCCAACGGTCGAACAACTCACGATCCTATCCCGGATCTCCACCATCGTGCTGGACCAGGCGATGTTCGCGACCAGCTGCAACTCCTCCGACCTCATCGATATCCGCGGGTACAAAGTGTGCACGAACGTCACCAACTTCGAGGATCTCAAGAGCAGCTCAAGCAAGATGTCAGCTGGACTCGTTTTACTTAACGTGTGTCTTGCAATGGTGCTGGTGCTGTTTTTCATCCCGCTTTGGCGTCGTCGAAGACTCCACAAGCAGAGGCTCTGCGAGCTAGACGTGAAAACAACCAGTCTCACGAAGCATCAATCGACCGCGTCGATCTGGACTGACACTGTTCTGTTACAAAATCGACTGGACGAAGATCTGGTCAAGCGAGAGCGGCTACTTGGTAGCGGCATGTTTGGTGAGGTGTGGCTCGCGAAGTACAAGCACGAGTATTTCGCCCTAAAGCAGCTTAAGCCTTCCCATGCAGTTGTCGATCGTGAACTGATCATGCGTTTCGTGGAGGAGATCAAGTTGGTGTCAGCACTCACCCACCCGCGTGTGATCCAGTTTATTGGTGTCGTATGGACGAAAGAGAGTGACATCGCGATGATGACCGAGTACATGGAAGGTGGTGATCTGCGCACGTATCTGCACGAGAACCCGAAAGTGGACGATGGGTGGGCGGTGCAGATGGCTCAGATTGCATTGGACATTGGAGAGGCGATCGTGTACCTGCACTCGCTCGACCCGATCGTGATCCACCGCGATTTAAAGTCGCGCAACGTGTTGCTCGACAAGTCTATGCGTGTGAAGTTGAGCGACTTCGGCATCTCCCGTTACAAGCTAGACGACGGGACGATGACTGAAGCGGTGGGCACAATCCGATGGGTGGCGCCGGAGGTGTTGGCTGGGAAACAATACAACGAGCTGGTGGATATCTACTCGCTCGGTATAATTCTGGGCGAGATCGATACGCACAAACTGCCGTTTTACGACGTGAAGGACGAAAGCGGGAGCGAGCGGTTGACCGACTCGGCGATTGCGGGGTTGTTGTTGAGTGGGTCGCTGTCGTTGAGTTTTTCGGAGACGTGTCCGAGTGAGATTCGCTCTTTGGCGGAGCGATGTACGGCGTTTGATCCGGAGAACCGTCCGTCAGGGTTGCACGTCGCTCACGAGCTTCGTGGGATCATTCGTTCGATGTCACAGTTGGAGTAACTGCCGCTGCCCGAATCTTGGGTTAATTTTGTGTGTGGACCCAGTCAGCTGGGAGTAAGTGGCCGCAATGCCTCAAACCATCGCTCTGTGATGGGGTTTTGAGGCCTGGGTCCAGCTCTCGGATCAGCCAGCCACAAGCGGAGACGTCTGCTGCGACGGATTTTATACAACTCGTGCTGTAATTGTCAGTTTTGCGACTGAAATGGTGTGGTAACTGCCAAGCCACCACAACTCGACTTCGCCGTGTTCATCCAACAATATACTTCCCAGCGTTAAAATACGCTTTTAAGTTGGTCTCTGTCAACTACTTCACTACAGCAATTCTGCGTCGAGAGCACCGTCGAGATTGGGTATTGCATCGGGGACGTCGATGGCGTCACCATGCTCGTTATCGAGGGCCTCGAGCGGGCGACAAGGCCTCGGCTTCGCGATCCAAGCCATCGAACGCAGACAGACGCGTTCGCGCACTATGGACAAGAACGAAGGCGCCAAACCGAGTAAAGTCAACGTGCTCTTTCTATGACGTTATTCGTCAAGTGGTGGCCTCGATCTTGCCATACACCCTCCAAGGACCGGGGAGGCGGCTCACCGGTGAGAAAGGCGGGCTTTTAGCTCACGTTGAAGTTGTATGTTCTATCGATTCCAATACACTATCGTATCTCACAATCATGACAATAATTAATTATCGACAAACTCGACACTTTTTGGTACCTCTTTCTCCATCCATCCACCACCATCACATCCGCGGTTTCCGAGTCTAAAAGGTGGAGTTAGACGCGCACGATGCCGCCGAAGAAAGGGAAGAAGGCGGCGCCCAAGAAGCCCGCGGCCGCCGGCGGCGGCGACGACTGGGACGATCTGCTCAACGAGTTCGCGGCGGCGCCTGCCGCGGCGCCCGCGCCCGTGGAGGCGGCGTCCGCGCCCGCCGAGAGCGCGCCGAAAGACGCGTCTAAAGACGGGTCTAAAGACGACGTGGACGCGGCCGCGGCCGCGTACTTGGCGTCGCTCGGGTTAGACCCGTCGGGCGCCGCTGCTACTGGCGAGAAAAAGGATACCAAGAAGAAGAAGAAGGGCAAGAAGAAAGATGACGCGAACGACGACGCGCCGACGAGCAAGAAGCCGCTGTCGGCGGCGGCGCTCAAGCTGCAGGAGCGGCAGGCGGCCCTGCGCGCGGAGCAGGAGCGGCTCGAGAAGGAGCGGCTGGAGCAGGAGCGGCTGGAGCGCGAGGAAGAAGAGCGGCGGCTGGCGGAGCTGGCGCGCGAGGAAGAGCTCAAGCGCAAGAAGCGCGAGGCCAAGCAGGCCAAGATCGACCGCCAGAAGAAAGAAGGCACGTACATGACCAAGGCGCAGAAGGCCAAGGCGGCGCGCGCGCAGGCCGCGCTCGAGGCCATGCAGCAGGCCGGGCTCGTCGCGGCGCCGACGACCGAGGAGAAGAAGAAAGTGACGTACTCGAACAACAACAAGAAGAAGCAGCAGCAGAAGAAGGAAGAAGAGGAAGACGACGAGCCGAAGAAGCTGGAAGAGGACGGAGAAGATGAGGATGACGAGGATGACTGGGAGAAGGCCGCCGATGCCAAGGACCAGGAGAAGGAGGAAGACGCGCCGGATGCCTGGGACGAAGAGGACTGGGAGTCGAGCGACATTGTCGCGTCGCTCGAAGACAAGCTGCAGACCGCCAACATTGTCAACCAGGACGGCGACGAGGATCTGCTGCTGCTCGAGCAGCAGAAGGAGCAGGAGCAGCTGCGGCTCCAGGGCATCGCGCTCGCCAAGCGCCAGGCCGAGCAGGAAGAGCAGGCGCGTCTCGATGCCGAAGAAGAGTCGCGTCGCTCGAAAGCGCAGCAGGAGGCCGACCGCAAGAAGGCCGAGGCCGCCGAGCGCCGTCGGGTGCGAGAGCAGGAGGCGCTCGCGAACGTCTCGACGGACAACCTGCGCTCGCCCATTTGCTGTATCATGGGCCACGTCGATACTGGTAAGACCAAGCTGCTGGACAACATCCGAAAGACCAAGGTGCAGGACGCCGAAGCCGGTGGTATCACCCAGCAGATCGGTGCCACGTTCTTCCCGGTGGAAGCCATCAAGCAGAAGACGGCTCGCCTCGCGCAGACCATGAAGCTCGACTACAAGCTCCCCGGTCTGCTCGTCATCGATACGCCCGGCCACGAGTCGTTCACGAACTTGCGTTCGCGTGGTTCCTCGCTCTGTGATATCGCTATCCTGGTTGTCGATATCATGCACGGTCTCGAGCCGCAGACGCTCGAGTCGCTGCGTTTGCTGCGCCAGAAGCGTGCGCCGTTCGTGGTCGCGCTGAACAAGATCGATCGTTGCTACGGCTGGAAGACCATGCCCGACATGCCGATCCAGGAGGCGCTCAAGCACCAGAACGAGCACGTGATCCGCGAGTTTGAGGACCGTACGAAGCAGATCATTGTCGAGTTTGCCGAGCAAAAGCTGAACGCTGAGATTTACTGGAAGAACAAGCACCTCGGTACGACGGTCTCGCTCATCCCGACGAGTGCTATCTCGGGTGAGGGCGTGCCGGACTTGCTGATGATGCTCACGAAGCTCACGCAGGAGCGCATGGCCAAGTCGCTTGCGTTCGTCGACATTCTCCAGTGTACCGTGCTCGAAGTCAAGGTCATTGACGGTCTCGGTACCACGATCGATACGGTGCTCGTGAACGGTACGCTGCACGAGGGCGACAAGATTGTCGTATGTACATTAGAAGGACCTGTAGTGACAACGATCCGGTCGCTGTTGACGCCGCACCCGATGAAGGAGATCCGTGTCAAGGGCGAGTACCTGCACCACAAGGAGATCAAGGCTGCCATGGGTGTCAAGATCGCGGCCCACGGCCTCGAGAAGGCTGTCGCCGGTACGCAGATCTACGTGGTCGGCCCCGACGACGACGAAGAAGAGCTCAAGGACGCCGTCATGTCCGATCTGACGGGCATCTTGGACTCGGTCAAGGCCACCAAGCGCGGCGTCATGGTCCAGGCCTCGACGCTGGGCGCGCTCGAGGCGCTGCTCGAGTTCTTGCGCACGTGTGACCCGCCGATCCCGGTCGCGTGCGTCAACATCGGTCCGGTGTTCAAGAAGGACGTGATGCGCGCCAGCGTGCAGCTCGAGCACCAGAAGGAGTTTGCGACGATTCTGGCGTTCGACGTCAAGGTGAACAACGACGCGAGCGAGCTGGCGCAGGAGCTGGGCGTGCGCATCTTCACGGCCGACATCATCTACCACCTCTTTGACCAGTTCACGGCGTACATGGAGGGCTTCCGGCAAGCGCGGCGCGAAGAGATGGCGGACACGGCCGTGTTCCCGTGCATTCTCAAGATCTTGCCCAACTGCATCTTCAACAAGAAAGACCCGATCATTCTGGGCGTGGACGTGGAGGAAGGCATCTTGAAAGTGGGCACGCCGCTCGTGGTGCCGAGCGCCGGCATGCTGCTCGTGGGCAAGGTCGGGTCGATCGAGCGCGACCACAAGGAAGTGGATCGCGCCAAGAAGGGCGCGTCGGTGGCCGTGCGCATCGACAACGAGAGCAGCGTGATGTACGGACGGCACTTTGACCACAAGAACCGCCTCGTGTCGCGGCTGAGCCGGGCGAGCATTGACGCGCTGAAAGAGAACTTCCGAGAGGATCTCCAGAAGGAAGACTGGCAGTTGGTGATCAAGCTCAAGAAGGTCTTTGACATCATTTAGAGGCAGGCTCGCGAGGAAGACAGGGGTCGCCGAGAAGGAAAAACAACAAAACAAAAAACTGAGGTTAGGTCCAGGCGAAATAAGGAAACTAAAAAAAAACAAAAAACAAAAAAAGGGAAGCGGACGTGTATGGTTGGCAGGGGAAGACGTGGAGGCAGGTGCGCGCTCGTCAGCGCGCGCCATGTGCCCTCGGATCTCCGGACGACTCTGGACGCGAGCGCGCCGGCCAGCCGGAGTCATGCGGGCGGCGGTGCCTTTTCGAGCTTCGAAAAAAACTACATACGCCGCGCCCCGTTTGCGTCCCCGGATCCAAAAGAAACAGGGGGACGATCTGCAGACGACGCAGAGTCGCAAGTGGGTCGCGCTTGGAAATCGAAACCATGTGGTGTAAAATCCTGACCTCTGGCGATCTCAGGATGATCCAGAAACCCACCGCCGCGCTCCTCATCCGGGGGCGCTGACCACCGAGATAGAGGCTACCAGAGGGAGGCCAGAAACTATTGGCACCGCCAGCATGACTCTGGGCGCCACGCTACGAAATCATTTCGTGGGATCTCTCCGTGCCGTGTCGTTCGGCGTCTAGTATCTCGAGACGCCGTGCTGGCGACCGGACGCCGCTCCTCAGGAACGACTTAGCGAAGATCGCTGTCGCCATTGCGCAAGCGCGGGCGGGGGATCTCTCTCTGTCCCGTCCAGAACTTCAACGTCCTTGCATCTGCCACGAGAGTCTCCAGTCAGCTGGGTCGGGTCGCGAGTGCATCCATGTGCTCGCTCCGAGTCGGAAGGCAGGATGGGCCAGGACACTCGGTCATCACGAGCCGTGTTCCCCTCCGAGCCGAAGGAGCTCACGTGGCAGCTGGAGGCTCGTGCAGGTGGGGGGATAACGCGCTCTCTTTCTCTCTCTCGGTAAGTCATCGCCTAGTGGCCAGCTGGAGCGCCATGCCTCTGGGCGAAAATGCTGGTATCACAGTTGGGCGAGATCGGCCAACCTCACGACCCCTCAACGGATCTCGAGGGCGTCGTCCGCTCGGAGCCGAGCCGAGTCTCCCGTCCGCTCCCTCCTTGCGGCTGGCGAAGAAAGCAAAAGATGATGACGTCGCAAGGTGCCAAAGGTTCGAAAAAAAAAACAAAAAAGCAACATCAACGCTGGGTGCGCTCTGGGTCCTCGAGCTCAGCTTCGAAAAAAACAAAAAATCACGGATCTCGGGTTTTGGTGTGTTTAGTTTGGAGGAAGGGTTGGCTACTTTTTTGTTTTCTCCTCCCCTGCTTTCTTGCCGTGAACCCATGTTGGCTTGGTTGGGGGAAGGCTGAAGATTCTTGGAAACTGCCCCCTCTCGAAACAAATACCAGCTGGTCGCGAGAAAAAGCTGATGCGAGCCGTTTCACAAAGAACGCCAAAAAGCGAAACGCTCGGCCGTCCGCTAGTGTACCATCTGGCCGTGGTCAGCGGGAGTCCAGTCTCGTCCGCTCCCCTCCCCTCCGCAGAGGAGGAGGAGGAGCTCCTCGACGCCTCGGTTCAACTTGCGTAGGAGGATGCGCTTGATATGCGTGGGCTCGCGTGGCTCTTCGCAGCCTTTCACGGCCTCCGCCGCGCTCTTCATTCCGAGATCCGCACCAAAGGACGCGGGTCCTTCACAAGTCACACGTGCTGCTCTCTCTCTCTATCAACACCATGCGCATGCGCTCGGCGTCGTACCCCAGCACCAAGCCCACGGCCTCGGCGAGCTCGCCAGCCAAGAAGGCCTCGTCGGCGGCGCGCGTGCCCAAGTTCCTGCGCTGCCTCTACGACATTCTCCACAACGAAGACCCGGCGATCCTCGCGTGGTCCAAGGACGGCTCCCACTTCCAGATCTTCTGCACCAAGCGCCTCGAGGCCGAGATCCTGCCCAAGTACTTTAAGCACGGCAAGTTTGCCAGCTTCCAGCGCCAGCTCAACAACTTTGGCTTCCGCAAGTGGACCAAGACCCAGTCCAATGTGTGCACTTTCAGCCACCACCACTACGTGCGCCGCCACCCGCAGCAGCTCGTCGAGCTCGTGGTCCTGCAGAACGAGACCGCGCCCAAGAACGACACCGACGCCACGGGCAAGTCGCATCCGCTCGCCCACCAGAACGGCAAGCGGAAGCGCAGTGAGAGCTCGGGCGACAAGCCGAGCTCCAGCAAGGCCCACAAGGTCGCTGGTCAGCGTCCGGCTCGGCTCCCACTCAAGGTGGAGGCCGATGCCTTCGACTTTGAAGTCGAGTCCTGGCGCCTCGTGGCAGACATTCGTCCGCTCGAGTGGGCTGCCAAGTCCCGCTTGAGCTCGATCAAGCTGGAGAGCGGCAACGAGACCCCGACGAGCACCGCGGGCTTTGCGGACGCCGTGTTCGACTTTACGCTGGAGGAGCTCGACGATCTGCTGCTCACGGGCAACAGCACGGGCGCTGTCGAGGACGACGAGCACGTGGACGTGAGCATCCTGAACGAGTGCTACGGCGTCGAGCCCCCTCTCTCGTGGGTGGACGGCCCTGAACTCTTCGGCAAGGCCGAGCTCGAGCTCTACATGCAAGACACGGAGCTCTGGGCGTGCCACTAAGCGCGTGGCAGGATTTTTGTGCAACGATCTTTCTCTGTATACTACCGCGTCAAGCGTGACAAGTTTTGTGTATGCTAATCAACAACGGAATCTACCACATTTGTACCATCAAAGTTGCATTCGTTCTCATCCGGAACCCTTGCGTAGTTTCCTCTCGCGCCGTCCAGCGGAGACGGAACCCAGAGAGACCGCTTGCGACGCGTGTCATCATGGCTGTCGCCGCCGTCGCTTTGGAGCGAGCGGATCTTCTCCTCCTCTCTCCTCTCCTCCCGCTCGTGAGTAATATTCCAGAAGCACCACGTGGGGTTCGATCTCTGACCGTTGGACTTTAACACGCAACAAAGTCAACGGAACGTTCGAAGTTTGATCGCTCTGGGTTCAACTCAACGGCGCCGCCTCGGATGTAAACCCATCCTAGAAATCAGCAGAGGCCGTTTCGCTCGGTCGAGCAGAAGCTCCACTGTCGCCAGTGAACGAGGCGGAGAAGCGAGAGAAGGATCTCGTTTGAAGCGCGCAGCTTCAGTACCGTAGGAAGCCGTTGGGTTCCCCTGCATATAAATAGAGTGATCAACTCCCTACCTACCGCGTGCGTGATACCGTACGAGGTCAAGGTCGGGATCTTCAAGCCCCCCATCTCCTTCCTGCCGGCCAGAGGTCGCGACCTTTGAGGAGCGAAGTCCTCGCGACCTTTCATGATCCGTCGAGCTGACCAAGGACTCGCATGCCGGTGTCGACCAAAAGATACCATAGTGAGACCCATCCTTCCCGTTCTGACTGACTGCCTCAGGTCGCTGCTGAACGCCTCGAGAGCTGAAACGTTCGTCGCGATTGCTTCACTTGCCGTAGAAGAGCCCTTGAGGATCCTCTCAAGCGACTCGGCCGCGGGCATCGCCCAGCCACTCATCGCCGACCATTCGCAGTCGGCGCTTCGAGAAGGATCGTGATCTGCGAGCACACAGGCGGTATGTAGAGAAGCCTCGCGAGAGGAGAGGGGGGAAAAGAGAGAGAAACCCGCTCTCGCTCGCTCGCGCTCAGCAGTGCGACTGGATTGCGTGCAGCGTTTCAGTTCGCGTTGTCCTGTCGAGATCTGTTTGAAGAATCTGTGACGAGGCAGGATCGCAAAGACGATTTACCCGAACAAACTTCTGACGGAGCTCCTCACGAGTTCTGTGGATTACGGTACGTCTAACTAATGCCACCGATGGAAGTGGCCGTTACGCGTTCCGACCACCAATAGCTCCGTCGCTGATCGCGCCCCCGACTGCGAAATGAGATCGCCATTGTGAGCCCCATTGGACTTGTCCTGCTCATGGAAGTGCCAAGAAGACAACGGACAATGGAGCTTTACAACGAATGGGTAGTATTTACACAGTAGTTTATCAATTGGTCACGCGACGCTATACGCAGGGACATGTTAAATAACGAGGAATAAAAAGCGAGTGGTCCGCTCGCTGGCGCCGTCGAGAGGCTCAGTTGTCGGCGAGCACGTCGGCCGCGAGGTCGAGCAGGAGCTGCTCGCTCTCGAGCGCCTCGACCTCGCCAAAGTTGCAGTAGAGGTGGCGCATGTTGCGCGGGCCGCGGTTGGCGATCTTGGTGTCGACCGCGAAGCCCGAGTAGACCGACCAGCTCCAGAGCGTCGTGGTCTTGTTCTGCAGGCGCACGTGGGCGCGCACATCCGGGAAGCGCGACGGCGTCGTCTCGGCGACCTCCTTGGTCTTGGTGACCTTAGCACGCGTCTCCTTGGGGCGCTGCTGGCGGCTCTGCTTGGTCAGGCGCTTGATCTGCTGCGCGCGCTCGAGCATGAGGCGCATCTCCTTGGCGCCAATGTCCTCGTCCTCGTCATCCGACGAGCCGCAGGTCGACGCGTTGGACGAGAGCTCGACCGGGTCGGCGTCCGAGTACGAGCGCGTCTTGACGTCCATGGGCAGCTCGATCTCGACCGTCTTGGTCGAGGCCTTGCGGCGGTTGTTGCGACGCGCGTTCGCTCGGGGCGTCGCCTTGACGGGCGAGGCCTTGATCGGCGTCGTGGCTTCTGGCTTGATGATCGACTCGGTCTCAGCAGTAATAGTAGTAGTAATAGTAGTAGTAGTAGTCTCCTCCTCGGTCGTTGGCGTCCAGAACTGGTCGACGACCTTGGCGATGGCAAAGCCCAGGAATCCCGAGACGGCGGCGGCCATTTTGGTGCTGTGGGAGCTGTGGGAGGAGCGCGCGAATTGCAATGTGAGCGGCTTCAACGGCGAGCGAGCCCATGGCGACCGAGGCCGTCTCGTTAAGTCACACGTTGGCACGGAGTGTCGCGCAGATCATCGGCCGGCTGGGGATAGACCCGAACCAACGTTGGCTCGGAGGAAAGACCGGATCCCGCCACGTTGGAACAGGTGGCCACACTGTCTATCTGAGAGCGGTCGCCGGGCACTGTCCACCTGTCCCATATCTGTAATTTTGGGCAAAACTTGTCGCATGGTCATTGGCCAAAACCCGAGCAGCAGTAGAGGCGCCAACTGGATAGCCCACAGAATCCAGACCCAGACAGCCACCCAGCTGGATAATATCGTGCGGCTCCTGGATTCCTGGCAGTCCGGTGGCTCGACGTGACTGTGAACTCAGTCAATAATCAACAATGGTCCGCCCGGAGAAAACAACCAAAGAAAAGTGGGTCCGTCCAGCAGAGTCTGTCCAGTCGGTTTGCCTAGTAAAGCCTGCCGGGTACTGTATCCACCTGGTGGCTCGGTCAGTAGAAGCTCGGTCGTCCGCTCGTGAAAACGCCGGAAGCAAGAGTCTATCCGGGAGACGCCTTTGACAAGACCAACGCAAAAAAGTGGACCTGCCGGACGGGATGTCATCCAGAGCTCCATCGAGAGATCCGGTCTAATCGCTTGCGTACACTCAGTCGTCTCTACACGCCAACGCCTTTGTCTCCACTGAGACTCCCATACAAACAGGAGGTATTACACCGCGCCTCGAGTGCCTCTTGTCATCCTCAGCGCCTCGCGTGTTCGTGAAGACAACCAAATGGTCGGTCGCGACTCCTCCGGATCCGTCGGGGTGTCCTCTGGATCTGCGTCGACCAAACCGAACCAACTGGACGCTCGCGCCGTCCAGACTTTGTGGACTCGGTCCGGATCCCCCCAGAGAGACTAATAGCTGCAACTGCAACTTAGGACAGTTTTCTCAGATGGCTTCGCTTTTTTTTGTTGTTCTTTCAGCCGCGGTCACTAAAATCAGTACAGCAACTAGAGGCAAACATGCCAAAACAACTTCTATATAAACCCTTGTCCAGAGCCTGCTCTACTTCTTCTGCTTCTTGGACTTGGATCCAGAGCTTGACGAGCTCGGCGCGCTGCGTTTCTTGCTGCTGCTACTGCTGCTGCTCTTGCTCTTTGATGACGACGACGACTTGCTCTTGCTCGAGCTGCTGCTGCTGCTCTTGGACTTGGACTTGGACGACGACGAGCTGCTCTTCTTAGCCTTCTTTGCCAGGTCGTCCTCGTCCTTGCTGTGCTTGGCCTTGAGCTCCTCATTCTCACGCTCGATCATGCGGGTGAGCAGCTCGCCTCGCTTTTGCAGCTCGGCGATTGTGCGCGACTTGAAAAACCAGTCGAATCGGAACTGCCACGCCTTGCGGATCTCGTCGCGAATCTCGCTCCAGTGCTCCAGTGGGCCGTACTTGTTCATCATCACGACCAGGAACACGTCCTCTTCCATTGTGTAGCCCTTGCTCTTGTAGCCGCTTGGGTATTGGAGCTTCATATCGCGGAGAGGGTTACTGTAGCGGCTGCACTTGCGAGCCAGCGCCTGCTTGACGACTTCATTACGCTCCAGTCGCTTCTCGCCTCGCTCGATCTTCTCAATATACTTGGCGTAATCCTGCAGCTCAGTGTACCGCTTCCAGAAAGTTTCAAAATAACGCTCGACTTCGCTAATGTCCTTGCTCGCGAGCTGTGCGACTTCGGCGCAGACGTTGACCTTGTCGGCACGACCGTAACGCTCGCAGCTCGAGATGAACTGCTTGAGGTCGCGTCGTGTCCAGTCCCCAAAGCCTTCCTTCTCAAGTTTCTCTAGTTCTTTCGCCTCCTTCGGGTCCATTTGGGTCTCCTCTAGCTCTTTTTCCAGAGCAGCAGACTTCGAGTCGTCATCGACAATTTCTTCATCTGCTGAGTTTGAAGCCGACGCAGAGTCCTCTTCGCCGTTCTCCTTCTTTTTCGATCCCGCAGGACGGCCCTTCAGACGCTGCTCTTCGGCCTTGGCCTCCTTGATCATGCGCATGAGGTCCTTGCGCTTGTTCTCGACCTGAGTACGCTTAGTGAGCAGCGCGACAACGCGTTCCTGGTTGAAGAACTGGTAGTCGTGAACAACAGGCACCTTGATCTGGTCCGATCCTGGCTTCTTGACTTTCTTTGGCTTGACAATTCCTGCTTGTTTGCGGTAGTAGTCGTCTTCGTTGTAGTTGACCTTGCGCTCACGCTGCGGTAGTGCGATGAACGTCGACGGCATGATCTGGCCTGTGTTTGTACCCTTGGAGAACACCTCCCCTTCAAACTCGTAGAGACTCGAAACATTTGCATCGTCGCCACTGAGAGAGAAGTTGGCGAGGTTGTGCTGCATATCGTTGGCAATCTTGGCACGCATTTCCTCGGTACGCTCTTCACCCTTGGCGAGAATGGCGTCGATATCATCGTCCGTGATAGTCGAGCCACGGGCGTTG
The DNA here is from genome assembly GCA_023091665.1 of Pythium myriotylum. NCBI lineage: Eukaryota > Oomycota > Peronosporomycetes > Pythiales > Pythiaceae > Pythium > Pythium myriotylum. The sequence goes on along the minus strand of JALJCQ010000031.1, from coordinate 382,298 downwards.
AAGATCTCATCCGCACCGAAGCGCACCATGGTCATGAGCTCGTCCTTCGAGAGCTTTCTGTTCTGCTGAGCGAGGCGGCCTTGCTGGATGATAGCCGCATCCAAGTACAGCTTCCGCTCGGCGCGCTCCACAATTTTCTCTTCCACTGTGCCTTCCGAGATAAATCGGAACACACGCACCGTCTTGGTCTGGCCAATACGATGCGCACGATCCATGGCCTGCAAGTCGACCTGCGGGTTCCAGTCGGAGTCGAAGAGGATCACGATATCAGCCGTCGCCAAGTTGATACCGAGACCGCCTGCTCGGGTACTGAGCAGGAAGGCAAACTTGGAGCTGCCGGGCTCGTTGAATTCTTCCATCATCTGGTCACGGTCTTCGCCCTTGGTCTGGCCATCGAGACGGCAGTACTCGTAGCTGAAGTAGCGCAGGAAGTCCTCCAAGATGTCGAGCATCGAGGTCATCTGACAGAAAATGAGCACGCGCGAGTCCTGCGCCTTGAGCTTGGGCAGCAGCTTGTACAGCAGCGTGAGCTTGCCACAGTTTTCCCAGAGGTGGGAGCCTTCAATGTACGGCGGCCCGGGCTCGGCGCCTTCAAACAAGTACGGGTGGTTGCACACCTTCCGCAGCTGCATGAGAATGTTGAGCAGGCGCACGCGGTCGCTGCCGCCGATGGCGTTCAGGTGCGTGGCGTCGCGGTGGAGAATCTTCATGTACCACTCGCGCTGCATCTCCGAGAGCCCGACGTAGAGCTTGGTCTCGATCTTGGGCGGCAGCGACTGCGCGACGTCGGCCTTTAAGCGTCGCAGCAAGAACGGCCGCAAGATCGTGTGGAGCTTCTTGATGACGTTCTCTTGGCCGTGCTCTTCGTCGACGTTGAACCACGAGTCAAAGTCTTCCGAGTCGGTGAACACGTCGGGCAGCAAAAAGTTGAGCAGCGCCCAGAGCTCGTGGAGGTTGTTCTGCAGCGGCGTGCCCGTGATGAGCAGACGGTGCTCGACGCTGTACTCGCGCACGACGCGCGAGAGCTTCGAGTGCTCGTTCTTGACGCGGTGGGCCTCGTCGATGAGCAGGTATTTCCACTTGATCTTGCGCAGCGCGGCCTGCTCGATGATCGCGACCTCGTAGCTGAGCACGAGCGCGTCAAAGTCGCGTCGCTGGACGACTTCGCGCTGCGCCGCGCGCTCTTCTTTCGTGCCCATGAACTTGAACGCGCGGATGGAGGGGCACCAGCGCTTGAGCTCGCGCATCCAGTTGCCGACCGTGGACTTTGGCACGATGATGATGTGCGGGCCGTCGATGCCGCGCTCTTCGCGCAGGTACGCGAGCAGCGAGATGGACTGGAGCGTCTTGCCGAGCCCCATTTCGTCGGCGAGGATGCCGTTCACGCCCGAGTCGTGGAGCCGCACCATCCAGTTGAGTCCTTCCAGTTGGTAGGGCTTCATGGTGCCAAACTTGATGCACTTGGGCTGCTGCGTGATGCGCGTGAAGCGCGCTTCCTCCATGGCGAGCAGCGCCTCGGCCTCGGCGTCGCCCGACTCCTTGGCCTTGCTGCGCCGCGACTGCTTGGCGTCCTGGGTCTTGGCCATCTCCTTGCCGAGCGCGCTGGAGCCGCCCATGAGGAACGACGTGAACACGTCCGACTGCGCCATGAGGAACGCCATCTTGCGCTCGCTCTGCGGCTTCTGCTGCCACGCCTCGTCGAGCGCCAGGCGCTGCTTCACGGCCTCGAGGTGCCGCGTCTGCCGGTCGCGCTGCGCCGCCAGCGCCGCCGCTTCCTCCTGCTGCAGCGCCGCCTTCTCGGCCGTCGAGAGCCGCGCGGCGTCTACGGCACCGGCAGCAGCGGCAGAGGCGCTCTCGTCGTCGTCGACCGACTCGCCCGTGTCGTCGAGCGCGGCGTCGTCGTCGCCGCCCATCTCGACGTCGTCGTCGTCGACGGTCTCGGCGTCTTCGTCGACGCTGGGCGCGGAACCGTTCTGGGAACGGGTCTCTTCGTCGGACGACGAGCTGTGGTCGTCGTCCTCGATGAGCTTCTTAACGCCGGGCATGGGGGAGCGGAGGGGAGAGGAGGGACGGAAGAGAGGAGGAACGGGGGAACGGGGGAAGGGAAGGAAGGGGGGAGCCACGCGTCTAACCTCGTTGGAACGGGTCGAAGCCACGGTCTAACCGGCAGCCAAGAGCCGCGCGCTTTCCAGTTGGCGCCAAACGATGGCGAGGAAACGGAGGGACTCGGAGGTCCGGCTAAGTACGAAAAAAAAAACAACACACACAACGTGGATTTTGGTGTGGACGACATGAACATGAAGAGTGATGGTCACCTCAAAAACGAACTTACTAGTATGACCAAGCGAAAAATAGGCCGGCCCCGCGTCGACCAGCATGAGCGCGGCACTTCGACGCATGGCGAGCACCTCCAATGTCGACGCCAGCCGCGTCCAACTGCTTTAGACCGCGGGTGGCCTAACCGACAATGCCGCGGAGGAATGACGACCACGCCAACGAACTCGTCGACGACCGTGGTCTCGGCCACGCGGCGTCGTCGCCAGCGCTCGTCGACGTGACGCCAACGCCCAAGGCCATGCACCGGCGCTCGTCCATGTCGGTCGCGCCGCTCGCGGCGTTGGAGCCGGCGGTTAGTCCAGCCAAGTCGCCCGTTCTCTCCCACACGGGCGGCGACCAGGTCGCGCGGCCGCACTTCCTCAAAGACCGCTCCATGACCATGCGCGAGCGCCTCGTGCCGTCGAGCTCGACGCCGGCGATCGCGGTCGCGAGCCAGTCGCGCGCCGGCTCGTTCCTCGCGCACCTCGTCGAGCGCTCGCGGTCGTCGACCTTCGAGTCGAAGCCGACCACGACCGCCGTCGTTAGTCCATCCGCGACCACCGCGGACACGGGTCCGCAACGACGACGACAGAGCATCGTGCTCACCGAGGCCGCACTGTCACGGCTCGGGCCGCAGCGGCCGGCCGCATCCACGACCGTCCGCGCCGGATCCACGACCATCCACTCGATCCAGGAGGACCCGGAGGACGCCGCCTTTCTCGCCGAGCTGCTCACGAGCTCCCTCCCACAGCTTGTGACCGATCTCTCGCTCTACAGGACGCGCGCCAACGCGCTGCGCCTCGTGCTCGACGAGCTGCGTCGTCGCCTCGAGGCCGCCGAGCCTGCAGCGCTCGTTTCGCTCTGCCGAGAGCTCGTGGACGGCGGTTTGTTGCCCGGCGTCGTGCTCGCCATGCGCGAGTTCCGCTTCCACGCGGCGCTGCAGACCGCGGCGCTCGCTCTGCTCTCGCTGCTCGCCGACGTCTCGGACCTCTACGCCTTGGAGATGGCCGAGCTCGACGTCGCGCCGCTCGTGCACAAGGCCGTGGCGGTCCACGTCTCGGACGAACGGCTCGTCATGGCCGGCTCCTCGCTCGCGCACGCCATCACCGAGAGCCGACACAAGCGCCACGTGCTGCAGATGCACCGAGAGCGCCGCCGCGAGAAGGAGCGCATGCGAGCAGCGTCGCTCGTCGAGGCTTTCGTGGCCGCCGAGCGCAAGACCTCCAAAGTCAGAACCTTAGGCGACGAAAGACCACCGAGTCGCTTGCCTTCACGATGGCGACGGCGCTCAACGATCGCGGCGGATCTGGGCTCTCCTCCCATGCTGACGTCCCATTACGACCTCGAAGTCTCAGCCTTCGAGCCGAGACCGTCGCTGCTCGAGCCGCTCTCGAGATCAAATGAACCAGCCTTCGAGGACCTTCGGCTGGAACCGTTCGTGAGACCGAAAACGTCTCCAGACTTCCGCTCTCTGCACGCGCAAGCATCGGCAGCAAAGACTATCGCCGTGTACTCGCAGGCACAGTCCCTAGTCGCACCGTCTCCGTTAAAGGAGCGCATCAAAGAAGCCCGAAAGACCCAAAGTGCAGCCGCCAGTACGCGGAGAACGATCAGCACTAGACGGAACCTTGAGGGCGTAACGTCACGATCGAAAAAACACGAATACGGCGCAAACGACGGCTGTGTCGTACGGACTGGGGAGCTGGAGAGCAAGACTACAGGAGACGAGCACCAAGCAGATTCATCCTCGTGTCCGCAGAAGAATGAGTCAGAGAATGTGAGACGATCGAGCAAAAGCTCGAAAGACCAGGCTGGCCGAGACGAAGAAGGAGACTCTGACGACGATCCAGCTTATGATGAGGACGATTTTGACCCGGAGGACCCGGAGAGCGAGGGCGAAAATCTCGAGCTTCTTGCTTTAAACAATGACCGTGTACTGCCCGTCGGCTCCGACAGCGACCTTTTCGACTTGGTAGACCACTCTGAGGCCGACATTCCCAGCTCGGTTGAGCAAAGCGAAGCAATCGATCTTTCTGTCGCTGTTGCGTCTTCTCCTCTTTCGGAGCTTGTTCTTGATGCCAACGACGCATCGGGAGTGGGCGATGTGACAAATGCCGCCGGCGGTGAGCAAGTGAACGACCCGGTGACGGCCGAGCTGGTTGGTCTGTTAAGCGCGTGCATCGACAGCAGTAATCCGATCTCTTCAATCCCGGACGGGGGTTTCCCATTGTCACCTTCCATTGTACCAGAGCCAAAAGCGAAGAGGAGAATCAAGCGTCCGGCTCGATCTTCGCCAGTAGTGTCGTCATGGGTCCCGCCTACGACCATTGTACGCCCAGTCAGTCGACGAATTATGGACAAGACGGAGAAGAAGTCGATGCGGAAGCAACTCACTCGTTCGCAGTCTCCAAAACCGCCACGAGAGCCTCTCGTCGATCGCGAGTCGATCGCACAGGTCACGACAATCTTGGAGACGGTTCACAATCCAGACAGTAACAAGTTGGAGAGTACACCCGACAAATCTGAAAAGCGTGCTGCCATTGGTTTCATCCATTCGCCCCCTCCACCGTCAACACCGACGACTTCGATCTCACAGATCCATGCATTGTACGCACGAGGCTTGCAGCACCACAAGGCCAACGAACTCGATGAAGCCGTGCGGTGCTACGAGCAAGGTATCCACTTGCAGCACAGCAGTGGTGTCAATCGAGAGTTCGCCTCGTTGTATATTAATCTAGGATCGGCCAGAATGGCGCAGCAACGTCCTTACGATGCACTCGTGGCATTCACGCAGGCTGAACGTGTACAACCGCACAACACCAAGGCCCTCTTCAACAGCGGTCTCGTGCTGATGCAGCTGTCGAAATACAGTGAGGCAATCGGCAAGTTTGAATTGGTCGTGACATTGGATCGTTCACACGTAAGGGCACAAAGCCTACTTGAGCAGTGTCAAAGAGCAGCTGGCGAGAGTACCCAACTGCCTTGCGCTGGAATATGATCGCGATTGTTGGCGATCATCGAAAGGAAGAATTAATCCGTGTTCGTCACAGAAAATTGGCGTGAAAGTGGCAAATGAGGACCTTGTGTTTGTCAGTTCCTACTTTGTAGACAAAATGCCGCGACTGCAAGCTCGCGAGCACCCGTCGTCGATAGCTTCAGTGTTCGAGACAATCTAAGAACTGCGCGCCGACACGTTTGCCACCAAGTCTCAAGCCTCGGCAAATTAGTCTGTCGATGAATTTCGGATTGAAGCGGTGTCAGGTTCTATTTGCCTCTCTCGATCTCAGTAGACGCAATTCAGGTGCCATAGTTGGTTCAGGGTTCCCGACCCAGTTGGCTTTCAACACTTCACGTTGAGGCGAAGCCCTGCAGTGGTCTCAGCCTCGATCGAGTAGTAACTGGCGCCTAAATCCCAGCTAAGATCATCAATTCGACTCCCTTACTTCGACAGTTTCGATATGAACGCACTGAACGACTGCAAATCTACGAAGGCTGAACGGCAAGGATTTTGACGAGAAGAAAGAGCACAAACTTTGAGGGAAAAAGTATTACTCAAGTAGCGAAACAAATGCAAAACGATCCCTGCACTAAGACGGGAACTCCGCCATATCATCAACTCGAACTTTGAACCGCTTGGCTTGGGTGAAAGCCTGCAACTCCTCTGGAGTGCATCCCCCGCTCGTTCGCTTCCGCATAATTTCGTCGACGACTTGATCCACTTCTCCCGCATCGCCTTCGAACGCTTTCTTGAGTGCCGTTTTGCTCGCCGAGTTGATGCAGATGACAGGCGAACACGCGGGATGGTACGATAACGTGCCGTAGAACTTCTCAGTTTCCTTTCGGGTCAAGAGGAAGCAGTCTGATGGCACTTCAAAACTCGCCAGATCTAATGATGCAACGCAATTCATGATGCCTCGCACCAATTTCGCACCAGTCTCCACGAGAAAGTCCGGGCAAATTGCCATCTTCTCAACATAGTCTTTTGTGTGACTTGGCTGGCATTTACGGAATGGTCGTCTTCGCTGATCGACGAAGACAACCAGCCTGTCAGTTTTGTCCTCCTTCAGAGCGAAAAATATGTCGACACCAGCTCCATTATCCTCACTCACTACAATGTAGCCACCCAGCGTCCACTCGATTGGCTCCGATGTGTTCCCTTTTCGTGGAATGACCGGAGGAGTTGGGGTACCAAATGCGCCCTCACACCGAACCACTCGAGATGGAACCAGTTTCACCGCGATGGCACCCGTTTCATCCGACATAAGCGTACCAGGGAGAAGATCTTTCAGCGTCACAGTCGGGTGCCCAAGCGCTAGCAACGCATTGATTCTCACTGCATAAAAGCAAGCACCGAAGGTCCCCCACGACCGCCAAAGCTGAAGGTCAAACATTGTTGAATCCACGAGTTTGCTCATGTCGTCCAAGGCGTTCGCAAAGTTTCTTTCTGCTTCGGTGGCCAGCTTCGTACCTTGTAGTCCAATATGCCTCAATAGCGCATAAGGAACTCGAACCTCATCCTCTCCACACGTTGAAGACATGCGCGGAATCAGTAAGCACAGCGAAGAATCTCGGAGCCTTGACCACTTCAACTTCCCATAAAACGTGCAATATGGCTGAACGACTTTTCCGGACACGGCAAAAGCTGCCAATCGGACCAGCTGCGGGGTTTTAAGTGAGTCCACGTATTTCGCCACGTACTTCGTCCAAATGTTCACGAAACTCTTTTCGATGATGTCCAGGCTCACCGGCTCTCCTTGCACGGAAGTCTTCTTCACTGCTTTCAGATACTGGACAACCCAGTGCGGGACGCCACCGAGAAGGTGAAGGTGTCGGCATATTTGGGCGTATTCCAACAGCCCCACGTAGCTTGGGTTGCTCTCCACCAATGCAAAACACTTGGTCCATTGATAAGAGGTTCATAGGAAGCGAGTCAGTCACGTAATATGACGAGTAGGCAACTGGGTCTAATGGCGTCCAAATCTGTACCAGCGAGCATAGGTAGCAAAACCAAACTTGACGACTGCACGCACAATATCTCTCCAATGGCTTCCACCAGCTCACATAGAAGTGGCGTATCAGGATATTTTCGACGGGCACCAATCTTTTCGATTGCTTGATAGTCATCGATGCCGAGAAAGAGATGCAAACTCGCTTGTTCGTGTAGTTTCTCGCGCAGCTTGAGCTCAATGACTTTGACGGCACTCCGAAGCGTCAGCTGAGCTCCATTGCGAGGCAAACGCAACTCGAACCAGTCGGGAAAGGCAAGACTGCAGTTATTGTCGAGAAAAAATCGGTACAAGAGCCGCCATGAGAAAGACGCAGCGATCGGCATGAACCGTTCGATTGATTGGGGGCAAAAACTGTTGGAGTACGGAACAATCACGCGGACAGCGTGTGCGGGGTCCACCTTCATCTGTTCCAGAATCTTGCCGCCTTCTTCGAGCATACGCGTTTTCCCCAGACCCAAAAGACCAGAGCAAACGGGCATTGGCACTTCATTGCGATCAGTTGCGGTAGTTTTCGCGTGTGCAATGATTCGCTTGAAGCATTTTGACGCCGTATCAATCGCTTCCTTCCGCCCAATCATTCTGAACTCCAAACTTTCTGGCGTCAAAATGTGAGGACTTGAATTGATTGCCTCCTTGTTGATCATTTCGCCTTCCAAGAATGTGAGAAGATGGTCGCACGAATAAAAATCCACCTCCGGACGAATCGGCACCGCAACCGCAACACGCGGAGGAGATGTTGCTTCTGGAAGTTCCACCAGGACGTGAATCTCTTCGCGGCCAGGCTGGAACTCCTTCTCGAAGTATTCCTCGTCGTAGAGTGCCCACGAAGGCAGCATCTTCTTGTATCCGGTGTCGATCTTTCCTGACAAGAGGTCGTCGACACTGTCGTCGTTCTTCAACCATACCCCATTCTTCTTGGCCAAGTACAGCGTCAAAGCCGCTGGATCCACCACAACACGATTGTTCATGACTCTGTATCTGGCAGCGATGGCCACCTGCAGCGCGCTCACTTTCGCATCGCGTGCGATCTTCACGGGAAATACAGCTCCTTCCCCATACACCGCGCACTCGAGCTCCACCTCGGCCATGCTGCTTCAAACCTACGAGAAAGGAATGAAAGTGATACCATTTCTCAACAAGCTGATGGCATGGCCATCAGTCTCGCTGCCATCAATCGAAAATGTACTCTTTGTAGTGACAATACGCGTTATGTGAGACGATAGTGCAAATGTAGTTGGCGAGCTGGCGATCTTTTCGGCTTGTGCGAAGTTTCAAGGTCTCCATTCGTGCCTCGGTTGGCTTAGCTCGTGCAGCTCCAACTATCCGCACTAAGGCCACTCGGGACTTCCTAGATGATTTTGAATCGGTTGGAGGTAATATTAAACTGATCACATGACTGTGACGTACAGACTGGGAAGCTAGAGAGCAAGGCAGCAAGAGACGAATAACAAGCTAACTCATCCTCGCGTACTCGAGAAATGGGTCGGAGGACGCGAGACGGGCTTCTCACATTTTAAGCATTGACCGTGAACAACCCGTCCGCTCCGACAGTGACTTTTCGACTTGGTAGGCCACTCTGGGGCCGGTTAAAGCGGAGCAGTCGATCTTCTTGACGCTGTCGCGTTTCCTTCTCTCTCTGAGCTTGTTCTTCACGCCAACGAAGTATCTCACGCGTCGGAATATACTATGTTTTCTGTATTTCTGCGATCATCGTTGAATCGATTGAAGCAGTGTGAGGTAGTGTTTGCCTCTCTCGATCCCATGCTTGCCATCATCACAACTGTTACAAAACACAGGACAGGGCTAACAAAGTGCCGGGGTCTCGTCGCTAATGTTGCCTCAACCATTCATCTCTCAGCGAACGCTAGCCAGGTGCAATTTTTGGCTGCAGTTGGCTCAGGGGATACCTAACTTCCTCGTGTGTGCCACACTCGATTGATCAAGCGGCGAAACCGCGCAGTGGTTTCGGTCTCAGTCGACCGACGGAGTTGTGGATGCATTGACACTTGCTCATTTTTGGTTCGCGCTTCTTCTGGATCAAGAAACCAAGCCAGTGCATCGGACGGCATGTCCTTTGAGAGACGAGGCGATGCCGAGTTCATTATTGACGGAAGTTCCAGTAAGTTCAAGTTCAGCGTTTCGGTCGCGGATGACGCCCTTTGCATTTGGCTCGAAGACAAGGTTTCCAAGGAGCAGTGGTACATCGATTGCTTAGTAAGCACGCTTGTTGCCGCTGATGGACTTATTAAATCGATAGGAGGACAAAAGACCTCGCTCTCCCCGACTTCGTGACGATCGATACAGCTATCCCGCAAGCAAAAGCTGCTGATTATGCGCTGGTAGGTGTCGCTGATCCACGAACCGTCTGCCTCCTGTTTGGTCAACTCACTGAAGGTCCTCGCAGCGCATTGCCGACTGCCTCGCGTTGCCAGTGGCAGCAGACGCGGAACAGAAGGTCTCCCACTACTTATCGCGCAAGGCACCAAACGGATCTCGCACACTCGTTGTGTCACTCGAGCTCAAGGTTCTGAACTACTCGGCGTCACTCGCTTACACGTTCGCGCTCTCCCCCGTCCCACTCGATGCAGTTGAGCTGCTGACAGCTCGCATGGCAGATTTGGAAAAAACACTAGAGTCGCAGCGTGATGAAATTTCGACGCTCAAGATGCGGTTGGAGGAGCGGGATTCAGTTATTACTGAGCAGATTTTCGCGCATGCAATCCAAAAGACCGACCCGGTCAACGGCGCAGGTGGCTTCGCGTTTCCAAGCAAGGAGCAAGTTAGGTTTTCCTTCGTGACCGAGAAAAAGGCCTCTCAGCCACAGCAGTTTCTTGTGTGGACTGGAGTCGTCGTCAGCGATCCAAATGCGATTTTGTTTGGGAAAGATGGCACTGTCACGCTCGCTGCCGCGGGGACTTACTTTGTCCTCGCCCAAATCTCGCACACAAACACTCATCCAATCAACAACGTGGTCGAGCTTCGAGTCAATAATGAGCGCGTCATACACTGCGGCGATAGTGACGTGAACCCCCGTTTTCAGACAACTCCGATCTCCTCGGTGGTCAATGCAAAGGCGGGAGACACGATCAAGATTGTTTATCAAGGCACTGATGTTCCGCTCAAAGACAGGACGAACCTCACGATTGTTCGCTTGGCGTAGCAGAGATCTCCCCCAAACAGTCCAGTCTCGAGCTTCTCGCAACGACAATAATAGATTTCGCACTTTCTCTTTCCGTTTTCACGCCCTCGCTATTCTCGCTGCTTCTCAAACTTGGCTCTTCAATCCCAATCGGCAGTTGATGGGATTGTAGCACAGCACATGGCGAAACCTCCGCGGTTTTGGCTCAGGTTTCGATGCAACAGGGAGGATCTTGGGTATCTATATCCGAAACAACCCTCCATTTTCACACCATGGCGTTCGCAGCTCAAGGCGACGTCGATCTGGACGTCGATGGCAGCCCAAGAAAGTTCAAATTCTGCGTGTCTGCCGACGACACCAGTCTTCGCATCGGGCTCGAAGACAAAGTTTCCAAGGAACAATGGTTTGTTTACTCGCTCGTGGCGAACACAGGCATCTGGATCTAAGTCAAGAGAATCCCTCCCCACGGGCAGACGAGCGACCTTCCAGTTGCAGACTTCGTGACGATCGATACAGCGATTCCGCAGGCCAAGGCCACCGACTACGCTGTGGTAGGCTTTCGTCTGTTCGTCAGTCGCACGTTCCACTTCAACTCAAGATCAGCCCCTTGTTGTCTTCCGCAGCGTATCGCAGACTGTCTTGCCTTAGTGGCGGCAGCTGACACTGAGAAAAAGGTGATTCGCTCGCTCTCGACGACGCCCTCGGATGGATCTTTCGTACTCATCGTCGCGTTCGACCTCCAAGTGCTAGCGTTCGTCGCGAGGCTCGAATACACGTTCACGCTCGCACGTGTCCCACGCGAACCTCTCGATCTGCTCGCGTCCCGCGTGGCTGACTTGGCCGAAGCCCATGAGACACACCGACGAGACCTCGAAAAGCGTGTTGACGACCAACTCTGTGCGATCGAAAAGCGCTTTGCGGAGCAAATCCGCTCGGCTGAAAAGCGCTTTGGGGACGAAATCAGCTCGCTGCGACAGGAAAATGCCAAGCTCCAGAAGCAACTGGAGGAGGCTCGCTCTGGGTATGAGCAACGGCTCGAGACCATCGAAAAGGATACCAAAAAGCTTATCTGTGCTCGTGCGACGTTGAAGGACAACGCCGAGACAGGGGCCAACCTGGTGTGGTCGAGTGGGGATCTGAACTCACGAGCCGTCGCGTTTGAGCCCGACGGAGCCATCCGGCTTGCTGTCGCGGGGACGTACTTTGTGCTCGCGCATGTCATCCACCTGAACGCTGCCCACAACTCGTACGCAGTTGAGCTGCATGTAAATGGAGTCTGTGTAGGCTGGTGGGGTGGTTGCGCTCACAAAAACTACCCCTGGTCAACGCAAATCTGCGCAGCTTTCGAAGCCAAAGCAGGAGATCGATTCTTCTTTGTGTACAAAGGCTACGCCTGGGCATACAAAGACTCCAGTCGCTTGACACTCCTCCGCCTCGCATGATGTGGATACCACAAGAAGCCACCATTTGCGTAGAATAAAGACTTTTGATATTGATTTGCCAGAGTGTCTTCCACCAACACGCCCGTCTTTCTTCGTTGCATCCATCTCTCTCTCTCTCTCTCGACCCGATCTCACATCCAGTCCACGCCACGGTACGCACTAAAGAAAAAAAAAAAGTGAAAGGCACGTGGATTTACACCACGTCGACCGAGCCGCGTCTCCGCTGGTTGCTCGGCTCGAAGTCGTCCTCGTCCTGGAGCCGCTGGGGCGTCGAGACGCGGAAGACGAAGCTCTGCGCGACGATGTCGTGCTGGCGCGGCGAGCTGAGGCTGATGGGCATGGCGACCGAGTACTTGACGCGGTTGCCAAACTTCTCGTGCTTGGCGATGAGCCACATGCCGACGACGACGAGCACGATGGCCGTGGGGAAGAGCATCCACTGGGTCGACGTGAACTCGCTCGACTGCTGGAAAAAGACAATGCCCGAGATGTTGCTCATGCTGATCCAAAAGGCCTGGAAGACCGGGTAGGCCGACATGGTGTCGCCCGACATGGTCGCGAGGTTGAGCGTGTGCGTCTGCGTGAGCAGCGTGGCGACCATGGCGCCGATGATCACGTACGTGCCGAAAAAGACAAACTGGTTCTCGCCCGAGAGCGTCGACGAGATCATCTCGGCCACGCACTTGGCGAGCAGCATGCTCTGCGCGCCGATCGTGCCCGAGATGGCGGCCCAGTAGAGCGGCAGTTTCGGGTCGATGATCAGCGTGTGCTTCTCGATCTCGCCCTCGAGCTTGCGGGCCTTCTTCACGGGCTCGCAGGCGTCGCTCTCGTCGCTCGGGTCGTCTTCTTCGCCGGCGAGGCGCGTCGGCGAGAGCGAGATGGTCTCGCCGTACACGGGCGACGGGAAGGGCGACATGGCGAGCGCCCGCGTGGTCGTCGAGAGGCTGCGGACGGGCTTGGACGACGACGACGACGACGACGAGGGCTCGTCGTCCTTGTCGTCGTGGTTAGGCTTCTTGGGCAGCGGCTCGAGCCGCACCGACTCGGGGTGCGTGGCCACGGTCTCGGACGGGGTCGGGGTCGTGGTCGCGGTCGCGGACGAGGTGGTCGTGGACGCGGCCACGCGCAGCGCGGGCGCCTTGGAGCGGCGCACGCGCAGATAGAGCGTCATGACAAAGGCCGTGGTGACCATGCAGTAGAGGATGAAGGGCGCGGCCTCCATGAGCGCGTAGATCTGGTCCATCTTGTAGTGGCCGTCCTCGCTCACGGAGGCGGCGGCGAGCGTGACGACGCCGAGCGTGACGAGCGCGACGCCGACAATGTCGGTGATGTAGAGCGCCTGCTTGAGCCAGAAGCGCGACATGAGGCAGTTGCCGAGGATCGTCGAGCCGCCGCCGAGCGAGGCCACGAGCGTCTGCGGCGCGAAGCCGAGCGCGAGGAAGTCGCCGAGCGACGCGCCGACCACGCAGACCATGCCGACCCACCAGAGCGGCCGCAGGTGGTACGGCCGCTGGACCGCGCGGAGCTCCTCGCGGTCGTGCGAGTATTTCTGGAGATTCACGCCGAAGATCGACGCGAAGGCCGCGGCCACGGCGATGGCGCCGCCGATGAGGTCGCTCTTCATGCTGCTTTAGACCTGGTTTAGACCGCGCGTCCCCGAGCCAAACCCTGCGCGGACGAGCACGCGATAGACCTGTTCTCGCGCTCGCAGAAAAGGTAAAGTAACGCTGGGGAAAGAGGAGGAAGAGGAGAGCGTCCAAAATATTAGGGGCGAAGGCAGCAACCGGAGGGGGACGGGGCGGCAAATCCATCAGCCAGTTTCTCCGTCTGCGTCGTGAAATCTCAAAGGGGTTAGGGCGCATCACTGGCTCCACTGTGGGCTGAGCTGACGCCCTCCGACCGACCACATCCTCTTGTCACACACGCTGCGGAGCTGATGGCGCGACTGTCTCTACGCGCGCGCGAGGTCAGGGGCGTCCCACGGTCGCCAGCGCTTCAACGGGCTAGGGGTCGGCGGCCCACGTGCTGCAATTCTCACCACGGCAAACGCGCACCGGTTGACGGGTTTGAGAAGAGAGAGAGAGAGAAAGAAAGAAAAAAAAAAAACGGAACGATCTCCAAAACACGACGACCCCTAGTCGCTGTTCCACCCTCCGGGTTCCGAATGCCGCCAAGTTCGCCTGATTCTTCCCGACGCTTGCAAATCCTCTTCGCGCGCGAATCAGGTGCCGGACTCCTGGCCGCAATTGGCCCCCGACCGCCAGCCTCCAAAAGCGGTTCTAACCTGTGAAGTCATACTAACAGGTTAACTCGTCCCATGCCATCTGTTCCGTTCTTAACCGTTACATGGTGGGTTCCTTGCTCAACACCAAAAGAGAGGATCCCGCGCCGACCATGGCTCCAGCGCGCGCGCTCCGCGACGTGCTCGACCGCCTCGCGGCGACGCCGTCGGCCGCCGAGAGCGAGCGCCTGCTGCTCGAGGCCTTCGACGCGCACGCGTCTCCGGAGCTGCTGCCGGCGCTGCGGTCCGTCGCGGCCGTCTGCACGACGCCGCCGCGCAAGGCCGCGGCCGTGGGCCACACGCTCGTGCGCCGCCTCGCGTGCGACCGCGCGAGCCAGGCGCTGCTGCTCGCGGTCTACCAGGCCAACGAGGCCGTGCTCGGCGGCGTGCTCAGCGCGCTCGAGAGCGACGACGCCAAGCTGCCGCTCGCGCGCGCGCTGCTCTCGGCGGCGCTGCTCGAGAGCTCCGGCCGCCACGTCCACAAGCTCGCGGTCGTCCACACGCTGGTGCGGACGGCGTGGTCCACACCAGCGCCCTCCGCCGCGCGCGCGGCCGCGGCCGCCGTGCTCGTGCGTGCGGCCGTCCGCACGCCGCTGGCCGCGACCGCGGACGCGGACGCGTGGGCGGTCTATCCGGCGGTCGCGGCCGCGGCCGCAGACCTCGTCGTGGCCGACCACGTGGTCGCGGATGCGGCCCGGCTCGCGGCCGCCCTTCTGCGACGTGTGAGCCACGGGCTCACTTGCCAATTGCCCGTGGTCGCGCTGCTGCAGACGCTGCTGGAGCTCGCGCGCGCGTTCCCGGCGGCGCTCGGCGCGTCGCGCGTGCTCGTGGCGCTCGCCGGCCTGCTGCTGCACGCCGAGGCCGCGCGGCGAGAGCAGAGCCTCGTGCTCGCGACGCTCGCAGCGCTGCTGCCGGCGCTGGACGAGACCGAGACCCCGAGACGAGTCTTGGTCGAGGCGCTCGTCGTGCCGCTCGTGCACGTGCTGCCGACGCTCGGAGCCGACGCGGCGCCGCTGCTGCAGCGCGTGCTGGATGTGGTCGCGGCCACGAGGTTCGCAGGCGACAGCGAGTCGAAGGACATGGCGGACGGCGCCGACGACGCCCACGCCGCGAGCTTCCTCGCGCTCGCAGGCTCGACGCCGGCGTGCGAGGCCTGGCTGCAAAAGCTCTTCCAAGACAAGGACCCGGAGATCCAGAACGCCACCGAGACGCTGCTGATCCAGCTCGGCGCGAGCCTCGTCGATCGCCGAGGTCGCATTCGCCTGCTCGCGCTCGACGCACTCGACCGCCAGGTGCAGCGTCGCCGCGCGCACAAGCCCTACGACTGGCCACCGTCCAGTGTCAAGCTGCTAGTGTCGACGCTCGTCGTGCTCACGTCGCACCGTCCCCAGGAGCCGCTTCCGGGCGACCCTGAGTGGCTCAGTCGCGCGTTCCAAGTGCTCGCGTCACTCGCGGCGACGACCACCGAGACCATGAAGATCGTGCTGCGGCTCATCAAGCGCATGGCGTCGGGCGAGACGCCAGGCCTGCGGTCGCAGGCGCTCCACCTCGCAATGCTCGCGTGGAAGCAGGACTCGCGTGTGTACCAGCAGCTCGAAACGCTGCTCCAATCGACTGACGTCGACGGCGACGACGAGCTCGTTCGCATGGCCACGATCCTCGCAGTCTGCGAGAAAGACCCGGAGACGGGTGTTGAATGGATCTCGGACGTCCAAAGATACCTCGAAGCCGATAGCGTGTCAGTCGTGGCCATGGCCGTTCGAGCAGTCGCACGGCTGAGCGCGGCCGACTGCCTCGATTACGAGACAGCTACCAAGAGCTTCCTCGTCATGCTCAAGAAAGATAAAATCTCGTGTCCCGATGAACCACTCTTCCAGCAGGAGCTCTGTCGTTTCTACGCCGTCGGCGGCGCGATCGGCTTTACGGAAACCAGCCCCAAGTACGGTGCCCGCGTGGTCGCGGAATTGTGGGAATACGCTGAGGCCGGAGACGCAGGTGTGAGGAAAGAAGCGTACGCAGCGTTGAACGGCTACTCACTTGAGGCGCTGGGCCTGGAGTTTGTTGGTGCTGATGCTGATGAAGAAGACGAGGACGAGGAATCGCTAACGGAACAGGATGTAGAGGAGAACGTCGACCGCGTGTGGATGTGTCTGCGTACTGAAAGAGATTCAAGTGTGCGAGCCGAGGTTGAAAAAATTGTGGCTCGAGTTCTTGAGAGCGAGAGCAAGAAACTAGCTCCTGGTGGTGCCAGTCGCACGGGCACAGGGATTGCTTCCGCGGCGGCGTTTGCATCACTCGACAATCGCGTATCGGCTGCAGCGACGAAAGAGCTCAAGAAACACATCCCGACTCGCCAGCAGGTGCTCGAACGAATCGATGCCAACCGAGATTGGCGCGCGAAGCTGCTGGCGTTCGAGCCGGACAACGTTGTTGCGAGTACCGCTGCGCCAAAGCGGAAGGACAAGCGGTTGCGGCTCGTGATGAGCCACGTTGACGAGATGAAGGCCGTTCTGGACAGTGCGCTGGAGGCGTCCACTGCGTCTTATGTCGAAGAGGCCAAGTCGTCGACACGCGAGCAGTTTCTGTATATCTTGCAGTCTGTCGAAGCGTGGAACTCGTTCGCACGCAAGTATTTCGGACGTTTGGACGAACTGGCGCTGCTTCGAACGCCCATGGATGCACCTGAAGGCCACACGGCTGGGTTGCTCAGTACTCTCGTAGACGAGCAGGTATCGGAATTGGTCGAGACGAAGACGCAGCACGTCCAGCGCTGGCTCGCGATCGGCGCTCTGGCCCTCCACGCCGATCTTGCGCCAGTCTCTGACGCGCTCACGAAAGTCATCACAAAAACGAGAGCAGTCCTGCGCAGTCAGGTCCAGCAATCGATCGAGGAGCTTCGCGTGTTCAAGGATGCGAAGCACAGCAGAGAGCTCCAACTCTTGCTGCTCGGCACGGCACTGGCCCACCCTCGATGCACGGACGACAGCCTCGATGCATTAACGCAGCGTGTGGCGCCATTGTGTGATCGTTCTAACTCTGACTTGCTGAATGGTGCCGCTGTTCTCTTCATGAGCCACGCAAGTTCGCTGTCTATTGAAGGAGAAGATCGCGCGGCGCGACGTTCGCGTCTCGCTCGAGGCGCCCAGCTCGTTCTTTCCACGTTCCTAAGAGCGACATTTGGTGACTCGGCAGCAACAGCCACCACTAATCTGTTTGCGGACTCATCTTCTTCCTCGGCTATCGATGCGGTCGTCGCCGCAGCTTCCAAGGCGAAGAACACTGGTGATGGCATTCAGTCGTGGGCCGCTGGAATCGGTCTTGGACAGCTCGCTGGCTGCTTCGCATCCGTTCTTCGCCTGGCGTGGCTTGATCGAGTGCGTTTAGTGCTCGAGCACGTTTGGAATCAGCACGATTCGCTCGACTCGGCTGTTGCACTTGGGCCCGTATTGCTCGAGAGTGTCAAATACAACCGGGTCGCCTCAAGTCAAGTGGAGGAGTTTGTGTCAGGTTTGCAGAAGCGAGCGGAGTCTTCGATCCCAGGGGAGGTATCAGCAGGTATGACTGTACTACCGTTTATGATTCAGCGACTGGCTGTGATAGGCTGCATCCCCACGACTTCGACTGTCGACGCCTTCGTGGCACTTGTTGAACTAAAGGTGAAGGAATCGGCGTCGTCGGAGCTTGGCGTTGCTGTCAGCAACTTTGTTCATGGATCCACTGGCGTCAATCTTACTGAGTGGACTTTTACGGCCGATCGTGAGATCGCTTGGGAGCCATCAGTGGTTCAGCGTGTTCTCACGTCCCTCTCAGTATTGTACGACCACCCTCAGCTGGCTGCATCGACCTCGGCGGCCTCGGCACGAGCGGCGATCGCTGACAGATCCGACTCGTTCTTTGTCGTTCAAAAGAACAAGACTTTCGACGCACAGATCAGCAAGCTTCCAGCAACAAGTCTCGTGTTTAAAACGCTCGAGTTCCTTCGAGTTGGCGGCCCCGCGGACGATGTTCCAGCTGTGCTCGAGGAGACGCAGTCTGCGGTCAAATGCGTCGCGCACGCCGCTCGCTCCTTCCCCCTTCCTCTGGACTTCTCATCTCTCATCCTCCGAGTGGCGAGTCGCTACGCAGCAGCTGATCGAGTGATAGCAGCAAGCCTCGAACTCGCTGCGTCCCACGCCTCCGGCGTATCGCTGCTCTTGAGCGACATGATTTCACCTGACCGATTGCTGAACTATTCGCCAGAACTAGTGGAAGCCGCCGTTGACGCTCTCGTGACCACTCGAAGCCGCTTGGTGGACGAACAACTGACGTTGCTGCTCGTTAGAGTCTTTGATGCCTTAGTCGAGTGCTGGGATCGAGACAGCGCGCCGGCCCCCACCGTGAGAGGCTTTGAGAAGTGGATCATCTTTACAGGCACGTTGGTTGAGGTGCCCAAGCCAAAAGACGGCGCCCCTCCCCAGGAAGAGAATCATCTCGCTGTGTCCGTGACGTCACTCGTACTCGATCAATTCTTGGTCAAACTGCCATTCACTCCAACAAGTGACGCCAGCAAGTCGCTGTTACGTCAATTCGCGCGTGATGTCCTCTCCAAGATCCCGCAGCGAGATGCAGTGGCGAATGCCGTGACAACCACGACGTCTATAAACAGTGCGTGGCCGTGGTGGCGTACCGGAGTGCTCCTGTCGGAATTACTGAGACTCAGTGTCATCACTTCGTCGAGCGTCGTGCTGCGCTGGCTGCTTCAATTCGACTTTGCTCGTATCGAGGACGCTAGTGTGCTGGACGCGTTCGTCGCCGACGTGGCCAACAGCGTGTGTGGTGCATCAGGCAAGAGGACTCCACTCGAAGTGAACGAGGCCTGGCTGCTCGAGCTGCTGGATGGAATCGCCCAGACGACAGGAACATCAGAGAGCTTGGTGCTCAAACGCCGCGTCTTCTTCGATGTCGCTGAAAGCATCATCACGTGGACACAGTTACGAGGTCACGAGTCGTTGATTCTAGCAGGAGACGCCGCAGGGCTGCCGCGCGCTGCGATCCGGGGATCATTACCGGCGCTCGCTGCTCAGGCTTTGCTACGTCACCACCACGAGCGGTCGGGGGCGTCACAGGCACTAACGCAACGGTTTTGGACCATGCAGACCCACGCAGCGGAGGCTGAGAAGTCGGTCGTGACGGTGCTGACGGAACTCCACGTGATCGCGACTGCTGTGCCGCTCCGTCTACTGAATGTCGACACGGAACGAGAACTGCTGAAGCAGCTAAGTGACGAATAGAACAACGGACAACTGTCAATGTATTGGGTAAGCACGAAGACTTCGAAAAAGTGAGTCACTGTGCATTCATACGTATGCCATTTCTAGTAACCTAATCGATCTAATGTATGATCTAGCGTTACCAGGTTCCTTCATCACGATGATATCAGTGACGCTGACCGCTTGGGCTGCACGGGTGACGCCGGGATCGGCTCGTCCACGGCCTGCTGGCTCGCAAAGGCGTTGAAGATCTGCTCCAACGTCGTCTGTGACACGCTGTACTCGCGCACGGCCAGCGCGGTCTTGGCACTCTCGATCGCCTCGAACACATTCGACAGCCGCAGTCGCGAGTCTTTCGTCTCGACCGACTCGTCCTCGCGGATCTTGAACCAACGCGAGTCGTTCTGGCGCTCGAGCAGCTCGACGTCGTGGCCGAAGTTGTCTTTCAAGAAGGACAGCAGCGACTCGTAGCGCACTTCGCCGAGCCACCACGTCGCGAAGGTCGACGCCAGCACGTAGCCGTCGCGGTCGAGCGCGTGAGCGACGGTGAAGCCGGTGGGGTGTGTGTTGACGATCTTGTCTTGCCAGGAAGCGAGACCGCAGCGAGCGCAGGCGTCCGTGAGCTGTTCACGAGTGAGACGTGTGTCGAGCGAGTCGAAGTGTCGCAGCGCGAGCTCACTCACGTCGGCGGCTGAGGGAGGCAGCAGCTTGGCGTCGAACATGAGGCCATCGCCGAAACGGTTCTTGAGATGCTGCACGCTGCCGAGGCACTTGAGACCGCCGCCCACCATGATCCCGACGCGCGTGCAGAGCGCCTCGCACTCTTCCATGCTATGGGTGGTGAGCACGACGGTGGATTCCTTGTTGTAGGTCGAGATCTCGGAGATGACGTCCCACATGAATCGACGCGAGACGGGATCCATGCCAGTGGACGGCTCGTCGAGGAAGAGGATGGATGGGGAGCCGATCATGGCGATGGCGACGGAGAGTTTGCGCTTGTTGCCGCCACTGAGACTGCCGGCGAGCTTGTGTTCAAAGTCGAGGAGGTTGAGCTGCGTCATCTTCTCGCGCACGACGGCGTCGAGGTCTTGGGGCTTGATGCCCTTGATCTGAGCGAACAACTCTAGATGCTCGCGTACGGAGAGCAAGTCGAAGAGCGCGTCGAACTGCGGACAGTATCCGATCTCGCGTCGTACGTCAAGTTGTTCAGTGAGAATGTCGAAGCCGCTGAGTGTGGCACTACCCGAGGTGGGTACGATGTCTCCCGTGAGCATCTTCATGGTGGTGGTTTTGCCTGCGCCGTTGATTCCTAAGAAGCCGAAACACTCGCCGCGCTTGAGACCGAAGGAGAGGTTCTTGACGGCGACCTTGTTTCCCTTGCGGTAGACTTTGCGTAGGCCTTGGAGCTTGATCATGTCTGCGTCAGCCCGACCGGTGGCGACTCGCTCGACTTCTGCGGCGACGTCGACGTCCTGGGTCTCGTTGTCGATGGGGATGTGTGGGTCTTTGTTGATCATGGCCTTTGTTTTTGGGAACGTGAGTGCGTAGTCGATGCCGATGGCGATGACGAAGAAGATGAGAGCGTCGATGGCAAGGAAGAGGATCTCGTAACCTGCGTTTTCGAGAGCAAGTGGGTTGGATGACCTCGCCTTCCTGAACTCACCGCCACCGCTGTTAACGATTTCCAATATGGTGAGATCGAGCAAACCGTTGGAGAGACTGTAGATCGGCGAGAACCGGTAGAACCACTTGAGCGTCTGGTTGGCATCGTGAGTGCTGTCGATCATGTCGAGCACGAATGACACGATCAGCAAGCCGAGACCAAGCAGGAAGTTGATCAAGATCATCTTTGTCTGCGACGAGGCCGCCTCCGTGAACGCAAACGACCAGCTGTACGCGTAGGGGCAAATTGCAATGCCGAAGAAGAGGAAGAGGATGATCACGGTCGTGAACGTGTTGCTCTCACAATGGAGACACTTGTCTGAGCCTGTGAGAGATGCCAGATCGTACGCCTGGATCAAGATCAACGCGACACACCCCGGCACGAGATACACAAGGAAGTCCCACACGAAGTTGGCAAGCCAGAACGCTGACAGACTCACCCCGGAGACGAGTTGCTGGTGCTTCGAGTTGTGATCAGGATGTCTTTCGTTGACGAGAAAGACCACGATTGACGCTGGATAGTAGCCCATGGCGATCGCGATGAAAAGACACGCGCTGAAAGACAAGAAGCCCGACAGAAGAGCTGTCGTCGACGCCGTTTGTGGAATTGGATGGCTGTTCACCTTCAGGGAGAGGGATGACACGTCGATGCTTGGAGTAGCTTGCTTGGCAAAGAGGCGGTAAATCGACTGATCCATCAACCCCTTGAACACCGGAAGCCCGTGTGGAATGGTTGTGTTGATCATGACGTTGTAGCTCATCACTCGTGCGCTGCTGTCGCCGTGGGCGTGGAAGGCGCCAAACTGGCTCTTGATATCCTCTTTGTATCCTCGCTCGTACACTGCTTCGCTGAACTTCAGGAGGTAACCAGTGGCGTCAGTGTGGTTGATGGTCGGGTTTGAATAGGTGACACCGAACACCGTCGGGCTATCATTCAAGTACGGTGGGTTTCCGATCTCGGATGCGTCGACCGCCACAGGAGATCCACCCGAAAAATACGACTGGTCGATTGCGCTCGAGCACCAGTCACCCACACTGGTCTGACAATACGCTGGTACCACGACTTGGTTGTTGGGTAATTTCTTCGCGAGCCCGTCCGTTGTGAGCGTGATCTTTGGGTCGACCTTGGTGAGTTCGCCGGCTTGGAGCAAGGAGAGACCCATGATGAGCCAGAAGATGGGAAGGAAGATGCTGAGGAGTCCGTATTTCTTGTCGCGCTTGGCGATGCGGAATCGTTTCTGGAGGATCGCCTTGAACTGAACCCAGAACAAGTCGTGGGAAGAAGCTCGCGTCGGTCGTAGCTTCGCCGCAGCAATTTCAGACGTCGAAGAGTTGGTGTCAGCACGAACATCTGCTGCTTCCTCGTGGAGCTTAATCTTGTTCTTCAGCGTATGCTGCTGGTTATGCTCGTCGTCTGCTGCCTCCGCGACCTTGATGAAGACCTCCTCCATCGTCGTCACCGAGATACCATACGACAACAAACCCAAGCTGTGCAACTCGGCATCGAGTGATCGGAAGAGTTCTGGGAAGTGCACAGACGCATCGAGCGGCAACTGGAACGCCACCTCTGCTCCCACGTTGCTCAACAAACGACCGCTCGAGATTCGGCCGAGCACGAACTCGATGACCTTGGAGTCGTCACAGCCTTCCTGCTTGACGATGGTGAGGTTGTACCCAGCGCCGTATCTGTTCTTGAGGAAGAGCGGGGATCCACAGCAACGCAGTTCTCCTTCTGCCATGATGGCGATGCGGTCGCCCAGCACGTCTGCCTCGTCCATGAAGTGTGTTGTGAGGACGAGAACACGGTCGTGGCGGTTGTTCATGAGGATCTCCCACGTGCTGCGTCGCGAGTACGGATCCATGCCGGAGGTCGGTTCGTCCAAGAAGACGAGTGAGCTGTCGCCCAAGAGTGAGATCGCGACGGAGAGTTTGCGTTTCATGCCACCCGAGAGCGCACTGGAGAGCACGTCGCGCTTGTCTTTGAGTCCGACTTCGGCGATCTTGTGCTCGATCTCGGCGTCTAGTTCTGCTCCCGTGTACCCTTTGATGCGAGCGTAGAAGTCTAGGTGCTCTGCGACGGTGAGAGATGGGTACAAGACGTCGTGTTGGAAGCAGATCCCAAGGGACTCGCGGATCTCGTCCATGTCTTGACGAACAGAGAGCCCACGGAAGTATGCGTCGCCGGATGTGGACTGGAGTACGCCTGTGAGCATGGAGATGAGTGTGGTCTTGCCAGCGCCGTTATGACCGAGTAGACACGTGATCTGTCCGCTGTACATGTTGAGATGGACGTTGTTGACGGCGACCTTCTCACCTCCTGGCACGGGGAAGACCTTGCGCATGCCCTGGACACACAGTGCTGCTCCGGTGCGTTCTTGCTCGAGGAGGTCGGCACTGACAGGCTCGATGTTGGGGTTGACTGGTACGGTGACGTCTCCGGTATCGTCAGCAGTAACAGGAGCAGGTGGCGGCATCTTGAAGCGGTCGCGACGCTTGCGCCAGTAGGAGGGACTGACGGGGAAGTACCATTTCTCTGGTGTGCCGTACATCTTGGGCACGACCTTCTCGAGGTAGAGTCCGATGATGGTGTAGAGCACGGCGTCGAGTGCGAGGAACCAGAGAGCCGAGCTGAAGCGGTAGTTGTTGACTGGGGTGGATATGTTGGAGAAGTTGATGCCGACGTGGGAGGTCTCTGTTTTGGCGAGCGTCTGTACGGCGAACACCAGCGCCGACGGAGCGAGCAAGCTGGCGATGTTCTTGGACGACTCGGGGGATGATTCGGTGAATGCGTTGGACACAGCATAGAGCACGAAGAAGCCGATGATGCCGACGTAGGATCCCGTGCGCGCCTTGGAGAAGACGGAGCTGACCATGAATGCGTATCCGAGGATGGCCATGTTGAAGAGGAAGAAGAAGAGGAAGATGACGAGCACGCTGGAGCTGACGAAGAGGCCGATGCGTGCTGCGATGACCTGAAGGATGGAGGATAGGAAGAGGATGAGGATGTAGGTGATGTACCAGGAGATGACGATGCTGGACTCTTTGACGCCGAGGATCTTCATGAGCTCGCGCGCACGGGTCTCGCGCTCGGAGATGAGACTGACCAGGATCTTGGATAGCGTCATGAGGTATGTGAGCATGAAAAAGATCGGGAAGACGATCTCGGTCGTATCGTAAAACGTGGACTTGTCGTATTTTTCGATGGGGAATGGTGAAGTGAGTGAGCCAAGGTACGGCTGGGGGGCTTGCCGGAGTGGCTTCACCAGTGCCTCAGTCTGCGCAGCTGATAATGGCAGATCAAACTCGATCGATGCGATTGCCGCAGCCATCGACATGTACTGCTCCACCGACGTGACATTCTCGGTTAGTTTCTCGGTCGACTTGTCATTGCCTTCAAGCATCTCTGCAATCACTTGCTTGGCAGCCGGATCGTCCGTGATGGTCTTGAGGAGTCGTTTGTCCAAGTCGGCGCTGCTCTTGGCGACGGCGTCTGCCACTTGGCACTCGCCGGTCGTCGTCTTGGTCGCAGGATCCCACTTGGGCATGCAGTTGACAAAGCGAGCGACCAGCGTCTGCAGCGTCAGGAAGCCGCCAGACGCGTACTGCTGGTACGTGAGCGTGTCGATGTCGCGCTGGAACCGCTCCCAGGTCGATGCGTCGTTGTAGATTGTTCGCGGCACGTATCTCGCATCGGCGTTGTCCCCGATGAACGTGCCGTTGAGACGCACTGTGAACTCGATTGGCGCGAACGAGCCGATCTTCGACTCGCTCGGAAACTCGTCAAACACGATCGCACCGAAGATCCGCGCCTGGCTCGCGTTCACGGTGTAGTCCTTAGACTTGATGTACTCTTCAAGGTCTTTCTCGGTGTCGTAGAAGACCACGCTATCGGCGAGCGAGGGCACGACGATCGACGTATTGGTGGTGACGTTGAGCGTGATGGTGGGGTACCACTTGGCTACGGTCTGGTAGAAGTATTGTCTTGTGAAGGGTACATCGGGCGCGATGGCGAGCTTGAAGGGCGAGACACGTCCGTCGCAGGCGGGTGGGAGTGCGTAGGGCGACGTGGGGTCGAGACTGACGCGGCCTTGGTATACGAGCTGCTGCTGGCACTGTGCCTTGAGCGTGGCGTCAAACTTCTTGAATCCCCTGCCGAACTCAAACGACTGCTTGCTCATGTGGAGCAGCAGTCCGGTGAGCGAGGTCTCTTGGACCGCATACTTGGGCGCGAAGAGTGGCGCGATGACGCTGTTGCCGTCGCCGCCGAAGCGCTGGAAGAGGTTGAAGCGCTCGTCGTTGTTGGCAAAGCCCGGCGCGACCTCGTACTCGTGGGTCGCTGTCTTGATGAGACCGATGACCACGACGTAGAGCACGGGCAGCAGGATCTCGAGCGCCAACGCCAGGGGCTTTTTCTTCTTGAGGTGCCAGTTCTTGCGCAGCAGCGTGGGCACAAAGCGCCCGTGAGTCGCGCGTGGCGTAGGCACGTCGTCGCCGCGGCGGAAGGGCGCCGAGGGCGAGTTGGGGAGATCGTCCATGCAGGAAGAGACGAACGTTGGAGATCGGAGGCAAGTGGAGGAATGGGAGCGAATGGATGGGGCGAGGAAGAGCTGTCTGTCAGTCGCCAGGAAGCCCCTGGCGTGCGACTCGGTCTCTCGTGTGTTCCCAAATCCAACTTTTTTGTTTATTCCACCTTGGTTTTAAACCTAGTTTTCGTTTGGATTTTGGGTTTATGAAGTAACACAAACGGACAGAAACAGGTCGATGCGCACAGAGACAAGCCAAACACGGCAGGGGGAAGGTTGGTGAAGTAAGCGCAAGAGGCAATGGGTACAGAGCCAACATTCCACCGTCAAGAGTTGGGGTCGTGCCAGCGTCATCACGTGGGACTCGAGATCCCGAGTCTTTTTTGAGGAAAGACAGCCACTTGTTTTTAATTAATTAAAATCGAGTGAGGAAGGCCACTTGGTCAATTAAATTCGAGTGAGGAAGACCACTCGACCCATTTCGGCGTCTGCACAGTGCGAAATCGAATTCAACAGACGTACTGAATCATTTTTTGGACGACCTTTGCTCAATAGTTAGGCGGACAGACGGTGGGTGCGTGAGTCTCACGTGCTTAGTCTGCGTCTGGCCAGGCTGCTACATGGACCCATCTTGGTCTTGTCCAGGATACCAGCGGATCCTCTTTGGGTGGTCCGGAAGGAGTCGGCTCCTCGACGGCCGACTGGCTCACGAATGTGAGACACCCAATATCTACGATATAAGCAGCCTGTGAATTTTGAACCAACATGAACTGGTCAGATCCTCCAGTAGCCCCTGCTTCGCGGCGTGAGAGATGAGACAAGGAGTGCGTACGAAGGTGAGTTTCTGCCGCCATTCTCAGCAGTCTTCAATCAATTCGTCTTGACTTTGACTTTGAAGTTGGGATTAGATCGCTATGTCAAGAACCTAATAGCCACAGCTGTCTTTATTTCGTAAATTGTGTCTTGGTACATGGGAGCGAACTCTGGCCTTCATCATTACTACGTAGTAGTTCCACTCCAGCACGCTGTGTCGTTGCGCGCGCCTCTTCTTACCTGCGTAGTCAAGCAATGGTCGTTTAAACTGATGTAACACAAATAGTCTCCAAATTTCATCTTCATCACCATTGTCACTCTTTCACGACACAACTTAGAGGCCACTCCAGTAGGCCTTCAAGCCTTGCGCAAATGCGACAAATGCCCGATACATTTCCTCTCCTGAAGTGCGAATCGTCGACTCCGACACGACAAAGTCCCGACCAGTCAGCTCCACGGAAAAAGCCGGCTTCTTCAGTTCCCGGAAGACTGCATCACTGAAGCAGCCGTACACGCGATCCAGCTCGCCGACGAGCTTGCTTTCATACGCGCTCCCGGCAGCTTTGGCCATCGCATCGCCAAGAACCTTGAGCTTTAGTCCGAACGGAGCGGGAGGTGGGTCGCGCGTGTTCCCGTACGGGCGGTAGACTCCGCCTGCAATAGAGTGCATATCGATTGCTCCGTAAGGCTGGAGAGCCTTGACGTATGCAAACGACCCCGAGGTCTCGGGCTCGCTCAGCATTGAAGGTCCTGGATACGTTGCGTCATCCCAGGCCAGTTTCTGACGGCCCCAGAATTCGATAGGAGGATAGTTGCGGTTCAGGTCCACACCGTACGCTGTACCATTGAACACTCGGCGGTTCTTTCGCCAGTAGCGTGCCGATGGCGATGTCCACGAGTACTGGTAGCCATCGAGGTTGAGGATCGGCACGAAGTGCCATTCATATTCCTTGAAAATTGATGTGATGGCTGGGTCGTTCGAGCGGAGACCGTCCAAGAAAGACGCCATCACATAGAATGTTGAGCTCCCACCGATCCACTCGAGAGCGTGGATCAACGCTTGCGTGTACAAAGGCTTGCGACCAGTTCCCGTCGAGATCTTGTACCCAGGCACAGTGCGGCCTTCGTACGTTGTCGTCACCTTAGCGATCCTGGAGAAGATGGTGGGGTTCTCGGCCGCGAGCTGGTCGAAGAACGCGAACACCTCGGACGATTGGCGGAAGCAGTCAAAGAAGGTGCTGTTGACGTACTTGTCGGTGGTGGCGAGCTCTTCCAGGTGACGGCGCGTGGACGTGGTGCAGGCGGCACGAGTGGCGGCACGCGAGATGAGCATCTCTTCCGTGTTGACGGGGTCCCGTACGACCGTGGTTTGGTTGGCGAGCAGCATTTCGCGAGAACTCGAGATGTCCTTGAACCTTGCGACGTCGGCCTCGGTGGCGTAGATTTGTGCCGTGACCTTGTCTCCATCGGCTCGCTGCACTCTCCAGATATCGAGCTCTCCGTTGAAAGTGGCGAGGGTAGCGTCGAAGGAAGCCTTGGGTGCCGTGACGTGGAAGAGTTGTTTGGGCTCGGCGGCGACGTTGGAGATGGATGTTCCTAGGATTGTGGCGGTAGCGAGGGCGAAGATGTGTGTGATCTTCATGGTTGAGAGTTGTTGTGCGACTTTGGGGGTGAGTTGGAGAATGAGGATCGACCCTCGATGCTCATTCGATCCTGGATAGTCGAGGGTATCGGTGGTTCCCGGGGGCGGGGGGTGGAGGTTCTACGATTCGTTGAGCAGGGGACGGGAGAGTCGCTCTTTTCATTCGTTCTCAGACTTCGAATGTTTCGCTGTGCATCAGAATATGGTACACAGCGAAAGATTAGTACCATACAGGGGAAGATCAGTACCATCTTGTACCTTCTATGTGCTATATTGTGCTGATCTTTCAAACGCTGGGAAAGAATGCAGCGTCAGCTCACGTGCATGGGTTGTGCGCGTCTTTTCCTCTCACCAGCAGACCCAGCTTGCATTGTTTTGTACCAGATCTGGCGCTGGAGCCGGCGTAAGGAGCTCTGCGTTCGTCTTACCCATGCTCAACGCCGTGAACAAGTGGATTTTACGACCTCTGTAATCAGATTTGAGGGTCGACGCTGTGGCTCACAGCGTCGACCGTCACAGTGTGACTGACCGCTGGGTGGCATATGATATTAGAGTTGCATTCCAGTCTGAAAGGATCTCGGGGATCCTTCAGCCGGAGATTGGTCACGGGGCTCAGGTAATGGTGAGTCGCGTTCGCTGATGACTTTGGTGGTTTCCGAGCTATAAATAGATCGGAAATGGAGGTTTCCACTCGAGGAGAGCCTCACCACCATTTCCGATCTGCTCAGCCGACGACAACCCACCCTCCACTCCCCTTAATACACATATATTAGGCTTGCTTCACTCCTCGAGGGTGAGCAGGGAGATGCATATCAACGAGCACAATACATCACGATGAATCCCCCAGAGGCATGACGGAGTCGCGGAAATTATCCATCCGGTGTAGATGCCTTCTGCAGCTGTGGCGTTTCCCATTAATCAGGCTGCAGACAGAGTGGCTACTTGTGGATATTGCGCGCTCTATCCCTTGAGGGAAAGAAGACGGGTAAGGCAACGGCGCTTACCATATGTGCGGGGCTTTACAGGCCTTCAGTGTGACTCAGGACTCTATGAGTTGATTCGGTGCAGATACAGTTGGAATGGATGGGGTATTCGAAGTGACTGATCATGGGGTTTGTGTATCAAAGTTCATTGAAAGAATGGTCTCTTCCATGCCAATTGAGCGCCAATGTGTTTTATTGGAATATGGGCAGATACTGCCAGCCGGGTTGCGACTGGTTTTGTGTCGAACAAGCTACAAAAAATGCATTATTCTTGGACGAGAGAAAATGACTCGTCATTTGCGTTATGGCTTCCACATAGAACAGCTGGGGCTTCGATTAGAGCAGACCGCTCCAGTAGGTCGGCAACCCCTGCGCAAAGGAGACGAAAGCCCTGTACATGTTTTCTCCCGAGGGACGAATCGTGGACTCGGACGCGATGAAACTCCAGTCAGCCAGCTCGATTGTGAACGTCGGCTTGCCGAGCACCTGGAAAACCGCGTCGTCGAAGCAGCCGTAAGCAATGTACAGTTCCCCACTAAGAGCACTCTCGTAGTCACGACCTGCGGCCGCGGCCATCGCATCACCGAGCACCTTGAGCTTTGGTCCGATCGGCGCCGGGGGAGTACCAGGCTGGTTGCCGTAAGCACGGTAGATTCCGCCGGCAATAGAGTGCATGTCAATCGCTCCGAAGGGCTGGAGAGCCTTGACATAGTCGAATGACCCTGAGGTCTCAGGCTCGCTAAGAACCGACGCGCCTGGGTAAGTTTCTCCTGTGGGTCCCTCAGCTTTGCGGCCCCAGAAATCGGCTGGCGGGTAGTTTCGGTTGAGGTCGACACCAAAGGTCGTGCCGGTGATAGGACGGCGGTTCTTGCGCCACATACGAGCGCTTGTCGGGCTGGCATTCCACGAGTACTGGTATCCATCAAGGTTGAGGATCGGCACGAAGTGCCACTCGTACTCGCTGAAGATCGCCGTGACCGCTGGGTCATTCGAGCGAAGACCGTCCAAGAAAGAGGCCATAATATAGAATGTCGCACTACCCGCGATCCACTCGCGAGCATGGATCAACGCCTGCGTGTACAAAGGCTTGCGACCAGCACCCGTCGAGATCTTGTACCCAGGCACAGTACGTCCTTCGTATGTCGTCGTCACATTTTCGATCTTGGAGAAGATGGTCGGGTTCTCGGCCACGAGCTGGTCGAAGAACGCAAACACCTCGGACGGTTGACGGAAGCAGTCAAAGAAAGTGCTGTTGACGTACTTGTCGGTGGTGGCAAGTTCTTCCAAGTGACGGCGTGTGGACTTGGCGCACACAGCTTGAGTGGCGGCACGCGAGATGAGCATCTCTTCTGTGTTGACAGGATCTCGCACGATCAGCGTTTGGTTCGAGAAGAGCATCGCGCGAGAAGTTTGAGAGTACTGGAATCTCGCGACGTCGGCCTCGGTGGCGTAGATTTGTGCCGTGACCTTGTCTCCATCGGCTCGCTGCACTCTCCAGACATCGAGCTCTCCGTTGAAGGTGGCGAGGGTGGCGTCGAAGGAAGCCTTGGGTGCCGTGACGTGGAAGAGTTGTTTGGGCTCGGCGGCGACGTTGGAGATGGATGTTCCTAGGATTGTGGCGGTAGCGAGGGCGAAGATGTGTGTGATCTTCATGGTTGAGAGTTGTTGTGCGACCGAGAGGGTAAGTTGTAGAGTAAGGATCCCCAGATCCTCATTCTACAAAACTGCTTAAAGCGTCAACGAACCCTCCCCTCCCAGTCAACACTGCTGACTGGGAGAGGAGGGTTCGTTGACGCTTTGAGCAGGGCAGAGTTGTTCTTTCCATTCGTTCTCAGACTCGAGGTACAAGGTTGCCGCCTGTATGACTGATGAGGCCACGCCATTCCTTTGCGGGCGCTGCACCTTCTTGATGCGTTTCGAGATGTTTGGGTCAACTGAGTGAAGCTGTGTCCGTGGCTCTTCTCTCGCTTGACCGTTGTGGAGACAGGGAAAGTTTTTCAACCGATTAATTTTTTAAACTTACCCTGTGGCGTAGATTTGTGCCGTGACCTTGTCTCCATCGGCTCGCTGCACTCTCCAGACATCGAGCTCTCCGTTGAAGGTGGCGAGGGTGGCGTCGAAGGAAGCCTTGGGTGCCGTGACGTGGAAGAGTTGTTTGGGCTCGGCGGCGACGTTGGAGATGGATGTTCCTAGGATTGTGGCGGTAGCGAGGGCGAAGATGTGTGTGATCTTCATGGTTGAGAGTTGTTGTGCGACCGAGAGGGTAAGTTGTAGAGTAAGGATCCCCAGATCCTCATTCTACAAAACTGCTTAAAGCGTCAACGAACCCTCCCCTCCCAGTCAACACTGCTGACTGGGAGAGGAGGGTTCGTTGACGCTTTGAGCAGGGCAGAGTTGTTCTTTCCATTCGTTCTCAGACTCGAGGTACAAGGTTGCCGCCTGTATGACTGATGAGGCCACGCCATTCCTTTGCGGGCGCTGCACCTTCTTGATGCGTTTCGAGATGTTTGGGTCAACTGAGTGAAGCTGTGTCCGTGGCTCTTCTCTCGCTTGACCGTTGTGGAGACAGGGAAAGTTTTTCAACCGATTAATTTTTTAAACTTACCCTGTGGCGTAGATTTGTGCCGTGACCTTGTCTCCATCGGCTCGCTGCACTCTCCAGACATCGAGCTCTCCGTTGAAGGTGGCGAGGGTGGCGTCGAAGGAAGCCTTGGGTGCCGTGACGTGGAAGAGTTGTTTGGGCTCGGCGGCGACGTTGGAGATGGATGTTCCTAGGATTGTGGCGGTAGCGAGGGCGAAGATGTGTGTGATCTTCATGGTTGAGAGTTGTTGTGCGACCGAGAGGGTAAGTTGTAGAGTAAGGATCCCCAGATCCTCATTCTACAAAACTGCTTAAAGCGTCAACGAACCCTCCCCTCCCAGTCAACACTGCTGACTGGGAGAGGAGGGTTCGTTGACGCTTTGAGCAGGGCAGAGTTGTTCTTTCCATTCGTTCTCAGACTCGAGGTACAAGGTTGCCGCCTGTATGACTGATGAGGCCACGCCATTCCTTTGCGGGCGCTGCACCTTCTTGATGCGTTTCGAGATGTTTGGGTCAACTGAGTGAAGCTGTGTCCGTGGCTCTTCTCTCGCTTGACCGTTGTGGAGACAGGGAAAGTTTTTCAACCGATTAATTTTTTAAACTTACCCTGTCTTCACAACGTTCAAGCTAGAGAAGCAATTGGAGTGTTAACTCAAACTGCTGAAACTGAGAGCATAACTGACAGTCAGATGGACGGCATTTCAGGTAAACACACACCACGAAAGAGTTGTAAATAAAGAGACACTCAGCCCCAACGGCTGAAAGGGACCAGCTGTTTCCGTGGTTCAGTGTATTAGTACAAGTGCTGTCCACATGTGTGCAAGGATCTGAGAAGTCGCCGCATTGTCTTCACGGTCGATACTGAAAGCTTGTAATGAGTTACACACGCTGTCAACAAGACTAATCGACAAATTGTTCTAGAAGAGATAGTGGTAGTACATCATTCCTTCGGTCACAGAGAACAGGGCGCAAGCAACAGACTCTTGACCAACCGACGAGCTGCTGGACCCAGTCACAACTTTGAATGATCGGAGCTCGTCTGTCAGGTCTTGGTTCCAGAAAACCGCGCTTGCTCAGGACTTCACACACCCTGCAGGACCATCCAAGACGCAAGGTTGCAGGAGATGTTTTGTTCTCCAGAAAGAAGTGCTGACGTTTAGTTGCTCAGCCTTGACGACACCACCAACTCTCACCACACAGTCTCGATTGATGCGCTGCTGATCGCCCTATCTCATTAATCCTTGAGGTTGTGGCTTGGTCCGAGGATTGGTCAGAAGAGTCTCTTCGACCTAATGTACTGATTTAAAATCATTCTGTGTATAGTATTGTTGTAAATTCTACAAAGATTATAAGTTTACACGAATATTTCACAAATCGTGGGAGTGCAGCTTCTTGAGCGATCGTCTTCTCTCCACTGCACCAGGAGGCCAGAAGTCGACTCAACTCGAATTCACACACGAAATGCTAGTAGACTCCAACTCCCACGGTGCTCTGAACCCATGCTGATGGAGGGTAGAGAGAGTACATTGAGATTCGATTTACCATTCTAATAATAGCTACCGTACTATTTATCGCGCTCAATAGACTTCACTGTCATCATCATCATCCTAATAGCTACTGCTGTGTATGGCGGCGGAAACCCTCGGAGTCTTGCCGGTGTATGCGCCACTTGGCTCATCCTTCACGCTGCGAACAGGAGCCGCTGGGGGGTCTGAACAGCTCATGTTGGTTAACAGCTCATGTTGGTTCAAAATCCACCTGCCGCTCGTCTCGCAGATGTCGTGTCTCGCATTTGCGAGCCAGTCGGCCGTCGAGGAGCCGACTATGTCCGGACCACCCAAAGAGGACCCACTGGAATTGTAGACTTGACCAAAATGGGTCCATGTAAAAAAAGTAGACTAAGCACGCACCCAACGTTCGTTTGGCTTTTGTGCAAAGATCGAGCAAAACTGAGCAATCTACTTTCGTAGGATATGCAGAGTTTTAGTTTGAAATCCTTTGTCATAATACACAGCAGCATTCATTTCGTCGAACAGGTAATGGCCTTCATCTTTACCGGTAAATTCCACTCCACGGACGGCATATTCGTTTCAGAGACCACTCCAGTAGGCCTTCAAGCCTTGCGCAAACGCGACAAATGCCCGATACATTTCCTCCCCCGAAGTGCGAATCGTCGACTCCGGCACGACAAAGTCCCGACCGATGATGATGATGAAGGTGAAGTCTATTGAGCGCAATTACTGTACTCTAATAGCTGGAGCTCTATGCGTTCCTCATTACCGTGGGTCAACTTGGCATATAAGCCAGGGTTGTAAGTCGGAGGCGACGAGCTGGGGCAGGTCCGTGTGGCAGGGCCTGTCCGTGGGGTGATGGACGTGGCTCGTGTTGCTTGTGTCCATCGCATGGTTTGCCAAGGCGTCGGCCATGGTATTGTGGGCTCGCACGTGGTGGTGCCACTGGCGGACACCCACGAGATCGGCTAGGCGCCGGGCTGTCGTGTAGAGTTGGCGAAGCTGGGCGTTGCGGGGTGGACGATACTCTCGCATTTGACGGATTAGAAGCGCGCTGTCCCCGATGACAGAAATGTCGCGCCAGTCGTTGTGCACCGCCGCTTGGAGGCCGTCTATGAGGCCTCGATATTCCGCGCGATTGTTGGTGGTCAGTGGGTCCGGCAGATTGGTCGCGGAGCTCCAGAGGATCGCGGCGGTAGGGTGTGCGGTCGAGACGTCGACGATGACTGCCCCTGCCCCGCCAGGGCCTGGGGTGCCTCTCGAGCCGCCGTCGAAGAAGAGGAGGCGAGCTGGCGCCGCCAGCACAGGGAGGTAATCGGAGGGGTCTCCGGCGTCGTCCAGCAGAGAGGAGAACTTGGCAATGATGCCGGCCGCGTGGGGTGGCGGGTCCGGTTGCCGTTCCAGGCGGTAGAGTAGTGTGTCCAGCACTCGTTGGCAGCTGATACGATGGGTCGCCGCAGCTTGGTTGCGAGTCCAGGCGCGGGTCTCGTCAGGCCTGGTGTTGCGCCAGGCGTTGAGCACCACAAGCGTCTCCAGCACGAGCTGTTGCCAGACCAATTCCAATTCAGTTGAGGTCTATTGGTTTGCTTATCTAGAAACCTATAGCCGGCTGTCGCCATGATTAGGTGAGTCCTTCTCTCCAGTAGGCAAGGTCTCCAGGGAGGAGGGCTGCAATATGCTGGTGTCGCTCATGACCCGCCGGGTGATGCGTCTGACTGCTGGTGGTGGTGCCCATGGCGAGGTTGGCTGCTGCGTCGGCCATTTTATTGGCCGCTCGAGGGTGATGAATCCAGTTGCGGACTCCGAGGGAGTCGGCTAGTCGGCGCGCCTGGGCGTACTTGACTTGGAGTGTGACGTTGAGAGGAGGCGTGTACGTTCGCATTTGGCGGATGATGAGCATGCTATCGCCAGTAACCGAGAGAGGCAACCAGTTGTTCACCGTTGCGACGGTGAGGCCGGTGACGAGGCCGTTGTATTCAGCCTGATTGTTAGTTGTGGTGGGGTCTCCATAGGCCATGGCCGCGGAAAAAATGACCTCGGCGTGGGCGTTGTCGGACGTGACCCGAACCACGACCGCTCCAGCCCCTCCCGGCCCGGGATTACCACGAGAGCCTCCGTCGAAGAAGAGGAGGTAGTGCGTAGCCGAACTAATGCGGGGAATCTCGAACCGTGGGAGAGTAAGGCGAGGTTCCTTCAGCAGCTGGATGGCGATAGCCGTATGTGGGGTGGCCGCGCTCATGCTTGTTCTTTTCCATCGCAGATCGCGCAGCGAAGAGGCCAACGCGGTTTGCAAAACTGCCGAGGCCTGTGTTGAGGACCAAATGCCCTCGGCGTTCTCAGGGGCGGTGCGCCACCTCCAGATGGTGTGGAGCACGACGAGGGAGTGTTGTCTCCACGCGGCGTTGACCGCAGCATGCGTGGCAATCGTAGCTTCGACCGTGGGCTGAGGGAGGCGCGTTATGCTCGGATGAGTCCATAGCAGGTCTGGCATCGCTGGTAAGCACAGGGAGAAGAACGCCGACTTTGCTTCCTGGGGGTCTGGAGCTTCGTCTGTGGACCACAGGTGACTCCAGTGTTGGAGCATGTGGGACCAGAGCTGCTGCGCGTTTGGGCATGACCAAAATACGTGTACACTGGCACCGCCGCTGGAGCCGAGGTCGGGACAGTGTGGGCAGCCCACCTGTAGGTGGACCCGATCCCATTTGCTGAGACGGTCACCCTTGAGGCGAAAAAGTAGCGTGCGCTGAGAGTCAATGATACCAGGCAGATGAGCGATCTCCGTCCACCGAAGTAGGTCGAGAGCGCCGGCGATGTCCGGATCTTGTTGTCGCAATCGCAGTTGTCTTCCTGCCTGCTCTGCGTGGGCTTGCGCGCTTGTCTTCCGGAGGAGAAAGGCTTTGGCGGCTTGCGCAGTAGGGGCACTGTCGGTAGCCCATAGCCGGAGTGGCGCGTCCAACCACGGGTGGCTGTCGAAGCTGACTGTGACGTCATGGAGAAACCTCTGTGCCAATCGGGTGGCCTCCTTTGTCGAGGCGACTTCTCCTACAGGCACTTGTACGTCCGCCACAGGGCTCCACCTGAGTATGTATCGCTCGCGAGCAGGCGAAAGTGTCCATATGTCTAGACTGGGTGGCCGTAAGATAATGTCTTCTGGTTGCGCCGGAAGAATTAGTATTCCTGGGTAGTTGTAGACCAGCTCGTCGCACAGCCGGCGAAAACCTCTTGCTAGTTTGTCTGGGAGAGGGAAACACCCTGTCAGAGCTTTGAACCTTAGTTGGTTCTCTCCCATCCACTCCACTTCCATGAGATCTCGGAAGCGATGTGCTGGCGTAGCAAAGTTGTGGAAATCGGCGTTGGAATGATGAACCCCGTCACCCCAAGCAGCAACTCGTCCTCGCCTGGGACCGCACTGAGCAGCGCGTGAACGTCAAGGCGCCCGTGTAGTTCTTCTTGTAGGCGGCTCAAGGGACTCAAAAGCCCGGCAACCCCAGTATAGTCCACGTGCAGCCATCTTTGGCTCCAGGAGTGCGTAGGCGGCGTCATCTTCAACAGGGAGGTTCGCGTCTGCAGAGCTGTTGCCAGACCGCTTGTAGCACTGGGAACGGTCCAGCTCCTGTGTCTTCGTAAAGTCCCGACCGGTTAGCTCCAATGAGAACGCCGTTTTTTTCAGCTCCTAGAAAACTGCGTCGCTGAAGCAGCCGTACAATACGGTCAGATTGCAGATGAGCTTGCTTTCATACGCGCTCCCGGCAGCTCTGGCCATCGCATCGCCAAGAACCTTGAGCTTTGGTCCGATCGGGGCAGGAGGTGTGCCGCGCTGGTTTCCGTACGGGCGATAGACTCCACCGGCCATTGAGTGCATTTCGATTGCTCCATAAGGCTGGAGATCCTTGACGTAGGCAAAAGACCCTGATGTCTCAGGCTCGCTCAGCATTGAAGGCCCACCATACGATGCGTCATCCATTTTGAGGGCTCCACGGCCCCAGAATTCGGCAGGAGGGTAGTTGCGGTTCAGGTCCACACCGTACGTTTTACCATTGATCACTCGGCGGTTCTTTCGCCAGTAGCGTGCCGATGGCGATGTCCACGAGTACTGGTAGCCGTCGAGGTTGAGGATCGGCACGAAGTGCCACTCATATTCCTTGAAAATTGATGTGATGGCTGGGTCGTTCGAGCGGAGACCGTCCAAGAAAGACGCCATCACATAGAATGTTGAGCTCCCACCGATCCACTCGAGAGCGTGGATCAACGCTTGCGTGTACAAAGGCTTGCGACCAGTTCCCGTCGAGATTTTGTACCCAGGCACAGTGCGGCCTTCGTACGTTGTCGTCACCTTAGCGATCCTGGAGAAGATGGTGGGGTTCTCGGCCGCGAGCTGGTCGAAGAACGCGAACACCTCGGACGATTGGCGGAAGCAGTCAAAGAAGGTGCTGTTGACGTACTTGTCGGTGGTGGCGAGCTCTTCCAGGTGACGGCGCGTGGACGTGGTGCAGGCGGCACGAGTGGCGGCACGCGAGATGAGCATCTCTTCCGTGTTGACGGGGTCCCGTACGACCGTGGTTTGGTTGGCGAGCAGCATTTCGCGAGAACTCGAGATGTCCTTGAACCTTGCGACGTCAGCCTCGGTGGCGTAGATTTGTGCCGTGACCTTGTCTCCATCGGCTCGCTGCACTCTCCAGATATCGAGCTCTCCGTTGAAGGTGGCGAGGGTGGCGTCGAAGGAAGCCTTGGGTGCCGTGACGTGGAAGAGTTGTTTGGGCTCGGCGGCGACGTTGGAGATGGATGTTCCTAGGATTGTGGCGGTAGCGAGGGCGAAGATGTGTGTGATCTTCATGGTTGAGAGTTGTTGTGCGACTCAGAGGGTGAGTTGTAGAATGAGGATCTGGGGCGATATATCGGGTGCGAACTGGAGGAGGAGGGCTCGATGACGCGTTGAGCTGCTCATAGCGTGATCTTGCCCTGCTGATCGAGCAGGGCAAGGTTGGTCTTTCCATTTGTTCTCAGAATACGAATTTTTCCCGCACTTCTTATGTGCTGAATTGTACTAATCTTTCGGACATTGGGAAAATAACGCACGCGTCAAATCACGTGCGTGGGTTATGTGCGTCTCTTCCTCTCACCAGCAGAATCTGCTGGTGCCTTGCAGTGTTTTGTGACAGATCCGGCGCCAGGTGTTCTGCGTTCGTGTTGCCGATGCTCAATGACGTGAACAAGTCGATTTCACGATCTCTACTCAGATTTGAGGGTCAACGCTGTGACTGACCCTTGCGTGGCGTATGATCAGAGTTGCATTCCAGCCCGAGAGGACCTGGGACTATTCGTGGAGTTTGCGCGTTCTATCGCTTGATGGAAAGAAGAAATCTAAGCCGCCCCTTGAGTGAATACGGCTGTGGCTACAATTGTAGTGGCTCTTGTCGTAGGTCACTCAAGGATACCTCCATTACACTTTGAGGGATTTTCGGGAACCGGGCCTGATAGAGCCAAATTCCAATGGGATCTGCCACTGGGACTCTACCACGGTAAATTACCGCTTGCCTTGATGGAAAGAAGACGGGCTTGGCAACAACGCTTACCATATGTGCGGGGCTTGACAGGCCTTCAGTGTGATCCAGGACTTTATGAGTCGATTCGGTGCAGATGCAGTTGGAATTGGTGGGGTATTCGAAGTTACTGATCATGGGGTTTGTTATCTAAGTTCATTTTAATGAACTTCGATAACACGATGACAAGACACCACTCTTTTAAAAAAGAGTCTCTTGCATGCCAATTGAGCGCCAATGTGTTTGATTGTACTGTAATATGAGCAGATACTGCCAGCCCTGAGCTCCAGCTATTAGGGTACATTCATTGCGCTCAACAGACTTCATCTTCATCATCATCATACTACCAGCCGGATTACAACTGGCTTCGGGCCGACCTAGCTACTTCTCCACTACAAAAGACATGCAATATCCGTGTGGTGAGGCTGGTCGTGAGTCACGACAAGCACCACCACATTAATCATCACAATTTCTTCACGACTCGTGAGGTTTGACTTTTTTAAAGTCAACGTGTTTGAATGCAATATGAACAGATACTACCAGCCTGATTGCGACTTGTTGGTTTCCGAGGAAGCGCAGCGAACGCGGAAATGGTGGTTTCCGGGCTATGAGAGAAACGACTCCGCCAACGGCTACACGATCTCCGCCGGCACCATCTCAGCTGCTTCCTCCCCAACTCCAAGAATAACTGCTCGACGCGGCTATTCATGGCCGCCGACAAGATCTCGACGTAGGTGTGAGGTTTTCATCCTGCCGGCTCCCAGCCGGATAAGGTTTTCCCTCACGTAGGAGTAGTTAAGTTGGGCAGCTTCATTCGCGGTTTTGCCAAGCAGAGCCGACATCCAACGAG
This sequence comes from Pythium myriotylum, assembly GCA_023091665.1. NCBI lineage: Eukaryota > Oomycota > Peronosporomycetes > Pythiales > Pythiaceae > Pythium > Pythium myriotylum. The sequence goes on along the minus strand of JALJCQ010000031.1, from coordinate 342,757 downwards.
CCGAAGCTCCTCGCTCATCTGCCAGCTTCACCTCCAGGCTCGGTCGCGCTCGCTGAAAACCCACCCTCCACATCCCTGGGCTGGCCTCTACGAGCCTTCGCTCGACTCACCGGGAGATTCCTCTCGCTCCGACTCTCCGAGTCCGGCATAATCTGTGAATGGACTGCTCATTTGCCCCACGCTCGTTTCTCGATGAAGGACGGAAATGCTTCGTGTTGAACAAGCTACTTCCCCTTCACAATAGTTATGCAATATATTTGTGGACGAGCGATGATAAATCATCACCAATGAATGGGAGTGAAACCTATTGAGTTAAACTATTACAAATCCCAACAGTTTGAACTGCGGTCGACGTGATTTCCTCGACGAACCTTCCGAACTTGCGCTAGAGCAAACCGCTCCAGTAAGCTGGCATTCCTTGGGCAAACGTCATGAAAGCCCTGTACATGCTTTCACCCGTGGGACGAATCGTGGACTCGTCCTCGATAAAATCCGTGCCGGCCATCTCGATTGTGAACGTCGGCTTGCCGAGCACCTGGAAAACCGCGTCGTCGAAGCAGCCGTAAGCAATGTACAGTTCACCGCTAAGAGCACTCTCGTAGTCACGACCTGCAGCCGCGGCCATCGCATCACCAAGCACCTTGAGCTTTGGTCCGATCGGCGCCGGCGGAGTATCAGGCTGGTTGCCGTAAGCACGGTAGATTCCACCGGCAACAGAGTGCATGTCGATCGCTCCGAAGGGCTGGAGAGCCTTGACATAGTCGAATGACCCTGAGGTCTCAGGCTCGCTAAGAACCGACGCGCCTGGGTAAGTTTCTCCTGTGGGTCCCTCAGCTTTGCGGCCCCAGAAATCGGCTGGCGGGTAGTTTCGGTTGAGGTCGACACCAAAGGTCGTGCCGGTGATAGGACGGCGGTTCTTGCGCCACATACGAGCGCTTGTCGGGCTGGCATTCCACGAGTACTGGTATCCATCAAGGTTGAGGATCGGCACGAAGTGCCACTCGTACTCGTTGAAGATCGACGTGATGGCTGGATCGTTCGAGCGAAGACCGTCCAAGAACGACGCCATAATATAGAATGTCGCACTACCCGCGACCCATTCGCGAGCATGGATCAACGCTTGCGTGTACAAAGGCTTGCGACCAGTCCCCGTTGAGATCTTGTACCCAGGCACGGTGCGGCCTTCGTACGTCGTGGTGACCTTGTCGATCTTGGAGAAGATGGTGGGGTTCTCGGCCGCGAGCTGGTCGAAGAACGCAAACACCTCGGACGGTTGATGGAAGCAGTCGAAGAACGTACTGTTGACGTACTTGTCGGTGGTGGCGAGTTCTTCCAGGTGACGACGTGTGGAAGTGGCGCAGGCCGCACGGGTGGCGGCACGCGAGATGAGCATCTCTTCCGTGTTGACGGGGTCCCGTACGATCGTGGTTTGGTTGGCGAGCAGCATTTCGCGAGAACTCGAGATGTCCTTGAACCTTGCGACGTCAGCCTCGGTGGCGTAGATTTGTGCCGTGACCTTGTCTCCATCGGCTCGCTGCACTCTCCAGACATCGAGCTCTCCGTTGAAGGTGGCGAGGGTGGCGTCGAAGGAAGCTTTTTGACTTTGAAGGTGAGGTCTATTGGATCGCAATTTAATGAACCCTATAGCCGGGTGGTACTACCCTGTTTTCTACCGCAGCTGTTGGCGGGGTATGTGGCGAGCTTGCCATTCGGTGAAGTCGGAGGCCAGGAACGCTTCGAGCCTGCCGTGGTGGCTTCTGGGGTGGGTGTGCGGGCCTTGCACACTGGTGTGGGAGTCCATAGCTGCGTTGGCTGCTGAGTCGGCCATTTTGTTGAATGCCCGCAGGTGATGGTGCCACTCCGTTATCCGGAGAGCATCTGCTAGCCGGCGTGCCGGGGCGTAAAGTTTGCGAAGAGCTGTGTTCCGTGGTGGGCGGTAACGTTGGAGTTGGCTAAGGATCAGTGCACTGTCCCCAACAACTTCCACTTGCCAGTGGTTGGTTGCTGCTGCTCGGAGACCCGCAAGTAGGCCGAGGTATTCTGCTTGATTGTTTGTCATGTCGGGGCGCGCGTAGGACATGCTTGCACTCCACACTATCTCCGCTGCCGTGGCATCTTCGTCAACCGCGATGATAACGGCGCCGGACCCTCCTGGTCCCGGATTCCCTCGAGAACCACCATCGAAGAAGAGAACATGTCGTCGGCCGCCTACTGGGCTCAACGATGGACCCATTCCTTGTCTGCCAAGTGCCTGAATGAGATGGAACCTGGGGTCCCGAACACGCGGGACCTGTGGCAATCTGTCGCACAGGCCACGCAGGGAGGCGCGCAATACCGCTAGATGGTAGACTCCGGCTTGATCGGGGGACCATGCGATTTCCTCGTCCACAATGTTGTGTCGCCATCTCCAAATACACCCCAGAGTGGTGAGCACATGCTGCTGCCACGCCGCTGCTGCTGTATCGTGAACCAGCGTGATGGCGTCGACGTCATCCGGGGATATCTGGGACAAGGCTGCCCTGTACCAGAGCTGGGCTGGGAAATGGTGCAGCTGGAGGCCGAAGACGAACTGACGAAGGTCTCCTACTGCCTTGGTGGTCGTGCCGTCAAGATCCCATATCTTGAAGAGCTGGTTCCAAAGCACTTGTGCGTTCGGACATGCCCAGAATATGTGTGCAATTGTTCCGCCGGCTCCGCCTTCGCCACGGTGCGGGCATCCTCTGCGCTGATTCAATCTGTCCCACCCAGAGATTCTACCCCCTTTTATCTTCCGCATGAGAAGACGCTGATGGGACGAGGCTGGGATTCTGTCGAGTTCCCTCCATGATAACTTCTGCAGGGCTGCGTGAATGACCGGGTCTGTGCTTTGCGTGAGTGTCTCGCGTGCCTGAGCTTCTTGAGCTGCACGCGCTGTCGTCTGATTTTCCAGGAGTTTACGGGCCGCTCTTGGGCTGGTGGCAAGCGGTTTCCTCCAGATCATGCGCTCTATACCTATCCACGGGTGGCTTAACACCACCGCGCCAGGTGAGTCAATGGTTTTCCTGATGAGTGCGGCTGCATCCTTGGGGGAGGAGACCTCCCCGAGTGTGAACTGCGAGTTTGGTGAGGGTTCCCATAGCAGGTCAATGCGCCCGGCACGTCTTCGGAGGCGCCAAACGTCTGTTGTTGCCGGAACGACTCGGAGCATGTCGTCGTCATCATGCAGCCCGAGAACAGCCGGATAGTTGGCGACGATGACATCACATAGTAACCGGAACTGGTCAGATTCCACTCTGGAGAGCGGGAAATTGCACCTTTTACTGCGGAAAGAGATCGTGCCGTTCTTATCAGGCCTGATATCGAGTGCGTCCCCGATGGTGTCCCGTGTTCTCGCGACTGCCTTGAAGGTTATCGAGGTTGCGCAGCTTCCGTCCTGGAGCAAAAGGATTTCGTCATCAGCCACTCTCGCTGCAAGCAACGCGTGAATATCGACGTGGCCGTGTGTGTCATCTTGGAGAGAGCGGAGCTGCCGAAGTTCGAGCAGATGCTCGGAGTAGTCACATACGTACCAGTCATCCTCCCAACGCCGGACGTTACAGGCTGTGCTCCACAAGGCCGGGATTAATCTGATCGTGGCGTCAGTTTCTTCCTCTGTGCGCGGTTGTGAGCCCAGGGCATCGATCTGCCGTAGGCCAGTCTTTGCCAGTGAGGATTCATGTCGCGGCTGGGGCTGTGGTGTCCGAGATGGCCTCGGAACCCATCTCCAATTGCTGTTCCCTTGAAGGAGAATCTGACCTATTTCTGTTCGAATGTCGCCCGTGCTCTGTCCCCACCTTTTCGACGTCGTGAAGCTGAGCTTCTTGAACTCCACTGCGAGGTCGGGTACCGCCAGCCCTCCTCGTGCCATGGGTTGGGCTGCCGATGCGCGACTCATCCATGCCTTGCGTCCTGTCATGACTTCGACGAAGCTACCGTGCCAGACGTAGTGATGTACGAGTTTCTGGAGCTGGGCTATCCGGGACGCCGTCGGCCATTCATGCCTGCCAACGAAGAGGATCTTCGGGACGATGATCGCTCGGGCAATCTGAACTCGCTGGAGCAGATCGGTGGTCTTGAGTTGGGCAAAGTGCCTCGCTCTTAGTTGCTGGAGCGCAATTTCCCACACCTTGGACGCTGCTGGATATATCATGAGCTGAGCTCCCAGCAACCTGGCTGCCTCTCCTTTCCTGATCCTTGGGAATCCGATGTCTGTCACGTCCGTCGGCCATCCCTCCGGCCCTAGCGGTGCTGCAATGCATTTGCTAACATTGATGTGGAGTCCGGAGACTGCCGCAAACCTATCGAGTGCCTCCTTGAGCGCCCGTGTGTGTTTGTGGTGACGAAGATACACCGTCGTATCGTCCGCGAAGCCTACTGCCGTGACGGTTTGCCCTGACGGCAGACGAATTCCTTGGATACTTTTTTCACGAGCGAGGAGCTCGTAGAGCGTGTCGACTGCCAGAATAAAAAGAACAGGCGCGAGGGGACATCCTTGCCGGATCCCGTTGAGAATGTCTTGGTCTTCCGAGGCACTGTCTTCGGCGAGATAGGTAGCTGTTGTTGCCATGTGGAGCTGGTCAACTGCGGTGATGACCTTCGTTGGAAACCCCAGTCGTCTGAGGGCGAGAATGAGAAAGCGTCGATCAAGAGTATCGTAGGCTTTGGCGAAGTCTAGCAGCACCGCAAGCGCCGACGAGTCCACTTGGCCAACTCGAGCCAGTGAGCGCAAAGCCGTCCATACGTCTATCGCATCGTGGACCTGCCTTCCATCCACGAACCCAAATTGGGTGGGAGCAACCAGCTTGGGGACTTGGGTAGAAATTCTATTAAGCAGAAGCCGTGTAAAGATCTTGTAGTCCGTGTTTAACAGCGCGATAGGGCGGAAGTCCAGTCCCGTGCGTGGTGCGGTGTTCTTGGGTACACATACAATCGACGCTTGCCGAAAGCTTGGCGGGAAGATCGCTTGGTCGAACCAGTTATTGAACATAAGGGTGAGAATCGGGACGATGTGGGTTGCGTTGTCTCGGTACCAATCATTTGGGAGGCCATCTGGTCCTGCTGCTTTACCTCTGGGGCATGCCAGCAGGGCGGTCATCACCTCCTCCTCCGTGAAGGCCTCCGACCAATGACTGCCATCTGCTGTTGCCCTTGGCGGCGACAAGTCCCCGAAGAAAAGGTCTTGAGCTTTCTCTGAGAGGGGTCCACGTTGGGTGATTGTCTTCCACGCGGCGGCTGCGACATCGGCCGCAGAGTCACGATTGTTGGATCGCGGCAATTCCTCTAGGGAGACGCAGGCGGGTTTTACCCTGACTCTCTTGAAGAAGTTGCGGATTACGTCTGCCGAGGAGCCGATGTATTTTGCGAAGGTTCGCTGGACACGTCGTTGCGACCGTGACTGGGCATCACGAATGACTTCTGAGCGAAGGCGCCGCGCGCGTGCCAGGGGATCTATCGTGAGGCTTTCGAACGCTGTGGTGATGCCTTCGATGGTGGGCTCGATGGGCTGGGCGATATTAGCCGCGGTCTCTTGTGCTTGGCGTAGGGCGGCTCGGGTGCGCCTTACGCGGCGTTTGTATGCACGGCGGAGCTTTTTCCGATGGGCCGCTATGCCCTGCAAAATGCTCGTTTTGATTCGCAGTTTTAGAGGGTCCCACAGTGCCGCTGTCGCCGCGGCCGCTGCGCCTTGCACTTGTGTGCTCAACTCACCCAAGGCATGGATAGTCACGTCCCTTGCGATACTCCCACAGCCTGATGGCAGTGGATACCGAACTCCCCGTGGTCTTCGTCTTCGTCCTCGTCTAGATGGTCGAGTTGGTGCGGACGAAGAAAGAAGAATCATTCTGACTTCGTCATGATCACTAGAGCAGGGTGGAGGACGAGTTTCGATGGACGCTACACGCCGGATAGCCGTGGTACTAATATAGATTCGGTCAAGACGACTTGACTCGAGGACTCCTGAGTGCGAGTATCGAAATGTATGATGCCGCGCCTGGAAGTCGTGTCGTCGATTCGGCGAGGTTGCTTCGAGTTGAGCTGATGTGAGCGTGTCTAACAGCTGCCACTCTGCTAATAGAGCCTGGAGTTCCACCGACCCATCAGATTCTCTGTTGAGCCGACTGCGATCCAGATCCGGGTCTAAAACACAGTTGAAGTCACCCCCGAGCACAATTAGACCCTGTGGACGTCCCGTCATGCGCAGCTTGCGGACGAAACGTTCTCTTGTCGCCTTTTTCCTGGGTCCGTAAATGTTCACCAATGTGATCGGCGCGTTTGCAAATGTCCCTTCAACCGCGATCAGATCCCCGCTCCACTCTGGTTCCCATAGCGGACGAGCTCCCTTAACCGCCGAGTCGGGAGGTATCAGGATGGCTACACCGCCAGCTTTATCACCCGACGTCTTCCAAAACATCTTTGCGGGGGCGTCTGGAAGATCCCGAAACCCCCACCCTCGTTTGTAGTCTCCCGCTAGTTGCTCCGCCGATTGTTCACTTGTCCGGTGGTCTTGCCAAAAAACCACATCCGGGCATTTTCCGTCCTCTCTCGCTCTAGTGGCGTCCAGCCATTCCCTTGCTGCGGCCCCTGTTCCAAGTCCATTAACATTCTGGGTATGTAGTATCAGTCCGCCGATGTTCCGCAAGGGGGGACGTGGTTGTTTGGACGTTGATGTGTTGTGGTTGCGCTGCTGACTTTCCGATCTCGTGCCGACATCTTCGTACCCGGAGTCATCGTCATCGAGCCAGGAATTCTCTGCGAGGGCCGCATAGTAGTTGCGCGACCTACATGCGGCCTTGGCCCGAACAGATGCAGTGAGTCCTGTCGGGCCTGGCACCCGGCGGATGCCCTTAGCTCCGGTCTGGTGCACCGGCCTGGTCTCCCTGAGGAGGCTTGACCGCCGCACCGACAGGCTGCGTAGCAGCAGGGTCCTCATCCGCACCGTCGGAACCCAAAAGGAGAGCCTCCATGACTGCCCATTCACGATGTCTCAGCATGGTCGCTGCTGCGGCCGTGTAGTCGAGACTTGCTTGGTTGAGCAGCCACATGCTCAGAGCATCACACAACACTGGAACTGACGCTGACCGGAACTGCTTGCCCAGGTGCTCCGGCAATAGTACAGCAAAGGCGAGGAGACGGTGCCAGTCATCGGCGGCTACGAACCGCCCCATGTAGGCCGGGTCAAGCGGTAGCCTCGGGCCGTTTCTTGGAAGAAGATGTTTCAGTCTTGACCACCGATCCTCCTGTTGAGCTAGCTTCGTAGCCTGTATCTCTGGCGCTGCGTCAATGGCTACCGCCCACTCTGTACAGAACACTGTGGCATCTGCTGAGAGCCGTGCGTCTGTCGCCAGGCGACTAAGCATTTTGGACCATCCCGATTCGCGCGAAAGCCCTTCCCAATCGAATGACCTTCGTATCGGCTTGGATGGCTAGATATACTTGGGGATATGGGAGAGCCCGAACCACCTGTGCGAGCCTCAACCCATCCGTCTTATAAACCCTTATCGCTTCATCTAGTGAGTCGAGGTCCTTGTACAGTTCGCGAGTCGGGCCTTGCTGACCGCGTTTCCAGTTGGCAAAGGCCAGGCGGTTGGCGGCATTAGCTTGCATAAGCAAACGCGAGATCTGTTCATCCGGCTCTACCGTTTCCGAAGTTTGGAGCCGTTCCATGAGCAGCCCGAGTTGGTCAGCATCAAGAGGAGTTGCTGACAAGCCAGTGCTGGGTAATGCATTCAACTGTGAGAGCGCCGAGTTGAACACTGTGGAGGGCGAAGTTTCTAACGCCAAGCTGACAGCCATTCCGACTGCCGGGGTTGGAGGTCCGAAGCCTGCTTCTTGTTTCTCTCCACCTTGGACTGTCGGTGCTCTTTCTTCGCTGCGGCTTTCCGGAGAGACCAGGTCAATGGTCCTGGGGCCGGCGGGAGCTTTCGAGTTGATCTTAGCCGGCTCCGTTGAAGGCACTGCCGATAACGGGATGCTAGGTTCGAACTCAGAGCTCGTTTTCGGCTTGTCTGGGCAAGGCGATGGCATTAGCTGGTGTCCTGCTACCGGGTTCAGGGTCCCATCTCTGATTAGCCGCAGTGCCTCCTCGAGTCGTTTTGCCATGGCTTTAGATCTTTGCCTGGATCCAGACCAGTTCATGTAGTGTTGTTCTGGAACTCGGAGTGTTTGAAAGTGTGAAGTATTAAGCCCCTCTTGATCACTGCGATGATGAAGCACCAGAATCAGAGGCAACACTTTCTTCGCCGCGTAGACATGCAATTGAGCAACCGTTTCGGCAATCGATAGTGTTTCAACGCAGACTGCTCCCGTGTCCTCGTTCAGGTAGTACCGCTGCACAACTGCCTCCCACTCACGGTCGCTGGTCGCCGCTCCAAGCACACTAAACACATATACCGGCTCTTTGTCCCAATCCACGAGTGCGACAATGTGATAGCTTGTTCCCCAATATTTCCTTCCTACCGGATGATCGCAAGAGATCGCGGCTTCCTCCTCGAAGTGGGCCAAAAGCAGTGGCATCGTGGTCTCGTCGGTCTCTGCCTTCCCCAGGAAGGTCATGCTCGCATCGCGGAGGTTGACAGATCCATTTTGAATCAAGCCCTCGAATCTGTTGCCGAGTCTGGCAGCTAGTTCTCGACGCCACCACCGGATCTCCTTGACTACCGTCTTGGTCCTGATCAGCTCGTCGGGGCAGCTGGGTGCTTTCGCTGCATGGATCGCTGAGTAAAGACAGTGACCATCCGCTGGCGTGGTAATCTCCCGTAGACCGAGTCGCTGTTTGATGCCATCGAAGCTGAGAGTTCTCCACTCTTCCTCTGTGAGGTCTCGCTTCGTCGTTGCCAGGTTCTCCTCCGGATTTTCTTCGTCGTCTACCTCCATCCCTTCGTCTGCCGGCGCGCCTTGTGGTTGGAGGAACCGAGCGACTGAGAGTTGCCGCTGTCTGGTCTCCGCTCCCTTCTTTTGCTTCGCGGCTCGCTGTTTTGTTCGTTGCAGAGATACCGCTGTCGGCGCATGTACTGATGCCTGGGCCGTGTTGGCTCGAGCTTGCCGGGTCGGAGGTTTCTCGGTGAGTCGGATTGCAGACGGATCGTCAACTGTATCTACCCTTCCTCTCTTTTCTCCCACCGGGGTAGTATTAGGCTGATCAACTGTACTTGTCCCAAGTGGATGGGTTCGAACTTTGTCGACTTGGCAGTCGTCGTCAGCTGCGTCGGCCGCCTCGTCCGTGTCCATGATGACGTCTAGGACTTGCGCCTCTCTTCCATTGTCTCTCTGCGCCTTTCCTTTCTTGATACCTGCGGTAAACTGCTTTGCCGCGACTCTCGCCATTGCCATAGTTTTCGCGGCCTTGATTCTCGCGCGGGTCGTATCTTTCTTCGCTTTGACTTTCGCAAGTCGTTTGGGGTGGCTCGGAGGGATCGGATCAAATGGCGACCCACTCGGACGATCGCCTGCGGCCTGTACATCACCTGCTGGCAAGCCTGGTGCCTCTGCCCGGCCTTCCTTGACAGTCGGATTCGTTCGGTCGTGCTCCGCGCCTTCTGGTGGCTTATCGTTGCCCTCAGTGACCTTCTTGTCCGTGTTTCTCGTCTGCTGCTTTGCTGGTGCCCTTCCACTTGTCTCCACGGTTACATGCTTCTTGGTCGCCGCTTTTGCCGCTTCGCCGCCATGGGTAAGCTTAGCTACTGGTAGCGCCTTCGCTGCGATCGTCTTCGGAGTAGTTACCCTCTCTTCGGCCGACTGCAATTTTGCTGTTGGACTGGCTTTGATCTTGGTCTTGGTCTTCGTTGCCTTCGCCTCCGGTGTCTTGATCTTGCTGAGCAGCTCCTCCTTATCTTTCTGGTCAGGTGTCTTCATCTCTGCCTTGGCGCTAACCGCTTGTTGGTTGGTTGGTGACGTCTTTCCGCTGCAAGCTTGTGCTGCTACCTCTCGTGCTACAGCCGCCTCTCGCGCCTCCCGCTCTGTGGCTTCCAACTTCGCTTGTGCACGAGTGGCTTCCAGCAATGCTGCAGTGGCTTCTTCCGCGAGCTTGGCCACTGATGCTTGTGCTCTCGCCGCTTCCGGTTCTAGGAGGATGTATTCTCGGTCCAGCTGCTCGGCGTATATCGCTGGTGTCGCTGGTTTTGGAGGCCGCGGGAACTTAGTCGGCTCGGGGACCTCTATGAGCAGTCGACGCGGTGCTCGAAGTTGCTCTCGTCTGCTGGCTGCCTCTGGAGTGGCCTCCTTATGTGGGCATTTCTGCCTTGTATGCCAGTCGTGAAGACAAACTGGACACGGAGGAAATTTGGCCAGCCTTGGCTGGTGCACCCCAAACAGCAGATCACGATCTCCCAGTTTCACAGCAAGTTCCCTCACATTGACTAGGCCCGGGGGTCCGTTCATCGTCGAAAGGGTGATGGTCCAGCAAGTTTCTTGCAAGACTGCTAACTCCGAGGATGTAGCGCAGCTGCCCACGTCTAGTTCCACGATTTCCATTCCCCCACAGATATGTTCACTGATCGCGAGGATGTCTTCTGGATCAAGTCGACTTCCCCCTATCAATTTGATCTCGTAAAGCAAGTGCATGGCAACGTCGTCGAATCCGTGGTCTGGATCCTCTGTCGTGAAGGATTCGGTTGCGAGGAGGGTGACGGTTCCTCCCGGTAAACGAAGAGTCCTGCCCGCAAATTTCGCCGAGTCTTCTGGTCGAACAAACCAGAATTCGATCGAGGTGGGCGTGATGTGGATGCTGTTGACATGTGCCAACAATTCAAGCGCAACTGGATCGGTGACCTCTCCATTTTCATTCATTCCCAGCAAGGTGACATTGAGTTGGAATCTGGCACCATGTTGACGCAATTTGAAACCTGGCGGCGGAGGCAAGTACAATACGGAGTACGCACGGCTGCGCATGTGTGCTAAAGCCCTCACACGTTGTTTCAATGTCTTCGTTTGCTTGAAATGCCCTGGGAGCGCATCCAAGTGGATTGCTCCGGTTCTCCACAGGAAATCGTCATGAAATTCTTCTGCGGTTTGCGCACGCTGTCGTCCCGGGGGAAAAACGTTATACTTCTTACGGCACCTCTCATAGGCTTCCGCATATTCGACTTCGTCAGGATATACCGGTCGCATTGCTTTCACTTGTTCAGTCTTGGCGAAGAGTGCCCTCGATGCCTCCGCTCCTGTCCATGCCTTCCGAGTTGTGGGCACCGCAGAGCCCACGGGCGGGTTTGCCTGGGGTTGCTTCTTTGGCGCTCGCTTGCCGACGTCCGCTCTTTCTCCTCCTTCAGTCGGCCTCGACTTTGGCGTGCGCATGCTGGGCGGCGGTCCGACGCCCTCGGGCGGCGGTTTCTTGCCGCTGCTCATACAAACTCCAAGTTATCGTCTCCTCCCACGACCTTTCGAACACTTGATGCAGCTCGTTCCGTGAAGCTTGTGCTCGAGAACTTGGTCTTGAGCCGAAGGGTCGCTTGCGCTCTCCCCGGCAAATTCGGAACTAGGCGTCGAAGGAAGCCTTGGGTGCCGTGACGTGGAAGAGTTGCTTGGGCTCTGCGGCGACGTTGGCGATGGAGCTTCCTAGGATCGTGGCGGTAGCGAGGGCGAAGATGTGTGTGATCTTCATGGTCGAGGCTTGCTGTGCGACCGAGAGGGTAAGTTGTGTAGTGAGGGTCTGGGAATGTCGGCGCTGGATGGTGGCGGTGGTGGGGGGGGGGGAGGGTTCGTTGACGCTTTGAGCTGGGCATGGTTGATCTTTCTATTCGTTCTCAGACTGCGAGCAAAAGGAAGTTGCGTGTATGACTGATTCCAATAGAAGTCCCTCCGCCAATGCACTGAACTATCCAGCGTAGTGCTAAGTAGTTGTGCCTCAAGCAAATGCAGCCCTGGCTTCGCCCCTTCTTTGTGTTGACTGTTGTGACCACTCTACGATCTGAGCACAGTCTACTGTCTGCTATTCTGACTGTCCCGGCGGACAGTCAGAAAAATGGTCGTCTCTTGAATCTGATTAGGGATCGCGATAACTGACTTCAGTGTCGGAAATGAATACAGTACTGCATTTCTCGCTTCTCGTATTGCTCGACATGCGCGAAACTATTCTCGGCAATCTATTGTAATACCCGCTCGCGACAAGAAAACACCAGATGCGCAGTTTTCCAGCCGATACGTTCTTCGTAATGCCTCGTTTCAGTGCATACTCTTGAGTCAAGAGTATTCGTCGGAAGAGTATTCAGTCGGTCAAGAGTCTTGACCGACTGGGACGGGTCGTCACATTGTCTTCCAGGAATGAAAAGCGTGTGCTGAATTACTCACGCTGACAATCATCTACATATCAAGAGTACAACTCTAGAAGCCGCGGCTCTGTCTCCTCCGAGAACTACTGGACGACGGTTCTCTAGTGCAACCGACGGACTCGAGTGACATTGGCTGGCAGCTGTTGGGCTCAGGCCCCGCGAAAGGTGACCTGGGACTCTGTTGACCTTATCGAGTGCAGCTGAGCTACACTATCCCAACGACATTCAAAAGCACACCAGACGCATCATTTGGTGTCAACTCCGTCAGCATCGTCTCAGCTCGAGAGATTCACTCCACCAAGACGACCCAAACGTACTGCATTTAACATTCTCCCATCCTGCTGCAATCCATCGACCGTTCACCGAGACCACCTCCCCACCACCACTTCCATGCTTCCTCGTGTGGCAATGAACTCTCGATCTCCCTCCCCCCCCCCCACAGAGGCCACAGAGGCCACCAAACCAACTCAACGGACAACATGCCGTCAGTCACACGAACCCACTGTCTACACTACTACGATCCAGAATATCGCACACACACACTTGCCCCCTTCCTCCCTTCCTCCTCCCCCTCCTCCTCCTATCTCATTCTCTCTCTCTCTCTCTCCATCCCCCCAAATGTAGCCATTCCCTGATCCTTCCTCATCTTACGTGGTCCACTCCATTCCCGGCGCAGAGGCCCAGTATGCCCCCTCCTTCTCTTGGATCCTGCTCTCCTCCCCCCTCCTCCTCGTCAATCCGACTTCCACGCGGCACCATGTTCCCGGGCCACTCGAGCTACCCGACGGGCGCGAGCCACGGCGCCGGCATGGGCATGGGCGCGCCCCCGCCAGGCGCCGCGCCGCCGCCCGGGGCCGCCAGCAAGGCCGGCAAGCCCAACTACTTTACCGACGACAAGAAGAAAGGCGAAGTCAACGAGCTCAAGAACGTACGTCGGCTCTCAATAGAGAGAGAGGGGAAGAGAGGACACAGAGTGAACTAACATGGTGTGTTGTTGGTGGTGGGATGGGTAGTTGCTGCGCGAAGTGACGGTGGAGAAAGACATCAAGCGCAAGCGCGAGATCATCAAGAAAGTGATCGCGTACATGACGCTCGGCATCGACGTGTCGCGGCTCTTCAGCGAGATGGTGCTCTGCGTGGACACGAAAGACCTCATCACCAAGAAGATGGTCTACCTCTACTTGACCAACTACGCGCAGAAGAACTCGGAGCTCGCGATCATGTGCATCAACACGCTGCTCAACGACTGCCGCAACGAAGACCCGATGGTGCGCGGGCTCGCGCTGCGCTCGCTCTGCTCGCTGCGGCTCGAGTCGATCCTCGAGTACATCCACGACCCGCTCCAGGCCTCGCTCACGGACACGTCGTCGTACGTGCGCAAGACGGGCGTCATCGGCATCCTCAAGGTCTTCTCGCTCAACCCGGACCTGATCAAAGAGAGCGACATGATCGACACGCTCTACAACATGATCCGCGACCGCGACCCGCAGGTCGTCTCCAACTGCCTCATCGCTCTCAACGAGATCATGGCCGACGAAGGCGGCATCGCGATCAACCAGCAGATCGTCATGCACTTGCTCGGGCGCATCTCGGACTTTAACGAGTGGGGCCAGTGTAACATTCTCCACATCGTCGCGCGCTACAAGCCCGTGAGCGACGAAGAAGTCTTCACGATCATGAACACACTCGAGATGTGTCTCCGCGTCTCCAACAGCGCGGTCGTGCTCGCGACCGCCAAGTGCTTTTTCCACCTCACGCAGCGCATGGAGGCCATCCAGGAGCAGGTCTTTGAGCGTCTGCGCCAGCCGCTGCTCACGCTCATGGCCGGCGGCTCGCACGAGCTCAACTACTGCGTGCTCCACCACATCCTGCTGCTCGTGGGCAAGCGCCCGCGCGTCTTTGGCCGCGATTACCGCCAGTTCTACACGCGCTACAACGAGCCGACCCACGTCAAGTACGTCAAGATCGACATCCTCGCGCTCATCGCCGACGCGACCAACGTCGCCGATATCGTCACGGAGCTGAGCGAATACGTCACGGACGTGGACCAGGAGCTCGCGCGCCGCTCGATCCGCGCGATTTCGGACATTGCGGTCAGCACCAACTTCCACGAGGCCATCCCGCACTTCCAGGGCCACGCACCGGACGTGTACGGCGCGCAGTCGGCTGCTCAGGCTGCGGCGCAGGCGCTGTCGATGATGCAGGACCGCATCGTGGACACCATGGTCGACTTCTTGGAGATGAACCTCGATTACGTACGCGACGAGTGTCTGGTGGTGATGAAGGATCTGCTGCGCAAGTACCCGGAGAAGCGCCACGACGTGCTCGCGGTCCTGCCGCGCATTATCAGCCAGGTCCAGCAGCCCACGGCCAAGGCCGCGATTGTGTGGATGCTCGGTGAGTTCGGCCAGGACATTCGTCGCGCTCCGTACGTGCTTGAGAAGCTCATTGACGACTTCAGCGAAGAGACCTCGCCCGCGGTCCACTTGGAGTTGCTCAGCGCGTCGATGAAGCTGTTCTTCAAGCGACCGCCTGAGATGCAGAGCATGTTTGGCCGTCTGCTGAATGCTGCCATCAACGACTCGAACCACCAAGATGTCCGTGACCGCGCGCTCTTCTACTACCGACTCCTCGAGCGCCAGCCGACGGAACAAGCTGCTGCAATTGTTGCTCAGTTTAAGATTGATGAAGACATTACAGTGTTCGCGGAAATGACGGAAACTGACCTGCAGGAGAAGCTCTTCCAGGAGTTCAACACGCTCTCTGTCGTCTACAACAAGCCTAGCGAACTGTTCATCTCGGCCAGCCACCTGCCTGTCGTCGCTGATGAGAGCGAAGAAGAAGAAGACCAAGGTAACGAGCAGCCTGACGAGGATGATAACGAAGGCTACGCCAACCATCAGCAGCAGTACAGCGCCCCGGCATCTGTCCCCCAGCAGCAGCAGCAGCAGCAGCAGCAGCCACAGAGACGCGCGGTAGCAGCCATGGACTTGCTGGACATGGACTTTGGTGGTGGCGGCGCACCAGCTCAGTCCTTTGCGCCGGCAGCCCCTGTGTTCCAGCTTGTTCCAAACCCTGCAATGGATGCTGGTACATTCCAGAACAAGTGGACAAACAACCGCGTTGTTGGAACCGTGGCTGTTCAAGTTCCGCAGGTGCCTGCTCAAGCAGACGTCGAGCGCGCTTTCGCTGCTCGGTCGATTATGACCATGGCTTCGGGTGACGTCGGCCCGCAGCTCAAGTTCTTCTTCTACGCTCAGGACGCACGAGGCAGTGTGTACCTGATGGAGACACTGATCGACAAGGCTGAGCGTGTGCTTCGCGCGACTATCAAGGGCGAGGATGATCAGGGCGGCGCGCAGTTGGCCGAGCTCATGAAGCGCGTGCTGTAAGATTTGGAGGAGTTGGACCGCGGGAAGAGACGCGGATGTAGACAAGTCGATTGTGCGTGATAATCCAAGCTAGAAAAAAAAAGATCGAACCGATGACACGGTCACTCTGGGACGCGTCGCTGTCAACTGCCATAACGCTTTTTGTGCTTGACTCCTCACCAGGCCTCATTCCCCAACAGGATGGCGACAGGTCCAGTGGAGTGTGCCAAGGCCATTCTTGACCGCGTGTACACGCCGTACACCGGGCCCGCGTGGACCCCGAAGGCATTTCCAGCCCGCTGCCGGCGATACTTGTGGAGCGATGCGTTTGGGGTGTGCAACTATCTCTCCCTCTATTATGCGAGTGACAAAAAAGCCGAGTTCCTCGAGCAAGCTGATCTATTGATCAACGATGTCCACAACGATCTTGGTTGCTTCCGCAACTCGACGCAGCGGCTCCCAGGAGCTAGCCTGACGTCTCCGACTCTTGGAGGACTGCGCATTGGCAAGGAGGACGAAAAGGATGACGGGCAGTACTTCCACTATTTGACCAAATGGATGTTCGCACTGAATCGCATGGCGCTCGCACGCCAAGACGCCAAATACAACGACTGGGCCGTGGATCTCGCAAGAGTGGCCCACGAAAAGTTCGTCATCCGCGGGGTCGGCTGGCGCCCGCTGCGCATGGTCTGGAAGAAGTCGGTGGATCTCGAGCATGTGCTAGTGTCCAGTGAAGGCAACCTTGACCCCATGGACGGTGTAGTCACCTACCGTTTATTGCAACAAGCAAGCAATGATAAACACGTACTCCAGCGTGAAATCGCCGAGATGCAGCACCTTGTCGATCGCAAGCTGCCGACGTTCGCGACCCACGACGCGTTGGATTCCGGCGAGGCGCTGTGGCTCTCGCAGTGGTTCCCGAGCGACAAGTGGTGCCACGAGCTCGAAGACATCGCGCTTAACAGTATTGAGCGGCTCTTTCGCTCGGGTCGCTTCGGTGCGCCGGCAGCGTATCGACTCATGTTCCGCGAAATGGGCACAGTGCTTGGCCTGGAAGTTGCAATGAGCCGCATGACCCACGCCGAAGAGAAGCAGAATTGGCGCGAGCGCGTGGACAAGCTGCTGCGCTTCTGGGCCGACAAGGTCTACGTGCGCGACGAGGACATCACGCCGCTCATGTACGCGGCGGCACGGCTGCCGGGCGTGTGGGATCCGCACACCAACCCGGAGGTCCGAGGTTCGAATTCGAATGTAGCTCTTGAGCCGTGAAGCATGTATCCTTCGTTTTTATTGGCTAATAACAAGGTCGAGGTTGGCCCAATCATATGCGTGGAATTGCGTTGGCGCGAACGAATGCCGATGATGTTGGCGCCATTCCAACAAAACCACCCGATCCAACAAAACAAAAAAACAAAACGACGCCAACAATGAGCGTGCTGCGCGTGAAGAAGCTCACGGAGCTGGCCATCCTGCCGACGCGCGGCTCGGCGCTTGCCGCGGGCTTCGACCTCTCGAGCGCCTACGACGCCGTCATCCCGGCGCGCGGCAAGGGCCTCGTCAAGACGGATCTCGCCATCGCCGTGCCCGACGGCTGCTACGCGCGCGTTGGTACGTTGGCGTCGTTTTCTCTTCTTTTTCCCCTTTTTTTACTAAACTGCAATTATAATTGGCCGTAGCTCCTCGCTCCGGACTCGCGCTCAAGAAGTTCATCGACACGGGCGCCGGCGTGATCGACGCCGACTACCGCGGCAACGTCGGCGTCGTGCTCTTCAACCACGCCGACGAGGACTTCGAGGTCAAGCGCGGCGACCGCGTCGCGCAGCTCATCCTCGAGCGCATCGAGTACGCGACGATCGACGTGGTCGACGAGATCGACGAGACCGAGCGCGGCGCCGGCGGCTTCGGCTCCACGGGCGTCGAGCTGCCGCTCAAGCGCGCGCGTCCAGACGGCGAGCGCTCGCCCGACAAGCACGACGACGGCGTCGTGTTCAGTGCGCTCGAGAAGCTCTTCGCGAGCGGCGCCATCGACGACGACAAGCGCGTGCAGCTCAAGACGCGCGCGTTCGCGGCCGCGCCGCACCAGTTGGCGCTGCTGCGCAGTGCGCTCAGCGACTACGTCGCGAACGGCGACGAGCAAAAGGCCGTCGAGTGGCTCGACGCCTTTCTCGCGTCCTCCCACGCCAACTAGAGCTAGAGTAGCGAAGTCGTCTTGTGTTTTGCATTCCATCAAATAAATACGATTGTTGAAAAAGAAAACATTCTTCTAGAGACGAGCGTTCATGGGCGGCACCATGTCGAGAAGCTCCACGAGGTTCGGTCGCTTGCGGGGATCGATGTCTAGTGTTCGCTGCAGCAGCGTCGCGTGGAGATCACTCAATGCGAACTTCTCGACCAGCTCCTGGACGACCTCGTCGACCACTCGCGTCGCGACTCGAGGCTCGGCGTCGCCCGAGAGCATGGCCACGGCCAACGCACCGAGCGACCAAATGTCGGCCTTGGCGTCGTAGCTCACGTCTTCGCCGACGAAATACCGTCGCACTTCGGGCGCCATGAACGCGAGCGTGCCGGCCGCATGGTGAGTGAGCAAGTTGCTCTCAAGACATGTCGAGACTCCAAAATCCGCGATCTTGGCGATGCCCTCCGACTGCAATCACACCAAGCAACAGTCAGTTCCCAACGCCCATCGAATCAATAAACAAAAGAACACATCTTCCTTCGCACCGTGAGCAGCACGTTTCCTGGCTTGAGATCGCGATGGATGATGCCTCTCGCGTGGATCTCCGACAGTCCAAGGCAGAGCTGTCGGAAGATTGCGTTGAAAGCCGTCGCGCTCAGCGCGCCCGTCTTCTGGATCTGCTGCAGCAGATCGCCCCGGTCACAGTACTCCATCACGATGTACGCAAAGTGGCGGTGGCCGATCTCCTCGACGAAATACTCGCGGATCTCGACGACGTGCGGGCTGCGGATCTTGGACAGGAGCCCGATCTCGTTGACGGCTTCCTGGAGCTTGTCGCTCTCTTTGAGCACACAGAGCGCGCCTTTGCGGTCGCGCACGAGCATGACCTCGGCGAAGTTGCCCACGCCGAGCGTGCGCACGAACGAAAACTTGAGCAGCTTGGAGGGCACACGGAGCCCCGCGACGCGCTTCTTCCAGCGCGTTTCTCCTCCTTCCAGCGCGTCGTCCGCGTCGGCAGCGTCCCGCAACGCCGCCTTGCTCTCCAGAGCCTCTGCAGTGTTCTTGCTCGTGCGAATACTTGGAGGAAGGTCGAGCAGTTTGCCGGCGGCGGCGAGCGCGAGCGCCGCGAGCGCACTCCCGGTCTTCCACCGGAGCCGGCGCGCCGCGTGCTTCTCTCGCTGCGCGAGCTCGTGGAGCGAGACGGCGGCGCCGTCGGCGTGGCGCACGAGCAGCACGCGGTCGGGCGGGAAGACGACGGCCTCGACGGCCACGAAGTCGGCGCACGGGCGGCACTCGAGCAGGCAGCTGGGCGCGGCGACGTGGCGCAGATCGTCGGCCGCGAGACACGCGGCGCAGAGCGCGTGGCCGCAGCAGAGCTGCACGCGCGGCGACGCGCGCAGGCGGCGGCAGCGACTGCATGCGTAGAGCTCGGCGAGCACGCGGGGCGAGTGGAGAAGCGTACCCCGTGCTTCTGGCCGTGCTTCTGGCCGTGCTTCTGGCCGTGAGAAGCCCCAGAGAGGCCGTGAGGGCAACCCGCGGTCGCAGAATGGGACGTGGTCGAGCGCGTGGCCGCCGATCTTGGTCGGCGCGTACTCGAGCGGCGCGCGCGCGGGCGTGTCGAAGGCGCGCGACTGGCGCGCGCCGAGGCGCAGCAGCACGCGCGGCAGCGTCTTGAGTGGGCCGTGGGGGCGCGCGTGGGCGTGGAGAAGCAGTCGGTGGTCCAGCGGATGGCCGCCGATCTTGGTCTCGACGTAGGGGACGCGGCGCGTCGACGGGTCGTAGGCGTGGAGGTGGAGCTGGCGCCGCGAGGAGAAGGCGACGTGTGAAGAAGAAGGAGGATGGTGGGCAGCGGAGACGAGTCCGCGCGTGTCAGCGGCGTCGTTGAAGGGAGGCGCGCGCAGCATCCTCGGGCGATTTCCCGCGGGGCTTTTTCGCGGTGTTGTCAAGGCAAAAGAAGCCCCAACACGGCATCAGTTGCACCTCTGGAACCGCATGGAGTTGTGAAAGATGATATCCGCACGGGGGGAACGCGATTTTTTTCTCCGGATGGTATCGCGAGTGCTGGAACCCTAGCCGCGATAAAACAGAAAACCTTGGAGTGCACGCGCAAAAGTATCGACCACGTTTCGCATACGTACAACCGACAAGTACAAGTCTGTGTACGCAGTCACTTTCGTGGGAAAGAGTACTCAAGTGTCTCGCCGGCACTCGGTTTAGAAGTGTGGACGACTTGGGAGCGGCCACTTTGCCGGCCGCCACCTCGCCGGCGTCAGCGCCGAGGTCACGCCTTCGTGACGCCTTGGGGTTCGGTTGGCGCCGCCTGGCCCCTCTCTGTGCCGCTGAAGAAGCCGCGCCAGCCCATCTGTGTATCCGGCCACGGTCAGACCCGGCGTCCTGTGTCCGATCGACACCAAGCTTCCGATCTTCTGCCCAGCTCGAGAGCCACGTGGGGCCACCCCACCCCTCCTGAAAACCCCGGACGGTGGCCGGACGGCGTCGGGCGTCCAGAAGACCGAGGCTTACTAACAGTAAAGATCGCGCCTGTTGAGTTCCGTAGGTTGCTGTTTGTGCATTTCCCATCCCCCTTTTTCTCAGGCAGTCGCCGAAAACCAGGCGCCGTCGAATCCAGCCAACACTTGAAGCTCCACGTGCGACGTCACAGCTGCGCGTCATCTGGCTCGACCACCCAACCCCAACCGAAGCGGACCGTCGACGCAGCCAATCAGCGCGGCTCTATGTGCCCGCCAGCTGCCGAACCGGACCGCACTTTGGACCGAACCGGGGGGGGCTGGGAGGTTTAGGGCGAAAGGGTGGTTTGGATTCGAAATTCAAGACCTTGGGGAGGCGTTTGGTAGTGGGGAATCCATCCGTCTGAGTCCAAAAAAGCCCCAACGTGAGTTGCGTTCTTCTTTGAGCCATTTTTGAAAAAATCCCCTCGCGCGACTTCGCTCTTCTCTTCGCTCTTCGCCCCTTTAGACTTCCGGACGCCGACCTGCCTTTCCGGACGTCTTCGGATTCGCGCCGCGCGGAGCTCCTCCCCTCCGCTCCCCTCCCCTTCCGCTCCCCTCCCCCCCGGTGGATGCCATCGACTCGATGAGCCGCCTCAAGACGAGCAGCTCCAAGAGCGCCAAGCCCTCGGACAAGACCAAGCGGCGCAAGAAGAAAGCGACGCCCGCGTCGGCGTCGGCGGCGTCGGCATCGTCGTCGTCGGGCGCGCGTCGCAGCGCGTCGCCGCCGCCGTCGCCGCTCACGATCACGGCGCCGCACGCGAGCATGCGCAGCAGCGTCTCGTCGCTCTCGTCGCCCTCGAGCGGCACGCCGACGGCGTCGAAAGAGTGCGAGCAGTGCGGGAACCCGGCCGTGCTGGAGCTCGGCAGCAACGCCAAGGCGCTCGCCAACAGCAAGCGCGTGGCCGCGACGGCCAACAGCGGCTGCCAGGTCTGCGACTTTGTCGCCTTCCGCAAGGCGCAGCGCCACTGCGTGCAGTGCGACCGCGCGCAGTGCGACGTCTTCTGCGAGTGGTGCGGCCACGGCTTCCACACCAAGTGCGCCAGGGCCCGCGGCGAGCAGCTCGACAACGCCAACGGCTTTTGCTGCAAAAAGTGCGAGGCCGAGCAGGCCGACGACGACGACGACGAGACCGCCGAGGCGAATGACGTGAACGCCAAGTGCGGCGAGTGCCACATGCCGTTCAACTCGACGGCCGAGGCAGCTGCGGCAGCAGCAGCAGCGGCGACCGCGCACGGCAAGAGCAGCAAGAAAGGAGAGGCGCTCGAGGCCGACAGCACGGGCTTCAAAGTGAACCAGAGCGTGCTCGTGGAGAACGACGAAGTGCTCTACAACGCCGTGATCACGGACGTGGACGCCAAGAACGAGCGCATCAAGATCCACTTTCTGCGCTGGAGCAAGTCGTTCGACAACTGGTACGCCATGGACGACGAGCGCATCAACGAGAGCCTCGCGTGCGATTGCTGCAACCGCTGGTTCCACATCGGCTGCCTGCCGCCCATCAAGAGCTCGGGGCGATTCAAGGACACGACCTACGTCTGCCCCACGTGCCTCGACGACGCCAGGGGCTTCTTCGCCGGCACGCGCACGACCGTCACGAGTCTCAAGACCAGCAAGCAGGCCTCCACGACCACCAGTGGCTTGTCAGCCTCGTCGTCCGGCTCGTCGACGGCCACGAGCAGCAGTCGGCGGAAAGGAAGCAACGACGACGACGACAAGCCCAGCAAGAAGCGCGCGTCCAAGCCCGTCGTGCAGAGCGAGAGCGAGGAAGAAGAGCTCGCGCTCGAGCCCGAGCGGCTCAAGTCGAAAGCGCCCGCGAGAAAGGCGGCGACGGAGCGCGAGAAAGAGAACGTCGCGAATGAGAACCGCAGCCGCAAGCGGCGGCGCGCCGACTCGGTCGACTCGAGCGGCTCGAACGGCTCGGAGCGCAACGCAAAACCGGCCGCGTCGCCCGTCAAGAAGAGCGAGCTCAAGGCCAAGGCCAAGCGGCGGTCGTCGCCTCGAGCCGACGAGCACGAGCACGACGAGCGCGACGAGGAGGACGACGAGGAAGAGACCAAGACCGAGCCCAAGGATGCGCACTACGGCGCCGGCGACGACCACGAAGGCAAGGCGCCGCTGCCCGACGCCGCCGCGCTCGACGCCGGCGCGAAACACGACCCTGCGAAGCCCAGTTCCCCCGGAGACACGCCCGGCCAAGCGGAAGACGCGGCCAAGCCGTCCGAGCATGTCGCACCGAGCGAGGCCGAGCTCTCGATGGACAAGCCGACGATCAAGCGCAAGGTCTCGGGGCACTCGGTGTCGTCGCTGCTCAACAGCCCGTCGTCGCCGCCGCGCCACGCGTCGCCGGCGGCGGCGCCCGTGCGCGTCAAAGTGGAGAAAGACCCGCTCGCGCTGCCAGCGCCGCCGGCCAAGAAGGCCTCGCGCGCCAAGGTCTGGGTCACGGGCCGAGACGCCAAGACCGCCAAGGCGGCGGCGGCGGCTGCCGCGGCGTCGGCCTCGTCGTCGGCTTCGTCGTCGAACCGAAACTCGCTGAGCGCGTTCGACATTCTCCGCGAGGTCGCCGCGCAGTCCATGAGCGACGAGATCGATGCACCGCAAGCGCCAGTCGCCGCGAGACGCACGCAAAAGGCCCGCGCACCGCCGCCGAGCAAGAACAGCAGCGTCAAGCACGAGAACGACAAGCTGAACGGCCGCACGCCGCCGCTGGCGACGTCGTCGGGCGCGGCCAGCTCGACGACGCCGCTGGGCGTGGGCATCCCGATGAACTCGTACGTCGATCTACATTTCGCGATCCGCAAGGAGATGTACTTGCGCATCTGCATGCTCGAGGACGAGCGTCTGCTCGAGCGCGAGACGGCGCAGCTGCTGCGCTCGATGATCTACCCGACCTCGGACAAGTTCCACGATCTCAAGTTCGTCTACGTCGTGAACAAGGACCTGTCGTCGCTGCAGCTGACCAAGCGGCTGCTCGAGCTCGTGCCCATCACGTCGGGCGGCACGGCGCCCGTAATCCCGATGCGGCCGTCGCTCGGCACCATGCAGCTGCCGCACCCGCCGCCGTCTCTCGTCGCCGGCTCGGGCTCGAGCTCGTCGGCAGTGCCCTCGCCCGCTCGCCCGTCGAACGCCTCGCCCGCCCCGCCCGGCTACCAGACGCCCGTGCGGTCGGCGTCGCCCGCGATCGAGAGCACGAGCAGCAACGCTATCCAGCCCGAGCCCGAGCCGCACGTGGCGCCGCCGCACAAAATGTTCCAGCTCCCGTCGTCGATCGGCTTCGCGTCGGCCGTGGACCGGCCTCGAGCGAGCGGTGCGTCGAGCTCGTCGGTGCTGACGTCGACGATCTCGCCGTCGTCGGCCGTGGGGCCCCCCATGCCGCCGCCGCTCTCGACCAAGCTGCTGCTGGAGACCATGCACAAGCACAGCAAGTTCCCGACGCTGCTGCCGCCTCCGCTGCCGTCCTCGTCGCTCTCGACGCCGTCGTCTTCGTCCTCGTGCTCCAAGGCCTCGACGACCACGCTGCCGGCGTCCTCGTGCTCGTCGTTGACGCCGTCGACCGCCACGGCGTCCTCGGTGGCGTCCGTTGTCGCCAAGCCTTCGCCCGAGCGTCCTGCTTCGCTTGTGAATAATATCAGCGCCAGTATCAGTAGTAATTAAAGTGTAAATCTCAGCTAAGGTTATCTATTCAATCCTCGGACGAAATGCCCATGGCCATCTAGTCCATGCAACGACGCAAGGTCTTTGTCGAAGTGGCCTCGGGCTCACTTCGAAGCGGTTTCGAGATCCAAACACACACTGAACTTCTCAGGGTAGTAATACTACGTGGGCGGTAGTACTACTACCTCCATTCGGAAAAAGATGACCTTTTCCAATTGGATTTCATCGGCACAAATGTGATACCCCCTCTAAAATGATACTATGTAGTAGCGGTCCATTTGAAATTCGAAACTGGCGCCATTTTCAAATGCTGCCATCAAGCTCCATGCAGATCTTTGTTGCGCAGTCATTTCTCGATTCTCCGGCTCCAACAAGACCAACTCCACCGACGCCCACCCAAGCACACGGACCCGAGATCACATGGGCGGCAAGCACCTCACGCAGACCGAGCAGCAGGCTGTGTGGGAGACGCTGCTCTGCCGCAGCAATAACGGCAAGCTCTCTCACGGCATGCTCCTCAAGGTCTCGATCGAGCTGTGTCTCGACCGCAAGATGGTCGAGCGAATCTGGCAGCGAGGGAAGGAGACGATGGGCTGGCGCGTCGCCGCGCTTGTTCAGTCTCGTGTGCATCAGCGCGGGCGCAAGAAGAAGGACCGCATTGAGGTGTCATCGCGGAGGTGTTGCGAGCGTGGGCCGACAGCTCGAGGGAGACCCTGGACAAGATCTCCATGACTCTCCAAGCCGTCATGCAGCAGATCCTGCTGCATGAAGGTGGGAATAACTTCCATCTCACCCACGTCAAGAAAGGTGTGCTGTTGCGCCACCTCGGTCAGCTCCCGTCGTTCATGATCTGTGACCGGGCGGCCTACGAACGTGCTCTCTGGCTTATTGCCGCACCCGGCGAAGATCTTCCCGAGATGGCGCCGCTGCCTGACGTGGAGGCCCCGCAACCGACCACTCCGCCACGTAGTCCAGAGGTAGAAGCAGTTGATCATCATGGAGATTTTATCTGGTAGTCGATGCCATGGCGGAACATGTACGCTCACGGCAGTAGTATCACTAGTGCAGTCGTTTTCCCATGTTTGCTGTCATTTCTTGTCCCCATTTCCATTTTCGCGGGCTTCCAAAAGGCCGCCCTCCCATCGTCACTATTTGCAAAAAATAACGAGGCGGAGCGCTGCAGAATTTTTTTTTAGAAAAGGTCATCTTTTTCCGAATGGAGGTAGTACATTGCGGGCAGTATTACTACCCACGTAGTATAGTAGTATTGTCTGGTTGGTGGTGAGAAATGATCAATCTCGAAAAGCCTGCCGAGGCCGTGAGTGGCGACGTGTTCGTTGGCGAGTGGGATGAGCCCAGGTTCTTTCAACAGGATGGATCCCTCGAGGTGCGAACGTTAAGCGAATGCAAAATGAATGCTGCAGTGAGACGGAAACTCTCCGCCATATCATCAACTTGAGCTTTGAGCCGCTTGGCTCGAGTGAAAGCCCTGCAATTCCTCTGGAGCGCGTTCTCCGCTTGATCGATTCCGCATGGGAGGCGTCCACCTATAATAATACGTGGATCTCTTCGGGGCGAGGCTGGAAGTTTTTTTTCAAAGCAACCTCTTGTATCCGGCGTCGATCTGACAAGAGGCTATCGACTCTGTCGTCGTCCAGCCGTTCTTCCTCGCCAAGTGCAGCGTCACCTTCGCTGGATCAACGTTGAAGCGACGATCGCCGTCTTTTTTTCTCATTCATGATGAGCACGACATCAAATGTACTAGCTTTAGTGATTTAATACATTGGAATCAGTTCTGAGAGTAGTACTAATGAAGTAGGCTAGCTAGTGCTCTAGTTATTGTAGGCGAGCTAGCGCTCTAGTGTTTGTAGGCTAGTTCGTGCTCCAGTTTTGACCTCGTCCTTGTGCGACGTTTCAAGATTCACACTTCAGGTGGCTGCAAACTCGTATTTCTTAGCTCGTGCAGTGCTGAGACCACCCACACTGAGATCACCCCTCGAAGAAAACGCACATTTTGGAGGTAAGAGCGCCAGCCTAGCTGGTACTGCGTCGCTAAAATAGGAAGAGGCAACCGTCCCCAGTCAGTGTGGCTCGAACAGGAATCGCCCAAGATAAAGTCTCATGTGCCGCAGGTTGTCTTGATGCATCCGGTTCAGGTTCTCGGTCTTTCCGCGATACGCTATAATTCCATTCGATTTTTTTCTCTACACCTAAGTCAGCACAGCTTTTATGACTGGCGATTTGCCCCCAAAAGATTTCACCATCATCATCGTCATCGTCATCATCATCATCGTCATCGCCATCGTCGGTAATGCGTGTTGAAAGAGTGGGGAAAGCCCAATCTATTCTGATTCCCACAGCACGGAGATAAAGCGTGCATCATTGAACACCGTGAAGGGAAGGAAACGGAGGAAGCAGTTCCCCCTCTCCCAAATTTCGAGAACTCGCCTTTGCACGAGGATCAGCTGGCTACGTAGCCGTCATGATGGCTGGGTATTCTTCTCAAACTTTTCGAGAAGAGTGCCCAGGTGATCAATGTGGACCGGTTCTGTTCAGCACATGAACCATTTCAATTTAGGAGCCGTTTCACAAACAGCGCTGCAGCTCTAGCGACTCTGGCGTTGCGAAGTCTTCTACTCGGCGGAGCGATGGCGTCTGAAAAACTACATGTTGCTATAGAGGATAGCGCCGAAATTTAATGGACAAGATAAGTTTTGGTCCTGACTCGATATCCGTGGCCATCTCCTACAGTACATGGATCAAGGACCAATGTGCATTGTCGCAAGCTCACTGTTGACACAGAATTAATGATCCGTCAGCACAGGATCATCCATCTGATGAGTACAGCGTGCTTTCCCTTAACTTGTGCTGGAGACACTCGTAGTGATCAACGGATGGAGAAACAGTATGGCCGATGAGTCGCGGGCCTGGTCACATCGACAGGCTGCGGCTATGCACACGACTTGTTGTCAGCGAGTGCTTGACACGCTCCGCTATCGGCTGGATCGCGCACATAACACGCCAGACTTCGCAAAAAGTCTCATTGATAGATTCAAGAATCTCCTCGATTCAACCGAGGAACTGACCGAACCACTCACAACACTCGTTGAGCCAGCTAATGTGCTCTTCTTCGCAGGAAGGACGAGAGGCAACCCCGGCCCTGGTGGAGCTGGCGCCCTCCTCGTCACAACAGCATCTGCGGGTCCCAGCCCGACTGTTTTCTGGAGCTCCGCCGCCTGGATCGTCGACCCCTCGACTACTACCACCCAGGCTGAGTATCAAGGCCTCATTGATGGCCTTCAAGCTGCAAAGGCTAATGGCTGGTTCGGCTTAACTGTGATCGGCAACTGTGAGCCCATCCTTCGTCAACTGCGAGATTATAGACCTCCCAAGAACGACAAACTCCTGCGACTCTACCACAGAGCCAGGAACCTCACCGATGTCGTCGGCGTACGTCACTGGCAACACCAAGTACGCGCCCACAACTCGCTCGCGGCCACCCTGGCACAACACGCGATGGACTCCGGCCACACAAGCCGCGCCCATCATCCCACTGGCATGACCTGCCACGCAGATCTGCCACGGCTCGCGCCCTCCGACTTACACCCCTGGCTTGTCAGCCAAGTTGACCCACGGTAAGCACAGGAGTATGCATCAGAGCCCCAGCTATTAGGGTACATTTATTGCGCTCAATAGACTTCACCTTCACCAGCATGCTTTCCCTTGCCGCGAGTTTAAAATGTGAGCGTAGATTACGCTCCCCTGAGCAGCCATGGCTGTCCATGGGAGTCGTGGGTGAAAGGGTAATCTGGTGGTCCACCGTGGAGAGGGACACCTCACCTCATTGTGCAAAGTCCGCACCTCGCGGGTCAGATGAGTCTTCTTCACCAACCTTGATTTTCGCCCTTCCATTTATACGTTTCGAGATTCCTGACATTACATCGAAGACAAATCGACGCTGAAGCCTATCGGGCGAGGACATAGTCTCTCTGTAACATTTTCCACAGTGAGCGGGGGCGGGGTTAGGTGGGTGGGAGAGTTGATGTTGAATCGATATTCGTCTTCAATCTAGCAGTTTTACCATTAACCAAAGCATTCTGGGGATCAACAGTACGATTGTATCGTATTGTACTACGTAGTATTGATTTCTAACAATACTAGAGGCAACAGGACAACAGCGTTAACAGCGTCCAGATCTCTTGGAACAACCCGGGCGCAAACTTCGAGGAGGACAGACAGATGGAAGGAAGTTTCGTCCGGCACAACGAGAGTCGTTGACCACAGGAATAGCGTGATCAACCGACCGTTAAATCGAAACTAGATCGGAATGCTCACTACTTTTCCTCCAACACGTCATGGACTTGGAGAGTAGTCCGTCAAATAAAACTTCTATACAGATTCGAAGACGTACAGTCTGCGATACGTGTTGATTGTACGATTCGCGCAATGGTGGTCCACATTCCGCCCGTCTGACATCATTTCCTATCTGAGAATCCGCCAGACCCAGTGGGAAGCGTAAAATCACAAACTGTATGAAACTCGTCGCTGACCAATCCTCGCCCATCAGGAAACTCCTCTCACTATCGCCACTCCAGTGCAGGAGGCACCACTCCCCCCTGCAGCACTCGCAGCAACGGCCACCAGCACTTGGATAGACCTTCGCTTCATTCATTCTACAATTTGCTCTCCAGAAGCAACAACCTCAAGACCAACTAAGCTCCAAGCACCAGTCTACCACAACCGTTCCGATGGTCCAGCTCACCTCCATCTTCGCCACCGCCATCCTCGCCATCGCCGGCACTACCACGCTCGCCCACCCAGGCGGAAGCCACGAGCGCTCGCTCGCGGAGATCGAAGCGCTGAAGCAATTCCACGCGAATGCCCAACGCTCGCTCGCCGCGTGCGCGAATGAGCCCCACTACCGGGAGCTGCAGGAGCGCACGGCTGCTCGTCGTCTGGATGCGATCCAGTCGATCCACGAGCAGCGCCGCCGTCTCTCGCTTGCCGACATCGTCAACAAGAAGCACAAGACGGGTCTCTCGTGTGTGACGCCGCACAGCTACGACAAGGTGGCATTGTTTGGCTCGACGCCCAAGTGTGTGTTGAGTCCTGACGTGACGCAGGGTCCGTACTACGTCAAGGGCGAGTACATTCGCAACGACATTCGCGAGGACCAGCCAGGCATCGACTTGTACGCGCTGCTGCAGTTGATCGATATCAACACGTGCAAGCCTGTGCACAACTACTACGTCGATTTCTGGGGAGCCAATTCGACCGGAGTGTACTCGGGTGCTGTCGGCTCGGACAACGGAAACCCGAACGTCACCTCCAACTACAACACGACGTTCATGCGCGGACTGGCGCCGACCGACAAGGACGGTCTCGTGCAGTTCATCGCCAAGTACCCTGGCCACTACACTGGTCGCGCGCACCACCTGCACCTTCTGGTCTCACATGGTGGCAAAGTGTTGCAGAACAACACATACAGCGGTGCTAGCGTCGCGAGTGTCGGCCAGGTGTACTTTGATGAGGAGCTGTCTCGCGAGGTGCTCAAGACGGCGCCGTACAACACCAACCAACAGCCTTTGACGACCAACAGGGAGGATCGATTTCTGAAGGAAGTGTCAGAGTCTGGTTTTGACCCTGTGCTGGAGTACACGCTGTTGGGCAACACTGTGGAGGAGGGAGTGTTCTCGTGGATCTCGATCGGTATGAACGCGAGCATCTCGCGCGATGTCAAGCCATCTGTGCATTGGACGAACGCGGGTGGTGTACCAGACCCAACATTCGGCTGGGCTGATATGGGTTTGGAACCGATTACTTCTTCGCCGGTGCAGAAGCTTTAAAAAACGGAAGCCAGTATTATGGACTTGGAGGGAGCACATGACTCTACAAGTGATATTGTATTCCCGCGCTTTAAAAACGAAACCATCACAATGGCAAACATAAACTATAACTTGTGTCAGTAAACATCCTCTGTTGACTGTGAATAAGGATTCACTACATAGTTGAACTCAATAGACTTTGTTAAAAAAAACATGTCCCCCAGTGGGCAAATACTTATCTTGTTCCCTCGAGCGCAAGCTACTGTAGCAGCGACAACACAGAGTTACAGTTGTTCACTTAGGGGTAACCCAACTGACTCCGCTGCCAATTTGTGATCATTCAGAAAAAGTTAGTGCAAATAGCACCGGAAGGCAACTTGGCCGCTACGCATCCTATCTGTTTTATCAATCTTGGTGCCACAGCAGTTTCAGTGTATTTGGGCAATAGAAGCGCTAGTTTCAGTCCGTGCGGGGCGCAAGCAACGCTACGGCGAGTAAACAAGCTCAAATTATCGCCTGTTTCTGTACAAAAGTCGACCAGGGCTTACGCTCTCGATGTGGACAGTTCTGTTCGTGCTGAATCTTACAATCGAACGAATGCAAACCATTGACTGTGAAGTGAATTGATTGAGCGATTCGTTCTTTGCTTAGGCCTGATCTGGTTCCGGGGGGAACTGAGAAGTGAGTGAGAAGGTGGAGTCTATTGAGTTTCGATTTACGTACTCTAATAGCTATCAGCTCGCAGTGCTATGGTCGGCCGTTCAGGGGTCAACCTGGCGGAGAAGCCAGGGATGGAGGTCGGAGGCGATGAGCTGGGGCAGGTCGGTGTGTCCCGGCCTGCTTGTTGGATGGAAGACGTGGGTATTGTTGTCCTCCCCCGCGAGGTTGGCGAGCGAGTTGGCCATGCGGTTGTGCGCTCGAAGGTGGTGATTCCATTCTCGTACGTCGAGCTGATCCGCTAGAGTTCTTGCTTGACGGATGGAAAGAAGGGTGGGGTTCTTGGGCGGACGATGGTCGCGTAGTTGCCGTAGAATCAGTTCACTGGCGCCAATAATGTAAAGACCAGTCCAGTGGTTCTCTTTAGCGGCTTGGAGCCCGGTGATCAGGCCGGTGTATTCTGCACAGGTGTTCGTTGTTGAAGCCGCTGAGAGGCGCGTCGCCGCACTCCACAGGACTGTTGGGGTGTTCTTCGTCCGGTCAAGGTTGATCACGACCGACCCTGCTCCGCCGGGTCCCGGGTTGCCTCGGGTACCTCCAGCAAAGAAGAGGAGTCGGGTTGGTGCGTTGGGTAGAGGTGGGAGAGCTGGCTGATCCGGAGGACCTCGCAGAAGCCCTCGGATCTCATCAACTAAGTCGCTCGCGTAGGGGGGAAGATCTGTGCGTCTGGCGAACTTGAAGGAGAGGGTCTCAAGGACTTGTTGGCACCTGGCACTGTGGATTGCGTTGGCGGTCGTGGGTGACCACGCTCGCTGCGGATCGACGGCTCCATTGCGCCAAGAGATGATGACGACAAGTGTCTCCAAGACCAACTGCTGCCAAACCGCTTGTAGGGCTGGGTAGAGACCTCCTCTTGTGTCGTCGTCGTCGTGCGGTTGACACTTGCTGAGGGAGGGTTGTTCCCAGACTTTGTGCGGTACTCGTGGAAGCCGGAGGCTGAAGACTGCCGTAAGGAATTCAGTTTTAGATGCCTGATCGTGTTGTCACCATAAGCCAAGCCGCGCGAAGAGAGCCCTGATCCGTGCCCAAAGCCGCGCTGCCCCGTTGCAGGTCCAGACGATGTGATAGACTGAACCACCGCTGGTCCCAGCGGCGGCACAGTGAGGGCAGCCCCGTCGGCTGTTCACGTGATCCCAGCCTGATAGACACTGTCCTTTGACACGTAGGAAAGTCAAACGCTGTTAACTCGTGCTGTTGGGGAGTCTGTGAATGGCAGCCCACGTAACGTCTTCGATTGCATCCGCAAACTTCGTGGATGTACTCCGTGCTTGGTCAGCTCGTGCGGCGAGCTCAGCTTGTGCCCGCTGAACTCTGGCCTTTGCGAGGAGCTCTCGAATCTTTTCGCGCGAGTGGAGCTGCGAAGCGCCCCACAGGGGGAGCACTGGGCTGAGGATTGGATGCGGAGCAAACTTGAGGGAGCTACGTTGGGACGCTCGCCTCGCAGTACCTTCGGCTTGGTGGAGCGAAGAGACGCGTCCCAGATCATCCACTTCGTGCGAGCCGTGCTCCCGCATGAGATGGACCGCACTTCCACGTGTCTGTAGTCGCCATGTCTCCTCGGTCTTACCGTGTTCCAGAAGGACCTCTTCTGGCTCGATCGCAGTGAGTAGGTCGGGGTAGCAGAAAACAATCGTGTCACATAATAAGCGAAAGCTGGTTGGTGAGCCGTATGGGTAACTCTGGTTCTTGAGACGGAATTTGAGCTTACGTCCGTTTACCCAGACAATCTCCAAGAGCTCGTCGATCGTAGAATCACCAATCCGAAGTCTGGGGAGATCTCCTTGTCGAAGCGGTCGACCCGATGGATGGAGCAATAAATCTGCGCCGAGAAGCT
The DNA here is from genome assembly GCA_023091665.1 of Pythium myriotylum. NCBI lineage: Eukaryota > Oomycota > Peronosporomycetes > Pythiales > Pythiaceae > Pythium > Pythium myriotylum. The sequence goes on along the minus strand of JALJCQ010000031.1, from coordinate 310,394 downwards.
TGGAGTGGCGCAAGGCGTTCACATTTAGTCTGCCCACTCGTGATCGTTGGACTGCGCGTATTTCCAGGAGAGGCTTTAAGACGGCCGTGAAGTCGCGCACGAACCATCCATTTTCCCATCGACCGTTCCTAAGCGTGGTTCTTCCGGCGGTGGAAAGTAGCTGCAGTACCAGATCACGTTCTTCTGCGGCCCATGGGTAGCAGGCTGCTGCTCTGAGGACCGCACGTCCGGATTTCGCCAGCGTCGGGGTTAGTCGCGGCTGGATATCCGGTCCGCGCCCTGGTGTCACATGAGTAGCATCGCTGCGGCAGCCGTCGACAGCGAGCGTGAGGCCAACAGCCTTAGCAACCGGGTCGTGCGTGGAGTACCAGCGTTTCACCGTTGTCGCACTGAGGTTCAGCAGTTCATCGCGTAGTGAGGGTATATGCAGGCCGTCTTCACTCGTGGAGTGGTCGCCAGAGTAGAGTTCATCCAAGCTCTTCGTGTCGTGGGTTCGTCGGAAATCGAGCCATGCCAGACATATTTGTTCATGAAGTTTTGCATTTTGAGGATCATCGTCGACGTTGGCCAAGCGTGTCTCGCGACGAACAAAATCTTCGGTATGATGACACTTTGGCAGACCAGAACGCGCTGCAAGTCGTCGCTCGTCTTGATTGCCGCTAGATGGAGGCGCGCGCGGATCTGCCGGAGAGTGACTTCCCAAACCTGCGCCCCCAGAGGCGAGGTCGAGATCTGAGCTCCCAGATAGCGGATGAGTTGGTTGCAGTCAGCGACGGGGGAACCTAGTTTCTCTCGGTCGGAGGCCCATCCTTTCGTTTCCGGGGGGAACTGAACTAGCTCGGTCTCAAGACTCCGGGTACAGTGATTAGCATCATTCTCCCCAGGATCCACGCTGCACTTCCCGTCGGAGACACTAGCTGCGAGCTATACAACTATAGGCTCTCCGCCCCGACGATAGACTCCACCTTTCAGCATTACCATCTAAAATCTAGCTGCGAGTACCTGGTAGTGATGATGATGATGAAGGATATTTTTTTTTTATGCAAATGAAGTCTATTGAGTTCAACGAGTGTGAATCCTAATAGTGATGAAGGATATCCATCAGTTGTCCGGATGTAGTGGGCTGATTCACAAGAAGAGAAGAACCACCAGTGCATTACTGAATCGTATCGCTGCCACACTCCAAGGAGGACGGAGAATAAGCCAGTTCCAATGTAGTTCCCTCGAGAACGTTCGACACGTAATCACTCGTGACCCCGGCTATTCATTCAGAAATACCGACGATGAGGGTACTTCGCTTGTGGAACTAACTTGCAACTGACTCTGTCATCACTAGACTGGCGGCCGCTGAAGCACATCGGGGCGCCTGAACGTTGTCGGGGATAGCGCGCTTATCCTGGGGCTGGTGCGCGGCTACAGACCACCTCGGCGCCCGACCCTCCGACCCCTCTACGCGGAAGCTCGGCGATTAACTGATCGGGTTCGCGTTCGCACGTGGACTCACCACCTCCGAGCCTACAACAAGATGGCCGACCTCGGGGCCAACATCGCTATAGACACCAGACGAAGTGTCTAGGGGCTCCACATCCAGCCACGGGAACACCACCCCCGGCTCGAGGCCCACCTGGCCACAGATTTTCACGAATGGCAATCGCGCCATCTTCGCCGCGACTCATCGTGGTAGTTCAATAGGGTATATCACCCGGCTATAGGGTTCATTAATTGCGATCCAATAGACCTCACGCTCAAAGGCAACTGACTCTGATGATACTCTGCGGTAGTGATATGGATTACCATCGTTTTTTCGCCCTGATAATTGTACGAGCGGTGCAGATCTAGGCGAATCCGGTGGTACTTCGTGGGAAACTGTTTTCTGTCGATGGCCAATCCATTCTTCGTCGGTGTGGACTTCCACGCCAACGGCTTTCTGGTACAGTATGCACAAACGATCTGTCCTTTCTCCAGGATCCGGATAATCGCACCGTTTCTTTGGTTGGACTGATGACGTGCTTCGCGTCGATAATTTCGATCCTCGAATGTGACGAATCGCGCGATCGCACATGAGAGTTCCACTGTCTCCTCGTCAGCCTTTTGGATCTCTCCAGAGCTCAAGGAGTCCTTTATGGACCACTGTCGGGGACGGCCATGAGCTGACTAAATAACAAGGACGATGCGCGATTCGACGATGTGAGACAACAAGCAGCACATAGACAATACATGACGACAACTATCGTGTAGTACCCTCTACGGTGCTGAACCAGATTACGCTCGTTAAAAAATTGTGACTATCCACCCAACTCTTAGGTGACGGGTAATCCGGTGGTTCAAGGTGGAGGGCTCTGCGTTCAACCGGATATCCAAAAAGAGAACGAAACCAACCTTCGCAGATTGGTGGCACTTTGGTGTGTTCCCATAGTACAGATGCGTTACCCAAGTTGGTTGAATGTTGCATCCATGTTGCATCCGCCTCGTGTAGGAACTATAGATTCTACTCGGTTGTCGTTGGGAAAGCGGCATTTTGACTTCACAAACGCGTAATTGTAGCGATCTAGCTGTACATCCAGGGTTCACAGGGCCACGCTTGCCTATTCTTCTTTCAAATATATATTGATCACATGGTCTAACTTGGAGAGCAGCAGAACGTAGGTTTACTCTGCACGTCCCCAGACCGCGAGCGACTAATCAGAATGACCACCATTAAAATCCTTCAACGGGATGAAGACAGCCAGAGACAGAAACTGCGACCAGCGATTACAATAATGCGAAAAAAAAACGACTGGGCCCATCCGGCGTATCCAGATGGACGGATACTTGTGTAACTCAGCAGCTCGCTGCGATGAGGTTTCTGCGACGGCAGAAAATACGCTTGCCGAATGTATCTACAAGGGATAATCGGATCTTAGGGTGGGTGGTCTAGGCCACACAGCCTGCGAGAAAGCCCTCCGTACTGCACCACGAGTGCCTGCCAGGAGCTGTCGTCTCTAGTTCCCTCACTCTGCAATTTGCTCTCCACTAGCAACACCTCCAGCACCACCTTCAAGCCAACACCTCAGCCATACCAATGGTCCAACTCGCTTCGATCTTCGCCACGACGATCCTCGCTGTCGCCGGCACCACGCTCGCCCACCCCGGAGAGGCCCACCACCAGCGCTCGCTCGCCGAGATCGAAGCCGAAAACCAATTCAACGCCCACGCGCACCGATCGCTCGCCGCCTGCGCCAACAAACCCCACTTCCGCGAACTCCAGGAACGCGCCGCCGCACGACGACTCGAGACCATCCAGTCAATCCACGAGCAGCGCCGTCGCCTCTCGCTTACTGACGTGCTCAACAAGAAACACAAGACGGCGCTCTCGTGCGTGACACCCAACAACTACGACAAGGTGGCGCTCTTTGGATCCACGCCCAAGTGCGTTTTGTTCCCCGATGTCACTCAGGGTCCGTACTATGTCAAGGGCGAGTATATCCGCAACGATATGCGTGAGGATCAGCCTGGCATCGACTTGTACACACTGATCCAGTTCATCGATATTAACACGTGCAAAGGGGTGCCGAACTATTACATCGACCTTTGGGGAGCCAACTCCACGGGCGTCTACTCGGGCGTCCTCGGCTTCGGCAACGGCGACGACCGCGACATTTCCAACTACAACACGACTTTCATGCGTGGCTTTGCGCCTACCGACAAAGACGGTCTCGTCCAGTTCATCACCAAGTACCCTGGCCACTACGCCACGCGGACGCACCACCTGCACATCGTGGCTTCCCACGGCGGCAAGGTGCTACAGAACAACACGTACGTCGGTGGCGGTGTCGCGAGCGTCGGACAGCTCTACTTCGACCAAGACCTGTCGCTCGAGGTGCTCAAGACCTCCCCGTACAACACCAACAAGCAAGAGCTCACCAAGAACGACGCTGACCCGTACCTGACGCAGACATCGAACCAGGGACTTGACCCCGTGCTCGAGTACGCGCTTCTCGGCGACAACGTCGAGGCTGGTGTGTTCTCGTGGATCTCGATTGGCATCGACGCGTCGGCATCCCGCGATGTGAAGCCTTCGATGTTCTGGACGAGCACGGGCGGCATCAAGAACCCGTCGTTCACGAACGCGGATATGGAGCCGCCGGGCCAGACGCCGCCTCCGCAGTTCACTGGCGTGCCGACCCCTTCACAGTAAACAACTCGTCTGTCGGAATTCCTTGCCGAGCGGTGAGTATGCATCGAAGTTGTCGAGACCGAAGATGCTCAAGTGCATGTGTTTTCTTTTGTTGGCTATGCGGCCTCCACCTCTCGAGTTACCAAATAGAGCCCAACAATATACAAAATCATTCAAACCAAACCAAAGTCCGAATCACTTGAAGATGCGTACACATCGTCCTAGCAACTAGAACCGTGCAGTCCCTTTTTTCGGCGTTCTCATATAGTACCTCGGAGATTCGTCTATTGTTTCGTCACTCTGCTCAGTCGAGAGGATTCGAAGGCTGAGCACGGCGTATCGCACCCTTCGATTTCCCGCGGAGCTCTCTCTGCAGAGCCACTAGATGCTGTAAGAGGTGTTCTGGGTGATGCCGAGCGTCTTCTGCCAGAGGCCATTGTTTCCCGGGGCGGACTCATTTTGTGTCCACTTGCCGTCCAGCCATCCATGACCGAGTCGTATGGGATGGCTCTCGGGAACCTTGGTCCCTTATGGCGTGAATGCACGGCAAGGCTAGCATCCTCAAGGCACTCATTCGCAATTCTACATTCTCCAGCGACAAAGTATGCCTCGCCTCGCCGCCGTGCTTGCTGTCGCCTTCCTCCAGTTGGGCGCCGCACTTGCGCTGCCTGCTCGCCGTCTGGACAGCGATCTTACTTGCTCCACGCAAGAACGTATCAACTACGAAGACAACGACATCGGCAGCGCGCCAGGTGCATCCATCGCTGATTGCTGTGACAAATGCGTTGCTTTTTCCGGGTGCTGGGCGTACTCGTGGAATGCCACCAACAACGGCACCTGCTGGCTCAAGAGTATCAAGGGCCCTGTCCGCTGGGCGATGGGAGTTGCATCAGGCGCACTGCCCGGCGCGCCATCGGCGCCGCCGGTGACATCGCCCCCACTACTACCACGACCCACAACCAAGACACTTCCGCCAAGCGACCACGTGCAGTGGAAGCTGCGTTCAGGTGTGATCCCATCGCGTTCAGTCAACCTCGGTGGCTGGCTCGTGCTCGAGCACTGGATGAGCTACACGTCGCCGGCATGGGAGGGTGTTGACTTCACCACAGCCAACAACGGCGAGTATCTGACGATGAAGGCTCTCGGCCGAGAGCGTGGCACTCGACAGCTCGAAGCCCACCGCGACTCGTGGATCACTGAGGCTGACATCGTCGAGATTGCGGCCGCTGGTCTCAACTCGGTGCGTATCCCTGTGGGCTTTTGGATCGTCAACGACGACCCGTCTACTGAGGCCAACAATATCACCGAGGTCTTTGCTCCTGGTGGACTGAAATACCTCGATCGCCTAGTTAACGACTGGGGGAAGAAGTACAATCTCGCGGTCATGCTGGATCTCCACGCGCACCAGGGTTCACAGAACGCACTCGATCACAGTGCGCCGCAGATCGCAGGGCAGGCTAACTGGGACAAGTCACAAGCAAACGTCGACAACTCGCTCCAGTTTGCCACCTTCCTAGCGTCGCGTTACCAGCACAGCGAGGCGTTTCTTGGGCTCAACCTCATGAACGAGCCCTCTTTCCCGAGCTACAATGTGCTACTTGCCTACTATCGCGAGGCTTACCGACGTATCCGCGCGACGGGCAACGACTGTATCATTGCTACATCGCCCATGCTGCGAGACCAGAAACCCAACGTTATGGCTGACTTCTTCCGCCCACCAGAGTTCACCAACGTCTGGCACGAGTTCCATCCGTACTTTAAGTGGAGCTATATCGGCTTCAATGAGACCGAGCTCATCGAGGCAGCGCGAGGCTACCGCCAGTTTCGACTTGACCCATGGACGGGTAACCCCCTGTTCCTTGGCGAATGGAGCCTTGGCAGTCCAGAGGCCACCGCGCCGTTCAAGAACCGCACGCTGCAAAAGATATACGCGGCTGCACAGCTCAAGAGTTATGAAGGTGCAGCGGCTGGCTGGAGCTTCTGGACGTGGCGCAACGACCAGGAGCTCAACACAACCACGAATGGAATCCTTGTGGGGTGGTCTATGCGACAGCTGCTGCGCGAGGGCATCTTCTCGGTCCCCCGGGTCTAATTGCATATCGTTGACTTGAGCAGCGCGATTTCAGCTTCCTTCAATACCCGATTTGAGCATTGTTGAAATGGATTCTCAGCTTTCGCTATGTTGTGTTTCTGTACCAACGACATGCGAGCGACCACCAAAAGTGGTGTGGTTTCACAAAAGCCAGCTACCACGGTGTCGCCCATCATTTCTGGCCCCGGAGGCGCGGGCATGTGGATGTCAACTGATTGTCGACGTTCATCACGAGCTCTTGCTGGTTGGCGGTCTAATGCAAAGATGCAAGTACCTCAAGCGATAGGTCTTTGGTGAAGTGGAGCTGACCGAAATTGCTGAGTCCGACATAAACAAATGCCTGAACATGGATTACTGCCGGAGAAATCTGCATTTTTGCCGTGAGAGTGTACTAATCAAAGTCGATCTCGACGAGCCTGTGACGTTGAGAGAGCCTCGAATGTCTCGGGGGTCCGAGGATAAGAAGCCACCAAATATCCTCTAACGTCAGCTCTTTGTTCCTCTCATCTACTCTGTAGATTCTGTTTGAATGGGCTGGTTAAAAGGTCAGAAAGTCGAAGAAGGGACAGTTGGGATGAATTCCCCCTTCGAAATGGACAGCCTCGAACCAAGTTCGTAAGGGCTCTCTTTTTGGACCACCAGCTCTAATGAATTGTCGCTAAACTTGCTTGTATCTTGGAGACAGTTTGCCAATCCATGACTTCTTCTAAGAATCTGCTTTTCCAAGTGAAAAATACTGTATTATTATGTGTGTATTGGTCAACACCCGAACGTTGAGTCTTTGTAGGTTTAGCTTGCAGTAGGCCTAAAATGAAACACAACCTTGTCTCCCTTGCTAATACCTGTTCATCCAGTTGAAGCGGCCTTTAGTTTCCTCTTCCTAAAGTAAAGGAAGTGGCCGTGAAAAAAGGTCCGACCCAAAACAGAGCGTGACCTCGCGATTACCAATACCCTGCTTCCCTAGTGGATAGACGCGATTGTTTGACGAAACGTAATCCAGCGAAAGCTTGTGCCGTGAACTGTTGAGGCTGTGAGCTGTGAGCCACGGGAGGTTGGGAGGTGAGAAACTGGCTTGCTAGATGCAGACTCGAACTGGAAGATTTGCGAAGGCGAGTCGGGTCTCGTGATGATACTTTTCACAGTGACTCACTGGATTCTTGTTATAAGTATTGCATCTGAATGAAGCGTGCGCGCGTGGCCCATCGTGCCTTCGATTTGTTCACTCTCACCACTTTAGATAGTTGACATCTGCAAACTGCTTACAACGACCGGTACGGGCTTGTGTATCGCCACACCTGATAACATTTTGGGTTGACGAGTACACATATCATTGATAGAGTGATTTCAATTGTGGAGCTGATTACCTTCCTTTATAAGTCCTGGTCTATCCACTGTCTAGGCGAATCCGGTGGAAACCTTCATGAGAAAGCGTTCCGTTTGAAACTAGACGCTCAACTCCAAATCTCTAGATGAGTGTGTTCCAATGCTCAACAAGCCATGTGAGACCGTAGCCGGGCGTCCGTCGTCAGATTGTCCGCGCCCCCTGCACCTCATGGATATACTCGTCTGAAGACCTTGCGTTTCGTCCATTTCTTTTCAAAGCGTTGCTCCTGTTGAAAGCGTCATCAACTAACTTGAAACTAGACCCCATTTGTGTTCTGTCTGTCTCCTGCCGTCAAAGTGATGATGAACAAAACTATAGAGTCGGATAATTCCCATGCACGGCCAAAACACGGGTTACTGCATGGACCAGTAAGGCAACGTCGCAGAATAGTAAGGCAACGTCACAGAAGACAGCAGCGGATGAGTCGCCTGTCTGTCTGTCGTTGTCGAGCTTCCCACTTCGAGTGTGCGTAGACTGTACATGGATGAGTTACGAATTCATCGTTATTCCGTTGTGCCTGTCGTTGTGTCGAAATCTAAAATATCAACTGTGATTTGAGGGTTTCAGACGGTACGGGGGCTGGATATGGACCCTATCCGGGAAGATCGCCGCGTGGAAATGGATAGGCTCCACGTGAGCGTGGGCTGACTAAACAACCCACCCATAAGGCTTCAACTGCGTGAGACAACTCTCACTCACGCTGGGTCTCCCGAGACCTTTGCCGCAAGAAAAGACCTGAAAAAATCGTCAGTCTCGAGCATCACCCGATAGACAGACCCATTTCTCAGGCGATAAAACCGCAAACTCAACTTCACTAGGCAGCTCGGCGAGTGTTTTCTTCGAGCAACAAACCGTCGAGGCCTTGCGAATCCTTGCCGAGAGCAGTACTTCTTGATCCCTGACCTCACTGCGGCGATTGTGAGAGCGCACGAGAGATAGATAACATAGATCCGATGCGCTAACATGATAAAACTGAAGGCCCCACCTCACAGAGCTTGCCTCTGTCGTGTCTCCTCACTCTGCAATTTGCTTCCTACCAGCAACACCAACTCAACTACCCCAGCCGCCGCCCTCAACCGTTCCGATGGTCCAGCTCAGTTCTATCTTTGCCACCGCCATCCTCGCTATTGCCGGCACCACGACGTTCGCCCACCCGGGTGGAAACCACGAGCGATCGCTCGCTCAGGTCGAAGCCGACAAGGTTTTTCATGCTAAGGCCCACCGCTCGCTTGCTGCCTGTGCCAACCAGCCCCACTACCGTGAGCTGCAAGAACGTGCTGCTGCTCGTCGTCTCGACGCCATCCAATCGATTCAGGAGCAACGTCGTCGCCTCACGGTCGCTGACATCGTCAACAAGAAGCACAAGACGGCGCTGTCATGTGTCACGCCCAACAACTACGATAAGGTGGCGCTCTTTGGATCCACGCCAAAATGCGTTTTGAGCCCGGACGTCACCCAAGGTCCGTACTACGTAAAGGGTGAGTACATCCGCAACGATCTGCGTGAGAATCAACCCGGAATCGATCTCTACGCGCTCATCCAGTTCATCGACATCAACACCTGCAAGGCCATCCCCAACTACTACATTGATTTCTGGGGAGCGAATGCGACGGGCGTTTACTCGGGCGTCGTTGGTTCGGACAACGGAAACCCGAACGATTTATCGAACTCCAACACGACCTTCATGCGTGGTTTGGCGCCTACCGACAAGGACGGCCTCGTACAGTTCATCACCAAGTACCCCGGCCACTACGTTGGACGCACCCACCACCTGCACATTGTGGCTTCCCACGGCGGCAAGGTGCTGCAGAACAATACATACGTTGGCGGCGGTATCGCGAGCGTCGGACAGCTTTACTTCGACCAGGACCTGTCACTCGAGGTGCTAAAAACCGCAGTTTACAACACCAACAAACAGGCGCTCACGACCAACAAGGAGGACTTCTTCATCGATCAGGTGGCCAACTCCGGCTTCGATCCCGTGCTTGAATACGCGCTTCTGGGCAACAGCGTCGAGGACGGAGTGTTCTCTTGGATCTCCGTGGGTATCGATGCGAGCGCCTCGCGCGACGTCAAGCCGTCGGTGTTCTGGACGAACGAAGGTGGCGTTGCGAACCAAAACTTCACCATTGCGGATATGGGCAACATCACGGCCGCTCCGACACCGGAGCAGAAGATCTAAAAATGGCCGAGCAGTTTTGATGGAGGATCCTAGTATGGTTGAGGCGGGTTCTCCATTTTCTAAATGGGTAATACAAAATACCATTTTCCACACCGCGACATAGCACCGATGAATGTTTGATATGATCCCACACCGATTCTCAGTGGAACAACAGGTCCACATAAAGATGCTTCAAACGGTCAGGTTTCCGGACGTAATTACGTTTGGAAAGCTTGTTTTCCGAAGGCGGGATGTGTGGCTCCCAAGGACCAATCACCAAGCGTAGGACTGATAGAACAGGCCACTTTTCGATTGGCAGCGTAACACACAAGTGTGTTCTTAACCGGTTCGCGTTTGCTCGTATCCAACCAACATGACGGCCACCAACGCTTCGCGCGGCCGAGCATCGCGCGCGCACGCGCTCCTCCATCAAGCGGTCCTTGCTCGTACCTCTTCGGCTTGGGTCCACGGCCAAGTCGTGGCGACGCGAGGCGCCAACATCGTCGTCCAGTCCGGTGAAGACGACGCATCGACGTGCCGGGCGACCTCGGCGATCGTGATCGACCCAGTCACGGCGCTTCTTCTCGGGCAATGCCGGTTCCCAGTGAGGACACCACTGGAAGAGATGCAGGCTATCCACGCCTCGATTCTCGGTCGCCTGCTCGGTGACGACAGTAGACCACGGCAGACCCCGACTCGGAACATCGTCCGAATTCTCGATCGCCTCGTGGAGCCGGAGAACATCCCGACCGGAAATCGTTCCTGCGTATCGATTAGTCCGGAGGACTCGGCATCCCATCACTTTCCGCTTCAGCACGCGATCGACTTCGTATTTGTCCACGAAAGTTGTGCTCGGTGCATTCCGAAGTCTGTACGCGACGGAATCGGGGCCACGTTCTTTTCCCCTCCGGATAGCCATGGCCAGTCGACCGCCAGGGCTCAACTATCGCAACCGTCGCCGGTGGCGCGCGCATCCAGTCCGCCGAGTTGTGGGACGAAGCGTCCGGCGCCGTCTGACTCCTTTTACGACTCGGCGTCTGATGAGGACGCCTCATGCGTGGCCCACGCGCCGACACCGGGTCCATCCCGAGATCACGCAGTGTCCAGAGATGACGCCGACCGGCACGCGAGAATAGTCGCGTCGTTGGCGCACGACCCGGAGCTCCTCGATCACTACCTATCGGTGAGGGCGCGCCAGCAGCCGTCTCCCAAGAGACACCACGTCGCGCTGGCGGGGGACGGCAGCAAGGCCGACAAAAGGACTTCCAAGTTCCAGTTTCTGCCAACTTCTACACAAGAAAAGATTTTTGAGATCACGATGGCTCCACTTCCTCCAGGTACGTCAGCGCACGATTTTCTCGATAGTCTGATTGCCCACCACGCGGTCCAGTTTCCCCCACACCCGGGCGTGCTGTTGCGGCTCTTCGCGCTTGACTTCGGCACACGCGGATTATCGGTCATGAATATGACTCGGCTCAACCATCTCGCCAAGATCGAATGGGTACACTCTTCCAGCGTGAACATGCAGAATTTTTCGGCCGCGGTGGGTGTTCCGTCTCCAGCCGTCCCGGCATGTATCGAGGACGTGATCGGTGCCATTTCGACTTTGTGCACGTACTTTGCCGCATTTGCTGCCCCAGCTACGGTCGCGTTCGGTCAGTCTCTGCTCGCGTTTGTACAGCAACTCGTCGGGCTGGAGCTATGGGGCCCCTTGGACCTCAAGTACCTGGTTATCTGGACGAATGGGCGCCTCGTACATTTTCGGAATTGCGCGGCGCGGGATGCCAACGATGGCGGCGCGTCCCGTCTCCACGCGGTGGAAACGCTGTGCCAAACACATCCTGAGTTCCAGATGATTGTCCAACTTATTACGTCTCAACGTGTCGCACAAGCCCTCCAGACCTCACACGCTGCGGGTGCCTCGAGAGGAACTACGGCCGCCACACCATACGGCCCTCAAGAGCGGTGGTTCCGTCCGCCTGACGGACCACGTGGTCCTCGGCGCGGTGGAGACGCGTCGAGCCAACGAGCACGAATGCCACAAGAAGTAATCCAACTAATCCCACGTCAGGGCGGCAAATCCCTGTGCCTCAAGTCGTTATCGCAGACAGGATGCTCTGGTGCCCGTGGCAATCCGAGTGAGTGCTTCGACTCGAATCGGCGCCATTTTCTCCCGGTGACTCTACCTGCGCCTGTCCGCGACTACATCAACGCCAACTATGGTGGACTGCGCGCCGAAGCTCAACATCTTTGACAAGTACAGCCGCGACCGGCTCGACAGAGACCGGCGTACACGGTTTTGGCTGGCCGCGTTCAGGCCGTCCTCCAACTACGTCTCGATGCCGCCGTACGCGCGGCCCATCAGCGCGTCTTGCACGCACTGGTGGAGGCAGGATTGGTAAACGCGCCTTGCGCCCCCGATTCAATTCAATTTGCTCTCTCTAATCTGGTCCATTTACGCAAGATGTCGCTCCCTGCCGTCGTTCAGCTGGTACGCGGTGAGACGGTTGACGACCCACGCCCAAACAAGGCCCTGGAGCCCTCCACATATCGCCGCCTGCTGAGTAATTATGAGCATGTTGATCTCATGGTCGCAATTGCGACTAGTGGCTTCCGGGTTGGATGGCTGCGTTCGTGTCCCAGACAGTCCGCACGTCCAGCCAACCACCGCTCAGCCGACCGACATGCCCCAGCGGTCTCGGACTGTATCCTCGAAGGCGTCAAGTCCGGCACCTACCTGGTTCTCGATCGTGATCTCCTCGATCACTTCGATGTGCATGTCAGTCCGTTCGGCGTCGTCCCCAAGCATAGTGATGACCAAACGCCGGCCTCCTTTCGTCTGATACACGACCTCTCGTATCCAGCAGGAAGCAGTGTGAACGACTTCACACTCCAGTGCTCGTTGCCGCCGATCACCTACGAGTCTGTGGCTGTGCTTGCCCAGCGCATTGAGTATCTGCACCACCGACACCCAGGCTTGACGATCTTACTCCTGAAAGGAGATGTAAAAGGTGCCTTTCGGCACCTCCGGCAATTCGCAGGTGACGTCCACTGGATGGGTGGTATCGTGCCGGCCAACGGGTCTTTTGTCGTGGACATGTCGGCACCCTTTGGTTGGACTGGGTCGCCGGCGCTGTACAGGGTCTTTGGTCGTGCCATCTCGTATCTCGTTGGCCGCGAGTCGCCGGCCAGTATGTCCCCAGGAGATGACGACGACACCCCGTTCTTCCAATACGAATGGGTGGATGACCACGTCCTCATTGAGGTGGACGTAGCTGATCGATGCCGCATCGCGGAAGATGTTTTGCGCCTGGCCATGCTTGCCGTGTTGGGGCCCAAGGCCATCAACGAGTCCAAGTTCTCGACTTGGAGCACGACCGCTCACGTCCTTGGTCTCGACTGGGACAGCGTGTCCCGGACGGTGGCCATGCCAGCCACAAAAATTGAGAAAGCCCTTCGACGCGTCGTTGAGATGTGCCGCTCGCCGCTCAAGGTGCCCACGGTCCAGCTGCAACGGCTACTTGGCAGTCTTCGGCACGTGTCATCATGCCTTCGCGCCGCGCGACCGTTTTATCAACGTCTGCACAGTGTCTGCGCCCGCGCCCCTCGTTACGGCCTCGTCACGCTAGCGACCTGGGCACGAGACGACCTGCGGTGGTTTGAACGAATCCTACAATGTGGCGCGCTGCACGGAGTGCCCACGCGCTTGTTTACTCATGATCCGCCCGTCGATGTGCACTTCTACATGGATGCGAGTAACGAAGGTCTCAGTGTCCTCGACCCGGCGTCTCGACGCTATATCGTCGTTCGGTTTAATGCACACGAGCGCGCCACCGTCACCACTCATTCGGGCGCGTTCGATATCAACGTGCGCGAGCATTTTGCAATTGCTCTCTCCTGCCTGCTTTTGGGACCGCTCTGGCGTGACAAATCCGCCGTCTCGTGGCCGCACATACGCTGCTGGACAGACAACACAACCGCGGCGGCGCGGACGAACAAACTCTCCGCCCATCACCTACAAGCACAGGAGCTTAACAGGTGCATTGGTTTTTGCCGAAGCCGCCCTCCAAATCCACGTGTCGTCGGCACACATGCCGGGCGCGATTAACCTAGTGGCCGACGCGGGCAGTCGGTTGGGTGATCCGGACTCCAGGGCTTTGTTTACTAACGCTGTCGCTGGATGGACACAGGTTCGAGTTCCCGATGCGTTCAGAACGATCTACAACGACTTCTCTTCGAGCTTCAGACCGCATCATTGGCGCCAAGCTCCCTCGCCTTGTATGACCGCACGTGGAGTCAGTGGTGCGCGTGGCGACGTCGCATCGGAGCCCCCGTCCAGCTACCTCGCGACGCAGAAGCCCACTCGTTCGAGATCGCGATCTTCGCCGTCGCCTGTTGGGCAGGTCACGTCACGTCCGTCCACAACAGCCCCACTACCGTTTTGTCCAAGTGTAGCCATCTCGCATGGCATCATCGGCTCCGCTACGGTTACGGCGTTCAAATCTCCGACGCCCACCGCCTCGCTCTGCTCGGGATGCGCCGGTTGTCACCCGCCCCGTCCCCGCGAGCCCCTATCACCACAGCCATCCTGTACGAAATCCGCCGGGAGCTCGACTTCGCCCAACCCCGCGACCGCGTGCTATGGGGGGCTACGGTCTTGGGCTTTTGCTTCCTCCTCCGGCGCTCCGAGTACCTGAGCGTGGCCGGCAAACTCGCGTGGTTTGTCATCCAGCGCCAAGACGTGCAGCTACTTGACAAACACGGTCTGGCGTGCGATGACCGAGAACAAGTCCAGCAAGTCGTGATCAGGTTCCGTGGGAGCAAGACCGACCAGTTCGGCACGTCAACGACCCGCTCACTGACTAGAACCAGCATCAAGTGGCTGTGCCCTGTACGAGCAGCCCTCGCACTTGCACACGAAGGGAGCGGCGCACCAGGTGGCGCGCCGTTCTGCTCGCTTGACGGCGAGGCGATTCGAGCCAGTGAAGTTGAGCAAGTCATCAAGCGCGGAGCAGCCCGAGTGGGTGAGGACCCATTCCGATACGGGACGCACTCGCTACGCAGTGGCGGTGCGACCGCCCTCTTCGAGGCGGGATGCAATGACACGACCATCAAGCTGCAAGGAAGGTGGACAAGTGATTGCTTTCAGCGTTACATCCGCATGGAAACGACAAACATGAAGCAACTCTCCGATATGGTCACGCACGCAGCCAAGCGTAGGAGCAAAAGATCGTCGACGGAAGGCAAGCCTTCGTGGGGGCAGCCTCAGCTCTCCTGCTGAGGCCGTCGACAGATCAATACACTCTCATCCCGCTCGCTGGCGAGCGTGGCCCCCATGCCGAGCACACAAGCTGGAGGAAAGGTCAGGTTTCCGGACGTAATTACGTTTGGAAAGCTTGTTTTCCGAAGGCGGGATGTGTGGCTCCCAAGGACCCAATCACCAAGCGTAGGACTGATAGAACAGGCCACTTTTCGATTGGCAGCGTAACCCACCACTCCACTCCCGGGGGGCAGCCTCAGCTCTCCTGCTGAGGCCGTCGACAGATCAATACACTCTCATCCCGCTCGCTGGCGAGCGTGGCCCCCATGCCGAGCACACAAGCTGGAGGAAATGACGAACTTTAAGATTCTTTCATCACATATGCAATTATCACCCTTCACGAGTGTTGTCACAGATCAAAGCACAGAGAGGCATGGTAGTTTATGAGATCGTTCAGATTGTGATACAGAGCGACCTTTCTTCAACCTCCAAAGACAGAACCCACAGATTGCTAACGTCAAAAGTAGCGACAAATAGATTGGAGTGAGCGTGGTAAATTGTTACTAGGTGCTAAGTGCATATCCAAGGTCATGGGTCAGCAGTGTGACTCATTTTACCACGTGAGGCTTGTTGCAGTGAAGTCACTTGCACTCATCCTGGCCCCTGCTTGGAATACCCTGTAGTCGATTACTTAAATTACTTGAGAGACATTTGTCAAGGCAATCGTTTATATATTGACCATTGGGATGGGTGTTTTCTCAAAATGAAAAAAAAAAAAAGATTCACGACCAGATGAAGCTTACATCGTCGGTCAACAAATCCGATCTATCGACAGCACTTCCAGTCGCAATGTCTGGTGCAATCGCGAACCGCCGCCGACCGCAGGCTCACCAAACAGCCAAAAACACTCATCTGCGCTTTAGAGCTTCGTCGTTTGCGTCGGGGCCGGCGTCTTAATGTTCATGTCAGCGAAGGTGAAGTTCTGGTTCGCCAGACCACCCGAGTTGGTCCAGAACATGGACGGCTTGACGTCGCGCGAGGCGCTCGCGTTGATACCGATCGAGATCCACGAGAAGACCCCCTCTTCGATGCTGTTGCCCAGAAGCGTGTACTCCAGCACGGGGTCAAAACCGGAGTCAGCCACTTCCTGGAGGAACTGGTCTTCCTTGTTGGTCGTGAGCGCCTGCTTGTTGGTGTTGTACGGCGCCACCTTGAGCACCTCGCGCGAGAGCTCCTCGTCGAAGTACACTTGGCCAACGCTCGCGACGCCGGTGCCGCTGTACGTGTTGTTCTGCAGCACCTTACCGCCGTGCGAGACGAGGACGTGGAGGTGGTGGGCGCGACCAACGTAGTGGCCAGGGTACTTGGTGAGGAACTGGACGAGGCCGTCCTTGTCGGTCGGCGCCAAACCACGCATGAAGGTCGTGTTCGTGTTGGTCGAGTCGCTCGGGTTTCCGTTGTCCGAGCCAATGACGCCGGAGTACACGCCCGTGGAGTTGGCTCCCCAGAAGTCGACGAAGTAGTTGTTCACTGGCTTGCAGGTGTTGATGTCGATGAACTGTAGGAGAGCGTAGAGGTCGACGCCCTGTTGGTCCTCGCGGATGTCGTTGCGGATGTATTCGCCTCGGATGTAGTACGGACCCTGCGTGACATCAGGGAGCAAGACGCACTTGGGAGTCGAGCCGAAGAGCGCGACCTTGTCGTAGTTGTGTGGCGTGACGCACGAGAGCGCCGTCTTGTGCTTCTTGCTGGTGATGTCAGCGAGCGAGAGGCGGCGGCGCTGCTCGTGGATCGACTGAATGGCGTCGAGACGACGAGCTGCCGTGCGCTCCTGGAGCTCGCGGAAGTGGGGCTGGTTGGCACAGGCAGCAAGCGAACGGTGGGCGGTGGCGTGGAACTGCTTCTGGGCTTCGATCTCCGCGAGCGAGCGCTCGTGGTTTCCACCAGGGTGGGCGAGCGTGGTGGTGCCGGCGATGGCGAGGATGGCGGTGGCGAAGATGGAGGCGAGCTGGACCATCGGGGCGGTTGTGGTAGACGGTGTTGTTCTTGAGGTGTGTTGCTGGTGAGCAAATCGCAGAGTGAGGCTATTGGGTTTGGTCGCGCGGGTGGACCGCTGAGATGGTCTTCCTCCTTGGCCCGACTTTGGCGGTCAAGATCGCAGCTCCAAGTCGATAGGAAGAAGCAGCGGCAATAGTCGACATGCTGATCAAATGTACCCGCGATCATTCTACTCCAAACTGCGGGGTGATTGTGCCCTCCCTTTTCTGTTTCGTTTGACTACAAAATACGGCTTGTTTGTTGGGTCGTGCGTGGTGAAGACGAAACACACGACTATTAATAAGTTCGGTCATTCTTGGTTTGTACTAATCATCAATGCCACGAATTCTCAGATTTGCTGGAGAATCGCAATCGTCTCAATGTTGATGACGATTTCTTTCTGGCTCATGTGGCTCTGTGTGTTGACGTTCAGGTCGGATTCGAGGCTCGTAGCCGATGTTCGCTGGACCAATACGCCTGCTATCGATTTCTACACGAGAAGACCAACGGACCAAACGTTCAAGAAGAAGAAGAAGAAGCATTATCTTTGGACCATAATGGACCACCAAAAGTCGATGATTGATTTAACAGCAGCACCGCATCGTGTTCAGGCTGGAGTCAGCAAGTGAATTCGTGCAAACCATCCAGGCACTACACAAGCGCGGAGTTTGCTCAGAATCTCCCCATATCGCACAGACTCTGTCGGTCGATTCCGTTCGCGTTGCAACTTTCCTACATCATGTCCGCATGCAGCACCGATGACGCGAATTTCGTAGGCCCACGGCGGCCATGGCGTGACCAAACATGAGGCACCAAGAGTGGGTAGGCTAGCCCCATAAGTAAACACGTGGAGTCTGCTCCGCGTGTTGACGTATTGATACCCGATGCAATCTAGTGATGCAAATCAAAAAGTTGAAAGATTCGAGAAATGCGCTCATGCTTTGAAACTCTGAGGTATGGTGTACAATGTAATTGCACGGAACGATTACATCCGCCACAATTTTTCCATAATTTGATATCGTTTAGTCCATTCGATGCCTGAGCGTTCACCAGACGTTGTCGGTGGTTCGTCTGTCGAAGAGCGGAACTCAACCTCTGAAGGTACAATTGGTCTGCTTCTCCTGGGCGTGCGACACGAACCTTCTTCTGTCCCGTGGCTCTCGCCTCGTTCAAACCAGACTGTCTTACAAAGTCAGCTGGTGCTGGAAATATTTCATAGAGAAAAAACATTTCGCGGTAATATTACGAAATATAAAACGCTTAGACTAAGCTAAATAATCGATTCATGGTATGGTGTGGTCCACAACTTTGGCGCCAACTCATTTCCAAACTAAGAAGCCGGGGACATCTCTTTCCTCGCCTCATTCTTTGCTCTCATTCTCGCGATTTGACTCCGCAGCATGGTGCTCTATCTCCCCGTTTGTCTGCTTCTGCTCGTCGCGACCGCTAGCGCCCACTCGTGGGTCGAGTGCCTTGATACCGACCGTTCTGTCGTCTTTGACCGCGCGGCCGCCTTTATCTATGGAGGTCAGCACGCCGCGGGGCTTTGTCGTGGGTACCAGCGCAACTACCGCGGTCGTGGTGTCGGCATCCACGATGAACATCTCATGGTGAAGATCCTCAAGGACGACTACTCCCATCAGGGCGTACGGGTGTGCAAGCCTGGTGCGACTGCTGACAACGCAGGCAGTGGCTTTCACAAGCGTATTGTCGTGGCGCCAGGCCAGCGTATTTTCTTCGCTTACATGCCGAACGGCCATGTGGCTGTCGACAAGGCTGCGCGCGGCACCCACTACGGACTCTACTGGACGCGCCGCGCTGGCACCGAGCTGCAGTTCACGAGCGAGCTCACCGATGACGCGCTGCTGGACGGCACGCGCCACGACTTTGACGACGGTGTCTGCGGCCAGACGTTCGCCAACAAGACGACACGCGAGCGCTCAGGTCGTGCAGGCGACGATTTTCCATGCGTGGGCGAGTTTGCGATGCCACAAGGCACTGAGCCTGGAATTTATGCGATCGTGTGGATGTGGAAGTTCTGGGATGAGAAGAACGACAGGCGTGAGATTGTCACGGTAGGTGGCCAGTACGGCGGTGCAGCGTACAGTAGCTGCTTCGACGTCGAAGTCACGGCAGGCGAGTCAGAAAGCATAGAGGCAGCGAGCTGGCAGGACACCAACCGCCGTTTTGCGTAGGAAGCTAGTAGTGCTGCACAACATATCGGGACGGACATTGTCCCAGAATATTTCTTCTGCTTTCGTCTTGTTCGCATCATGTTGGTGGACCACCCTAAAAGCACATTAGCCTGATCGCGTTGCGAATTTTGACACTCCTGGAGACGAGACAATCCGACCTGGTATCGCCATCTCATGATGCTCGTGACGCCAGTGAAGTTTAACATGGTGGACCCACCAGACCACCAACGTCTGGAATGGATCACGGTCTCCAAAAATGGATGTGTACACTAGGGAGCAATCATAAATCTGATGAGAAAAAAAACAGTGATCACACACCAGTGACCTCCTTACCGATGACAACGAGTTTCATGAGATTTTATTGGTTTGCTTTGCTTTGGTCAGCACATCATTTTGCCGCTCGATGCTGCTTATGTCAAGGATGCGGCATTCTTGAAAAGTAATCTTTACTGGTCTGTGGATCGCTCTGTCCATTACAGTTGTGGAATACCACTAAGACAGGTCCTAGCACCCACTAACCACTCCTAAGTTTAGTCAAGAGGTAATTTCCATCCCACGAAGAAAATGCAATCATCACGTTAGGGCAACCTCGACGGAAGCAAGATGGCAACTCGCAACGAGTGAACCCAAATAAAAGGCCTACTTCTTTACTGCAACTGTTACCTGTTAAATTGTTTTACAGTCGGAGTCGATACGATTATATCGAGGTATTGCCTTCATATGTTGTTTGCTTTGGGGTCTTCGCGGTGGTTGAAGATGGCTTTAAGGACCACTTTGGCTGCATGAATACTTGGCCAGTTATGATTAATTCCCCGAGTTCTGGTGGTCCCATTACCTAGATGAGGGCCCCTCCCGTGGACCCAGACTCGAAACTGAACGTCAACACAGAGAGCCACGCCATGAAGGAAGAAATCATCATCAAATTGGCAACAAATGGCTTTTTTATCGATCTTGGGGTTTTACAATCTGGGTGATGAGTCCGAGCCGCTTCAACTGTCGACTAAGGCGTCTGCCTCGTCTTACGTTGGACATCCCGGTGGTTGTAATCCCGAAGATACAGTTTCTCGGAGAGAGTAATCTAACTCATCAGTCGGAGATGATAGAGAACTAGGTGCGAGAAAATATTAATCCCCCCAGCTCTGGCTCGCGCTGCGCCCACTAGTAGAATTGATTGAATACTGTCTCAGCTTCCTACGAATTCTATGTTGGGAATTCATTCTTGCCACCGTAGTCGGGCCCATCTCGGCGGTCCACCCGCGCGACCAAACCCAATAGCCTCACTCTGCGATTTGCTCACCAGCAACACACCTCAAGAACAACACCGTCTACCACAACCGCCCCGATGGTCCAGCTCGCCTCCATCTTCGCCACCGCCATCCTCGCCATCGCCGGCACCACCACGCTCGCCCACCCTGGTGGAAACCACGAGCGCTCGCTCGCGGAGATCGAAGCCCAGAAGCAGTTCCACGCCACCGCCCACCGTTCGCTTGCTGCCTGTGCCAACCAGCCCCACTTCCGCGAGCTCCAGGAGCGCACGGCAGCTCGTCGTCTCGACGCCATTCAGTCGATCCACGAGCAGCGCCGCCGCCTCTCGCTCGCTGACATCACCAGCAAGAAGCACAAGACGGCGCTCTCGTGCGTCACGCCACACAACTACGAGAAGGTCGCACTCTTCGGTTCCACTCCCAAGTGCGTCTTGCTGCCCGATGTCACGCAGGGTCCGTACTACATCCGAGGCGAATACATCCGCAACGACATCCGCGAGGACCAACAGGGCGTCGACCTCTACGCTCTCCTACAGTTCATCGACATCAACACCTGCAAGCCAGTGAACAACTACTTCGTCGACTTCTGGGGAGCCAACTCCACGGGCGTGTACTCGGGCGTCATTGGCTCGGACAACGGAAACCCGAGCGACTCGACCAACACGAACACGACCTTCATGCGTGGTTTGGCGCCGACCGACAAGGACGGCCTCGTCCAGTTCCTCACCAAGTACCCTGGCCACTACGTTGGTCGCGCCCACCACCTCCACGTCCTCGTCTCGCACGGCGGTAAGGTGCTGCAGAACAACACGTACAGCGGCACCGGCGTCGC
This sequence comes from Pythium myriotylum, assembly GCA_023091665.1. Lineage (NCBI taxonomy): Eukaryota > Oomycota > Peronosporomycetes > Pythiales > Pythiaceae > Pythium > Pythium myriotylum. Next base: position 289,012 of record JALJCQ010000031.1, on the reverse strand, counting down.
GAGCGTTGGCCAAGTGTACTTCGACGAGGAGCTCTCGCGCGAGGTGCTCAAGGTGGCGCCGTACAACACCAACAAGCAGGCGCTCACGACCAACAAGGAAGACCAGTTCCTCCAGGAAGTGGCTGACTCCGGTTTTGACCCCGTGCTGGAGTACACGCTTCTGGGCAACAGCATCGAAGAGGGGGTCTTCTCGTGGATCTCGATCGGTATCAACGCGAGCGCCTCGCGCGACGTCAAGCCGTCCATGTTCTGGACCAACTCGGGTGGTCTGGCGAACCAGAACTTCACCTTCGCTGACATGAACATTAAGACGCCGGCCCCGACGCAAACGACGAAGCTCTAAAGCGCAGATGAGTGTTTTTGGCTGTTTGGTGAGCCTGCGGTCGGCGGCGGTTCGCGATTGCACCAGACATTGCGACTGGAAGTGCTGTCGATAGATCGGATTTGTTGACCGACGATGGAGGTTCTTCTCGTCCTATTTCGTTCTTTCATTTGAGAAAGCGCCATCTTGATGGACAAATAAACAACATAAACACAAACTACTTCTCTTCCCAACAAACATCTCTCGAGTAAGAGTAGACCACCGATAACCCAAGCAGGGGCATGGATGAGTGGTTGTGGTGCTACTGCAAAAGTCCAGTCTGTGTCGGGTAGAAGGACTCTATGGTGCTAATATTGAGTGACTAATGACCCTCGGCGAGCCATGCATCGCGAAGCACTTCAAACAATCAAGCCGACTACCAAGGCCTCCATGACGGACTGATAGCTGGGACGTCACTGAAGCTCACGAGGCTCAAAGTCGTTTATGATAGTCAACCTGCTAACCATCTACCTTGGATGTACATTTTGTGTCAGCTAGCAACATTTTACAACGCGCAGTCAATTCATCTTCGTCGGCGCTTGTTCCTTCAGCACTCTCCGTGTGCTGTCTTTAGAGTTAGAGGTGTCAAACAAAGGTTGCCCTGCATCACAATTTGAACGATCGCATGCTGCCATGCCGCTCTGTACTTTCATCTGTGACAACACTTGTGAAGGGTGATAAGTGCATATGCGATGAGAGAATTTGAAAGTTCGTCATGTTGACCCATTATTCCACTGAGAGTCGGTGCCAGATCATATAAAACATCAAACGGTGTTATTTGAGTGTAGTGTGAAAACGGATATCTTGTTTTTCCCATTCAAGAAAGAAGAGAACATGCCCAACCCATCCTCCAATCTTCCATCAAATTTGCTAGCCCTAGAGCTTCTGCTCCGGTGACGGAGCGGACGTGATGTTGCCCATATCCGCGAGGGTGAAGTTTTTGTTCGCAACACCACCTTCGTTCGTCCAGAACACCGACGGCTTGACGTCGCGCGAGGCGCTCGCATCGATACCCACGGAGATCCAAGAGAACACTCCGTCCTCGACGCTGTTGCCCAGAAGCGCGTATTCGAGCACTGGATCGAAGCCGGAGTTGGCCACCTGATCAATGAAGAAGTCCTCCTTGTTTGTCGTGAGCACCTGTTTGTTGGTGTTGTAAACTGCGGTTTTTAGCACCTCGAGCGACAGATCCTGGTCAAAGTAGAGCTGTCCGACGCTCGCAATCCCGCCACCAACGTATGTATTGTTCTGCAGCACCTTGCCGCCATGGGAAGCCACGATGTGTAGGTGGTGTGTGCGTCCAACATAGTGGCCCGGGTACTTGGTGATGAACTGTACGAGGCCGTCCTTGTCGGTAGGCGCCAAACCACGCATGAAGGTCGTGTTGGAGTTCGATAAATCGTTCGGGTTTCCGTTGTCCGAACCAACGACGCCCGAGTAAACGCCCGTCGCATTCGCTCCCCAGAAATCAATGTAGTAGTTGGGGATGGCCTTGCAGGTGTTGATGTCGATGAACTGGATGAGCGCGTAGAGATCGATTCCGGGTTGGTCCTCACGCACATCGTTGCGGATGTACTCACCCTTTACGTAGTACGGACCTTGGGTGACGTCCGGGCTCAAAACGCATTTTGGCGTGGATCCAAAGAGCGCCACCTTATCGTAGTTGTTGGGCGTGACACATGACAGCGCCGTCTTGTGCTTCTTGTTGACGATGTCAGCGACCGTGAGGCGACGACGTTGCTCCTGAATCGATTGGATGGCGTCGAGACGACGAGCAGCAGCACGTTCTTGCAGCTCACGGTAGTGGGGTTGATTGGCACAGGCGGCAAGCGAGCGGTGGGCCTTGGCATGGAAAACCTTGTCGGCTTCAATCTGAGCGAGGGATCGCTCGTGGTTTCCACCCTGGTGGGCGAGCGTGGTGGTACCGGCGATAGCGAGGATGGCGGTGGCCAAGATAGAAGTGAGCTGGACCATCGGAACGGTTGAGGGAGGGGGCGTGGGGTAGTGGTGTTGGTGTTGCTGGTAGGAAGCAAATTGCAGAGTGAGGAGCCACGACAGGGGCAAGCTCTGTGAGGCGGGGCCTTCAGGTCTATCCTGATAGCACATCGGATCCATGTCATCTATCTCTCCTGCGATCTCACAATCGCCGCAGTAAGGTCAGGGGGTCCTGAGGTACTTTTCTCGGGAAGGACTCGCAAGGTCTCGACGGTTTGTCCCTCGAAGAAAGAACTCGCCAAGCTGCATAGTGATATCCAGTTTGTGGTTTTACCGCCTGAGAAATGGATCTGTCTATCGGACGATGTGCGGGTCTAAAGATTTTGTCAGGTGCTTTCTTGCAGCGAAAGTCATGAGAGACCCACGTGAGTGAGAGTTGTCTCACGCAGTTGAAGCCTTATGGGTGAGTTGTTATTTAGTCAGCCCACGCCCTCGTAGCGTCTATCCATCTCCACGCGTCGATCTTCCCGGAAAAGGTCCATTTCGAAACCCCGCACCATCTGACACCCTCGAAGCACAGTCCACGTTTTTGATTTCGACACAAATAGACGTCTGAGCGTCAGACAGGTGGAGTAAAGCTCATGGAAAGCTAATTGAATTGGAGTAACTCATCCATGTTCTGCCTATGCTCATCTTGAGTGGGAGATTAGCCAACTCCAGGCAGACAGGCGACTCACCCACTGCTGTCTTCTGCGACGTTACTTCACGAGTCCATGCAATACGAACCCCGACCATTTTGTCCATAGAACTCAATGGTGCTCATCCGGATACCTTCGTCGTTATCGTCATTTTGACTGCAGGCGACAGAACGCTAGCGGGATCTAGTTTAGAGTTCGTTGATGACGCTTCGAAGAGCAGCAATGCGTTCGCAGGAAATGCATAATATTTCCTCGGAAACCACACCACCGGATTCGCCACGTCAGTGGAAAGACTGAAACTTATAAATGAGGGTAATCAGTTGCAAAACTGTGATACATGATCTCTGTGTTGGTTAATCTTTATTCTCCAGGCCAAAAGCCCACCAGTAGCATGGGTACAAGCCTACTAGTAGCCTCTGCCCCATTAGTGAATATATAGGATTTTGTATACGAAAACACCTGGTGGTCAAAGAAAGATCAAAATGAATGTGGTGTGAGACAGACAGTACAGGTCTAGCCGGTCTTGCCGACGCGCTCCTTGCTTTTCCCACACACCGTGTCGTGTCGCCTTCTCGGAGTTTTTTCAAGACCACTTTGTCTTTTCGAGTCGGGGAAAAAATACCAGCAGCACGATCTTCGGCGAAACGGCCCATGAGTCTACTTTTGCGATAGCTTTCGCTCCCGCCTCAAAATCTAATGTTGAAAGTGAGCCTACTGGTACGCTCTGGAGCCCACTTGTAGGCTCTCTGGAGAATAAAGATAATCTTTATTCTCCAGAGAGCCTACTAGTTAAAATGCGCACCAGTTTGTGGAAAAATGTTTGCAAAAGGCGCCTACAGTATTTACACTGGGGAGAGTGAACATATTGGAGGCAAACCACCTAAGCAGATGAGCAATTCGCGATCACCACACTCGAATGTTATAATTTTAATAGAATGTCGCAACTAGCTTTCGTCCGAGATGTAACAATTGGCGTGAGCGGTATGCAGCACCAGAGCGGAGTCGCCATTGCAATCTCCCAGCTCCTGTATTTTCTGTCAAGCCAGTTTTTCTCCTTCCCATTTTCACAGGTCGCAGCCTCAACAGCTCATGGTGGAAGCTCAGGCTAGATTAGTTTCGTCAAACAACTGCGCCTATCCACTAAGGAGGCAGATTCGTGGTAATCTTGCGGTGATGGTCTGTTTTGGGTCGGAACTTTCTTTGCGGTCACTTCTATTGCTAGAGTAAGCCGATATCAGCGACCACGTCAAACAGAATGAACGGATTTAGGTTCGGGAGACGCAGAAGTGATTGGTTGGACGTCCACTCCGCGCTAGACCGTCGAAGTCTCAGCCTGCGACTTTTGAGCAACCTACACATGCGACTGTGGCATTCTAACTGAGAATCAGGCTTCTCGGGTAACTCTGCGATTGGCAAACTGTCTTCAGGTTACAAACAAGAGTAGCGACGATTCACGAGAGTTGGTGGTCCAAAAGGAGAGCTCTTACGAACTTGGTAGGTGGCTATCCATCCCGACGTGAGATCATCCTATCTGTCCCTTCTCTGACTAGATGACCACGTAACCAGCCTGACAAAGAGAATAGGAGGCGAGAGTAGCAAAGAGCCGTTGTTAGGGAATCCAATGTCGCCTCGCATCCTCGGACCCCTGAGACGTTCCAGGGTTTCTTCACAAGATTAGTGGTCCACCGTCTAGGCTCTTCCAAAGAGCCCAACTTCGACTTTGATGAGTACACCTCAAAGGCTAAAACACACATTCCTCGGACAGTAATCTTTTGACGTTCATACGCCCACAGCCCCAGGGCCAGAAATGATGGGCACCGATACCACGGAGACCTCTCTAAAATCACAACGTCGTTGGTGGTCGCTCACATATCGTTGGTACAGAAGCACAAGATTGGGAAAACTCGAAATCCAAGGTGTGTTTGGACCAAAGTCATATTGCGCGATGTACCTGCCCTTGCTTCAAGCGGCAATCCGTATTTAGGCCCTGGGGACCGAGAAGATCCCCTCGCGCAGCAACTGTCGCATGGACCAGCCCACGAGGATTCCGTTCGTGGTTGTGTTGAGCTCTTGGTCGTTGCGCCATGTCCAGAAGCTCCAGCCAGCCGCTGCACCCTCGTAGCTCTCGAGCTGCACAGCTGCATATATCTTCTGCAACGTACGATTCTTGAAAGGAGCTATAGCCTCTGGACTGCCGAGGCTCCATTCGCCGAGGAACAGAGGGTTACCCGTCCATGGGTCAAGTCGGAACTGACGCTAGCCTCGCGCTGCCTCAATGAGCTCGGTCTCGTTGAAGCCGACGTAACTCCACTTGAAGTACGGATGGAACTCGTGCCAGACGTTGGTGAACTCTGGTGGGCGGAAGAAGTCAGCCATAACGTTGGGTTTCTGGTCTCGCAGCATGGGCGATGTAGCAATGATACAGTCGTTGCCCGTCGCGCGGATACGTCGGTAAGCCTCGCGATAGTAGGCAAGTAGCACATTGTAGCTCGGGAAAGAGGGCTCGTTCATGAGGTTGAGCCCAAGAAACGCCTCGCTGTGCTGGTAACGCGACGCTAGGAAGGTGGCAAACTGGAGCGAGTTGTCGACGTTTGCTTGTGACTTGTCCCAGTTAGCCTGCCCTGCGATCTGCGGCGCACTGTGATCGAGTGCGTTCTGTGAACCCTGGTGCGCGTGGAGATCCAGCATGACCGCGAGATTGTACTTCTTCCCCCAGTCGTTAACTAGGCGATCGAGGTATTTCAGTCCACCAGGAGCAAAGACCTCGGTGATATTGTTGGCCTCAGTAGACGGGTCGTCGTTGACGATCCAAAAGCCCACAGGGATACGCACCGAGTTGAGACCAGCGGCCGCAATCTCGACGATGTCAGCCTCAGTGATCCACGAGTCGCGGTGGGCTTCGAGCTGTCGAGTGCCACGCTCTCGGCCGAGAGCCTTCATCGTCAGATACTCGCCGTTGTTGGCTGTGGCGAAGTCAACACCCTCCCATGCCGGCGACGTGTAGCTCATCCAGTGCTCGAGCACGAGCCAGCCACCGAGGTTGACTGAACGCGATGGGATCACACCTGAACGCAGCTTCCACTGCACGTGGTCGCTTGGCGGAGGTGTCTTGGTTGTTGGTCGTGGTGGTAGTGGGGGCGATGTCACCGGCGGCGCCGATGGCGCGCCGGGCAGTGCGCCTGATGCAACTCCCATCGCCCAGCGGACAGGGCCCTTGATACTCTTGAGCCAGCAGGTGCCGTTGTTGGTGGCATTCCACGAGTACGCCCAGCACCCGGAAAAAGCAACGCATTTGTCACAGCAATCAGCGATGGATGCACCTGGCGCGCTGCCGATGTCGTTGTCTTCGTAGTTGATACGTTCTTGCGTGGAGCAAGTAAGATCGCTGTCCAGACGGCGAGCAGGCAGCGCAAGTGCGGCGCCCAACTGGAGGAAGGCGACAGCAAGCACGGCGGCGAGGCGAGGCATACTTTGTCGCTGGAGAATGTAGAATTGCGAATGAGTGCCTTGAGGATGCTAGCCTTGCCGTGCATTCACGCCATAAGGGACCAAGGTTCCCGAGAGCCATCCCATACGACTCGGTCATGGATGGCTGGACGGCAAGTGGACACAAAATGAGTCCGCCCCGGGAAACAATGGCCTCTGGCAGAAGACGCTCGGCATCACCCAGAACACCTCTTACAGCATCTAGTGGCTCTGCAGAGAGAGCTCCGCGGGAAATCGAAGGGTGCGATACGCCGTGCTCAGCCTTCGAATCCTCTCGACTGAGCAGAGTGACGAAACAATAGACGAATCTCCGAGGTACTATATGAGAACGCCGAAAAAAGGGACTGCACGGTTCTAGTTGCTAGGACGATGTGTACGCATCTTCAAGTGATTCGGACTTTGGTTTGGTTTGAATGATTTTGTATATTGTTGGGCTCTATTTGGTAACTCGAGAGGTGGAGGCCGCATAGCCAACAAAAGAAAACACATGCACTTGAGCATCTTCGGTCTCGACAACTTCGATGCATACTCACCGCTCGGCAAGGAATTCCGACAGACGAGTTGTTTACTGTGAAGGGGTCGGCACGCCAGTGAACTGCGGAGGCGGCGTCTGGCCCGGCGGCTCCATATCCGCGTTCGTGAACGACGGGTTCTTGACGCCGCCCGTGCTCGTCCAGAACATCGAAGGCTTCACATCGCGGGATGCCGACGCGTCGATGCCAATCGAGATCCACGAGAACACACCAGCCTCGACGTTGTCGCCGAGAAGCGCGTACTCGAGCACGGGGTCAAGTCCCTGGTTCGATGTCTGCGTCAGGTACGGGTCAGCGTCGTTCTTGGTGAGCTCTTGCTTGTTGGTGTTGTACGGGGAGGTCTTGAGCACCTCGAGCGACAGGTCTTGGTCGAAGTAGAGCTGTCCGACGCTCGCGACACCGCCACCGACGTACGTGTTGTTCTGTAACATTGATTTCTGTGGAGCGAATGCGACGGGCGTTTACTCGGGCGTCGTTGGTTCGGACAACGGAAACCCGAACGATTTATCGAACTCCAACACGACCTTCATGCGTGGTTTGGCGCCTACCGACAAGGACGGCCTCGTACAGTTCATCACCAAGTACCCGGGCCACTATGTTGGACGCACACACCACCTACACATCGTGGCTTCCCATGGCGGCAAGGTGCTGCAGAACAATACATACGTTGGTGGCGGGATTGCGAGCGTCGGACAGCTCTACTTTGACCAGGATCTGTCGCTCGAGGTGCTAAAAACCGCAGTTTACAACACCAACAAACAGGTGCTCACGACAAACAAGGAGGACTTCTTCATTGATCAGGTGGCCAACTCCGGCTTCGATCCAGTGCTCGAATACGCGCTTCTGGGCAACAGCGTCGAGGACGGAGTGTTCTCTTGGATCTCCGTGGGTATCGATGCGAGCGCCTCGCGCGACGTCAAGCCGTCGGTGTTCTGGACGAACGAAGGTGGTGTTGCGAACAAAAACTTCACCCTCGCGGATATGGGCAACATCACGTCCGCTCCGTCACCGGAGCAGAAGCTCCAGGGCTAGCAAATTTGATGGAAGATTGGAGGATGGGTTGGGCATGTTCTCTTCTTTCTTGAATGGGAAAAACAAGATATCCGTTTTCACACTACACTCAAATAACACCGTTTGATGTTTTATATGATCTGGCACCGACTCTCAGTGGAATAATGGGTCAACATGACGAACTTTCAAATTCTCTCATCGCATATGCACTTATCACCCTTCACAAGTGTTGTCACAGATGAAAGTACAGAGCGGCATGGCAGCATGCGATCGTTCAAATTGTGATGCAGGGCAACCTTTGTTTGACACCTCTAACTCTAAAGACAGCACACGGAGAGTGCTGAAGGAACAAGCGCCGACGAAGATGAATTGACTGCGCGTTGTAAAATGTTGCTAGCTGACACAAAATGTACATCCAAGGTAGATGGTTAGCAGGTTGACTATCATAAACGACTTTGAGCCTCGTGAGCTTCAGTGACGTCCCAGCTATCAGTCCGTCATGGAGGCCTTGGTAGTCGGCTTGATTGTTTGAAGTGCTTCGCGATGCATGGCTCGCCGAGGGTCATTAGTCACTCAATATTAGCACCATAGAGTCCTTCTACCCGACACAGACTGGACTTTTGCAGTAGCACCACAACCACTCATCCATGCCCCTGCTTGGGTTATCGGTGGTCTACTCTTACTCGAGAGATGTTTGTTGGGAAGAGAAGTAGCTTGTGTTTATGTTGTTTATTTGTCCATCAAGATGGCGCTTTCTCAAATGAAAGAACGAAATAGGACGAGAAGAACCTCCATCGTCGGTCAACAAATCCGATCTATCGACAGCACTTCCAGTCGCAATGTCTGGTGCAATCGCGAACCGCCGCCGACCGCAGGCTCACCAAACAGCCAAAAACACTCATCTGCGCTTTAGAGCTTCGTCGTTTGCGTCGGGGCCGGCGTCTTAATGTTCATGTCAGCGAAGGTGAAGTTCTGGTTCGCCAGACCACCCGAGTTGGTCCAGAACATGGACGGCTTGACGTCGCGCGAGGCGCTCGCGTTGATACCGATCGAGATCCACGAGAAGACCCCCTCTTCGATGCTGTTGCCCAGAAGCGTGTACTCCAGCACGGGGTCAAAACCGGAGTCAGCCACTTCCTGGAGGAACTGGTCTTCCTTGTTGGTCGTGAGCGCCTGCTTGTTGGTGTTGTACGGCGCCACCTTGAGCACCTCGCGCGAGAGCTCCTCGTCGAAGTACACTTGGCCAACGCTCGCGACGCCGGTGCCGCTGTACGTGTTGTTCTGCAGCACCTTACCGCCGTGCGAGACGAGGACGTGGAGGTGGTGGGCGCGACCAACGTAGTGGCCAGGGTACTTGGTGAGGAACTGGACGAGGCCGTCCTTGTCAGTCGGCGCCAAACCACGCATGAAGGTCGTGTTCGTGTTGGTCGAGTCGCTCGGGTTTCCGTTGTCCGAGCCAATGACGCCGGAGTACACGCCCGTGGAGTTGGCTCCCCAGAAGTCGACGAAGTAGTTGTTCACTGGCTTGCAGGTGTTGATGTCGATGAACTGTAGGAGAGCGTAGAGGTCGACGCCCTGTTGGTCCTCGCGGATGTCGTTGCGGATGTATTCGCCTCGGATGTAGTACGGACCCTGCGTGACATCAGGGAGCAAGACGCACTTGGGAGTCGAGCCGAAGAGCGCGACCTTGTCGTAGTTGTGTGGCGTGACGCACGAGAGCGCCGTCTTGTGCTTCTTGCTGGTGATGTCGGCGAGCGAGAGGCGGCGGCGCTGCTCGTGGATCGACTGAATGGCGTCGAGACGACGAGCTGCCGTGCGCTCCTGGAGCTCGCGGAAGTGGGGCTGGTTGGCACAGGCAGCAAGCGAACGGTGGGCGGTGGCGTGGAACTGCTTCTGGGCTTCGATCTCCGCGAGCGAGCGCTCGTGGTTTCCACCCGGGTGGGCGAGCGTGGTGGTGCCGGCGATGGCGAGGATGGCGGTGGCGAAGATGGAGGCGAGCTGGACCATCGGAACGGTTGTAGAAGACGGCTGTGGGCTTCGAAGTGTGTTGCTAGTGAAGAGCAAAATGCAGAGTGAGGCTATTGGATTCGGCCGCGCGGGTAAGCGGCCGAGACAGTTTTTCTCCTGGGCCTGACTACTGTACAGGGAGTTAAGATCGTATTCTCAGTCTGGAATAGACAAGAAGTAGCGATAGCACTTGACCATGCTGATCCGACGTACCTCCGTCCGTTCTACTCTGAAGCGTTGGGTGATTGTGCTCTACCGTTTCTATTTCGTTTGACAGCAAAATGATGTATTTTTTGTGAGATTGCGCGTAGCGAAACAAACGGGCTTACTTTGTTGTACATAGATTCTGGGTCTATACTCATCATCAAGGCCACGAATTCTCAGGTTTGCTGGAGAATCGCAATCGTCTTCATGTTGATGACGAGTTACTGTTTTGGTCATGTGGCTCTGTATGTTGACGGTCAGTTTTAGCCTTCATGGTCGCTCCTTGTTGAAGTGAGCCCATACAGGTACCACGATGGGGGTCCAGAAAACCACGAGTTGATTAGGCTGCAGCGACTGATCATGTCAAGGATCTAGGCCCCGGATCCCGGACACGCTCTGCTACTGCTGACTAAAGCCTGGAATCTAGGCTTCAGCCAGCGATTAAACTTTCACAAAATATCCTGGCCCCACACAAGTGTGCGAGCTTGTTATTAAGAACCTCCACAAGATCGAGCAGCCTACGTCGACTAAGATCGTTCGCGTTCTAAGTGCGAGTCTCCATTCCTACGAATCGTCCACTTGTGGCACCGATGACGCAAGTTTCGTAGGCTCACAGTGTCCATTGCGTGACCAAACACGAGGACCACAAAGTGGGAACACTAGCCCGTACTGCTTTCAACAAGTTGATATTTCGAGCTCCCGATTAGTACTTTCGATGCGTGAGCAGTCGCCAGACGTTATCAGTGGTCGCTTGGGTGAGTGAAATTCAACCTCTGCTGGTACAACCGGCCTGTCTCCCGGGGTGCGACACGAACCTGCTGGTGTCACGTGGCTCTCATCTGGACTGTCTTACAGAGCCAGCTGTTAAATGAAATATTTCGTCCAGCGAGAGCTTCGAAACCCAATCAGTAATATTACGGAAGGTAACATTAAGAAACTAAGCCAGGCGATTTATGGTGTGGGCCACAATTTTGGCGCCAACTCATTTCATAACTAAGATGCCGGGGGGACTTTTTCCTTGCCCCATTCTTTTCCCTCACTCTCGCAAGTGACTCTACAGCATGATGCTTTATCTGCTTGCTCCGCTGCTGCTTCTCGTCGCAACCGCAAGCGCCCACTCGTGGGTCGAGTGCCTTGATACCGACCGTTCTGTCGTCTTTGACCGCGCGGCCGCCTTCATCTATGGAGGCCAGCACGCCGCGGGGCTCTGTCGAGGGTATCAGCGCAACTACCGTGGGCGTGGCATCGGCATCCACGATGAAGAGCTCATGGTCAAGATCCTCAAGGACGACTACTCCCATCAGGGCGTCCGCGTGTGCAAGCCCGGTGCGGCCTCCGACTCCGCAGGCAGTGGGTTCCACAAGCGTATTGTCGTGACGCCAGGCCAGCGTATCTTCTTCGCTTATATGCCAAACGGCCACGTGGCTGTCGACAAGGCTGCGCGTGGCACCCACTACGGACTTTACTGGACGCGGCGCGCTGACACCGAGCTGCAGTTCACGAGCGAGCTCACCGATGACGCGCTGCTGGACGGCACGCGCCACGACTTTGACGACGGTGTCTGCGGCCAGACGTTCGCCAACAAGACGACACTGGAGCGCTCGGGTCGTGCGGGTGACGATTTTCCGTGCGTGGGCGAGTGTGCGATACCCCACGGTACTAACCCTGGAATTTATGCGATCGTGTGGATGTGGAAATTCTGGGATGAGAAGAACGACAGGCGTGAGATTGTCACGGTAGGCGGTCAGTACGGAGGAGCCGCGTACAGTAGCTGCTTCGACGTCGAAGTCACGGTATAGGTGAGTCAGGCAGCAAAGGACCAGCGAGCTGGGAGGACATCAGCGGTGGCTTCGTGTAGATCCGCTTAGAAAGTTAATAGTGCAGCACCATGTCGGGGCGAACTTCGTCCCAGAATCCTTTCGCTGTCGTTGTTCGCATCACATGGGTGGACCACACCAAATATTAATTAGCTTGACTGTAAACGCGTTGAGAACTTCCCCACTCTGTGGAGACGGGGCGAACCGACTTAGTATCGCCATCTGATGATGATCGTGACGCCAGAGAAGTTAAACAATGTGGACCCACCAGACCACCAAAGTCTGGAACAGATCACGGTCTCCCAAATTGGATGGGTACACCAGGGAGCAATCATACACCCGATGAGAAATGACACAAGAGTGGCCCTCTCTCCCTATGACAAAGAGTTTCGTACGATGTTATTGGTTTGAGTTTCTTTGGTCAGCACATCATCTCGCCGCCAGATACCAGGTGTCTTCGATGCGGCGATCATGATGGGTAGCCTTTACTGGTCTGTGGGACGCTTTGTCCATGACAAAGATGGATTACAGGGAAGACAGGTCCTCGTCGAGGACCTGTCGCGGGTTCGAGGAGTCCTCGAACCCGCTTACCTAGTGAACCCCCATGTTTAGTCAAGGAATATCTTCCGACCCACTGAGAAAATGCAATCATCACGTTAGGGCAACCTCGACGGATGTGAGTGGGCAACTCGTGAAGAGAGAAACCAAACAAAAGGAATACTTTGAGATTGACGCATTGCGTCCATAGGCTGCTTGCTTTGGGTCTGAGTGGTGGTTGGGGTTGGTTTCAATCAAGGACCACATTGGTGGTTCATGGAGTCACGGCCATGAATAATTGATCAATTATGATTAATTCCCCGAGTTCTGGTGGTCCCATTACCTATATCAGGGCCCTTCCCACGGACATAAGCTCCAAACTAAACGTCAACACGCAGAGCCACAAGATAAAGGAGGAAATCGTCATCAATTCGACAACAAATGGGTATTTTATCCATCCTAGGGTTTTACAATTTGGGTGATGAGTCCATACCGCTTCAACCGTCGACTAAGGCATGTGCCTCGTCTTCTTGTGCATCCCGGTGGTTGTAATCAAGAAGATACAGTTTTCTCTGCGAGAGTAATCGAACTCAGAAATAGCACCATATCCTCCAAGTCTGGCTTGCGATGCGCCAACCAACTTGGACTCAGAGTAATTGAGTAACACTGTCGCAATTTTCTGCAAATTCCAGACTGAGAATACGATCTTAACCCCCTGTACAGTAGTCAGGCCCAGGAGAAAAACTGTCTCGGCCGCTTACCCGCGCGGCCGAATCCAATAGCCTCACTCTGCATTTTGCTCTTCACTAGCAACACACTTCGAAGCCCACAGCCGTCTTCTACAACCGTTCCGATGGTCCAGCTCGCCTCCATCTTCGCCACCGCCATCCTCGCCATCGCCGGCACCACCACGCTCGCCCACCCGGGTGGAAACCACGAGCGCTCGCTCGCGGAGATCGAAGCCCAGAAGCAGTTCCACGCCACCGCCCACCGTTCGCTTGCTGCCTGTGCCAACCAGCCCCACTTCCGCGAGCTCCAGGAGCGCACGGCAGCTCGTCGTCTCGACGCCATTCAGTCGATCCACGAGCAGCGCCGCCGCCTCTCGCTCGCCGACATCACCAGCAAGAAGCACAAGACGGCGCTCTCGTGCGTCACGCCACACAACTATGACAAGGTCGCGCTCTTCGGCTCGACTCCCAAGTGCGTCTTGCTCCCTGATGTCACGCAGGGTCCGTACTACATCCGAGGCGAATACATCCGCAACGACATCCGCGAGGACCAACAGGGCGTCGACCTCTACGCTCTCCTACAGTTCATCGACATCAACACCTGCAAGCCAGTGAACAACTACTTCGTCGACTTCTGGGGAGCCAACTCCACGGGCGTGTACTCCGGCGTCATTGGCTCGGACAACGGAAACCCGAGCGACTCGACCAACACGAACACGACCTTCATGCGTGGTTTGGCGCCGACTGACAAGGACGGCCTCGTCCAGTTCCTCACCAAGTACCCTGGCCACTACGTTGGTCGCGCCCACCACCTCCACGTCCTCGTCTCGCACGGCGGTAAGGTGCTGCAGAACAACACGTACAGCGGCACCGGCGTCGCGAGCGTTGGCCAAGTGTACTTCGACGAGGAGCTCTCGCGCGAGGTGCTCAAGGTGGCGCCGTACAACACCAACAAGCAGGCGCTCACGACCAACAAGGAAGACCAGTTCCTCCAGGAAGTGGCTGACTCCGGTTTTGACCCCGTGCTGGAGTACACGCTTCTGGGCAACAGCATCGAAGAGGGGGTCTTCTCGTGGATCTCGATCGGTATCAACGCGAGCGCCTCGCGCGACGTCAAGCCGTCCATGTTCTGGACCAACTCGGGTGGTCTGGCGAACCAGAACTTCACCTTCGCTGACATGAACATTAAGACGCCGGCCCCGACGCAAACGACGAAGCTCTAAAGCGCAGATGAGTGTTTTTGGCTGTTTGGTGAGCCTGCGGTCGGCGGCGGTTCGCGATTGCACCAGACATTGCGACTGGAAGTGCTGTCGATAGATCGGATTTGTTGACCGACGATGGAGGTTCTTCTCGTCCTATTTCGTTCTTTCATTTGAGAAAGCGCCATCTTGATGGACAAATAAACAACATAAACCATAAAATGTAGGATTGGATCCCTTCCCGTCGAAAGCTTCCAATTCAACCAATCGAGGAAACGCGTCCCTCCACTTCGAAATCGCGAACAAACTCTCGGAGGTCGCGAGCATCATGTACTCCTCTTCGGAGAGCAGCGATGATGAAGACGACGTCGCTCTTATCTTCGCGCTCGCCATGTACACGAAAGGGGAGGAGCGCTTCCGGGACGCCACGCGCGATCAATCGTACCTCATACGCGCAGACCTGCTCCCGGATCCAGAGACGGGTACGCCGTGGGAAACCACGTTCGCGGTCCGGAATGACCACGCGTTTATCGTCACCACGGGTATACAATCGAAGTGGAGATGGATGTCATCATCGCTGTACCCTGAAGCACCAGGGGGGCGCCCCTTCTTTTTGCCGCTGTTGGCGCGCGCAGCGCCTGTTGCCTTGCCCACGTACTCGTGACTTAAGGTGGAAACTTCAACCATCCAAATTCGGGACAGTGATTTGGGACAATTTGCTTGAACGGGGTATCTTTTTTCATCAATTATAGACCGGGATTATGAACACTGAGGCTGTTTAGACCGCCGATCTGGGTCTAAATCTTGTTTTGAAAATGGAATTATGGATAGGAACCGTCCTATTTGCCTGCGGGAATTGGTCCAATATTGAGTGACTAATGACCCTCGGCGAGCCATGCATCACGAAGCACTTCAAACAATCAACCCGAGTACCAAGGCCTCCATGATGGACTGATAGCTGCGACGTCACTGAAGCTCACGAGGCTCAAAGTCGTTAATAATGATAGTGCACTTATCATTCGCCAACTGCAGGATTATCGAGCCCCTCCAAACAAAATCGTGCGTCACCTCTACGCGCGCGCGCGGAGACTAGCGCGACCAACTTTGCATCCGTCGCTGGGCTCTTTACGTCCGCGCGAACGAAATGATGGCTGATCTACTCGCCAACCTTGCGATGAACTCGCAAGTCCTTCACCCAACCACGCGGAATGGTCACTCGGGCCTCCAGGTGCCACTGACAGTCCCAGTACAAGACCGGAGTCCAAGTCGTAGGAATAGGGTGAAGGGTAGGCTATTAGGATTCACAGGATGAACTCAATAGACCTCACTTGCATCATCATCATCTCGGTGCCACTGCTTAACGACCCACTCATGTAGCTCGCGGCTACCGCCGTGAGTAGCGTTCGGCTTCTTTAAAAGTCGAAACCCGGCGAAGCAAATAACTCGAGCTGTCGGCCTTTGCACCGTCACACGTTGATGAGAGTGAAAGTTGATAGAAAAGTTTATCGAGTCGAACTGGTGAATCCTAATAGCTTGGCTACCAATCATTCCAGTTCCCAAGCCACCCAAGATGACTTGTTGAATTTGCTCTACAACGACCAGAGTCCGTGGTGGACTTCACTGACTCGCCATGGTGGTCCCTGACAGGCCTGCATGTTCAGCCCAAAAAGCCATTAGGATTCACAGGATCAACCCAATACACTTCACTTGCATCATCATCAATAGTTTGGCTAGTTTCGAGCGCTTTTCAAGCAGTGAAGGGTCATTTCACACCCGCTTCCTCGGACTGAGACGTGTTATCCTTCTCGATTCCATGGTACACTACAATAAAATTCACTATTGGAGTCGATCGGAGTCGGCACCATCACACGGTTGACCAGCAAGAAATCTGTAGTTGTGCAACTGAAAACGTCGATGCAAAAGAGAATGATATATTGTGCATGCCGATGACGGCACAGTTTTGGCCAGCCATCAACCGCTCGTTGAGGCAGTGTTGAGTCGACGTATTTCGTCATGGTGTCTCATTTCTTCGGCAGTCCGAAGGATGCGCCTAGCTAGCGAGCGGCGTGTTCGTGTATTGTGGTGGGACTGTTTGGCCAGGCGGAAGCAAGTCAGCCGTAGTGAAGTTCTTGTTCACGACACCACCATCGCTCGTCCACTGAACTGACGGCTTCACATAGCGCGAAACGCTCGTGTTGATGCCGATTGAGATCCACGAGAACACTCCGTCGGTCACACTATCACCCAACAACGCATACTCGAGGAAGGGGTCGAAATCCGAGCTCGCTCCGATGGCCAAAAAGGTATCGTTCGCGTTGGGTGTGAGCACCTGCTTGTTTGAGTTGTACGGCGAAGTCTTCAAGACTTCAAGCGACAGGTCCTGGTCGAAATAAACTTGGCCAACGCTCGCAACACCACCACCCACGTATGTGTTGTTCGGCAGCACCTTCCCACCATGCGTGGCGACAATATGCAGATGGTGGGTTCGCCCAGTGTAATGTCCCGGGTACTTCGTCGTGAACTGCACGATGCCGTCCTTGTCGGTCGGCGCGATGCCACGGAGGAACGTTTTGTTGTAGTTCCCCAAGTCGGACGGATCTCCATTATCGAAACCCAATACACCGGAGTACACGCCCGTGGCGTTAGCTCCCCAAAAGTCGATGTAGTAGTTGGGCACCGGCTTGCACGTGTTGACATCGACGAACTGAAGGAGCGTGTACAGATCGATGCCTTCCTGGTCTTCGCGAATGTCATTTCGGATGTATTCGCCTGAGACATAGTACGGGCCTTGTGTCACATCTGGTTGGAGGAGGCACTTGGGTGTGGATCCAAAGAGTGCGACCTTGTCGTAGTTGGTGGGCGTCACGCATGAGAGCGCCGTCTTGTGCTTCCTGCTTAGCACATCCGCAACCGATAGGCGGCGGCGCTGGTCGTGAATGGATTGAATGGCGTCGAGACGACGTGCGGCCGCGCGCTCCTGCAGCTCACGGAAATGAGGAGTGTTGGCGCAAGCGGCAAGCGAGCGATGGGCGTCTGCATGAAACTGCTTCTCGGCTTCGATCTCGGCGAGCGAACGCTGATGGCTTCCCCCAGGGTGAGCGTGGGTCGTTCCGGTAACGGCAAGAATCGCTGTCGCGAGGATTGTAGCGAGTTGGACCATGGGATCGATGGTAAGGCTGGAACTTGCTTGTCTGATACTGTTGGCAGTCGGGGAGATATTGCAAAGTGAGAGAATCCTCGGGTCGGAATGGTGTCCGATAGTGGTCCGTCGAGGAGAGCAGAGCGTTCCGATTGTCAACAAAAACCAGAAGATTGCCAACGGTGACGCCGCTCTTCCATGTGCTGGCCAGCAATGATCGAGAATCATAGTGGAGCTTAGATTGCGGGTTTCTCCGGGGAGATTGACTGTCCGCTTGCACTGGCTCAGCACCAGCATTATCAGGCTGTTTTGACTACGTTGCGGACTTTCGTGTATGGGAACGTCCAAACACGCCACCAGGGCAACTGTCTCTCAATGAGTAGGACCACTGTGTGATGACGTTTCTGTCTACTTCGACTTGGTCCCCCTTTGTGACAAATCGTTCGCTATGCTTCCTCTATACGGAAGACTACAAAACATCTCCTCTCGTATGTAGCCAGTCTCTGAGCGACTCAGCCTGTCCATTGCCTCGTTCTGGCGATAAGTGCTTTTTATGCCCACATATGTTTTTGCAATGCAGACAACAATCCTTGACTCCTTGGATCACAGTCAAAATCTGAGGATTGTCTCCAATAGTGTACGTGAGGAGTTGCCCTGTGAGTAGATTCGAATGGTCTGGCAAAACGAAAGTGCACCCTCGAGGAGATCAGGTTTTCAGTATGATGTGATTGCGCAGAGTAACAGATGAAAATCTGAAAACGAAAGTGCACCCTCGAGGAGATCAGGTTTTCAGTATGATGTGATTGCGCAGAGTAACAGATGAAAATCTGAAAACCTGTCGCTTGAAGTCTTGAAGACTTCGCCGTACAACTCAAACAAGCAGGTGCTCACACCCAACGCGAACGATACCTTTTTGGCCATCGGAGCGAGCTCGGATTTCGACCCCTTCCTCGAGTATGCGTTGTTGGGTGATAGTGTGACCGACGGAGTGTTCTCGTGGATCTCAATCGGCATCAACACGAGCGTTTCGCGCTATGTGAAGCCGTCAGTTCAGTGGACGAGCGATGGTGGTGTCGTGAACAAGAACTTCACTACGGCTGACTTGCTTCCGCCTGGCCAAACAGTCCCACCACAATACACGAACACGCCGCTCGCTAGCTAGGCGCATCCTTCGGACTGCCGAAGAAATGAGACACCATGACGAAATACGTCGACTCAACACTGCCTCAACGAGCGGTTGATGGCTGGCCAAAACTGTGCCGTCATCGGCATGCACAATATATCATTCTCTTTTGCATCGACGTTTTCAGTTGCACAACTACAGATTTCTTGCTGGTCAACCGTGTGATGGTGCCGACTCCGATCGACTCCAATAGTGAATTTTATTGTAGTGTACCATGGAATCGAGAAGGATAACACGTCTCAGTCCGAGGAAGCGGGTGTGAAATGACCCTTCACTGCTTGAAAAGCGCTCGAAACTAGCCAAACTATTGATGATGATGCAAGTGAAGTGTATTGGGTTGATCCTGTGAATCCTAATGGCTTTTTGGGCTGAACATGCAGGCCTGTCAGGGACCACCATGGCGAGTCAGTGAAGTCCACCACGGACTCTGGTCGTTGTAGAGCAAATTCAACAAGTCATCTTGGGTGGCTTGGGAACTGGAATGATTGGTAGCCAAGCTATTAGGATTCACCAGTTCGACTCGATAAACTTTTCTATCAACTTTCACTCTCATCAACGTGGAGCGCACGAAATGAACAAATTTGTTTCCTTCGGCAACATTCGGCCAGAATACAACATAACGGACGATTGCTATCTCATATTATTTAAAGTCTCTAGCATGCTCACTCAACCATAAGAAGTCTTTGGCTTTGAGGGTGAGTTAGATTGAATTGCAACAAATGGATTTCATACTCAAGTGTTCATCCCTGTCTCTACCGCGAGAGAAACCAGAGAGTATTGTGTGTTTCCCATTCAAGTAAGCTGGAGTCCGTGATGTGTCTCAAGCGGGAGCGGTGTTGCATATGGGTGCGTCAGCCTTGGACGTTGGTGCGGGAGTCCATAGATCCACTGTATAATAGAATGATTGTCCATCAAATAAAGTGGGTTCGTGACATGTATAATCAAGTAGAAAGTAGAAATAGGTGCATCAAAGTTTGGAGTATACCAGGCTGAGACTCGCGAACTCGAAAAAAAAAACTCTATTCTTTTTTTCTTTTCATTTTACTGTAGCGTGTAGGGGTCATACATCATCCTCAATTAGGAGACCTGGCATGATTTTTTCGTCTCACCCAAGCTGAGAGAACTTGCCGGGTTTTGAGACTCCTGATGAGTCTTGCAAGTCCTGATGAAGATGAAGATAGAGTCTATTGAGTTTCGATTTTCGTACTCGAATGAGTCTTCCAAGTCCGACTCATCGGACTCATCGAGGAGTCGTGGGGGCCGCGTGCGAGTCTCATCTATTAGTCCTGCTAATCCGGACATGCCAGGACTTGTCGAGACTCATGCCAGTCCCCGTCACAACTGCTGTATTTGAATAGGATCGGCCAACGTCAGAGATCAACTCATGAGGGAATAACATCCATCAAAACGACTCCTGTGTTTAGTCACACGAAAGTTTCCGTCCCCCCTACGAAATTTGCGTCATCACCACAGAGGACCTCAACGCGAGCAAGTGGAAACCCCATGGTAAGTAGAGTCACATGGCAGACAACCGTTACACTACCTTTCCGCGTTCGCTGCGCTTCCTCGGAAACCAACATTTCCGTCCTTCATCGAGAAACGAGAGTGGGGCAAATGAGCAGTCCATTCACAGATTATGCCGGACTCGGAGAGTCGGAGCGAGAGGAATCTCCCGGTGAGTCGAGCGAAGGCTCGTAGAGGCCAGCCCCCCTGAAAGATGGCATGGGATGTGAATGGACTGCTCCTACAAAGCATACTCGCACAGTTAGTAGCATGGGTGGATGGTTCAGACATACAACCACTCGCTGGCGTTCGAACGTGCGCCTTGGCGTGTGAGGCCGTACGTCGGTTGAGTGCCGATCAACGCGTGGCCAAGTCCGTCTGGGCGAGGAGTTCGTGGAACAACCTCCGTTGGTGGCCCGGCTGCGGCCGGAGGTGGCAAGCCGTGGGCTCCCGGACCGTTCCAACGTCGAGCAGATGCGAACCCGGACTTGTGAGTAACCACGGTATCAGGAAGCACAGGATTACCGACGACGACGAGACCGCAGCAGCACCCTCCACATCCCTGGAGGGTGGGTTTTCAGCGAGCGCGACCGAGCCTGGAGGTGAAGCTGGCAGATGAGCGAGGAGCTTCGGCTCGTTGGATGTCGGCGCTGCTTGGCAAAACCGCGAATGAAGCTGCCCAACCTAACTACTCCTACGTGAGGGAAAACCTTATCCGGCTGGGAGCCGGCAGGATGAAAACCTCACACCTACGTCGAGATCTTGTCGGCGGCCATGAATAGCCGCGTCGAGCAGTTATTCTTGGAGTTGGGGAGGAAGCAGCTGAGATCGTGCCGGCGGAGATCGTGTAGCCGTTGGCGGAGTCGTTTCTCTCATAGCCCGGAAACCACCATTTGCGACCGTTGGACACTGTCCAACGGTCGCAAAGTGTCCAATGTACACTATGCAGCCGAAGTCTAGCCGAATCAACGGGAACAGGCTGAATTATCGCCTGCAGATTCTGCTTTCGTCTGTCGTTACGCTGGTAAATGCTGTGTGTGCGAGGTTCTACATGTTTGCACCTGACTTAATGCGAGTGACTTCAGGAAGTAATCTGCGGTTTTTGCGCGTCCACCGTGTGTTGTTGTCGACTGCACAATTCGTTGACCAAATATTATTAATCCAACGGGTTCTGGTGGTCTTAACACTCAGATGAGACCAATCAAGAAAATACAGTTTCTCGGGAGAGTAATCGAACGGAGCGACCAGCAGCGAATACATTCGATTACTACCCAGAAGCTAGGAGAGTATGACACAATGAGCGAGGGCCGAAACTCCGCCACTTCCACAGCACTGGCTCATACGTGCTCAGGACAATCTAAGAGTCCTATCGCACCTTCTTTACATCCACGCGTTTCATGATCTCGATTACCACTACTCTGCCCTACTAGGTAGACCGACACGGCCCGCTACACCACGGGACGTATTCCAACCGCTTCACTCTGCAATTTGCTCTCCACCAGCAACACTCCTCAAGACCAACACCGTCTACCACAACCGCCCCGATGGTCCAGCTCGCCTCCATCTTCGCCACCGCCATCCTCGCCATCGCCGGCACCACCACGCTCGCCCACCCGGGTGGAAACCACGAGCGCTCGCTCGCGGAGATCGAAGCCCAGAAGCAGTTCCACGCCACCGCTCACCGCTCGCTTGCTGCCTGCGCCAACCAGCCCCACTTCCGCGAGCTCCAGGAGCGCACGGCAGCTCGTCGTCTCGACGCCATTCAGTCGATCCACGAACAGCGCCGCCGCCTCTCGCTCGCCGACATCACCAGCAAGAAACACAAGACGGCGCTCTCGTGTGTCACCCCACACAACTACGACAAGGTCGCGCTCTTCGGTTCGACTCCCAAGTGCGTCTTGCTCCCTGATTTCACGCAGGGGCCGTACTACATCCGAGGCGAGTACATCCGCAACGACATTCGCGAGGACCAACCAGGTATCGACCTCTACACTCTCCTACAGTTCATCGACATCAACACCTGCAAGCCAGTGAACAACTACTTCGTCGACTTCTGGGGAGCCAACTCCACGGGCGTGTACTCCGGCGTCATTGGCTCGGACAACGGAAACCCGAGCGACTCGACCAACACGAACACGACCTTCATGCGTGGTTTGGCGCCGACCGACAAGGACGGCCTCGTACAGTTCCTCACCAAGTACCCTGGTCATTACATCGACCGTGCCCATCACCTCCACGTTCTCGTCTCACACGGCGGCAAGGGGCTGCAGAACAACACGTACAGCGGCACCGGCGTCGCGAGCGTCGGCCAAGTGTACTTCGACGAAGAGCTCTCGCGCGAGGTGTTCAAGATGGCGCCGTACAACACCAACAAGCAGGCGCTCACGACCAACAAGGACGATCGGTTCCTCCGGGAGGTGGTCGACTCCGGTTTTGACCCTGTGCTCGAGTACGCGCTTTTGGGCGACAGCATCGAGGACGGCGTCTTCTCATGGATCTCGATCGGTATCAACGCGAGCGCCTCGCGCGACGTCAAGCCGTCCATGTTCTGGACGAACTCAGGTGGTCTCGTGAACCAGAACTTCACCTTTCTGGACATGGGCATCAAGTTCCCGCCCCAGACACAGACGACAAACGCGTAAAGCGTTGAAGAGCTTTTCTGATCGGTTTTCCCGCGATCGACGATTGCGTAGGAGATTGCGATGGACAGTACTGTCCACACAGCGGATTTGTTGACGGAAGATCCAGCAACTTCAACTTCACTGACGTAGTTAGTTTGGGTTAGCAACTGTCTTTAGGTGATAATCTTCTGATCCTAACTGTTTGATTTCAATTTCGTGCGGCGCTTTATCTGAAGAGAAGAGTTAGTCTGTTCATAGAGAAACGAGTGAGCAGGGAACAATTAACACGAATCCAAGCTGCGTAGACTTTTATGCGTAATTGAAAACCTTCCAAACTTGGAGTCGAGTGTGGTACATTGATTTTCACCGTTGAGACGCAAAGTTCAATGCAACACATCAATGACTTGACAACTATGACCGAAGTATGCACGCCATATGGCACTTGGTGCGGGGCAAGTCACGTCGTGCGAACTGCTAGCTATAACGTAAGCAGCTAGAACAGTGGGTGTAGGGAACAAGTTGGAGCTAGTTTTATATTGCTCAGGTCAATGAAGTCTATTGAGTTCAATACTACTCCGTTAAATCGTCGAATAAGTCGAGGATCGACCTTATCGTGAGAAATTATAAAAAAAAAAGCCGATCTGTCACCATCACACCTGCTACAAGGCGGGTGACCAGACCAACTACAGATTTCTAGCCAAACATGAATACCCACGGCCGACCCGACTGTAGCTGAGGATTTGTTGTCTGCGTGTAGCAAGTTCGAGACTCCTATCCTGTACCCGAGCCAGACCCAGAGCCAGACCCAGACCTAAAGTCTCTACGCCCACCAAGCATATCCATAAATGATCGTGTACTGTATGCATTCAGACGAGGGTCCTTCCTGTCAACCTTTCTTCTCTTCTCCTCTCTTCTCATTTCTTGTCTTCTCTTGTCATGTCTTCCCAACCATCCTTGAGCCACGGCACGAAGGGTGTTACAATGCGGCCGACCGAGTCGAGACTCTTAGAGCGCGGCCGACGGAGTCGTGGCCGGCGTCGCGGTCGGCGGGTTCGCGTACTGCGGCGGAGGCGTCTGGCCCGGCAGCTCCATATCCGCGTTCGTGAACGACGGGTTCACCTTACCGCCCGTGCTCGTCCACAGCATCGACGGCTTCACTTCGCGGGACTGAGTCGCGTTGATACCAATCGAGATCCACGAGAACACACCAGCCTCGACGGTGTCGCCGAGCAGCGCGTACTCGAGCACGGGGTCAAATCCCGCGTTGGACGTCGCTGGCAGGTACGGATCCTCGTCGTTCTTGGTGAGCACCTGCTTGTTGGTGTTGTACGGGGAGGTCTTGAGCACCTCGAGCGACAGGTCTTGGTCGAAGTAGACCTGTCCGACGCTCGCGACACCGCCACCGACGTACGTGTTGTTCTGTAGCACCTTGCCGCCGTGGGAAGCCACGATGTGCAGGTGGTGCGTCCGCGAGGTGTAGTGACCCGGGTACTTGGTGATGAACTGCACGAGACCGTCCTTGTCGGTCGGCGCCAAGGCACGCATAAAGGTCGTGTTGTAGTTGGAGATGTCGCGGTCATCGCCGTTGCCGTAGCCGAGAACGCCCGAGTAGACGCCCGTGGAGTTGGCACCCCAGAAGTCGATGTAGTAGTTGGGCACGGCGGTACACGTGTTGATGTCGATGAACTGGATCAGCGTGTACAAGTCGATGCCGGGCTGGTTCTCGCGTGCATCGTTACGGATGTACTCGCCCTTGACGTAGTACGGACCCTGCGTGACCTCCGGGTACAGAACGCACTTGGGCGTGGATCCAAAGAGCGCCACCTTGTCGTAGTTGTTGGGCGTCACGCACGAGAGCGCCGTCTTGTGTTTCTTGTTGAGCACGTCGGCGACCGAGAGGCGGCGACGCTGTTCGTGGATGGACTGGATGGTCTCGAGTCGTCGTGCGGCGGCACGTTCCTGGAGTTCGCGGAAGTGGGGCTTGTTGGCGCAGGCGGCGAGCGATCGGTGCGCGTGGGCGTTGAATTGGTTTTCGGCTTCGATCTCGGCGAGCGAGCGCTGGTGGTGGGCCTCTCCGGGGTGGGCGAGCGTGGTGCCGGCGACAGCGAGGATCGCCGTGGCGAGGATGGAAGCGAGCTGGACCATTGGAATGGAGTTGGTCGGTGGTGGGTTGTGGGTGGTGGGCTGTGTGAGGACGGTGGGCCGTGTCTTGCTGGTCGGGCGCAAGTTGTGGAGTGAGCGGTGAGCAGCGAGTAGTGAGCAGAGAGTCGTGAGCAGAGAGTCCTAACCGGCGAGCTGGACGTGCGTGGGCGGTGAGCTGTGGTGAGGGGGTACGACGGCGCGGACGGCCGTGTGTGTGCGACAGTACGGTAACGGTGCACGATGGGATTGTTGTGGGGAAGGATATTACTTCAAAGTAGTGTATGCAGCTCTGTACTGTACGATGCGTTTTCGTGGCGGGCTGGATGGTGTGACTAGGTCTGTCGTGGAAAGGTCCACGCCACGACGGATCGTCTTCTCACGGTCGAGAGAAAACCGTACACCTTGCCTGCGCTTCCTGCTCTCCCCTGTTTTCCTTGATTCGTGCTTCCTTCGTGCTTTCGTGCGTTCCTGCTTGCCAGCGAACAGGGACGGGAGAGGATTACTGTCGGGAGGATTGCCATTATCGTGAGGGACCCTTCTAGTTTGACGGCGTGGTTTGGACTTGGGTGCATACTGAAGTCGAGTGTGCGAGTTGTACTGGTTTGGTGCGTGGTGGGTGGAACGGACTGTCCGAGCGACCTGGCTATGTCAGCTGGACCATCGGACCAGGGGGACGGGCTTCTATTGGGTGCAAGCCACCCAGCACCACTCCCCCGGGGATGTGTCAACGATTCAAGTGCAATCGTACATGTGACATGATTGAAATGGTTGGGAATCCACTGCAGTACTGTGCGTATTGTATGTAGTCTCTCCTGCTCCACGATTTGCATGGTCTTGAGAGGTGGGATGCGAAGTCTGTTCTTGGGGAAGG
This sequence comes from Pythium myriotylum, assembly GCA_023091665.1. Taxonomy (NCBI): domain Eukaryota; phylum Oomycota; class Peronosporomycetes; order Pythiales; family Pythiaceae; genus Pythium; species Pythium myriotylum. The sequence goes on along the minus strand of JALJCQ010000031.1, from coordinate 263,037 downwards.
GCGATGGTCGTGTTGATCATTTCGCACTAAGACCGTGTGGTCCCTCGTGGTGACTAATCTGTGGAGATGAGTCAACGACGACTTCCAGCTGCTGGATAGGCGGACTTCATACAAGTAGTACATGTACGTACAGTGCAGTACAGTACTTGCCTGTCAAGGAAGTTCACCATATCGTGTGTTACAGCAGCGTTTACGAGTCGAACCAGTGGCCACTCTCGGACACATCCGAGGGTGCTGGCCAAGGAGCTCACTGATACTCATCGAATTGGAACGGGATCTCAAGACGATATCATTAGCCACAGCTACCGAGAATCCAACCAGATGGCTTTGGCACGAGTAGTGGATCGCGGGGTATATACGAATCGCGCCGATCGCCCACTCTACCCGCCATTCCTTAGTAGCTATCTACATGTATGGGCTTCTGGACGCCTCTCATCGTCGATTCAATGCTCCCATTCACGGCGAGGGATCTGGACTGGCACTCCGGAACTACATGATCACGAATACTGAGTGATCCTTTGCTGCCTTTGCTGCGAAAGCTCTAACGAATACTGAGTGATCCATGCTATAATAGTGCAGGTGTTGGGTGAGTGCGGAAACACTTGACAAACACATGCAGATATTATAGACGGGAATGACGACGGATGACATGCCGTGATGATCCCACCCGATGGGACAGACAATCGATGGACGGTTTGGTCACTATTCAAGACCACCGGGATCTTGAAACATCGGGTCAACATGGGACACGGGGATGCTTCTGCAAGTACCTATTGTTTTGTAGGGTGCCAGGAGAGTGTTTTGTCTAGTGATACCTGAGACTGAACTGGCGTCAATATTTTCGTGTGCTGGCGCAGACCTTGCGCGTTGGCGTAATCCACGCGTGTCCTCGGATTAATCCGGAAGGACGAGCACCCTGGATCTTCGAACAAGACTTTGGCTCTTAAAACAAACGCGCACAAAAAGGAGAATGGTTGGCACGAGTTGGTGCAAGTCAAGTCTCTTGACTTCATGTTGCAAGGTCTAATAGGTTAGAGGGAGGTAGAATCGATGGACTTCGCTTGCATCGCTCGTGGTGTGCCCGCGCATCCCAGGCTGATTCGAGATTCTAGTGTGGATGGATTTGCTTGGTGATGACAAAGTCTTTTGAGCATGATCGCGTGAGGTGCGAGAAGGCTGTCAACAAGTTACAAAGAGTATGAGAAGCACAACATGTGGCACCGCTAGTCGACACAGCAGATCGCATGTTCGTAGATGTAGCCATCGCAAGCGTCCACCCTCGTCGTCTCGCCCTACCACACGGCGGGTGACCAGACCAACTACAGATTTCTAGCCAAACATGAATACCCACGGCCGACCCGACTGTAGCTGAGGATTTGTTGTCTGCGTGTAGCAAGTTCGAGACTCCTATCCTGTACCCGAGCCAGACCCAGAGCCAGACCCAGACCTAAAGTCTCTACGCCCACCAAGCATATCCATAAATGATCGTGTACTGTATGCATTCAGACGAGGGTCCTTCCTGTCAACCTTTCTTCTCTTCTCCTCTCTTCTCATTTCTTGTCTTCTCTTGTCTTGTCTTCCCAACCATCCTTGAGCCACGGCACGAAGGGTGTTACAATGCGGCCGACCGAGTCGAGACTCTTAGAGCGCGGCCGACGGAGTCGTGGCCGGCGTCGCGGTCGGCGGGTTCGCGTACTGCGGCGGAGGCGTCTGGCCCGGCAGCTCCATATCCGCGTTCGTGAACGACGGGTTCACCTTACCGCCCGTGCTCGTCCACAGCATCGACGGCTTCACTTCGCGGGACTGAGTCGCGTTGATACCAATCGAGATCCACGAGAACACACCAGCCTCGACGGTGTCGCCGAGCAGCGCGTACTCGAGCACGGGGTCAAATCCCGCGTTGGACGTCGCTGGCAGGTACGGATCCTCGTCGTTCTTGGTGAGCACCTGCTTGTTGGTGTTGTACGGGGAGGTCTTGAGCACCTCGAGCGACAGGTCTTGGTCGAAGTAGACCTGTCCGACGCTCGCGACACCGCCACCGACGTACGTGTTGTTCTGTAGCACCTTGCCGCCGTGGGAAGCCACGATGTGCAGGTGGTGCGTCCGCGAGGTGTAGTGACCCGGGTACTTGGTGATGAACTGCACGAGACCGTCCTTGTCGGTCGGCGCCAAGGCACGCATAAAGGTCGTGTTGTAGTTGGAGATGTCGCGGTCATCGCCGTTGCCGTAGCCGAGAACGCCCGAGTAGACGCCCGTGGAGTTGGCACCCCAGAAGTCGATGTAGTAGTTGGGCACGGCGGTACACGTGTTGATGTCGATGAACTGGATCAGCGTGTACAAGTCGATGCCGGGCTGGTTCTCGCGTGCATCGTTACGGATGTACTCGCCCTTGACGTAGTACGGACCCTGCGTGACCTCCGGGTACAGAACGCACTTGGGCGTGGATCCAAAGAGCGCCACCTTGTCGTAGTTGTTGGGCGTCACGCACGAGAGCGCCGTCTTGTGTTTCTTGTTGAGCACGTCGGCGACCGAGAGGCGGCGACGCTGTTCGTGGATGGACTGGATGGTCTCGAGTCGTCGTGCGGCGGCACGTTCCTGGAGTTCGCGGAAGTGGGGCTTGTTGGCGCAGGCGGCGAGCGATCGGTGCGCGTGGGCGTTGAATTGGTTTTCGGCTTCGATCTCGGCGAGCGAGCGCTGGTGGTGGGCCTCTCCGGGGTGGGCGAGCGTGGTGCCGGCGACAGCGAGGATCGCCGTGGCGAGGATGGAAGCGAGCTGGACCATTGGAATGGAGTTGGTCGGTGGGTGGGTTGTGGGTGGTGGGCTGTGTGAGGACGGTGGGCCGTGTCTTGCTGGTCGGGCGCAAGTTGTGGAGTGAGCGGTGAGCAGCGAGTAGTGAGCAGAGAGTCGTGAGCAGAGAGTCCTAACCGGCGAGCTGGACGTGCGTGGGCGGTGAGCTGTGGTGAGGGGGTACGACGGCGCGGACGGCCGTGTGTGTGCGACAGTACGGTAACGGTGCACGATGGGATTGTTGTGGGGAAGGATATTACTTCAAAGTAGTGTATGCAGCTCTGTACTGTACGATGCGTTTTCGTGGCGGGCTGGATGGTGTGACTAGGTCTGTCGTGGAAAGGTCCACGCCACGACGGATCATCTTCTCGCGGTCGAGAGAAAACCGTACACCTTGCCTGCGCTTCCTGCTCTCCCCTGTTTTCCTTGATTCGTGCTTCCTTCGTGCTTTCGTGCGTTCCTGCTTGCCAGCGAACAGGGACGGGAGAGGATTACTGTCGGGAGGATTGCCATTATCGTGAGGGACCCTTCTAGTTTGACGGCGTGGTTTGGACTTGGGTGTATACTGAAGTCGAGTGTGCGAGTTGTACTGGTTTGGTGCGTGGTGGGTGGAACGGACTGTCCGAGCGACCTGGCTATGTCAGCTGGACCGTCGGACTTGGGGGACGGTCTGGTATCGAGTTCCATACGGTCTTCATACAGCTCCCCTCGGTGAGAATAGATTCTGAGCAAAATATGTATAGTTCGGGTATTATTTCTGAGATGGATAGATCAAGAATGGCGGAGGAGAGCCTCCCCATTTCCGGTCCTGCTCAACCGCTGACAACCTAGACATAGCTATAAGGGTACAGTACGGGTACTCACCCAACATACAACAAAATGCGACATGCTTGAAAATGTGGGACTGTTCTCGCGTCGACCAGTCAAACAGATGAGACCTGGGAGAGTGGGACCCATTATCAGTTTTGACGACTAGACGGGTTGACCCTCGTGTTGGAAGGCTTGCGGTCCCTCTTTGTGACTAAACTTACTCCTTGCACGACCTCCGTCACTCAAATCGGTCCTTCAATTGGATCTGTTCAAGGTCCAAACAAAGATGGCACGAAAGCCCCAAGATCATCCATTGGCCGGATATGACGCCGTTTTCTCGCTTTTTGCCTCTGGGGGACTTATCGTGAATGTATCGTGCTCGTTGATGTGCATCTCCTGGCTCATGCATAACGGGATGATGAAGGAGAAACTTTTTTCCTCCGCACAAATGAAGTGATGCTATAGAAATCCGTTGATCAAGGCGGAGGTAACTGTAGGATCTACGACTCAGCCAAAACTGCATCACTAGTACCCACTTTGCACACTACTCTTACTTTACTCAGAGCGTCCAATGCTCGTAGGAACCTGCAAAGCTAACAATTCGTAAACAATGTTCATTACTCTCATAGTCACACCAAAGCAGAATCGCGGGTCTCATTGCTCTTTATTTGTATGACCGATGGTTGTTCATGAATAGTGTATTTATTCAGATTAGTCACCACAGGAGACCCAGGTCCACTGTCTTAGGATCAGCATCAACTGCTCTGTTTGATGCGTACAGTATCTTCAAACTCGACAGATGTTAGAAAGAGTCACGCAACTTGAACTTACGAAGCCAGGCCACTCGGACAGTCCGTTCCACCCACCACGCACCAAACCAGTACAACTCGCACACTCGACTTCAGTATGCACCCAAGTCCAAACCACGCCGTCAAACTAGAAGGGTCCCTCACGATAATGGCAATCCTCCCGACAGTAATCCTCTCCCGTCCCTGTTCGCTGGCAAGCAGGAACGCACGAAAGCACGAAGGAAGCACGAATCAAGGAAAACAGGGGAGAGCAGGAAGCGCAGGCAAGGTGTACGGTTTTCTCTCGACCGTGAGAAGACGATCCGTCGTGGCGTGGACCTTTCCACGACAGACCTAGTCACACCATCCAGCCCGCCACGAAAACGCATCGTACAGTACAGAGCTGCATACACTACTTTGAAGTAATATCCTTCCCCACAACAATCCCATCGTGCACCGTTACCGTACTGTCGCACACACACGGCCGTCCGCGCCGTCGTACCCCCTCACCACAGCTCACCGCCCACGCACGTCCAGCTCGCCGGTTAGGACTCTCTGCTCACGACTCTCTGCTCACTACTCGCTGCTCACCGCTCACTCCACAACTTGCGCCCGACCAGCAAGACACGGCCCACCGTCCTCACACAGCCCACCACCCACAACCCACCCACCGACCAACTCCATTCCAATGGTCCAGCTCGCTTCCATCCTCGCCACGGCGATCCTCGCTGTCGCCGGCACCACGCTCGCCCACCCCGGAGAGGCCCACCACCAGCGCTCGCTCGCCGAGATCGAAGCCGAAAACCAATTCAACGCCCACGCGCACCGATCGCTCGCCGCCTGCGCCAACAAGCCCCACTTCCGCGAACTCCAGGAACGTGCCGCCGCACGACGACTCGAGACCATCCAGTCCATCCACGAACAGCGTCGCCGCCTCTCGGTCGCCGACGTGCTCAACAAGAAACACAAGACGGCGCTCTCGTGCGTGACGCCCAACAACTACGACAAGGTGGCGCTCTTTGGATCCACGCCCAAGTGCGTTCTGTACCCGGAGGTCACGCAGGGTCCGTACTACGTCAAGGGCGAGTACATCCGTAACGATGCACGCGAGAACCAGCCCGGCATCGACTTGTACACGCTGATCCAGTTCATCGACATCAACACGTGTACCGCCGTGCCCAACTACTACATCGACTTCTGGGGTGCCAACTCCACGGGCGTCTACTCGGGCGTTCTCGGCTACGGCAACGGCGATGACCGCGACATCTCCAACTACAACACGACCTTTATGCGTGCCTTGGCGCCGACCGACAAGGACGGTCTCGTGCAGTTCATCACCAAGTACCCGGGTCACTACACCTCGCGGACGCACCACCTGCACATCGTGGCTTCCCACGGCGGCAAGGTGCTACAGAACAACACGTACGTCGGTGGCGGTGTCGCGAGCGTCGGACAGGTCTACTTCGACCAAGACCTGTCGCTCGAGGTGCTCAAGACCTCCCCGTACAACACCAACAAGCAGGTGCTCACCAAGAACGACGAGGATCCGTACCTGCCAGCGACGTCCAACGCGGGATTTGACCCCGTGCTCGAGTACGCGCTGCTCGGCGACACCGTCGAGGCTGGTGTGTTCTCGTGGATCTCGATTGGTATCAACGCGACTCAGTCCCGCGAAGTGAAGCCGTCGATGCTGTGGACGAGCACGGGCGGTAAGGTGAACCCGTCGTTCACGAACGCGGATATGGAGCTGCCGGGCCAGACGCCTCCGCCGCAGTACGCGAACCCGCCGACCGCGACGCCGGCCACGACTCCGTCGGCCGCGCTCTAAGAGTCTCGACTCGGTCGGCCGCATTGTAACACCCTTCGTGCCGTGGCTCAAGGATGGTTGGGAAGACATGACAAGAGAAGACAAGAAATGAGAAGAGAGGAGAAGAGAAGAAAGGTTGACAGGAAGGACCCTCGTCTGAATGCATACAGTACACGATCATTTATGGATATGCTTGGTGGGCGTAGAGACTTTAGGTCTGGGTCTGGCTCTGGGTCTGGCTCGGGTACAGGATAGGAGTCTCGAACTTGCTACACGCAGACAACAAATCCTCAGCTACAGTCGGGTCGGCCGTGGGTATTCATGTTTGGCTAGAAATCTGTAGTTGGTCTGGTCACCCGCCGTGTGGTAGGGCGAGACGACGAGGGTGGACGCTTGCGATGGCTACATCTACGAACATGCGATCTGCTGTGTCGACTAGCGGTGCCACATGTTGTGCTTCTCATACTCTTTGTAACTTGTTGACAGCCTTCTCGCACCTCACGCGATCATGCTCAAAAGACTTTGTCATCACCAAGCAAATCCATCCACACTAGAATCTCGAATCAGCCTGGGATGCGCGGGCACACCACGAGCGATGCAAGCGAAGTCCATCGATTCTACCTCCCTCTAACCTATTAGACCTTGCAACATGAAGTCAAGAGACTTGACTTGCACCAACTCGTGCCAACCATTCTCCTTTTTGTGCGCGTTTGTTTTAAGAGCCAAAGTCTTGTTCGAAGATCCAGGGTGCTCGTCCTTCCGGATTAATCCGAGGACACGCGTGGATTACGCCAACGCGCAAGGTCTGCGCCAGCACACGAAAATATTGACGCCAGTTCAGTCTCAGGTATCACTAGACAAAACACTCTCCTGGCACCCTACAAAACAATAGGTACTTGCAGAAGCATCCCCGTGTCCCATGTTGACCCGATGTTTCAAGATCCCGGTGGTCTTGAATAGTGACCAAACCGTCCATCGATTGTCTGTCCCATCGGGTGGGATCATCACGGCATGTCATCCGTCGTCATTCCCGTCTATAATATCTGCATGTGTTTGTCAAGTGTTTCCGCACTCACCCAACACCTGCACTATTATAGCATGGATCACTCAGTATTCGTTAGAGCTTTCGCAGCAAAGGCAGCAAAGGATCACTCAGTATTCGTGATCATGTAGTTCCGGAGTGCCAGTCCAGATCCCTCGCCGTGAATGGGAGCATTGAATCGACGATGAGAGGCGTCCAGAAGCCCATACATGTAGATAGCTACTAAGGAATGGCGGGTAGAGTGGGCGATCGGCGCGATTCGTATATACCCCGCGATCCACTACTCGTGCCAAAGCCATCTGGTTGGATTCTCGGTAGCTGTGGCTAATGATATCGTCTTGAGATCCCGTTCCAATTCGATGAGTATCAGTGAGCTCCTTGGCCAGCACCCTCGGATGTGTCCGAGAGTGGCCACTGGTTCGACTCGTAAACGCTGCTGTAACACACGATATGGTGAACTTCCTTGACAGGCAAGTACTGTACTGCACTGTACGTACATGTACTACTTGTATGAAGTCCGCCTATCCAGCAGCTGGAAGTCGTCGTTGACTCATCTCCACAGATTAGTCACCACGAGGGACCACACGGTCTTAGTGCGAAATGATCAACACGACCATCGCCCTTCCCCAAGAACAGACTTCGCATCCCACCTCTCAAGACCATGCAAATCGTGGAGCAGGAGAGACTACATACAATACGCACAGTACTGCAGTGGATTCCCAACCATTTCAATCATGTCACATGTACGATTGCACTTGAATCGTTGACACATCCCCGGGGGAGTGGTGCTGGGTGGCTTGCACCCAATAGAAGCCCGTCCCCCTGGTCCGATGGTCCAGCTGACATAGCCAGGTCGCTCGGACAGTCCGTTCCACCCACCACGCACCAAACCAGTACAACTCGCACACTCGACTTCAGTATGCACCCAAGTCCAAACCACGCCGTCAAACTAGAAGGGTCCCTCACGATAATGGCAATCCTCCCGACAGTAATCCTCTCCCGTCCCTGTTCGCTGGCAAGCAGGAACGCACGAAAGCACGAAGGAAGCACGAATCAAGGAAAACAGGGGAGAGCAGGAAGCGCAGGCAAGGTGTACGGTTTTCTCTCGACCGTGAGAAGACGATCCGTCGTGGCGTGGACCTTTCCACGACAGACCTAGTCACACCATCCAGCCCGCCACGAAAACGCATCGTACAGTACAGAGCTGCATACACTACTTTGAAGTAATATCCTTCCCCACAACAATCCCATCGTGCACCGTTACCGTACTGTCGCACACACACGGCCGTCCGCGCCGTCGTACCCCCTCACCACAGCTCACCGCCCACGCACGTCCAGCTCGCCGGTTAGGACTCTCTGCTCACGACTCTCTGCTCACTACTCGCTGCTCACCGCTCACTCCACAACTTGCGCCCGACCAGCAAGACACGGCCCACCGTCCTCACACAGCCCACCACCCACAACCCACCACCGACCAACTCCATTCCAATGGTCCAGCTCGCTTCCATCCTCGCCACGGCGATCCTCGCTGTCGCCGGCACCACGCTCGCCCACCCCGGAGAGGCCCACCACCAGCGCTCGCTCGCCGAGATCGAAGCCGAAAACCAATTCAACGCCCACGCGCACCGATCGCTCGCCGCCTGCGCCAACAAGCCCCACTTCCGCGAACTCCAGGAACGTGCCGCCGCACGACGACTCGAGACCATCCAGTCCATCCACGAACAGCGTCGCCGCCTCTCGGTCGCCGACGTGCTCAACAAGAAACACAAGACGGCGCTCTCGTGCGTGACGCCCAACAACTACGACAAGGTGGCGCTCTTTGGATCCACGCCCAAGTGCGTTCTGTACCCGGAGGTCACGCAGGGTCCGTACTACGTCAAGGGCGAGTACATCCGTAACGATGCACGCGAGAACCAGCCCGGCATCGACTTGTACACGCTGATCCAGTTCATCGACATCAACACGTGTACCGCCGTGCCCAACTACTACATCGACTTCTGGGGTGCCAACTCCACGGGCGTCTACTCGGGCGTTCTCGGCTACGGCAACGGCGATGACCGCGACATCTCCAACTACAACACGACCTTTATGCGTGCCTTGGCGCCGACCGACAAGGACGGTCTCGTGCAGTTCATCACCAAGTACCCGGGTCACTACACCTCGCGGACGCACCACCTGCACATCGTGGCTTCCCACGGCGGCAAGGTGCTACAGAACAACACGTACGTCGGTGGCGGTGTCGCGAGCGTCGGACAGGTCTACTTCGACCAAGACCTGTCGCTCGAGGTGCTCAAGACCTCCCCGTACAACACCAACAAGCAGGTGCTCACCAAGAACGACGAGGATCCGTACCTGCCAGCGACGTCCAACGCGGGATTTGACCCCGTGCTCGAGTACGCGCTGCTCGGCGACACCGTCGAGGCTGGTGTGTTCTCGTGGATCTCGATTGGTATCAACGCGACTCAGTCCCGCGAAGTGAAGCCGTCGATGCTGTGGACGAGCACGGGCGGTAAGGTGAACCCGTCGTTCACGAACGCGGATATGGAGCTGCCGGGCCAGACGCCTCCGCCGCAGTACGCGAACCCGCCGACCGCGACGCCGGCCACGACTCCGTCGGCCGCGCTCTAAGAGTCTCGACTCGGTCGGCCGCATTGTAACACCCTTCGTGCCGTGGCTCAAGGATGGTTGGGAAGACATGACAAGAGAAGACAAGAAATGAGAAGAGAGGAGAAGAGAAGAAAGGTTGACAGGAAGGACCCTCGTCTGAATGCGTACAGTACACGATCGTTTTTGGATATGTTTGGTGGGCGTAGAAACTTTGGGTCTGGGTCTGGCTCTGGGTCTGGCTCGGGTACAGGATAGGAGTCTCGAACTTGCTACACGCAGACAACAAATCCTCAGCTACAGTCGGGTCGGCCGTGGGTATTCATGTTTGGCTAGAAATCTGTAGTTGGTCTGGTCACCCGCCGTGTGGTAGGGCGAGACGACGAGGGTGGACGTTTCGCATGTTCGATGGAGTGCAATGCGCAAAAGTCCACCATTGACTCGCCTTGAAAGCGAACTTAATAGCTTGGGCGAGCATACCACTAACGTCTTCGACATCTCACCACTCCAGTTGTTTCTCGATGATAAGGTGCACCCGACTGCTGGTCTCCATGGAGTCATCAAAGGCAACACCATATGCGAAAAGCATGTTTTGGAGTGAGAATGCAAGTCGGGTCATTTCGAAACACTGGAAATATGGTCGCGCACAATCCCGCGAACTGCTATAGGAATTACCGTACATGACTAGATCAAACAAGACCAAGAATTTATATCCGTGAAGAAGCGAATCGTCGGTATGTTTTATGAAATTGGGAATGCTCGATTCTCCGAGAATCCTCACACCAGAACGCGCCATGAGCAGCATTCAGGCTCTCACAAAGTTTCAGCGTCTGGAGCAATCGGGACAAGGTTGCCGGCACCCTTGAAAATCTCGAGAATGTTGGCCTGCTCACAGCAAATGAGACGGTCGCGCTGGTTACCAATGTTTGCGAGTGTGCGCCAGCGGGCGAAGTCCTCCGGGTTGCGCTTGTCTCCATGTGCATCCACGTTCCGCTCCCAATGGCCCTTCGAGAATGCCCCCATGGAAGTGATTTTCTTGTTCGGAATATCGTAAACCATCGAGATGATGGTACCGGTCTCCTCGAGCCAGTTAATCTGCCAAAGCTCCCCAGGACGGATGCATTGGTAGGAAGCGGTCTGGTAGTTAAGTCGTCCGGCCATGGGACCACCATGAATCGAGTAAACGACGCGGTCCTCAGAGAAGAACCACATCTCATATCGCCATTTCTGTGGCGTACCGTTCTCGTCCTCGACGTCATAGTCGTAGATGAAGTGCACATCGCGTATGTCCTCGTCGAAGGATGGATGGAGCGGCGTCATGTTGTGGTAGCCTGGAATTTGGAAGATCTTTGGCATCGTTGTAGCTTGTCGGACTTGCTTCACGCTGACAAGGAGACAGTTGCAGAATGAACCAATTTGGCTGAGGACGGCTTGACGAGCTGCTGAGCATGCTGTTGAGAATCATCACGTGCTGATTACGACCCAGAGACGTACATAAAAGGTTTGGAGTCCCTCGCTGAAATGACTTCTCGGAAGACAGTTATCTGTCTCCTCCACCCGAACGTCTTGGGACATGACCATCTCACCCATTCCCTCACGGCCTTGGTCTTCTTATTGTAAAAGCAATGAAATGGTCCAACAGTACTGTAACATGTCGACTCTCAGCTACGCCACTCGCTCGCTACAAGCAGACACAGACGTTGTTGACCTGCACCACGAACGAGGGCTCTGCAAGAAAAGATTTGGAATTGAAAGATTATCAAAATTGTCGACCATAATGATTGGTTGTGCCAGGATTCCAATTTTCACCCACTACTGTATTGAAAAGATTGTTTCAGGTGAGGAAATACATATTGTGACATTATATTGGTGTGTGGCATTCACAACAAGGTGATACTCGACAATACTACACTAGTCCCACACTACAATGTGAGATCTCCTGGTGAACGTAATTGCTTCAAGAGCCCGTACGGGTCCAGCAACAACTGGTGGCGCTTATCATGGGCTCCAGTAGAAGGTCAGAGTGATGTAGAGTGACTCGTGCATGTGGGATGGAAATAGTTGCTTCAATGAGCGTAAGTGGCTGAATGATGTGGTTACAGGGAAGAGGATCAGTCCGATGTGGCAATGTTCGTGCCGCGAACAGTGCCACCACGGACGAAGGTATGTGAGGAGCTGGCGTTATGCGCGACCAAGTTCTTCAGCAGTATGCAAAAACAAGTTCAGCATCCCAATAAAGCCTCGTCGTGTTGTACTAATTGACAGTTTCCACTCCACATTCTGTGCCAAAACACACGGATATTCGATGGATCGAACCACACCAATCAAACCAATATTCTGTCCTCCCGACAACTGGCGATTACGATCAGTTTCCGCATCACGAAGGATCTAATCAACTAGAAAACTGTCTCCCAGAAGTGCGACTACATCACAGCTGTGCCCCGTCTACGTCACTCTACGAATGCTGTACGAAAACCGCATCGCAGTCTTGGACGGAGCGTCGGCCGAGAAGCAGCACTTGGTCGCGCGTGGCCGTGGTGAAGAACGACCAGTCGGCCGGCAACAGCCACGGCAGCGAGCCGCGGCGGCCGATCGCGCGGTTCAACGAGCACGCAGCGATGAGCGAGACAGGCCGGCGGCGACTCATTTGGGGACAACGGAGGAAGAGCGCGAGGGAGGAAGGCACTGGAACGAGGCAGATCATGTGGTCCACTGCAGGGAAGTGGGTTGGATGGGTTTGGTGGACTGTGCGTGGTCTGTGACAGGTGAGCGCAGTGTTGCCTTCTCCTGTGACTCACAGGAGAGGGGAGACCGCTGCGTCGTGCTGCGGTGGTGGCTGGACACGAGAATGGAGGACAGTGTGAAGGAAGGGAAGGCACGCAGAGACGGGTGACAAGAATGAAATGGAATGTGACGTGTATGTATCTGGATGATCCGAGTAGATCGGAGTCGATGGCGGTTCGGCATTCAAGACTGGCATTGGAACGCGGTGAAACGACGCCACACCTCCCTTCCACCACGGACCGCGACTGGTCGCTCACTCGCTCTTCCAACTGATAGCAAGCTGCCGACTCGCGTGCGATCGCTCAGTTGGCGCAGGCTTAGAGCGTGATAGCGTCGGGATCGATGGGTACGAGCTCGCCGGCACCCTTGAAGGTCTGGACGATCGCGGCCTGCTCGCTGAGGATGAGACGGTCGCGCTGGTTGCCGTAGTTGGCGAGCGTGCGCCAGCGCGCAAAGTCGTCCGGGTTGCGCTTGTCGCCGTGAGACTCCTCGGCGTGCTCCCAGTGGCCCTTGGAGAAGGCAATGACGGTCGTGATCTTGTTGTTGGGGATGTCGTAGACGAGCGAGACGACCGTGCCGGTCTCTTCGAGCCAGTTGAGCTGCCAGAGCTCACCGGGACGGATGCACTGGAAGGCGGCGGTCTGGTAGTTGGTGCGTCCGGCCATCGGTCCACCGTGGATCTTGTAGAGCACGCGCTTCTCGGAGAAGAACCAGAGCTCGTAGCGCCACTTCTGCGGCGTGCCGTCGTCGCCCTGCGCGTCGTAGTCGTAGATGAGGTGGACGTCGCGGATGTCGGTCTCGAACGACGGGTCCAGCGCCGTGTTGGTGTGGTATCCTGGTACGGGGAGGCCTCGCGTGATGGTGGAGTTGGCGGTCACATATTGTGCGAAGGTGACTGGGAGGGTGTTAGCGACGCAGGCGACGAGGCCTAGAACCAGTCCGAAGAATCGCATGGTTGTCTTGGGGTCGGGTGGTTGGTGGGTTGTTCTTGGTTGTTTTGCCTGGGAGGAAGCGAATTTGAGAATGAGAAAAGTTCCATCGAGAAGAATGGATGCTTGATCGGCAGCAACGTTTTTTGAACACACAGTGAGCTGGGCAGGGGACCCTCGTCTTTGCTGCGAGGCAGGTTGCTCATCTCGTGGCTCCACCATGAAGGTTCAGCCACTGGTTCATTGTCGTCCATGATGCTGCGCACGAGTCAACATTTTATGCAGGATGAGTCGATTATGAGATGGTGCTTGATCGTGCAGGTCGATGACGGGCAGTAGAAGTTGCATAATTCAGCTCGCTCGGTGTGTTTTTCGCGCGTTTCGTTGTGCACCTGGTCTGAAGACCGCTTTTGTCATATTTCTTGAAGCAGACAGCCCCGTCTACAAATACAAAGCCCGGCCACAATACAAAGTTTGATTCGCGTTGGACTCATTTGTGTCACCACAGTGTAAATCGGTTAGAACATGTCCAAATTTTCGTTTTGCGACTGGCATTTACTGAAGTCGTGTGGGTGATGCCTAGGCACAGGGTGCCAACGCGCCTTGTTGATTTCTTGTCCAGCATCCCTTCTCCGTTATGAACAAGGTCCGTTATTACCAAACCAATTGCTTTTGGTCTTGATTTTTCCAGCTCCAGGTGCAATCGACTTTCGACAGAAGGGCAGCATCATTCTCGGGCTTACAGTAACCATAGCTAGATGATGGCGGCTACAGCTTGTCCTGAGAGACCGCAGTTGCATCATCACTTTACTGTAGACGAGCAGACGCGGATGGCACGTCTGTGTAGTGTTTGCGTCCAGTCTCTCCTACTGTACAGTACGCTCCCAACCAGGTATTGTGGACTCGAATCGATGACAGACAGTCGGAAATACTCACAACACCCACACGGGAGACGGATGGTTCCCAAACGAACATCGTTTAAAAATGACAGATCTTCACTCGCAGCATCAAACGTAAGTGAGTGAAGCATCTCATAGCTCTTTGACAACTCGCAATGGTACCAACAACAATTGACGCCTTGAGCCAGGACAGGACGACAGGGTGGCGGATGTCCTTCCTCACCAAGTACTAACATCCAAATGGAAAAGACAATCTGAGGCATGGAGCCAGAAAGCTACCGCAACTCATAGACACATCTCCTTGGACCGACTCAGCCTCGTCCAAAATGGACGAATCACGGCTGTGTCACAGTCATGATTCGTAAGGCAGCAGACACACAATCTGTGCGTCTGTTGCCCTTCGAAGTCTGGTTCATCAGAAGCCGCGACAAAACGTTGGGTCGATTTATCAGTGGGCAATTCGTTCTGGCGGGAATCGTTGCCAACAAGCTTTCACTGTTGAGAATATTGAAACGAGTCATCACTTGTGCGTATCCACTTCGATTACTACACCCAACTGCCACAATCGACTCATCCAACCAAAAATGATGACTCCTACGCGAGAATCGGAACATGGCACCATGAGGCAGGACACAGTTTTTTCAGGGAGAATAGAAGCACAAGAGCCAAGTGAATGAGGAGACGACAGATCCCATTGCTGGTGATTTCAACCGAAAGTGAGCATCAATCGCTGTGACCCACTCAACTCCAAGGCATAAACGGCTCACCCGGAACCATTCGATGACTCCTTCCCTCTAGTGTGTAAGGTATCAGCTTGTAAAGTCAATCGTACTGGTCCCTTGGAAGAACCAAACGAATTGCGTCAATGTCACCTCTTCTCATTCTCAAATTCGCTTCCTCCCAGGCAAAACAACCAAGAACAACCCACCAACCACCCGACCCCAAGACAACCATGCGATTCTTCGGACTGGTTCTAGGCCTCGTCGCCTGCGTCGCTAACACCCTCCCAGTCACCTTCGCACAATATGTGACCGCCAACTCCACCATCACGCGAGGCCTCCCCGTACCAGGATACCACACCAACACGGCGCTGGACCCGTCGTTCGAGACCGACATCCGCGACGTCCACCTCATCTACGACTACGACGCGCAGGGCGACGACGGCACGCCGCAGAAGTGGCGCTACGAGCTCTGGTTCTTCTCCGAGAAGCGCGTGCTCTACAAGATCCACGGTGGACCGATGGCCGGACGCACCAACTACCAGACCGCCGCCTTCCAGTGCATCCGTCCCGGTGAGCTCTGGCAGCTCAACTGGCTCGAAGAGACCGGCACGGTCGTCTCGCTCGTCTACGACATCCCCAACAACAAGATCACGACCGTCATTGCCTTCTCCAAGGGCCACTGGGAGCACGCCGAGGAGTCTCACGGCGACAAGCGCAACCCGGACGACTTTGCGCGCTGGCGCACGCTCGCCAACTACGGCAACCAGCGCGACCGTCTCATCCTCAGCGAGCAGGCCGCGATCGTCCAGACCTTCAAGGGTGCCGGCGAGCTCGTACCCATCGATCCCGACGCTATCACGCTCTAAGCCTGCGCCAACTGAGCGATCGCACGCGAGTCGGCAGCTTGCTATCAGTTGGAAGAGCGAGTGAGCGACCAGTCGCGGTCCGTGGTGGAAGGGAGGTGTGGCGTCGTTTCACCGCGTTCCAATGCCAGTCTTGAATGCCGAACCGCCATCGACTCCGATCTACTCGGATCATCCAGATACATACACGTCACATTCCATTTCATTCTTGTCACCCGTCTCTGCGTGCCTTCCCTTCCTTCACACTGTCCTCCATTCTCGTGTCCAGCCACCACCGCAGCACGACGCAGCGGTCTCCCCTCTCCTGTGAGTCACAGGAGAAGGCAACACTGCGCTCACCTGTCACAGACCACGCACAGTCCACCAAACCCATCCAACCCACTTCCCTGCAGTGGACCACATGATCTGCCTCGTTCCAGTGCCTTCCTCCCTCGCGCTCTTCCTCCGTTGTCCCCAAATGAGTCGCCGCCGGCCTGTCTCGCTCATCGCTGCGTGCTCGTTGAACCGCGCGATCGGCCGCCGCGGCTCGCTGCCGTGGCTGTTGCCGGCCGACTGGTCGTTCTTCACCACGGCCACGCGCGACCAAGTGCTGCTTCTCGGCCGACGCTCCTTCCAAGAGCTCGGCGAGCCGCTCGCCAACCGCCACACGATTGTCGTCTCAAAGAGTCTCCAGCTCAACGCGTCAAACGGTGTCGCCGTCGTGCCATCCCTGGACGAAGCGATCGCGCTCGCGCAGTCGCATCCACGATACGCCGACGCCAGGCGCATCTTTGTGGGAGGTGGCGAGCGCCTCTATGGAGAGGCGCTCGAAAGAGGACTCGTCGAGTCGTGTTACGTCACGCGTGTCCACACACGCATTGACGACGCCGATGCGTTCCTGCCAGAGTGGACGCGCTGGTGCCCAAGGCTCGAGTACGCAGCGAGCACGAGCTGCCAGAATACGCGGTTCGTTCAGACGGGAGGAAGGAAACAAGCAGAGAAGGTTCTAACGCGAGGCGTCGTGGATATGTAGGATCAGCTTTAATATTTGGGCGCGAGATGAGCGATCGACGTGAAGGATAGGATGGTGGCCAGAGCGAGTGACCAATTGAGAGTAGAGGCTGTGAAGTGCATGCAAATGGTTTGTAGAGCTCGAACTCCTCAGCACAACTCTTTTCGTCGAAGCACGAGGAGTGCGACAAATTCCCATCTGTCTGGTTCGTTGCACGCGTCGTACAAGACCATACGAAAGTCCGGATGACATTGGAACGCGTAACGGCATCGTCGGAGACAATGAAGTGTGAGGTCTGTTTCTTTTTTTCCCTCACGTCTATGTCTTCGAAGACAGCATGCGCAGACAAACTATTGCGCCGGCTCCCAGTATGCGCCACGCGCCGACGCTCCTCTGTGATCACCCCAAACGCAAAGAGTCAGTGCCGGTTCACTCCATCGCTGGGCCATTGAGATACTTCATGCAGAAACGATTACTCCACATCGCCTTAGTAATAATCGTCGTCCTCGCTGGACGACTCGTTCTCATTGTCCGACGAGACTTCGTACGTTTCAACGATGTTGGTGCGCGGGATCTCCTCAAGCACGAGGAACTCGTCACCGCCGGCGCCAAATACGAGGAGCCCATCGCTTGAGATCTCGTGAATGCACACATTGTAGTCTCCCATGGTGTCGCGCCGGTGGGCCGCCCAGTTGTACGCGTGGCGATAGTTGGAGAAAGTCGAGAGGAAGGGTGTGGGCGTGCGGTTGGACCAGTTAGCGTGCTGGAACTTGACGCGGACGAAGTCGTCATGGTGCGCAAAAACCGGCGACGCTCGCGACGAGAATACATTGTTGCGGTTGCCCGAGTGCTCGACGCGGTAGAGCGACGCCAGAGGGTTTGGCAGGCGCCGATCGTTCACGATGTGCCATGTGCTCACGAACATGGATGTTTTGAGAGAATGATGAGAAAGATCCCGCAGCGACTCTTTACTCGAGAGAAAGAGTCGCGTCGGGATCGCTCTCATCATTATATTCAGGGCTGGCCAAATTCACCTGCGAAAGACGCGCATGGATAAGTAAAAGAATACCGAGTGCTCTCCGCGTGCCGTACGACTGAAGTCTGAGCGGAGTTGAGTCCATTGCTACATTAGCGAGAGACTCTGCGCATGCACCCGGTTTGTTCATTAATTTATGTAGACTGAGTTCGTCTTCTTGGCGCCAAGCTACACTGTAGGAATTCGGAGAGTATCGCTATCAGGTGGTCGATGAAGCCAGAGCTGTCAAACGTTGACAAAGTGGTCAAGGTATAAGTAGTGTGCTGCATCGACGAGACCCGAGATGAGGCTGAGCGTACAAAGCTTGATTATGATGTGTGCAGCGCGGCTGGCGAACTCTCCGTGCAGCTACCGCAGTCCCTGCATGCCCATCGGTTCTGATGAGATCGGCACAGGCTCCTCCTCGCCTTGGATTAGAATGGAGCAGGGGCGGCGCGTTCGAGGTGGAACTCTCAGGCGCGTGGAGATATTGAAAGAGTGGTGGGAACGATAACGGCACAGTTCTTTATTGAAGAGAAATGGTTGAGCAGAACGAGGAGACCTACTTTTGTCTGGATAGCGCTAGAGCGACATTAGCACATTCGCAAAACCATTTACAGGGTCTCAGCGTCCGGCGCGATCGGCACGAGGTTGCCGGCACCCTTGCTGATCTCGAGGATCGTCGCCTGCTCGCTGAGGATGAGACGGTCGCGCTGGTTGCCGATGTCGGCCAACTTGCGCCAGCGCGCGTAGTCCTCTGGGTTGCGCTTGTCGCCGTGGGCCTCCTTCGAGTGCTCCCAGTGGCCCTTGGAGAAGCCGATCATGGTCGTGATCTTCTTGTTGGGGATGTCGTAGACGAGCGAGACGATCGTGCCGGTCTCTTCAAGCCAGTTGCACTGCCAGAGCTCGCCAGGGCGTATGCACTGGAAGGCGACGGTCTGGTAGTTGAGGCGGCCAGCCATGGGGCCGCCGTGGATCGAGTACACGATGCGGTCCTCGGAGAAGAACCACATCTCGTAGCGCCACTTTTGCGGGTTGCCGTTGTCGTCCTGCGCGTCGTAGTCGTAGATGAGGTGGACGTCGCGGATGTCGGTCTCGAAGGACGGGTGGAGCGGCGTGTTGGTGTGGTAGCCTGGCACTTGCATGGACATCTTGGAGGTCGTTGGTGGTCGGGAGGGAGGAGGGGGAGGGAGAGTAGGGTGAGTGGAGTGGGGTCGGCGGTGGATTGGAAAGTGGGGAATGCGGCGTGGGGAGCGGATCTGATCTGGTTGATGTGGCGTCGCTGTGCGGGCAGAGGCGGTTGAAGTGTGCGTCGCATGGAGGGGAAGCGAGGCGGAAAAGATCGGGAGTCATCATTTGATGGGGTCACATGGATTATATCCAGTGAATAATCGGTCGATCGCCCCATCTGTGTTGACGGCCCTCGAGACTGTGACTAGTAATGTCACTAGATCAGGAAGCACGACGCGCATACCAGCCGGAAGACCTTGCAGCCATTATGGCAACCTTGCAGGTAAGAAAGTCCGAGGTCAGAAGCGTGCGTTCACTGCTGGTACGTGAAGATTCGTCGGTTTGAGTCTTGGGGACATATCCGCGTACAGTGAGAGGTGATGTGCTCTTTTGTTGGGAGGGGTATGCTGGTGGTACTGTACGGTACAAGTTGGACAAAAGGGTGTTCGAGAGTGAGAATTTCGGCGAGTTGAAGATAATGAAGCCTCACAGGAGGTGCTCCTCGATAACTTCAAAGCCTTCCTCTACTTGATGCTGTCGACGTCCCCCTATCAAAAGTCTAGATGTAAGAAAAATGGGAATATACAAAGTAATATCAAACCAGCACATTACTCTGGCAGTGCTGAAGAGCTCCATGAGACGAAGGGATTCATTCAACGCATCTGGAATCCTCGTCGAACTAAGCTACACGCAGCCAATCCGTTTATAGAGGATAATAAACACGGCGTATGAGTGTGTCCACTCCGAGCAGATACCTTCACTCCGCCACATCTTACACTGACTGACGTAACAGCAGAACCGAATCACGAAGCAACATCTGCTCTCTCTCTCTCTCTCTCTCTCTCTCTCTCTCTCTCTCTCTCTCTCTCTCTCTCTCTCTCTCTCTCTCTCTTTCTGGACACCATTTTCACGCCCTGGCCATTTCATCCTGTGCATGGAGCTGAATCAGGATGAACGAATTGAATATCGCCTCAGCGGGGTTAACGTGCGTGTACAAGCTGGGATTTTGGAGATACTACAAGTCAGTCGGCATTGTCTGGCTACCGAGACACGTCTGTTGCTTTTCATCCTATCCAGAGACAATTTTTCATTTCAAGTGACGTCTATTGGTTCTCACATAGAAAACTCTTCCATCCGAAGACGGTAACTTCCTCACGGTCCATTCTGCCAAGAAAACATTATGCCGCCATTCCAGTTAAACTTACCTTCTCATTCGAGCACATTCTCGTCGATTACAATTCAAGGGAATGCTTAATCTCAATGAACATCGAAGACCTCCAGAAGTGACCATAGTTTGGGGCAAGGACGAATTGAATACATTGTACATCGATATTATCCATTCATATTCAATGTGAGCCCCAGAGCTGCGACATTCACGGTCACAGTCTCGAGGGCCGTCAACACAGATGGGGCGATCGACCGATTATTCACTGGATATAATCCATGTGACCCCATCAAATGATGACTCCCGATCTTTTCCGCCTCGCTTCCCCTCCATGCGACGCACACTTCAACCGCCTCTGCCCGCACAGCGACGCCACATCAACCAGATCAGATCCGCTCCCCACGCCGCATTCCCCACTTTCCAATCCACCGCCGACCCCACTCCACTCACCCTACTCTCCCTCCCCCTCCTCCCTCCCGACCACCAACGACCTCCAAGATGTCCATGCAAGTGCCAGGCTACCACACCAACACGCCGCTCCACCCGTCCTTCGAGACCGACATCCGCGACGTCCACCTCATCTACGACTACGACGCGCAGGACGACAACGGCAACCCGCAAAAGTGGCGCTACGAGATGTGGTTCTTCTCCGAGGACCGCATCGTGTACTCGATCCACGGCGGCCCCATGGCTGGCCGCCTCAACTACCAGACCGTCGCCTTCCAGTGCATACGCCCTGGCGAGCTCTGGCAGTGCAACTGGCTTGAAGAGACCGGCACGATCGTCTCGCTCGTCTACGACATCCCCAACAAGAAGATCACGACCATGATCGGCTTCTCCAAGGGCCACTGGGAGCACTCGAAGGAGGCCCACGGCGACAAGCGCAACCCAGAGGACTACGCGCGCTGGCGCAAGTTGGCCGACATCGGCAACCAGCGCGACCGTCTCATCCTCAGCGAGCAGGCGACGATCCTCGAGATCAGCAAGGGTGCCGGCAACCTCGTGCCGATCGCGCCGGACGCTGAGACCCTGTAAATGGTTTTGCGAATGTGCTAATGTCGCTCTAGCGCTATCCAGACAAAAGTAGGTCTCCTCGTTCTGCTCAACCATTTCTCTTCAATAAAGAACTGTGCCGTTATCGTTCCCACCACTCTTTCAATTTTTCCATGCACAAGAGCGCGTTGCACCTCGTACATTCCGGATCAGGCCCCGAGTCTTGGGGAGGGCAAAGCGGCTTTCTTTTCCCTGGAGCTTCTTGGTTTCCCAAACCTCATCCGGGAGCACCAAGAGATGATGCGGTTGCCGCCTAACCATGATGATTGCTACTCATGCGGCTATACAGGCCACCTGGAGAAAGCAAGTCCTCGTCACCAGATCGTCCGGAGTGACTCCGGACGATCTGGCAACGACGCACGACACTCGACAACAACACTGAAGTCTGGCGACCGGACCACGCACTCGCGCTCCTCCACTCACGTCTCCAAGCCTCCCTCTGCGACCTACGATGGCCGCGCACAATGGATAGTGCGACTACGCCGCACACGGCGGCAGCACTCGAGCTGCTCAAGAACGCGCCCTCGACATCACGACCCCCGACGACGCTTGCATTCCCGCACCATGATCAACGTTACCTGTTATTTTTCGATGGTGGGCCACGCGGCAACCCCGGAGCGGGCGGGGCTGGACCGATTGTGGTACGACTTCGTCACAACGACACCGCTGCTGAAGTTGTCTACTCCGCAGCAATATCCTATCCGGCCCCCACCACAACTAACAACCAAGCTGAGTACGAAGTCCTTCTGGCTGGGCTGACGGCAGTCCATCAAAACCATTGGACACCCCTCACGGTCGTTAGCGATAGTATGCTCATCATTCGACAGATGCAAGCTTTCCGAGCTCCTATCAACAAGATCCCCCGGACCAAATACGCGCGGGCACGATGGCTCGCGGACTTGCTTGGCATCAACACATGTGTGCATCACCCCAGGGCCGCCAATCGCATGGCGGACGCTGCAGCCAATCTGGCAATGGACACCGCCCAAAGCAGTCATGTGTTCCACCCCACGACGCGAGCAGACCATTCATCCATCGCCGACCTTCTTGACGGAGATCTCACGTATTGGAGGCGAGATCGCCTCATAATCCAGGCACGAAGCCGGCTATAGGTTTCTATAAGAGCAAACCAATAGACCTCACCTTGTTACTGTTACTGTTACCTCGTACATACCGTCACCTGTTTGATTTTAATCCAAAGCGAGGAGGAGCTGGCATCGGTGTCATTACCTAGACCTAGTTGGCAGGCAGGGGGGGCGTTAGCTGTATGGAGAGTCAGCCAGCCGACCTGCGCTCATCAACAATCAAGCTGTGTACGCTCAGCCTCATCTCGGGTCTCGTCGATGCAGTCCACTTACATCTTCCCTACCTTGGGGTCTTCCGTGATCCTTTAAAAGCTCTCTCACCCGATAGGGCTAGCCTCCGAACAATTTAACCCAAGATGTGGCGGTCGAAATTTGTGTCAATAACGAGAATTTGTTGTTGTCCATCCCGAAAAAACCCTGCCCACGCGTACCATAAGATGGCAAACCCCCTCACTAATCTACCCATTGACTCACGACAAACCTTTCAAGTGCAACATCTAAGATACGTGTCGAACGCTCCGACTTCCCGGGTCTGCTTTACGATGGCATCATTCCATAGTTTCTCAACGAAGAAGACATGGTTTGTCCCCATAGCGCTTCTATTCAAGTTTCGCGTTCTTGGAGGAGCGAAACGATCGTGTTGTTAGACCTCAGGTTTGTATAGCTGAAGCTATTCATACCGATGTAACACCGTCATCATCATCGTAGACGTCAGGTTAGAGAGATCCCGTTTGTGATGAACATGCATACTCGGATTCACCACAGAACCAAGTCGATACACGAACGTCAAGCTGTCCAAGAGGACGCAATGTCAGTTTACGAATCCATACGAGTCTCTCGCAAACGAATCCAGGAGTTCCAGTCTCTTGGCTCCAAGGGACCCAACAAGGGCGCGGTGACCAGCGATTCAGCGAAGTCCAAACTGGCCAAACTGGCTTGATAAGGAACAAGACCTTCTCGACGGCCTCACCTCGATGATTGCCATCCAGCAGTTTGTGGATCGCAAGCCACAAATCCAGATTGCAGTGAGATCTGGTGGTAGCGATGACACGAAGGATCTTGAGGGTCGCATCACGGCAATCGACTTGTCCGAAGTCAGGGGTGGATAACCATACAGTTTGTTCGCGCTCTAAGCCGGACCCCTGATTTATCGAAGCAACTGGTCAAATAGAATTTCAGAGTATTTGCAAGAAAAGTACAGCTAATGCTTTAGGAGCTCTTTGGGCTTCTGATTCATACGAAGCCGGTATCTTCTCCATACAAAATATGACAGGATCCGCACGGGTTTGGCCATACTGACTCCACACATTTCTGCGCGATCATGCTCCCCACGCATATCGACTGTGAAAGATCCCCTTTTCAAAAGTCGTCTTCTTCGAAGAGCTGGCTCCGAACTGCACAAGTCTGTTGGTCTCATCCACTTCGACCGTGCGTCAGTACATTCACCCATCTCCATATCATCTCCCTGCGGGAAAGAAATATGGATTATAACAGGTTCATAGAGAGTTGACACCGGCTTAGAGCGCGAACAAAGTGTACGTTGGTTCCCCCACCTCTTGCTCGCTGTGGCATTCACGCTGTGCAGTCCAAACTGGCTCGATAACGAACAGGACTCATGATTTCTCAATTTGTCGAAATCCGACAACCGGTTTTCGGTACCTGCTTCTTCTCGATGGCCTAACTTCGATGACTGCCCTCCAAAAGTTTGTGGGTCGCAGCCGCGAATTCGGAACGCGGCCCGTTCTGATGTTGACGGTGACAAGAAGTATCAGCATCGATTCGTGGGTTGAATCGTTGAAATGGACTCGACTAAAATCCCGACTCAAGAACCGTGAGTCGGTTTCTCCAGCTCCGGCTCGTAGTACCGTACAGTCTACCTTT
The DNA here is from genome assembly GCA_023091665.1 of Pythium myriotylum. NCBI lineage: Eukaryota > Oomycota > Peronosporomycetes > Pythiales > Pythiaceae > Pythium > Pythium myriotylum. The sequence goes on along the minus strand of JALJCQ010000031.1, from coordinate 238,582 downwards.
CATACTGTACTGTGCTCAGATCGGCCCCCGTCTCCAATGGAACCAGCTACCCAGATGTCGGTAATGATTAGTCCTAGGACAGACAGATGCTTGGAGACCATTTTCCCAGTGCTCAATGGACCACTCTGCCTCTCACCCACCAGACCGCAGCGGCTGTGGCAGCCAGAGCCATGAGCGCCGTGCCGGAAGGAGCAGTGCAATTGGAACACTCTACGAGATCATGGGCCGATCCACTGGCCCCTTGCCTCGCGGATTTCCTGTCGGAAAGCCCATCGGGAGCACTTCGACTTGACGACCATCCACAATGAGCCTGTGATTCAATGTTCAGTGATGATGGCGAAGTTCCTGCCATCTGTGGAGTTCTCAACACGATGTCTGCTCGAGATTCACGAGGCAACTGGGTTTTGGCTCAAATAATCTGCGTCGCTCTTTGAATGTTGTGGCAACACCATGGGTGAGATCGGAGACCTCAATGACATCAAGTCGGGGACCCACATGGCCTCCAAGAATCTAGTTAGACAGCAAATTATTCCTGGGTTTTAAAAGTCTTTTAATGGTAATCAATCGTCTGAGCAGCAAGAGCAGACTGCGTAAAGGACTGCGTGCTAGAGCCAGATGGCCAATCCTGCTGTCCTCAGGCGCGTCTCCTTGAACGCCCATTGTACGGTACAGCTAATGGCAGGTATGTGGATAAAAGTAGAGTGTAGATTTGTATGGAGACTCGCTGCAGATGGACAGCACGTTTCCCCGTGCAAATCCATTCTCCGGCCTTTATCCATTGACCTCCCGCCAAGAGCTGTAGCGCCAGCTGGGTCTCAAAACCATGAGCTATGGATAGTTCTCGGTGAGTGTCGAGTCCCCCGATGCCTTGATCTCTCGTGTTGCCGCTCTATGCGTGGAGGTGTTCCGTTCAGTGAGCCGGGATGAGCCATCCGATCGTCCTCATTCCCGATTTGGCTCAGTTCCCCACAGTTCCCAACTCAAAAATGAAGACCGTATCCGCTCTTCTCGCGACCAGCGCTGCGCTTGGCCTCATGGCCCGCTCAACGGATGCTCGTCCGATGCACGCGGGTATCAACTACGCTCGGTACCTTCAGGAGGCGGACTCGGTGGAGAAAGAGCTCAACGAGTGGATGTCCAAGTATGGCAAGCAAGGCGAAAAAAATGGCTGGGTGCCCCAGGCGGAATCCCGAGATGCTGATGAGGTGCTCGAAGACCGCAAGCAGCGATTCTTCATTTCAAGAGAACTTGTCGATAAACTTCAAAAGGAGAACCCGGGCGCGGTATTCTCGACCGATTCGCCCTTCTCGCTGCTCACGACGGCTGAGTTCCAGGAACGAGTCAGGAACGGCTTTCACGCTGACGACTCGACGCGCCGCATGCTGCGTGCGGCTCCTGAGGAAGATGATAGCGTCGATGGCAATGCGCCCGTTCATGGCTACGGCAACAGCTACTCGTTCAGTTTTGGTGACATTAACTCCAACAGCAACAGCAACGGGAACCAAGGAGGAAACTTTAACAACGGTGCCGAGTTTGGCAACGAATTCAACGGCAACGGCAACCGCAACGGTCAAGGCAACGGAAATGGCGACTTCAATAACAATGGCGGTGGAAACTTCAACAACAATGGTGGTGGAAACTTCAACAACAACGGCGGCGGAAACTTCAACAACAACGGCGGTGGAAACTTCAACGGCAACGGCAATGGCAACGGTGGTGGCAACTTTAACGGCGGTGGCGACCGTAACAACGAAGGTGGCAACCAGGGCGGCGACGTCCCACGCACGCTCCCTGTTGCGCCAGACCTTGGGCCAAACGCCCAGGCGACGAAGGAAATCGGTCTTGACGGCTCGGGTGTCGACTGGTCCACCAACAAGCAGTGCATGCCACCTGTGCAGACGCAGGGCACCTGTGCCTCGTGCTGGGCCTTTTCCACGATTGCTGCGACCGAGTTCGGTCAGTGCGTGAGCACCAAGGCCAAGTCGTTTGTTAAGCTCTCGGAGCAGCAAGTGACCACGTGCGACACGAGCAACTCCGGTTGCAGATCTGGATGGCCGAACCAAGCCTTCGATTACATCAAGCAGAACGGCGTCTGCAGTGGCTCGGACATCCCATACACGATGCAGAACGGTCAGCAGGCGAATTGCAGGACTGACTGCAAGCGTATCCCTAACAACCTCAAGGGTTGGTCGCGTGTCAAGGGCGAGGACGGACTCATCGCGGCGCTCAAGAAGCAGCCTGTGGTTGTCGCTGTGTCTGCCACTAACAACATCTGGAAGCAGTACAAGAGTGGTGTCATCTCGAGTTGCGATACCACGCAGCTTGACCACGCTGTGCTCGCCGTCGGCTTCGACAAAACCTCAATCAAGATCCGCAACTCGTGGAGTCCGGCTTGGGGTGAAGGTGGATACATGCGTATCAAGCGCGACGGTGGTCGCGGCGTTTGTGGCGTCTATGAAGACATGGTGCATGCCAACTTCTAGATGACGTGAGGTGTCGATGGATGCATTTGAATCACGTTTAGATGGGTGTGTAGTCGCAGGGGTAGCCCATCGTGCATGTGTCGTGGAGAATAGAGTACACTGTTTCCTGTCTTGATTGGAATCTTTGTCTTGGCGTTGCCGTCTCACTTCGACCCATCCAGCTCTTCAATATCGTCGCGAAGCACACGCTTCGGGTAATAATTTGGGTGACGGGGGTCAATATACCCCACTATAATGACGCCGTGGCATTGTAGTGGGGTAATGACCTGTCTCTGTGCACCAGGTCAAAATGATTGGATGAAATTCGTTCCCCACGGCGGAAGCTGCAAGTTTTGTTCGAGCTCGTCGCCTCCGACTTATGGCCTAGGCTCACAAGCAAAGTTCGCCCACGGTGATGATAGAGAGCACACACCTCCAGCTATTAGTTGGCTTCACCACCATATCAGTCAATCGCCGTCAGACAAAATCGATTCCCGTCATTACATGTCCTCAGGTTAAGTGCGTACGATGCCACTTCTCAAACGAGTGACTCAATAAAACCCTTGGTCAGCATTTCTGAAAGATTTCACTTTACAGCGCGGTACTTGATGGAAGAGTTCTGTTGCGGCAACAGCTGAAGGGCTCGTTTCTTTACTAAGGAAACCTTAAGTACTTGCCACCCATCAGCTACAGGTTTTCCTTATCATCAACTTTTTGTCTGCCGCCTCAGATGCTAGAACTCAACTCTGCGAATTCTAACAGCTTGCGGTCGGGCTTGACGGAGTGGTTGGCGGAGTAGATCTGCTGAGCGGCGTGGTCCGCCTGTATAGTCCACTATAAACGCTCCAGCAGAGGGATAAGGGACGAATGCCCTTCTTGGGAGGTCGGACAGAACACGAGGATACCAGCTTACTGGTCCGTGGCGAGGTTGGCCGACGAATCTGCCATCTTATTGATGCCTCTCGCGTCAGGAAGTTATCCATTAGCATCAAGGAAGTAAGCTAGCTTGAGGAATAATGACCCCTGCTTGGCTGATAAAGTTTGCCACTCAGAGCCAGCGAAGAGATCTCTTGATTCTCCTCCATCATTGGTCGTTGTAGGAGAGGCGAGGTGTACTACAGCACTTCACTGAATCGAGGCTTCTCCAATGCTTTGGTCACCCGAACGAAGGCTGCTCCTGGGCTACCACGACACGGATCGCTCTGTGAGCCACCGTAAAGACGAAGAAAAATGTCAGTCACTCCTGAGAGTTGGACGAAGCTCTGGGCTGGGAGGGAGGATTCTCATTGTCGTCCTGATCGCAATTTAGAGATCGTCCTCGAGAGCCGTAAGTGTCTTTGCCTTTGAACGTGAGGTCTATTAGATCGCAATTAATGAACCCTATAATCGGGTGATATACCCTGTTGAACTCGTAAGTGTCTATTTATTCAGAAGATGGAGTCTATTGAGTTTCGATTTACGTACTCTAATAGCTGTCAGCACGTAGTGTTATGTTCGGCCGTTCAAGGATCAACCTGTTGTTGCATGTAAGGTCTATTGGTCGCAATAAATGTGTCTTAATAATTCAAGGATCAACCTGACGTAGAAGCCAGGGATGGAGGTCGTAAGTGTTTTGGAAATCGTTTGGTCTGTCACAAGCCGAGTCCTGAAGACATGAAAACTCATATAGAGACAAAGTTGTGAATCCTTCCGCCCCCATGAGTGTGCAAAGGAAATGTAGGACGACCCCAACTGGATTTTATCGCATAACGAAAGTTGACATGGAGAAGTATTTTGTTCACAGTTTGGTTATGTAGTACTCCAGAGACAATCGGGATGGCTGTGAACATCTTGGACTGGTCGAGCTGTCAATGATCTGTTGTGAAATCGCGAACACTGGTGATCAGAAAGAATCGAGCAACAGTGCCTAGAGCGTCTCGGCGTCCGGAGCGATTGGCACGAGGTTGCCCGCGCCCCTGCTGGTTTCGATGACGTCAGCTTGCTCCGTCAGAATGAGGCGGTCGCGCTGGTTGCCAATGTCGGCCAGCTTGCGCCAGCGCGCGTAGTCTTCCGGGTTGCGCTTGTCGCCGTGGGCCTCCTTCGAGTGCTCCCAGTGGCCCTTGGAGAAGGCGGCGGTCGTGGTGATTTTCTTGTTCTTGATGTCATAGACAAGCGAGATCACCGTACCAGTTTCTTCGAGCCAGCTGCACTGCCAGAGCTCACCAGGCCGAATGCACTGGTACGCGACAGTCTGGTAGTTTTGTCGCCCTGCCATTGGTCCGCCATGGATCGAGTACACGATGCGGCTCTCCGAGAAGAACCACATCTCGTAGCGCCACTTTTGCGGGTTGCCGTTCTCGTCCTGCGCGTCGTAGTCGTAGACGAGGTGGACGTCGCGGATGTCGGTGTCGAAGGACGGGTGGAGCGGCGTGTTGGAGTGGTAGCCTGGGACTGGGAGCCGCATGGTCAAGAAGCTGGTTGTTTGTGGACTTGTGCGCGGGGAGTGGCAAATTGCGGAATGAGGTTGCGGTTGTCCGTATTAATATGTAACGGGATCAACAGCGTGCCTGCCGCATCTGTAAGACCTAATCGATACGGAGGATCCGTCTTTCTACGAGCATCCTTCTTTTCCCAGCCCTCCCGCATCGGATGCGAAAAACCATGCTGCTCCTGGCCGATAGCATTGATCGACAGAAGGTAGCCTCGAATGGAGCGGTAAATCTGGAACTTCAACAGTGATGTGTCGTCTCGTACCTATGCGAGTCAACCAGCGCGTGGTGATGGATCCGATTACTACCGCCGAACCGATGTCCCCGGCGAACTTGGTGGGTGTTGAAGCTTGCCCTCCTGGGGGTGTAAACATTCTTCTTCCAGTACCTATGTTGCACGGAGTGGCCTCACCAAAACCAGAAGCAATGTATTAATTGTCAAGTACGAGATGATGAGTCCGAGCAATTGCGAAGTCCAATACAGAACTCAACTTCGGCGGCGTCTTCACGTCCCGCGTGAGGTGAATGGCGTTGATTTCTGAGGTTGATCACCGGGGTTCTCCGAGTATGGAGGAGGCCGTACAGTATGTATCTCTTTACAGCAGCACCCACTCGATCTCATGATCGAGACGTTGTTCTCCTGTCCGTCACGACGAAACTGCCATGTGAAGAGTGGTCAAGAAAGATGTCTGTTTAGAGTCCATTTGGGTTCGCAGCGCTGACGACTTGGCCCAGAGACCTTGGGAGTCATCACTATGCGCCATCTTGGACGATTATCCCTCGAGCGGAGGTTGTCCTCGTGCTGGCTGCCAGCTGAGCTTCAACCCAGGTGGATAAAATTCCCGTTTGTTGAAATAGTACGTTTGACTTGATCAAGGTTCAAATTACTTGCATAACAACTTCAACTCCTTCCCAACATAAGCGCCAGGTGGTTTGCCGCGCGTTTACTCGGACCGATGGGACCGGCGGATCTGGTCCCTGACGTCTTGGAGGCCCCTGTTGAGTAGATCGGGCCTTTCTGTTCCTGAAGGTCAGAGAGCTTTGTCCCGCGTGGGTGGGTCTCCCTTACCAGGGTGATAGGGACCCCACGATCATTGCACAAATCTCTTCCCCGCGCTCAAGTCTTCTGGATCATGTCAGTCTCGTACCCCAACTCGACGCTGTCGGATGCGTTCCCGGACGTCTCCAAGCAGGACACAGCGCGTGACGTACGGGACCTTCGCGCGCACTTTGCCTCGGGCGCCACGCTCGACTTCGAGCAACGCCGCAAAGTGCTGCGCCAACTCCAGCGCTTGCTCACGGAAAGCGAGAGCCTCATCGCTGAGGCGGTTTGGAAGGATTTGCACAAGCACCCGCTCGAGCTCTACGCGACTGAGATCTCGGCCGTGCTCGTTGAGCTCCAAGAGCACCTGGACTACCTTGAGGACTGGGCTGCGCCGCAGAAAGTGAGTACCGATGCCGGGAACTTCCCTGGATTTTCGTACATTTACCGCGACCCACTTGGCGTCGTGGGCATCATTGGCACGTGGAACTACCCGATTGCACTCATGATGTTGCCGTTGATCTCGGCCATCGCGGCTGGCAACTGCGCTGTTGTTCGGTTGCCGGGCGACGACACGACGCGCCACCTCAACAACGTGCTCATCTCACTCTTTGACAAGTATCTCGACCGCAACGTTGTGCGCTACGTCTATGGCGGCGTGGAGGAGACGAAAGCCATGCTTAAGGAGCGCTACGATCTCATCTTTGCGACGGGGGGCTGCTTTCTGGGCCAGATTGTCGCGCGCGCAGCGGCTGAACACTTGACGCCTACGATCCTCGAACTCGGAGGCAAGAGCCCCGTGGTCGTGGACAGCACAGCCGACCTCGATCTCGCGGGACGCCGCGTTGCATGGGGAGCTTTCATTAACTCGGGGCAGACTTGCGTGCGTCCAGACTACGTTCTAGTTGACGAGAGCGTCGGTGATCAGTTCATCGACGACCTCCAGAAGCACGTGGTCCAGTTCTTTGGGCAAGACCCGCAGAAGAGCGACAGCTTTGGACGCATCATTAACGACCGAATGTTTACGCGACTCGAAGGCGTACTGGATGCGGACAAACACCTCGTGACGTATGGCGGCAAGTGCGACGCAAAGGACAAGTTCATCGAGCCGACTGTGTTCAACTTCAAGACCGACTTGGACAAGTTTAAATCGAGCACCGTCATGGGGAATGAACTCTTCGGCCCTTTGCTACCGGTGTATTACTACCCTAAAGGTCGTTTCGACTCAGCGCTCGACTTCGTCAAGAGCCGGGAGAAACCCCTGGCTGCCTATCTTTTTTCGACAAGCTCGGACCACCACAAGAAAATGCTGCGCGAGACTTCGTCGGGATCCCTTGTGATGAATGATACGATTATGCAGCTCGCGAACACGGCGTTGCCGTTCGGCGGCGTGGGCATGTCAGGCCACGGCGCTTACAAAGGCCGCGCAGGCTTTGACGCCTTCTCGCACAAGAAATCCGTCCTTTACAAGTACAGCCACATGGACTCGCCGCAGCGATACCCGCCTTATGACTTCAAGAACGAAAAGGGCATGCGCACTGTGATGCATGCCTACACGCGCAAACAACTCTTTGCCGCTAAGTCGGTGGCCGCAGCCGTCAGCGTCGGCGTAATTGGGCTCGGTGTGAAGATGTTCTCGTAAATACAACGTAGTGGTTGAGTAGGCACAAGACAGAGCCAGCAGTGTTCCTCAACAATATATTGGACTACCAATATTATCAATAAACCTAGCTGAAATAATTTATTGGGGCCAGCTTCAATACCCCCAAATAACGCCCTTCAGGAATCGTCTCCGCCCGAGACAAACTTGGTCCCCACCTACCACCCGATCTGTATCCCCATTATGATCAGCTCGTGCGATTAATTTGAGTGGATGGGAGACTCCATTCTGATGTTGGTGGAGGAGGGAGGCTCACCAGCCTGAGTTGCTCCATCGATCCTAAAGCTCATTCTTCTCATTGCCGAAGTTAGAGGAATACAGACCACTGTACCACCGACGCCTACAAACTTGTCCTGTTCATGATTGGGAGAATGAAACGACTGGCGAAGATTGGGAACATGACGACTATGTCAACCGCAGGACTTCGAGAAAGCCATATTGACACCAACAATGTCGGACATTCAAGCTCCCTTTGACAGCTTCATGTCCAAATTTGCAGCTGCGAAGACTCACTAAGTAGCTCGAACTATCTGAGGGCCTGGAAAGACTGCTCTCAAGTCACCATACTTCGAGAGCAGCATCATTAAAGTGTTGCGAGAAGATGAGGAGAGCATCACTGCAGCCGTAGCCATTAGCTTGAGGAGATTGGAACGTGTTGAGATCACACTGACGACGAGGATGAGGACATGCCGTTTGCGGACGAGTGCGAGTCAGTTTCAAACACGAATACTCCGGCATGCACTAATCTGTAGTGGATCTAACGAGGTTAAACGCCTCTTTTCTCGGCTGGCCTTGTCTTGACAGAGCGACGACAACGCTTGTATCTCGCGACGCTCAGAAGCCCATCATTCTCGAGTATAATGACTATCTGTAGGGCGTGCAAGCTGTTGCTGAAGCTCTGTGAAACGATGCGATTGCTTACAACGAGAAAGGGAAAAAGAAACCACACACAAACTGAACTCCACGTGAATGCACGGATATTGGAAAAAAAAAGTATTGATATTGGGCAATAATTGATTGGGTCGAAAAAAAATGACCTAATCAATACATACAGTATTGGTATTGTGAGGAACACTGCCCATACGACGCCACCACTCTTCAAGCCCGCCCATTTCTTTGAATAGCTACCTCACCGTGCCTGCCGAACACAACTCCAGCGTCGTATAGACGACGGCGGAAGTACTGAGTGCAGACTTGCTCACTCTGGATTTCTCCAGCTACTCGACGAGCCAACTCCAACTAAGACCCGCCTACCAACCGACCAACCAACCAACCAACAATGAGCGGCCTCAAGACACTCGCCTCCCTCTGCATCGTTGCGCTCGCCGTCGCCGCTGGCTCCGCATCTGCTGAGGACAATTGCCTCCGCGACTGCAACAACCAGCTCGTCTCCTGGCAAAACCAGTGCCTTGGTGGCTCCAAGTACAGCAACGCCAAGTTCAACGGCTGCCATGGCAACGCCAACACGCGCTGGCAGTGCTGCACCAACTCGTGCGGCAGCGACACGTGCCCAGGCAAGCAGCAGAACTGCAACGGTCTCAAAAGCGATACATGGTGCGTAGGTTAGATCGCGAAACCATCCATCGCTCTCTACCACATTCATTCCAGGGAGCGTGTCAGCATCTAGGCGGGTTATAGGACTCATTAGCTGCGAATACACGAATACACCCCGCTTTCAACTCCTGCCTTGCTGCCGTATGTCATTTTCTTCCGATCTAGACTACGCGAGCTCAACGGCATGCCACATCCAACGAGGCACATGGTCGCTAGACCCGGCTATAGGATTCATAATTAGTGCGATCCAATAGACCTCACCTTCAAAGTCAAAGCCAACGAGGCACATGAAGCAAACAGCCCACTGCCAGCATCGGTGCTTTGCCAGCCACGCGTGGTTCACCCAAACCTTAACTTCTACCATCATCATTTGTCGAAACAACGAGGGACGACTATTCGTGAAGTACTAGCGGAGGACGCTGATAAAACCATGGAAACAAACCAAAAAAATAAAGCACCACATCATGGCTGAGTACACGGTCTCCTTAGATGACTCACAACTTTGATCACCATCATCATGATTATTGGACACGCTCCTGGATGTCACTGCCTTGAATTATTGTCGAAGCGACAGGGTCGATATCGCCTGGAGACGAAGATTACGTCTTAGCCAAATCGGAAGTGTTGAAACTATCCCCATATTTCCGACACTTGAGTCGAGTTCGACGATTCCATACTCCAGCAAGTCACAGTGCGACCCATAACTTAGCAAGGAACAAGACTGACCGAGGTATACTATCCTCAGTCATCAATTTTGCCATGTGAGAAATGTGCTATGCAGTACTAGGAGATCCAAGGTTTCCTTTGGAGTCAGGTTACGTGGAGTTGTCGGCTGATAATCAGAAATAAGCTTTAATTGCAGTCTCGTTCGAGACTGCTAATCAGCCGACAACTCCACGTAACCTGACTCCAAAGGAAACCTTGGATCTCCTAGTTGTGTGTCCGTGATCTCGCGCATCGATGCTCCACTGCGTGGTGGAGAAACGTTGCGTGGTCTGATCATCGGCTTGACCAACCTGGGCACTTTTCTTTCAGGCATGGAGAGTGCGGCGCTCGGACCACAGCGCGGTGAGCCCCCACACCGCCGCTGCGATCGAACTCCTGCGATATCCTGATGCTAGCATCCCCGCAGCCGTCACCTCGGCACCTACCGGCGACTGCAATGTGCAGTACCTACTGTTCTTCGAAAGAGGGTCGAGAGGCAACCCGGCCCCGAGCAACGAAGTACTCCGGGAGATGTACGCTCGTGCACGCCGCTTCGCGGACTCTCTCGGAGTACGCACCTGGCGACACCATCCAAGAGCCGCAAACCGCATGGCGGATGCGGCGCGGAACCTAGCGATCTCCTTAACAGTGATCTAGCGCATTGGAGAAGGGGGGCTTAATCCTAACGGTGGCGACTAGCGCCAGCTATCAGTCTCTATGTGAGCAGACTAATAGACTTCACTTGAATTGTAAATTGCAATTGGCATGGAGAGTGTAAGAGTTCCGCACAGCTCGCTGCCCGATGTATTGTCAGCTACGAGTCAAATTACGAAGTCATGTTACGGCAGACAGATCCTGGCTACGTGGTACTCTCTAATAGCCACATACAGTATCCTGCACAGCTGCTCTAGAACGGCTTCAACTTCAACGACCGCAGAAACAGTAACTCCGAAATAACGGTACACTGTTCCAAAGAAATGACACGGGGAATGACACCGTATTCTTGGTTACGTTGTGGGTTACACTTGGATGTAACCTGATCCTTTGAGTCGATCTGTGGATGACCACAATGTCTCCTGGGCACTCTCATCACCTCGAGGATCAGCGTAACAGAGGTTGCGTGACCGCACACTCCATAAATGATGCGATCCATTCCTCTCGCCTCGGCGGATCATCCTTTTCACCGCATTCCATAGGATGTTCCGACGGCAATACGCGGTCTTGTCATAGCCGCGTTCACGCGTACTGAACTACTTTGGCGGTTCCACTCCGCCACGACCAAACTCACACTCTTGCTACAGCATGTCAAGATGGCTTGGACACTTGGAAAGCTTGATCAGGTGACTCGAGTTTGTAGTGGCGGGTGGAACTAACGCCCGCGTAGTTACGCCCGCACGGGCTACGCTTCAAGGAGCTGTTTGTCAGCTCGAGCTTGTGATTCACATCACTCCACAGATGTACATCTCACTTGCAATACCGGTGTTGATATCCTCTAGCCTACTCTTCATGTCGTTGATCTGGGCGTTCATGCACGAGAGCTCTCGCACCACAGCTTCTCAACTTGGTCCAGCAATATGCACCTTGCCCTGTCCAGCGTAGGCCAGCTCGTATCCGAGCTCAAGGCGTCGAACCATGCCCCCTTCGCCCGCAAAATTCAAGCTGGCCCAAGGTGCATATTGCTGGACCAAGTTGTCGAACCATGCCCCCTTCGCCCGCAACATTCAAAAGAAATGCAATCTACTAGAGTGTGGTATGGAGCTCCACATGTTTGAGCGACGTCATGAAGCCGTCGTTCATGCAGGTGTTGAGAGCTATTGGCACCATCGTACCTGCGGTCGTCGCGACCCAAAGCAGAGACCAGCGCTATGAAGCCACCGAGAACCGCTGGTATCACTGGTGCAACGGACTCAAGGACCAAGGCGTCACAGGTGTAGGGATGGGTTGCTTTCTGCTGGTACTTTGCAAGGCCATCAGGCCTTGCAAAGTACCAGCAGAAAGCAACCATTCGCGTGGTGGTCCAGCCGAATGTGGATGCAGTCACAGCGTCCACCATGCGCTTTGTCGCTTTCGCCTCATGCGGTGTCAATCCCGACTGTTTGGCTCGGCAAACTGCGTGTCTGCGGTGTCATTTTCAGCGGATTTGTGACACCGTATGTGACACCAAAGTGGCAAGAATACCGTCTGTCACCGCATCGTATCCGCTGACATACGGTCCTCTCCAGCCAATCGGAGAGCCGGGTTACGTTGCATAAAGCGCTCATTGGCTGTCAAACTCGAAAATACAACCTCGGTGTCATTTTTGGGATAATGTATCTGTTCACGCGGACACAATGTCCATTGCACTATCTCAGTACCTTAAGATTTGTCCACACTCACAGAGAAGTCTCCAACAAATCAAATCGCTGCGACTGAGTAGATGTGCGGGCTGTATTAACACTAATTCTAGTAGTACAGTTCATCGGAAAAGAACTTTTTCGTCAAATAGGATGTCCAACTCTGATCCCAGTTTCAGTACGTAGCTTACGTTCCGCGAACTTGGAGTCCACATGACTGAATGTGGACGATTCATATCAAACAAAGATCTCCGCCGATGGCATCCATCAACGAGCCATCTGGAAACATCGCTGTCTGAACCGGCGAACCCTGTTTTTGGGCAATGGGCCGTCTGAACTGGCTAGACTCTACAAATGTTGCTTTATTTGTACCTGCAAGGTCTTAAGCACATTCCAGGAGGTAGAAGACTCGCCTGTACCACTAGTGGGCAACCTCGACGGGAAAGCAGTGTTGGCATCGAAATCCGTTTGCCAGGTCCACTGGCAGTAAAGTGCAGTAGTATCTAAACGGGTAAGTAATCTCGATCGCTGTTCAGTAGTACGCCAGGCTCTAGGGCTCACTAACTTCCGAACCAACAGACCTTCAAAGCCAAGAAGACCTAAATGTTTTTGCATCAGGTTTTCGATCAGTAAGGGAAATTAACATACCGCTGGCCATCTCACGATTACATTGTGTGGGTGGGTTGGAGATATATTCGATCAAAGTTAGTGAGCCTTCCATCCACCTCCGCAACTCTAGACGCAACTCTAGACCTGTATGCGAGGTGAGATACCCATCTAGAGGCCGTTGCAGTTCCGCAACTTGGCTGGGCATAGGTCGCGGCCACACGAGTTGACACAGCACTGCCAGCGCATGTTGGCATTACCGTGGCAGCAGTTGAACTTGGCGTTGCTGTACTTGGAGCCGCCGAGGCACTGGTTTCGCCACGGGACGAGCTGGTTGCTGCAGTCGCGGAGGCAATTGTCCTCAGCAGAGGCGGAGCCAGCGACGACGGCGAGCGCAGCAACGCAGAGAGAGGCGAGCATTTTGAGGCTGCTCATTGTGGTTTTATTGGTGGATGAAGTTGGCTTGGAGTTGGCTTGTGGAGTAGCCGGAGAAAAGCAAAGTGAGCAAGTCTGCAGTCGGTGCTTCCTCCCGTCGGCCATGCGCTGTAGCTGGGTTGTGTAGTGAGCTATGGTTTTCAGTGAGCCGGATGAATGGATGGTGGTGTATGTGACATTGTTGTGGAACCGTCGTGCGTGATAGATAATGAAAAATTTGGAGAGTGCTGGCAGTGCAACTGTCGAGAAGTAACCTGTGTATATGTCGAGCGCAAAACTACGAGACGAGTCGACCAATAAAGAGTCGAAGAATATCATCGTTCCACTCAAGCACTGTGTTTGAGGCCTGGCAATCAATCAAAGCACTCTTTCCACTATCTCCTTCTCAGGTCCATTCCTCGCAATCAATCAATACACTCACCACTATCTCCCGCTCAGGTTCATTCCGCTCCAAAGTGATCACTTTCCAATATTCCGCAGCCTCAAGACCCACGGTGTAACCAGCAGGAACAACTCAAGACCCACAAGATCACCAGCATGCTCGATCGCGACCACACTCGCCGTGCCAATCTGTCTGATACCCACGGGTAACGTTTGATGGGGCGGCACGGTGAGTCAAGCCTTTGCCGAGTGAAAGCACCTGCACGATCCACACAAAGACCCTCCATCGCTCGCTGGACCGAGGACGAAGCGCCTTGGCCAACGACATCGAGGTCACAAGCCTCGATGTAAACCACAGTTGCAAACGTGGTAGACGAACCGCGAATCAAGTGCGCCAGGGGAGGTTTGATTTCGAGTTAGCACGTAGTTATACTGTAGATCATCGACTCTCACCATCAAATATCAAAGGCAATATGTTGCTCTCAACGATACTGCACCCACCAACCACCCCAACGAGAATCTTGTTGCACTTCAAACACCATTCTTCGACCTCATGCGGTCCAAACTGAAGCGTTGTTGCCACTGCTACACTCTGGAAATCGATACCCCCCTATTTTCTCCCCGTCGTCAAAACCCATTTTCCATGAACATTTGATTGTAGTACCGTACTTTGTCGACGATGTAGAGGTTGCATTTCGCCCTGAAAAGCCATAAAATAACAGTATAAAACGTATAAAAATACTAGTAATGTTAATACTTTCGGTCATTTTATTGCAGTTATATTCTGTTGCTGTTGTATGCCGGCACAAACTGACGTGTAAATTGATATTTATTTCTGGGAAAGTGATAAAGTGTGCAGGGCTGTAGCACTCCTTCGGAGCACTGCCAGTAAAATCGCCATGTATTTTAATTCATGGCGATCACACGGTATGAAAATAACTTGCGTACAAACGTTGCATACACCGCTGGCGTTCAATGAAACTGATGACGACCGAAGTTCCGATCCACAATCATGGATAGTGCCGATGTCTACTCCGTTTTTCAACGTTGCTGGCGATTGAGAGAACGTACAAGATCGTGAATGCATGGTTGGATAGCAGCACACTTTGAAGTTAATGCAATTTTAATTGCCTTAACTAGTAATGTCTGCACTATTAAAATAGTGCAGACATTCCGGGCCCGTCCAAGGTGGAACTTATGAATATAACAAAACCTACCAAAATATCCGGTCACAGGATCCCGCGAATTCGTCTGACGTGGGCCGAGGGTCAGATCTTGCCAGCGCTCGAGTGTTATCGAGAGTACTGGGCAAAAGGCGTCGTGCTCGAATTTGCTAATGGTAGACCGTCTCCTTCGACCGTGTTTTTCTCGTCTATTGGAAATCCCCACCCTTCTTCAAGACTTGGATAGGTCGTTCGCATCCATCAAATAGCCATAATCTGATGTGTGGCTGGAACTCTGATGCATGTGGTGAGCGGCCCATGCCCTAATCACTTAGGGGTTGGGACCTAATATGATGGAATGTCCAACTTGGACATGCCATCTTGGTTGAGCATCAGTCGATGTGGCGTTGTGATCACTCAAATGCGGTAATATGAGGAGGCGGAGAGCCTGGACGTAGCGCTTCGCCGTCATTCGTGTTTATCGTACACACAAGTCGATCCTAAAATAAATGGGTAATCAAGAAGTGGAAAAACAAGGATGTACAACAGTGATTTGTTTTGTCCGATTGCATTCAATAGACTTAGCAGTCAGTCACTTCTCAACTACAGCGAAGCTCTGAGCCCTCGTCAACACCCATGTATCCCAGCGTCAACTTCTGAGCAAACTCGCTGGAGGGGGGTTCGACTGATTTCCATTTGTGAGGACTTCTCGTTCTGCTACTCTAACACACTACGATACATCTAGTTTACATGTTCTATGTAGCGCGCGACGAACACACAGACCCCAGAGTGAAGTGAGGAAGAGTTTGAGTGTGGACGCGAAGCTCTTATAAGGCGGTGAACTGGGAGCTCAGATCTTGATCTTCCTCGGGGTTTCTTGCTGTGCGTGAGCATACTGGCTGGACAAAAATATCCAGATACAGAATGTAACCATGACCTGACTCGACGCAGCAGCAAGGCACAAGGGGACCACTTTGTCGTTCGCAGGGGGCAGCGTGATGATTATCCAACAGATGTGGAACTACAAGGCCCCGAGCAACGAAGTACTCCGGGAGATGTACGCTCGTGCACGCCGCTTCGCGGACTCTCTCGGAGTACGCACCTGGCGACACCATCCAAGAGCCGCAAACCGCATGGCGGATGCGGCGCGGAACCTAGCGATGGATACGCGAACGAGCAGTCAAGTCGTGCATCCCACGATAAGAGAAGACCGCATACGCGTCGCAGATCTCCATAACAGTTATCTAGCGCATTGGAGAAGGGGGGCTTAATCCTAACGGTGGCGACTAGCGCCAGCTATCGGTCTCTATATGAGCAGACTAATAGACTTCACTTGAATAGTCTAATTGGGTGTGTGCACGCCAACATGCTCTTGTGCGGGCTCTAGTTGGGCGAAGCCCTTTATATTGAAAACGGATCGTAACCTCGGATGTCTCTCACAAATTTCCCTCTCTATAGAAGCCGTACTTTGTAGAATAAAAACGTTCGTCTGTGTTCTTCCTGTTGGGACGAGGCGTCTTTAACCCCTCGAGCTGATCACAGCAGGTGAAAATGAGAGCTTTTCGTAATTTCGGTATTCTTAAAATGACACGTTCTGACGTGAATTTTGTTCTTTGTTCAAAAGCAGGTGTAACAGCAATACAGTCTTCAAGATAATTTCGATTAAATACGAAAGTTCTTTTCTTCAAGTAAAACGGATCTTTTATGTGCGCACTGTCTCATACACTGAGGCGTTACGCAAAGTAACCGGCTATCGATAAGAACTATCTATATCTATATAACTTAGTACAGTTCCCATAGTCGTACTTAGTAAATGTACTACAGTTCGAAAAGTAGTCACACTCGGCGTAAATACAGTTCACACTCGGCGGTTGTGTGCACATGAGAAGACGCCAACAAATAATAAAACTCGTAACGATCTGAATTGGAGAATCTCTGCAGCATAACAGAGTATCTTAGGAACGGCGGTTTGTGTGCAGACGAGAAGATATTGGCTAAAGCGAAACGTTTCATAGTATCATTAGGCAAAGCGAATCGAGTTGGCACGCTGAGGTCAAGGGTCGGAGAGATGCTGGAGATGACGATGACAGCAGTTATCCTCCCCGCGACACACGAACCAGAGGCTACTTCCATAGTCGGCAGTGATCTCTTCGCCAGCCTGGATGTCGCGCAGGGTGACGACTGCGATTACGTGTATTGAACCGTTTGCAACTTCATGAAATGCCGCTGATGGCCGACAGGAGTGATTCACAAATCTCATGAGACCACCAAACGTCTCAGCGTCTATGCAGACACGCCAGATACCACAACCTTTTGGACCTTCGCGCATCATTAGTTTGTAGCCGCGGTTCCGAACGCGATCTTTGCTCGGTCGGTCAAGCGTGATCCTTCCGAGATACTCGCCTATCACAGTGCTTCGTGGTATCGATTTTGTCGCTAGAACTGTGTAGATTTGCAACTCCGTGTCTTTGGCAAGGACGACACTACTCGATTCAAGCAGCCCGTTTCCGCAGTCGCCGCGATATGGGCAGCAGTTAGCAGAGCAGAAGATACCAAGCCGAGCGTTGCGGCATGTGTGGTGGCGACAAATGGAGTCGCACCCACAGCTCCCAAAAGTTTGAGACCGTGGAAGCATGATGCCGTCTGGATTAAAGTTGGTTCGGAGGTGGACTACGTTGAATGGCCATTGTGCTCGAACAAATCTGCCACGCGAAAGCTAAGCGTTTGATGTCGTAGTTTGACCACCGCATGATAAAGAGGAAAAGCCTCGTTTCGGTTTTGTTGACGCTGGAGAACTCGTGGTGTGTGGGTGATCGTTTTCCCCTGGGGGGCGCAATGTAAGCTGCACGTCTGTCTTCAGCATCTCGGTGGATGATTCGTTCTCTTCGAGTTCGACATCCGGTTCGTCGGAGTCGTTGATAACGATTGTGTTATTCTCGTCCATGTTTTCTCACGCCCGATTCGTTGGCTCCAAATTCAGTTGTGAGGAATGGGTACTTTGAGAGTTCTTATTTGGAGAGTGATCATCCTGACGAGTTGCAGTCGGCTACATCAGCGCTTTGTTACACCTTACGATCACAACAGTGTCTATGTCTGTTACAGGGTCAACATTTATCTGGTTGCTGACGGGGCGACGAGTGTGGGCACATTCTCATAGTAGTGCCTTCGGCAGAATACGGTGGCGTTTGTGCACGTAGTTCAATGTGAGATGGGCGATGCAGCTGCTCAAGTCTCCTTTCTCTTTAAAGTTATCGCGCCTTGCCCAGCACCCAGGTCGCTGCCTACATTATCATTTGAGAATCCTCGATCGAAGACCATGGATCGCCGGCTTCCGCGCTTTTAGAAAGTTGCCAGTCTGCGAGACTATATTCAGATGTACGACCATCAGGCCTGTCCTCCAGTGAACATCGTTATGTGTGTCGTCGACGTTTGCTCTCTTCCTGGAGAGGGAGGGTTGTGTGTGACTCTAATCGACTCTAGCGCGCTGATGAGGGACGTTGCACGGATTGTTACAGCCCTCAGTCTACTCCCTGATGATCTTCAAAGCCGATACGTGTTCAAACTCAACATCGTTGGCGCCAGTAGACTCGAGGATTTCGTTCCAGGATCGGTGCTGCTCGCAGCAAGTGTCAGCAAGCTCATCATATATCGTGGCGTTTGTCTTGGACGTGCCACGTCCGACTCTGTATTCCATATCTGACTGGAGAGCATTACAGCATTGTCGTTTTGACCAACACGATTCCTATTCCATCGAATACCTCCATTGGTATTTCCACCATCGCTAAATGGAAGTTGGAGTGATAGAACGCCGATTCCTACTAACAACGAACAGAATATCATCGGGAAAAATTACAAAAACAGTCGTGATGGGTCTTGTGGGAGTATGGCGAGGCAGCCGCTCGCTAACACCAGGCTACACAGAAGCACATCACGAGACGAGTAGTGTAGGTATGGACGTTGTGGGAGTGTGACGAGGCAGCCGCTCGCTAACGCCAGACGACACAGTAAGGGGCAGATCCCCGTTGAAGTTGAGAGCACTGGACCGTCGACACCGAGCGACTAGCGTGGCGACCGTCGTGTGTCGCGTTCTGTCTCGGGAGGACAGACAACTACACCAACAGCGGGCAGCAGGTAGCGGGCAGCGGGCAGCAGGTAGCGGGCAGCGGCAGCTCCGCGAGATCGACGCGTTCAATAGTAGGCAGCACATCACGAGACGAGTAGTGTAGGTATGGACGTTGTGGGAGTGTAACGAGGCAACTGGCAACCTCATCCGGATGAACATCGATAGAATGAAGCCCGTGACGGCATCAGAAACGCGTTTGTATTTTCCAACTTGCTCACTCGACAATGAGCCTCGAAGAGCTGAAGCAAGACTATGCGTTGCACGTCGCGACGCCACAGAGGACATTTGACCGTCCGCGCGACGTTGTGGCATTCATCACTAACGACACACCCCTCGAAGGATATAAAGGTAACTCTGGACATGAGCGTACTTGGCGTGCAAGAGTTCGAATCGTGCTGGCATATCGACATGATTGAGAAGAACCAACTCAATGACTTCGATCAGCGTAAAGAGCTACTTGATCAGTTCGATGACAGTATCCGAGCCAAGTACGTTTTTTGCTTGTCGATATGGAAGTCCCGCAAACAGACCATCGACCATCCAAGTGGTGCTGACTATCTGCCTGGCCGCTCGTACGTCATTCAAGGTGTGCATAGTCTACAGCTGTTTCGTGGGATCTCCCAAGGATCCATCCAAGCTCGGTTCCTGACAAAGACCGAGCCCGAAGAGCGGCAGGCAAAGGGGAAGCTTAAGCTTAAGGAGTCGAGTAAGATGTGAGGCGTGGTGGGTGAAGGATGGTAGCGACCTATTGTTTCTTTCAGTTCCATGAATGTTATTGTTTGATAATACATCGCAAACCCGTATTTTCGTAAGTTCAAATTTAAACTTGAACATGTCGAGTCTCTTCTAACATGTTGTAGTACACGTTTAAAATAATTCTGCTAGCGTTTTCCTTGAAGTTCCGTATCGTGTCGTTCTTGGTATAGATCAGAACACCTGCAATCTTCATGTTCACAATCACATCTCTTTGGTTTGTTAACAAGGATGAATCGGACTATTTCAAGTCCTGTCCAACAACTTCAGAGACCCCATGGTGTGCTCAAGAAGTGGAAACGACAGTACGAGGATGACGAGGCAAAAGAAGCTCGACTCGCCTCCGCAAGACACTACAAAAAGGCTAGGCAATCACTTGCGCAGAGCAGTTCTGTTCTGGAATCGGCTGCATCACGTAACAGGCTTGATGAGATCACGAAGACGCTCGAACGCAATGCTGTAAATCAAAAATTCCCTACGACAAAAGCAAATGGTGCAAAGGACGTAGAACGCTTTTATGCAGAAATCGACTCACCGCTTTCCAAAGTTTGTTCTGTGTGCGGAGAGCTCGTTGAACCGAGCAACACGAAGACCATTCGATACACACCGACCGACCCACGTTTTGAGCTTCTGTCGGTTGGGACACAACAAGGTGTTGACCGTGGGCTCATACCAGCA
Organism: Pythium myriotylum; assembly: GCA_023091665.1. NCBI lineage: Eukaryota > Oomycota > Peronosporomycetes > Pythiales > Pythiaceae > Pythium > Pythium myriotylum. The sequence continues at coordinate 218,219 of JALJCQ010000031.1, read as the reverse complement.
GGTATCACAAAAAGCAACAACTGTGAGTTTGTTTGTGTTTGCCTTCGATGTAACAACGCGCTCGCAAAACGTGACGTTCCAAAGTTCAGTCGCGCAAGCGGATTCACGATCACTGAGGTCCCAACATGCTTGGCAACGCTGAACCACATGGAGGCGCGAATGATTGGTTTGGGCATCTGTTTCACAACGTGGTTTTGTCTGGGGTATTTTGGACAGTCAGCATCAAAAGGGAACTCGATTAACTTCTGGAACAACGCATACGATGTTGTGACAAAACTGCCACGTCCAGTTGATCGATGTGGTGTTATCTGCCTTAGATAGAAAGGCAGCACGTCAACACAATCTTACTACAACGTTCGTCCGTGGCTACTTCGCGAAGCGCTACAATGGCTCATCCGAAATAATCCAATCTATTCGAACGTTGTGATCGATGAAGACGTACTATCGTCAATTCCAAACGACATAGATGTCCCTACTGTCGAGCTTGCTATAGATGATCCTGACGTAAATCAACTCCAAGACGTTGAAGACAGCGATTTGACAGTCGATGATGGATTTAACGAGACGTTTGTACTTGAACACAACCCAACCACCGAGCGAGAAGAAGACAGTATTCGCCAGGCACTTGATGGGCAACTTGAAGACGAGGCTTTCCTAATGCCGGCTTCCGATCAACCGATGAATGAATACACGACAAAACTGCTGATTCAGTGCTGCTTTCCAACACTTTTCCCCCACGGCTTGGGTGGTTTCCATCCTATTCTAAGCGTTGAAAACCGTCGCCATCAGTACAAGCTAGCCGAGTACTGCTCGCATCTTATGGTGTGGCATGACAGGCGGTTTATACGTCATCCAACGTTCAAGTTCTACTGTCTCAACTTGATCCAACGGAGACAAATTGATGGGCTGCTGCGTAAGATTCACCACTCTCCATTGTCATCGAATAGTGACGTCATTGACGAAGGAAACATACTGGACCAAGTTAATGGAGAGAGTCACCAATCGGTCGGAACACAAGCTCCTCGACTTCAGCGTCACGATATCGCTCGCTATCTCAGAGATTTAAGACCATTCTTTCGGTCTGTTCGAGGGACTGGACTTTACTGGGCTAACGTCCGGGACGATTTGATGAGTATGATCGGGAATCCCGTGATGGAGACGCCATGGCCTACGTTTTTCGTAACGCTAAGTGCTGCTGATACTGTATGGCCAGACTTCTATCGAGCCTGCGATCCATCTCTAACCTTGCAGCAAGCTGGCTCTCTGAGTCCCGCCCAAAAGCGAAAGTATCTAAACGAGAACCCCGACATCGCTGCACGGCATTTTCATCGAAGGTTTCGTGCGTTCTTTCGGCACATTTTGTGCGGTGAAGAGAAGCCCCAAGGTGAAATCATTGACTTTTTCTGGCGCATTGAATTCCAGCATCGAGGTTCACCACACGTTCATGCCCTTCTTTGGGTGAAAAATACACCAGATATCCTCCAGTTGTCCAAGACCGAAGAGGGTTGTGCTGCGCTCAGTGCTTATGCTGATAAGTTTGTGTCTTGCCTTCGTCTTCACAATTCGACTTCGGACACTGCACTATCGGACTCAATTGATCCTTTATGTTTACGTCCTCCACTCGGAGCTGGCCCTGATTGTAAGAAGAAACGGCAAGATGATCTTGCAGCGGTTTTTCAGCGTGTCCAGCTTCACATCTGCTCTACACGTTCGTCGTGTCAGCGGGGCGGGAAGTGTCGTTTCGGGTTTTCTAAGCCGTTGCAGACAGAGACTGCTGTAGTTCGGGATACGACGCGTGGAGATATTCGTGTAACATTTGAACACAAACGGGATTGTACGACAGTCAACAATTATAATCCCACCATGCTGTCTTGTTGGAGAGCAAATATGGACATCAAGATAATTGGGAATGCCTACGGCGCGACAGAGTACACTGCAGCGTATGTCAGCAAAGCCGAACCTGACTCGGTCAAATTTCGGAAGACAATTGGGGCAGCACTCAATAAGTTACCTTGTGGAACGCCGTATGAAGGAATTCTGAAGCGAACGGCAAATGCCACGCACGCAATACGCGAAGTCAGTGCTCAAGAAGCTGTGTATATCCTATCTAGTACTCTTTGCTTGACAAGCAAGTCACGAGCGGTGATCAAAGTCAAAGTTTCTCGACACGACCGCCGGTTTTATCGAGTTCAACTCAACAATTTTCACAAACCAAGTGGCATCACTATCGAACCACTTGAGCATGCATACATGCAACGACCACGATGTGCAATGTTTGACGGCCTCTCATATTGTAGTTTCTGTGAGTGCTATGAAGTGGCAAATGTACCACCCACTCCTCAACAGCGTCTTCAGCGCTGGCAAATGATCGATGGACAAGGATATATTAAAGCGCGAACAAGGAAGCAGGTTATCCGTCCTAGTCCACGCTACAAGACTGACGAGCAAGATGCTGACTACTGCTATGGGCAACAAACCTTGGCGCAAACTGTCCGACTTGCCTACCAATGATGAACAAGTTTGTGTAGCATATGTACACTGGAAGGAGAGTGGAGAGTCAGACTGGGTCGACCACATAAACAATAGCATCAGTCGCGAAAACATGATCGCAGCTTCTCGACACAAAGACATCGCACTTCCCAGTCCAGAGTGGTCAATTGGCCTTGTTGAACGTACTGAAAGGGCCAATGCTAACGTTTCGATCGCGCCACCAGACTTTGTGACAAACGGATTCGTGTCCAGATTCAACTACTCTACTGGTGATATCTGTCGAGCCCGTAGATTCCTTGATGACATTGTTCGCCCGTTCGCGCGATCGACGACACATGAATCTAACAATATCGACTCATATAGCGCACCCCATATGCATCCGACGGACGAATGCGACATCACCATGACCGAAGATCAGTGGAAACCATTTGCAGTCTCCATGCTGCAAAGTAGACGCCGCCAAATCGCTGAATCAACTGGAAATGAGTGCCCTCCGGTTCAAATGATTATATCCGGGGAGGGAGGAACGGGCAAGACGTGGCTTATCCGCGAGATTCTCTACGACATTCGAGTGGTGTTCGGTTCCCCAAATGCCAGAAAAAGAGTCTTACTGATGGCTCACCAGGGTTCTGCAGCTCATTTGATTGGAGGTCGAACACTAACATCTGCGTTGGGACTACCAAGCCAAGCTGGCTCAATGTTTCGTCGCGACTACATCCCGCTCGTTTCGACCACACCAGGACAGGCAACACTTCGAAGACTCCAGAACGACTATGAGCTCGTCCACTTGGTCATTGTGGACGAGTTCAGTGTAATATCGAGCGGGATGATGAACTGGATTGACCAACAACGCCTACGAGAACTATTTCCAAAACATCGCCATCTTCCATTCGGTGGACGAGACATTATCTTTACGAGAGATCCATGTCAACTTGGCCCCGTGAGCCTCGGTCCCTTAACGACGCCTCGCGAGCAGCTCAGTAGTGAGTCAGAACAGTTGGGACGCACGCGGTGGGAAGAAATTGCATTTGTCTTTCGGCTACGGCAACAAAATCGTGGAGTTAACGATGCAGTTTGGTACGAGATGCTCCGAAGAGTCCGAGATGGGCAAGTCACGACAGCAGACGTTGATATGATCAATTCTCGTGTTCAACCTCTACCACCGTCGCAGTACAAAACGCAGGGTCCAGTATACATTGCTTATCGAAACGTGGATGTAGACGAAGCAAACGAATCTGCTCTGCGCAGACTGCAGAAGCCAGTCTGCACAATCCGAGCTCAACACAACGTTCAAACACGAAGAGGCGATGATAAAAGCGCGGTTGATTCTCTCGACCCACACTTAAGACTGACGCTGCTGCAAGAGGCGGAATCGATGACCCCTTCGTCAGCGAAACACTTGCCACGCGAACTCCACTTGTGTATCGGTGCATCGGTTATTCTCACGGTGAACCTCGAGCAAAGAGCAGGATTGTGCAACGGAACCAAAGGAACCGTATTCGATATCATCAGTGACGACGAATCCCCATCTCACTATCCAATTGCACTCATTCAAATTCCAGATTATAAGGGGCCATCATACCATTCTCATATCGAAGGACTAGTGCCAATTACATGCAAGACTGCAATCCTCAACTCCAAGCTCGACGGCCCGTACAAGCTAACTCGAACAGCGCTTCCCATACAATTGGGCTATGCTACTACGATTCACAAGGTACAAGGACAAACATGCAACTCTGTGGCCCTCAATCCCACAGCACTAAGAAGCAATTGTTTGGCGTATGTTGCTCTTTCTCGAGTACGCGAACGCTCTCGTATGTATCTTACAGCAACAGTTACTCTCGCACAACTTACGAAGTCAGAACGAGCGAAAGAGATTGATAGCGTCGAGAATGCGCGAGTTGATGAGCGTGAAAGGCGCAGTATTGACGAGACATTGCAATTAGTCCAGAATATGAAGCATATTGCATATCAGCACAACCTCCACATGACACCTTCACTGTATGAACAGTAAGGCAAATATGAAATCGTTCACCATTACTCAAATAGTGGAGTGGAAGTTTGGAGCCACAGCATGATGTCAAATTTCCAAATCATTTCATCACTGAGAATCGGTAAATCCTGAAACAAAAATCTGAAATTACACTATTATTATTTATTCTTTTTTGAGAATACTCGATGAATGATGATGAAAGTTGGAGTCTATTGCGTTACAGCGAGTGAACACTCGATATGTTACCTCCATTTTATACGATAATCTATTGAAAGGGGTATAACTCTTTAGAAAACTGCTCATCATCACATTAGCAGGATTGGGCTTCGCCCACCAAGCACCCTCGCGCTAGCCTGGTGCTCTCTAGTCTCAGAGATACTCGCATCAGAACCCAGCGAACAACCGAACACTCCGGTTGGTCCATACGTACAACGTACCCACAGGGGCGTCTGTTTAGATATAGGAACGGAGAATAGAAGAGCTTGCTTTCAGCTCCTTGTTCCAATCATGCGTGCCACACAACACCAACACCACTACACAGTCGTCCGTGCTACAATACTCCCAGAAACCCCAAGGACCTTCCTAGAACTCTATGCGAGAGATGTTCAGATATGTGGTGTGGTTGGTGCATTGGCGCTCTCTGTCTTTTCCACATGATATGGTCGTCCAAGGTTCCATGTACACAGGCCCCTACATTTGGAAAACCGTGGGTCGTGAGGATCTTCCGCCATCGATTGAGTACACGATGTGGCTCTCCGAGAAGAACCACATCTCGTAGCGCCACTTTTGCGGGTTGCCGTTCTCGTCCTGTGCGTCGTAGTCGTAGACGAGGTGGACGTCGCGGATGTCGGTGTCGAAGGACGGGTGGAGCGGCGTGTTGGAGTGGTAGCCTGGGACTGGGAGCCGCATGGTCAAGAAGCTGGTTGTTTGTGGACTTGTTCGAGGGGAGTGGCAACTTGCGGAATGAGCTTGAGGTTGGCCACATTAATACGCGGTGGGATCACATAGCATGCTCTTCACATCTGAAAGGCCTAATCGATACGGAGGATCCGTCTATCTATGGACATTGGTGGTTTTACAGCTGGAGGAGTGCCAACGAGGTGGTGGCCCAGTAGGCCCAGTCTCAAATTCTCTCGGTGCCAACCAGTCCAAGAAAAGAAACCCGCCACACCACACCCATGCAGTCTCTCAGTCGAGTGCCAACGAGACGCGTCAGCTTGTATCTTGGTAATCAATCTATGGTTGTGCCCCTGGCCCAATTACTATTCTTCTCTTCCTGACGCGACGTTGTGTAAATGGAGGTTTCCGTGGACGGAAACCTTTTTTTCTCAGTCCTCCCGCATCGGATGCGAAAAATCATGCTGCTCCCGACCGATAGCACTGATCGACAGAGAGAAACCGCGAGTGGAGCGATACTCTCCAACTTCAACAGCGGTGCGTCGTCCCGTATGCGAGTCAATCACCACGTGGTGATGGATCCGAGGAATTCCATGTTCCGCACGCACTTGATGGATGTTGAAGCTTGCCACATGTGGGGTGTAAACATGCTTTTCCCAGTACCTATGTTGCACTGCGTGGGCTCGTCAGAACCAGAAGCAATGGTTTAGTGTCAAGAACGAGGTGATGAGTCCGGGCATTTGGCAGGTCCAATGCAGTACACATCAGCGACGTCAACACGGTCCACGTGTGATGAATGTCTGCAACTTCTGAAGTTGATCGCCGGGGTTCTCCGATTGTATGGAAGAGGCAGCAGCACGCACTCGATGTCACAATCGAGTCGTTGTTCTTCTGTCCGTCACGATGAAACTGCCATGTGAAGAGTAGTCAAGAAAGGTGCCTGATTAGAGTCCATTTGGGTTGCCAGCGCTGACGACTTGGCCCAGAGCCATCACTATGCGCCATCTTCGAGGATTATCCCTTGCGCGGAGGTTGTCCTCTTGCTGGCTACCAGCTACACTTCAACCCAAGTGGGTAAAATTCTGTTGAAAGAACATGGGAGCGAACGCGTTAGATCCTGAGGCAGCGGCTATGCACTTCAACACTGGACACTACTCCAGTACGCATCAATAGTTCCGGAATTCTATCGCGGATCTGTCAGGTTGTCAGTGTTAAGGCGTACTTGCCGAAGTAAACAGAACAACTCGACAAGTGCATTGGATTTGTATAGTATCGACGCCCCTAGTCTTTCCTCTGGACTCTGCTGGCTCTGTCTTGTGCCTACTCAACCACTACGTTGTATTTACGAGAACATCTTCACACCGAGCCCAATTACGCCGACGCTGACGGCTGCGGCCACCGACTTAGCGGCAAAGAGTTGTTTGCGCGTGTAGGCATGCATCACAGTGCGCATGCCCTTTTCGTTCTTGAAGTCATAAGGCGGGTATCGCTGCGGCGAGTCCATGTGGCTGTACTTGTAAAGGACGGATTTCTTGTGCGAGAAGGCGTCAAAGCCTGCGCGGCCTTTGTAAGCGCCGTGGCCTGACATGCCCACGCCGCCGAACGGCAACGCCGTGTTCGCGAGCTGCATAATCGTATCATTCATCACAAGGGATCCCGACGAAGTCTCGCGCAGCATTTTCTTGTGGTGGTCCGAGCTTGTCGAAAAAAGATAGGCAGCCAGGGGTTTCTCCCGGCTCTTGACGAAGTCGAGCGCTGAGTCGAAACGACCTTTAGGGTAGTAATACACCGGTAGCAAAGGGCCGAAGAGTTCATTCCCCATGACGGTGCTCGATTTAAACTTGTCCAAGTCGGTCTTGAAGTTGAACACAGTCGGCTCGATGAACTTGTCCTTTGCGTCGCACTTGCCGCCATACGTCACGAGGTGTTTGTCCGCATCCAGTACGCCTTCGAGTCGCGTAAACATTCGGTCGTTAATGATGCGTCCAAAGCTGTCGCTCTTCTGCGGGTCTTGCCCAAAGAACTGGACCACGTGCTTCTGGAGGTCGTCGATGAACTGATCACCGACGCTCTCGTCAACTAGAACGTAGTCTGGACGCACGCAAGTCTGCCCCGAGTTAATGAAAGCTCCCCATGCAACGCGGCGTCCCGCGAGATCGAGGTCGGCTGTGCTGTCCACGACCACGGGGCTCTTGCCTCCGAGTTCGAGGATCGTAGGCGTCAAGTGTTCAGCCGCTGCGCGCGCGACAATCTGGCCCAGAAAGCAGCCCCCCGTCGCAAAGATGAGATCGTAGCGCTCCTTAAGCATGGCTTTCGTCTCCTCCACGCCGCCATAGACGTAGCGCACAACGTTGCGGTCGAGATACTTGTCAAAGAGTGAGATGAGCACGTTGTTGAGGTGGCGCGTCGTGTCGTCGCCCGGCAACCGAACAACAGCGCAGTTGCCAGCCGCGATGGCCGAGATCAACGGCAACATCATGAGTGCAATCGGGTAGTTCCACGTGCCAATGATGCCCACGACGCCAAGTGGGTCGCGGTAAATGTACGAAAATCCAGGGAAGTTCCCGGCATCGGTACTCACTTTCTGCGGCGCAGCCCAGTCCTCAAGGTAGTCCAGGTGCTCTTGGAGCTCAACGAGCACGGCCGAGATCTCAGTCGCGTAGAGCTCGAGCGGGTGCTTGTGCAAATCCTTCCAAACCGCCTCAGCGATGAGGCTCTCGCTTTCCGTGAGCAAGCGCTGGAGTTGGCGCAGCACTTTGCGGCGTTGCTCGAAGTCGAGCGTGGCGCCCGAGGCAAAGTGCGCGCGAAGGTCCCGTACGTCACGCGCTGTGTCCTGCTTGGAGACGTCCGGGAACGCATCCGACAGCGTCGAGTTGGGGTACGAGACTGGCATGATCCAGAAGACTTGAGCGCGGGGAAGAGGCTTGTGCAATGATCGTGCGAGAGCAAGGGGTCCCTATCAGTCTGGTAGGGGAGACCCTCTCACGCGGGGCAAAGCTCTCTAACCTTCAGGAACAGAAAGGCCCGATCTACTCAACAGGGGCCTCGAAGACGTTAGGGACCAGATCCGCCGGTCCCATCGGTCCGAGTAAATGCGCGACAAACCACCTGGCGCTTGCGCTTGGAGCGAGTTGAAGTTGTTATGCTAGTAACTTGAATCTTGGTCAAGTCAAACTTACTATTTCAACAAACGCGAACTCATCCACCTGGGGGTTGAACTGATTTCCATTTGTGAGGATTTCTCGATCTGCTACTCTAACACACTACGATACATCTAGTTTACATGTGCTATGCAGCGCGCGGAACTCATCCACCTGGGTTAAAGCTCAGCTGGCAGCCACCACGAGGACAACATCCACTCAAGGGATAATCCTCGAAGATGCCTAATGAAGACTCCCAGGGTCTCTCGATGATGATGATGATGATGCAAGTGAAGTCTATTGAGTTCATCCTGTGAATCCTAATAGCTTGATGGGCTGTACATGCAGGCCTTTATGTGTCAGGATGGTGGACACGAGTGGGCCACCATGGACGAAGGTCGTTGTAGAGCAGGTTCGACAAGGCAGCCCGGCTGTCTTGGGAACGAAGTGGTTCAAGGGGGGTTTCTCCGCTCGGTGTTGTACCGAGTTTGCCGAGACGCCCGGCCATCTTGTTGTGGGCCCTTGGGTGGCGGGTCCAGGCCGAGACTTCGGTGAGGTCGGCCAGTTGACGTGCGGATAGGTAAAGATTGGCTAGTGCACGATTGCGAGGGGGTCGGTGGTCGCGTAGTTGCCTGAGTACAAGGGCGTTGCAGCCGATGACTTCTAGTTGGGTGAGATGACGTTCTCGGGCAGCCCGGAGGCCGACGATGAGTCCTTTGTAGAGCGCTTGGTGAAGGGTAGAGCTAGGTGCGGCGAGCGTGCCAGCGCTCGTCCAGACGATCGAGGCATCACTTGAGGTTGTGTTGACTTCGACGAGGACTGCTCCGAAGGCCGCCGTCTCGGAGGTGGCATGAATGCCACCGTCGAAGAATAGGAGGTGCTCGCAGTCTTGTCGGGTTGAAACCTCCTGGGGGAGGGTGGACGGGGTGAACTGCGTCCAGAAAGATGCGCGGAGTTCTTTGATGAGCATCGCGTCTTGATGGGTAGCCGAGGAGCTTGCGCTGACCCGGGTGCTGAGCACACGGAAGGCGTGTTGACATGAGGCGTCGTGGAGAACCGCTGCTTGTTTCACCGACCAGAGGGTGTTCTCGTCGGAGCACTTGGTTCTCCATGCCTGGATGAAGACCAGAGACTCCAGCACGAGCTGCTGCCACACCACCTGCAAGACTGGGAACGGGTCCGCCGCAGGATCGTCAGCTTTACGGTGACCCTGGTGAAGCGAGGCAAATTCCCAGACTCGCGATGGCGTGTAAGGCAGTCGCAGACTGAAGATGGCTTGTAGGAAGGACCTGGAGGTGGAGCGCCCTAGCACGGGCCAGAGTCCCAGACGCATCCGCACTAGTTGATCTGCGTTCGCAACTGGGAATGAAGATGTCCGCTGGGCGCGCTGTACTTGACCGGCGTCTAGACACACCGCAATGCTCTTGGAGACGTTGACGGCTAATCCCGATACTAGTGCAAATCGGTCGAGGAGCGCGTTGAGAACGAGTGTATCGTCTGGCTTCTGCAAGTACACCGTCGTATCATCGGCGAAGCCGACAATGGAGACTCGAACGTCGTCCGCGACTGGTACACCGTGCAGATGTGGCGACATCTCGATAAGTTCATATAGGGTGTCCACCGCAAGGACGAATAGGGTCGGTGCTAGCGGGCACCCCTGTCTGATGCCTGTCGTGATATCGATTTCCACTGAGACTTCCTGCTCCGCTATGTACGCTGCTGTTGTGCCGAGGTGCATAGCGTGCACTGCTTGAACCAAGTTTGGCGTAAAGCCATGGCGCGTGAGCGAGAGCTGGAGGAAGCGGCGGTCCAGTGTATCGTAGGCCTTGGCAAAGTCCAGAAGCACAGCCATAGCCGTTGACGGTATGGCACCGGCGTGTGTTTGCTGTCGAATTGCAGACCAAATATCGAGCGCGTCATGCACTTGTCGTCCGGCAACAAATCCGTGCTGGGTTGCTGCGACTAGCTCCGGTACCTGGTTACGAATGCGGTTGAGAATCACTCGAGCGTAGATCTTGTAGTCTGTGTTTAACAGAGCGATCGGCCTGAAGTCGAGGCCTGCCTCTGGCTTCGCTTTCTTTGGGATACAGAAAATCGTTGCGGCCTTAAAGCTCGGGGGAAGGACTCCACTGCGATACCAAAGTGAGAAGAGCGGTGCGAGCACGCTCGCTACGTCCTCCTCGTGATCTCGATACCAATCATTGGGTAGTCCGTCCGGTCCACAGGCTTTGCCTCGAGGACACGCCCGGATCGCCGAGGCGACCTCCGCCGTCGTGAAGTCTTCGTCGATTGAGGAGAGGTCCCGGGTTCGTGGCTTCTCTGGCAGAGCGGCAAAGAACAGATCCTGTGCCAGTGGGTCGCACGGCGGGCGTTGCGTAATCGGCGTCCAGTCTTGGGCGACCCGATCCGCGGGACCTACTGCGCAACCTTCGAGCGTAGGTAGTTGTGCCGAGGCCCGACGTCCGAAGCGGGAGTCAATTCGTCGGAAGAGGTGCTTGGCTGACTCTGCTGCGGGACCTGCATGCTGTGCGTACCGAGCAGTTTGGCGCTTTGCCGTGCTGACTGATTGGATCGCTATGAGGCGTCGTCTAATGGCGTGATGCCGTCGCGCTGGGTCTAAAGCAAGCGCGTTCATTCCGCGCGTGATCTCGTCGACCGTTGCATCCATGGGAAGGCCAACGAGGTGCCGCGCGAACTTCGCATCCTTGAGGGCCCTGTTGAGTCGCTTAATCTTGTCGCGTCGACCTTGGGTCACCGTTGCAAGGCACTCCCTCCTAGTGGCCAGGCTGGTCCTTCTTGCCTCCAGCTTGAGGCGATCCCATCCCGCTGCAGCTTCAGGTGCCGGTAGCTTGGCCAGCTCACGTCCTTTCCCAGAGAGGAGAGCTTCGCCGACACTGTATACCTGCTTTGCCGCACACTTTGGAATCGGGTAACGCAGGGCCGGTGTTCTGTTTCCAGTTGACGTCGGCTTGGCCTTGTCTGGACCAAGTCTTAGGCGGATCGCGTCATGATCAGACCTGAGGTGCGGTGGCTCAACCACGACCTGTTGCGTACGATCGTGATGGGCGGCAGACACATACCAGCGATCTAATCGTGCCGACGCGAGCTCCCCATCCCGCACGCCGTAGGCGTACGTATGGTACTCGGCATGAAATCTGCGGATGTCAGTTGTCGTGTGTGCATTGAGCATTTCTGGCGACACCGAGTCGACAACCTTCCAGAGCCGCAACAAGGAGACCAGCGCGGGCGAGTGGTGCACATTCCCGGCCGGGTGACTTCGGTCAAGTTCGTCATCCAGCGTGCAGTTGAAGTCACCGCCCAGAAGGACCAGTCCCGGCGGGACAGTGCCGTTCGCGAGTTCTTGGTAGAAAGCTTCTCGTTTGGGCCGGTAGACCGGGCCATAGATGTTGATCACTGTTACGACTTCCCCTGACATCTTGCCGGTTATAGCGACAAAGTGAGCTGACCAATCCTGCCTCCGCCACGGCACCACATCTTGTAGTGCTGACGTTGGTGAAAGAAGGATGGCAACCCCGGCAGCCGGAGTCTCCACTTCTGGCCAGTAGGAAAGTGGTGAAGTCATCCGTTGCGGTGCATAGCCCCACGACATGAGCCACAGGTGTTCGAGAGCTGCACTCCAGCGCTGAACGGCTCTGGTCTCCTGGAGGAGCACTACATCGAGTTGGCGTCCATCTCTGCGTCGCCGAAATGAGTCGAGCCACAGGTCTAACGACTTGGTTTCCTTCAGCATTCCTTGGACGTTCTGAGAGATAAGGTGCAATTGGGTAACTGATGTGCAGTCCAGCTGTGCGTTCGTGCGGGACGAGCGTCGGACGAGTCTGCGCGATCGGTCGGATGCACTGGTGGCGATGGGGTCCGCTGCCAGTGCCGTTGTGTCTAAGTTGCGGGTGGGCGTCGACGCTCCAGCCGCACTCACCCCCACGTCAAGGGACACACCTTGAACGGGAGGTAGACACGATGGGTTGATCACTTCTCCTCTCGCCCCTGCAGCAAGGCAGAGGCGCGAGACAGTGATACTTGGTCGCCGGCCTGGACGATGCGGGCGATAAACGTCCAATCATGGAGTCGGAGGGCGTGTAAGGCTTCAATTACGTCTCCAGGATGGTCGATAAGCCAGTCAACAGTGGCGTCTTCGTTCGATTCTACCGAGCTGATGACGATGGCTATGGCTACCAGCTGAGCCCACTCGCCGTGAACCTGTTCAGGCGACTCGCCGCGCAGGAAGTCAGGCAACGTGGTTCGCTTGTTGCGTACAAGGATCTCCTTGCCCAGTCTCACTAGGGTGGGTCTTGACATCAGAGCCATGGCAACCTCCGGATATGGTAGCGATCGAAGTAGGGTTATCAGCTGATCTGGGTCACGGCTCCAGTACTGGCATCCTGCTTCAACCGTGTCCGCCTCGGAACGTGCTTCTGGTCCTATTTGCAGTGAGTCCCACTCGCGGTATGAGATGAGATTCAGTTGTTCGGTCTGGTCCCAGGCTGAGGCGAGCGAGCTACGCCGACGTCGACGGGGGTTCAGATTCCTATAGAGCTCGTACAGCACCGTAGGCGCGACAAACTCGGGCGAGGCAAGTTGAGTTCCGCTGGACGATATAGGGCTCGACGGGATATATGTCGAGTCACTCCTGGACGATCGACCTTCTGCTGCATGTGTGCACAATGGAATCCCGGCCGCATCCAGAGGTGGGGTATACCAGTTGAGAGCACGCAAGGTTGCATCAAGCCGTGAGCGCATGAGACCCTTCGTGCCGTCCTTGGTCCATTCCGTGTATAGCCGTTCATTAAACCGGACCGCCTTGAAGTGCCCCTGCCCTGAGGGCAAGGTCACATGGAGAAGCACCGTGGGAATGACTCGGTGGCGAAGCATGGCGCGTAGAGTGGCGTACGCCTCCGTAGCTTCTGGGACATGTTCATAGATGTGTTCCGGGCCTGCCGAGTCAGGTCTGACAAGTCTTAGGATCCTGACAGATGTGGATTTGTCTTTGGCCTCGGTAATAACGAAGACTGGCTCTCGTATGTACCAGACAAGCGCAAAGAGCTCTTCGTCCCCGCCCCACTGCTGAGTCGTCATCTTGCAGATGTCTGCGAGTTGGATGCCACTGATGAAAGCCTTCAGGGCCTTCAGGGCCACATCTCTGTCCGTCGGGGGGCCCAGCCCATAGTACCTCCTGTTGAGATCCGCGAGAGAGAGTGTTCCGTCGGTGGCCATGTGCTCGAGGTATTCTAGATAAATCGTGCAGATATTGGTCTTGTAGAACGCACCCTCCTTGATATGTGTCGAGAGCAGTCTCATCTCGTCGCCTCTGATGCGCCTTGTTCGACAGCCATGCACCGCAAAGTAGAGACACCCTCCAGTACCGGGAACGTTGACACACCTAGCACCTAGCGCACCCATCCAAGCTCCAACTGTGGTCGGGGACCTGAGCTCTTCTAGGATTGCATCGAGCTGCGGGCTTGGATACGCTTCGATCCATTGCGTTAGATGCGCTTGCTGCGCGGCCTCCAAGTCGTTCTCCAGCTGCTCCTGCGCCTCTGCTCGGGTTTGCGGGGCGTAGAAGGTTAGTAGTCCGAGTTGGCGTGGCTGTCGACGTCCCAAGTCAGACTTGTGGACAGCGGTGCTCGCCGTCACGTGAAGTCTGTTGTGGTCGACATACCCGTCTTGCTCCTTGCCAAGGAGCTGCCACTTCAGCATGTGAACTGAACCATCTTCTCGCGGTGGCGAAGCCGGAGCCGCTCGTTTTCCTGGTCTCTTCGGCGGGGTCTTAACCTCGAGCAGTTCGAAAGATGGCGATTAAGACCCCGCCGAAGAGACCAGGAAAACGAGCGGCTCATCTATCTCCGGGCCTGGCGGGCTCCTCCGATGCACCTTCGAGCTGCGGTGGCGCCGGCGGCGCAGGGTGCTGACTACCGGGGTGCTCAGATACCTCAGTTTGCTCCGGGGTTGGCCTGATGCCATCGTCCTGTTCCGCCTGCTGGGCTGGGGTCGTGCCATGGGTCTCTGGTGCCGTCGCAGTCCGTTGCAAGTGCATTTCGCTCATGCGCTTGTGGAGGTCGCGAAGCTGGGCTGTGACTCGCTGGCGGGCCACGCGCGCGCTCTCTCTCTCTTTTCGTCTCGCGTCTTGGATCACGTGTTCTTTCGCTGCCTGCTGCAGGCGGGCTTCTGCCGCAGCCTCCTTGGCTGCTGCTTCTGCAGCCAGTTTGGTCTGACGTCGCAATTCGGCCAGCCGCTCTGCCTCCTCCGCTTTGAGACGGGCCTCCAGCGCCGGTGCTGCTATGTGGCGTAGATTTCCGAGCTGGGTGTCCATGTGCTTTGGAGCCGTAATCGCCGTGAGCCGTGGTAGCCCTGGGCCTGTCGTGACGACAGTTACTCGCGTATGTCGAGCTAGTGACTCTTTGACGCGGGTGTTCTTGCAGTCAGTGGTCAGGTGACGCACACTGAGGCACTTACTGCATGGGGTCCGGGACGAGGCACGCGGGTGATGAACGTCGAACTCAAGATTTTCGCCGTTGAGAGTCACTTGGATGCGTCGAACCTGTTCGAACGCCTTGGGACAGGTGATCTGGTTGAAGGAGACCTTCCATAGTGGTCCTGTGCGGTCCTTAACTCCAACCGAGTCTACATATTCGACATGATAGGCGGCGGTTTGCGCCACGTTGGCTACAATTGCTCGCAACTCCGCTTGTCGTAGCGTAGTGGGTCCACGGAGGAAGACATGATAGAGGAGGTCGCGAGCGGCCTCGTCCTTACCGAGTCTTGGCACCGCGGAGGATAGCGAGTCCGTGGCTTGCAGTTTGACGGTGTTGCGACCGAGTCGAAGGATCCGTCCAGCCCACGCATCTCGCACCTCTCGACGCACGAATCGAAAAACTGCTATGCCAGACTTGGCTTCGCACCTAATAGACCAAACATCCAGGCACAGTTGTTCAATCACGGCTTTCGCCATCGGATCGTCGCCACATGAGAGCAAAAGCAGCTGTATGAGGCTGTACTTGGCGTTCTTTTCGGAGAGCTTGATACCCGGGGGCAACAGGAGATAGAGAAGCCAGCCGAGATGGTCACGAAAGAAGTCTTCCAACACGTCTCTTTCCGCGCTCGTGTGAGTCTCGAGAAGAAACTGGGGAAGTTTTGCAACATCTAAGAGCTTAGCGAGAATCTTGTAGAGCACAGTCGATTCCAGCTTTGTCATGGGACGTTGGTCTCCATCATCTCTCAAGTTGGCCGGCTTGGAGACGCACTCCAAGTCCGCTAAAAGAGCCGGATCAGTGGGGTGGACGATTCCTTCATGGGCGGGGGCAGCTGAGGGTGCAGAGCCGATACCACTAAGGAAGGAGCGGAGCTTGGCTGTCCCACGCTTGGACCAGACACCATCTTCCGGCGTTGTCTGGGTTCGCGGTGTAGCCTGCTGCTTGGGCGCTCGCGGTGCCGAGTCCTTGGGTTGCTTCGGACGTCGCGCTCCGACTGGCTTGGGCGTGCCGGCCTCTTGACCGGCTCTGTCGAGGGTGCTGGCGACGTGCCTGTTGGGGGCATCGTCATCTGCTCGCTGCCGCCGCTGCAGCTGCGTCTTGAAGGGCGCTAGAGAAGGGCGCTCTTGGAGCGGCCTGTCTGTCGCCAGCCATTTCTGCGTCGCCATCTTCTTCGAAGGCCTTCGATGAGGGTGGCTGGGGGGTCGCCGAGACCGCTCCGCTGGCCGTATCCGATGGGCTCAAGGCGTCGGCAGGGAGGGTCGCTGGGTTGGGCGCGGTCAGGTCGAGTTCCATGCTGGTTGACTCGCTGGCGCTCGAGGGGCTTGACTGGTCACTTTCGTCGGAAGACGAAGGCGTTGGCGGCGTATGCTCAGTCGCTGATTCCACTGGCGGTCGAGCGCCGTCAGGCGGTGGGCCCGTGTCCACGGGGAGAGGCTTTCGCGTCCCCATGAGGGCAGTCGTCTACGCTGGGGTGAGCGTCCGAACGGGTTGGCGCAGACGTTGGCTGGGTCGCTGGTGGATGGGCACTTGCTCTCCAGCTGGCAAATTCGTAACCCAGGGTCTCTCGACCAAATCGTCAGCCTTGCGAACCCAAATGGACTTGAAACTGACATCTTTCGTGACTACTCTTCACATGGCAGTCACATCATGACGGACATGAGAACATTTATGTCTCGGTCACTAGATTGACAGAGTGTCATCTTACGAGAGAGGTATAGCACTCTGTGTGCATACCGCAAGGCCGTTTCCACACAATCAAAGAACCCCGGCGATCAACTTCAGAAGTTACAGACATTCATCACACGTGGACCGTGTTGACGTCGCTGATGTGTACTGCATTGATGCCCGGACTCATCACCTCGTTCTCGACACTAAACCATTGCTTCTGGTAATGACGAGACCACGCAGTGCAACATAGGCACTGGGAAAAGCATGTTTACACCCCTAATGCGGCAAGCTTCAACATCCATCAAGTGCGTCCGGAACATGGATTCGCATTACTTTTTAGGATGCGTTGGCCTTCCACAAGCCAAATGTTGGGATAGGGGAGCCTATAAATTCTGGATCCGCCTGCTTTGCAGTCTGTTCGTTTGTGTCGGGCAGCGCGGATTCTAAAAACCGCGTGAAAACTTAGGCTACAATCTGATTGGCTAGTTCTTGACGATCTAGCTTGGTGCGTCCGCAAGATCGTTGCCGCGGATGTCAACTTGCTTTGCTCAGCACGGCGAGACCTACCTTGAGGAGTTTTCGGGAGCAACTCGAAGTCCTTGATTGCCTCAAGAAAGGCATCGCTTGCCTCGTGCAGGGTTGGTCGCGAATTTGATGGAAAGCCGAGCACCCTGTCATTGATCTGCTTCATCACGAACGCCAAATCAGAGAAACGCTTCCGATCGTCACTAGATCTCATCTCGCGGGGACGCAAACCGTAGAGGCGGAGGTCCAACGAATCACAGCTGCCGGTTGCGTCAATCACAGTGTCGTCAGTTGTGAAGTGTGGGGGGAGAGCAGCAATGTCTGGCGTGTCCACAGGGAGGCCGCACGCAATCCAGCCAACGTGCCGGTCGCCCGCAGACTCATACTGGCAATAGCCCTCGTGAACGGCTCCTGTGGACCAGTCAGCGCGCACACGAACCGCCGCCGATGATGGGCAGGCGGTCGAACCTGAAGAGCAGTATATCGATGAGCCTTTCCAAATTGAGTGAGTCCCGATATCTGACGGTGTGAGGCCAAGCTCCTCGAGCAGTATGCTGAGCGGCGGGCACGAAAACACGGCGTGCAGGCGCTTCCGACAACGTTCTGGCTGGCCGTGTCGCGCTTGAGTCCGGTAAAGTACTTCTCGTAGGGCTTGTCAGTGAAATCGTCTAGATCGAGCTGATTATTGTAATGGGCCCACAGCCCATTACAAGAGAGTAGGTTCTATAAGAGAGAGTTGTCCCTCCCGTGTCTCTGATTGGTCAGAGGCGCGTGTGTCCTTGTTGCATTTCCATTGGTGGAAATTCTCTGAGATTTCATCCTATCAGAGGACGACACCGCATACATAGGTTTTATTAGGGACACCAGAGTAGGTTTAATGAGGTCCAGAGATGTCTGGACCTCTCAATGCAGAGTCCAATTTACCGTCAAGTCAAGAGCCCAATCTGAGCGTCGGGACAGGGGTCTCGACGCTGTGTAACGGATCTGCGCCCGTTACACCTGGTAGCACTTCGTGGTCCGTCCACACGACCAAGACATCAAGATGGCCGACCTCAGCTTCGACCTCAGCCAGCTGACTCGTGCGGAACACTTCCCGCACCTCACCCAGTTTGAATGGGAGGCCCTCGGCCGCATGGCTGAGGCCGCTGGCCCTCTTGCTGTGAAGGCCCTCCTACGCAGCGGTGACGCGGAAGCCCAACGTCTCGCTGCTGAAGAGTTCATGATCCGTGAAATCGATGACGCGCGCGCCCAGGCGCAGACTCTCGCGCGTCAGAAGAATTCGCCGCGTGTCGAACCGCTCAAGATCGACACATCCAAATATGGTGGCGACGAGAAGACGCCACTTCGTCGCTGGTTCTGCGAGCTGGACGAGGCAATCGATGCCCGGCTCATCGTCGACGAAGAACAGAGGATCCGCTATGCCATGTCGCAACTGACTGGGAAGGTGAAGACTTGGGCCTATGGCCTCAGGTCTGCCGACCGGAAATGCTTTCGGTCGCTCGAAGACTTCAAGTCGAAGTTGCAGTCGACTTTCGAGCCGCCGCAGAGCGAATTCCGCATGCGCGCCGGGTTTCTCAGCGCGAAACAAGGTAATACCGACCTCCACTCTTATATCCAGCGGATGCGGTACCTCGCATCGTGCGTCGTCGGAAAGCCGATCGACATGGCTACACAAGTCGCGATGTTTATGACGGGTCTCCGCGATGGTCCAGCGAAGACACAACTTTTCCGGACTTATCCAGAAACTCTCGAGGAAGCCTTCTCGATTGCGCTGACGGAAGACTACAACGCTCGTCAGGCGCGCAGTTACGGTTATCGCAACCGTTACTCGGAGGCTCCGTCTGAGCCGGAGCCAATGGATCTGTCTGTCTTGCAGTTCCACGGTGGAGAAGGTAGTGGTGGCACCCGCTACGCGAAGAAGAGTTCGAAGAAGGGGAGCTGCTTTCGGTGCCAGAAAGCTGGCCACCACGCCAAAGATTGTCTCGCGCCGGCGCCAGCGTCGGTCGCCCAGGGCCGATCCGTCCGCTTCCATCAGCTGACGGACGACTCGTAAAAAAACGAGTCGGACCAGTAGGTGCGGGGCGCCCTACTGGCCGGAGTGAGGCGGCGCGTGCAACGGTGGAGCACCGTCGCCTTGGCTCCAGCACGTCTGAGGCGTGTTTCAATTCCACCACCGGCAGTGGCTCCAACAAGTTGGTCACACTTCGCGTGAGAGTGATCGGAATGGATGAGCCGATCACAGCCCTGCTGGATTGCGGAGCAACGAAGAATTTCGTTCGCATTGGTTGCCTGAAGGAGTGTTCGGGCATGAAGATTCGAGATGAAGGAGAGAAGATGACGATTCGGCTTGCAGACGGCAGGCCGCGAGAAGTACCGAAGCATTCGGTACACATGAAGTATGTTCTCGGTGGATCCGAGAAGGAAGATGTGTTTTTCGCAATCGACATGGACAAGAGGTTCGATTGCATCTTCGGTTTGCCGTGGTTCGAACGCCACGAACCCCGGATCGACTGGAAAAGTCGGTCCGTGAAGAGTGTCGGCGCTGTCGCGTCCGGCACCATCGATGATGAAGCGTTCGCCGTTATCGACGAAGTCTGGTGGCTGAACATGTCCGTATGTTCATCCGCAGCTACTACAGCCGCCACAGAGAGCGATGGCCCTGTCGGCGCTGATAGCTGCGAGTCGACCAGTTTGACTCCCGTCAAGGATGCTCCATCGATGGCGCCGTCGACGCCGCGTCGACGACGAGCTCGACGAAAGTCGGGCTCACACGCTGGGAAGCGCAAGCGTCTGCGCGCGAAACGTGCGCGCGCTGCACACGAGGCGTCGGTCGATTACATCGTCGATGCATTTCTTGCTGAAGAGGAAGTGCAACGTGGCGGTTCCACAACAATTTGTGAAGATGACGCCGGCTTAGAGACCGGGTCCCAAGATTGCGATGAGAAACCGTGTCTCATCGCTTGCGAAGATGGAGACCGTGTATGCGACGAGAAACCGTGTCTCGTCGCTTTGGAAGACGGGGAGGAAGACATCCTGGCGGCTGTCTATACAACCGCGGCGCCGGCGTTCCAGCACATCCGAGTGCCAAACCCCCCGCGTATGGCAGCGGAGATCGTGCAATGTGGCACGATCTCGATGAAGACATTTCTGAAGGATCTCAAGCGTGGTGAGATCGAACAGGTGTGCGTGATCGTTGCAGAGGATGATCACTTCATGACAGCGTCGACAATGAATCCCGACGCGACCTCAAAGACCCAGTGTGAGCAGCGCTACGCAGCGCAGTCTCTAGAGGCCCTCAAGGAATCAGGTAGCAAGGCGTACGAACTCGTCTTGGAGTTCTAAGACATCTTTCCGGACGAAGTCCCGAAAGCATTACCGCCTGACCGCGGTGTTCGACACGAGATCGATCTCGTGCCAGGCTCAAAGTACTGTGTGATGCGCCAGTGGCCGCTTCCCCGCGATCAAGTTGAGGCTATTGATGCCTTTTTCGAGGCCCGCAGACAAGCAGGTCACGTTCGTGAGTCGGTTTCCCCGCACTCGAGCCCAACGTTCTGCGTCAAGAAAGCTACTGGCGGCTGGCGGATTGTTCATGCATTCAACAAGCTGAACGACGCTACGATACCGGTACAAACGCCGATACCTCGGAAGGACATGATCCTGGACTCGATGTCCGGGTCGGTGGTGTTCAGCGCCGTCGATTTGATGGATGGCTTCTACCAGATCCTTATGCGCGAGCAGGATGTCCCGCTCACAGCTGTCAGCACGTCGAGTGGAATGCTCTGGGAGTGGTTAGTGATGCCTCAGGGTCTCAAGAACGCACCAGCGACCTTCAACAGGATGGTATCGCACGTGCTGCGGCCGTTCCGCAGCTTCGCGCTGAGCTACTTCGACGACATCTTTGTCCACAGCAAGGCCGAGGACGGCAGGGCGCCGGAGGATGTTCACACTGAACACCTTCGCCAAGTGTTCGAAGCGATGCGAACACACAAGCTCTACGCGAATCTGAAGAAGTGTGTATTCTTCGCACCGGAAATTCCGGTGCTAGGCTGCTATGTGAGCAAGGACGGTGTCCGTTCCGATCCTGATAAGGTCGCCTCGATCTGTGCCTGGCCAGTGCCCAAGGACCAGAAGCAACTCCGGCAGTGGCTGGGGCTCGCAAATTATCTGCACAAGTATACGAAGAATTATGCAGCCCTCGTCCAGCCGCTGTCGCAGCTTCTGCGGAAGGACGTCGAGTGGAAATGGTCCGCTGAGCACCAGCAGGCCTTTGACTCGGTCAAGTCGAGCCTACAAGAAGCGCCGATCTTGGCGCTCCCCGACTACGATCGACCCTTCCACGTCGTTTGCGACGCAAGTGACTATGCTATCGGCTGCGCCCTCATGCAGTTTGATGTTGAGGGCCGTGAGCGAGTGATCAGCTACCAGTCACGGCAGCTGAAGACGGCCGAGCGGAATTACCCGGTCCACGACAAGGAACTCCTTGCCATGAAGTACGCACTCGCCAAGTTCCGAGTGTATCTGCTGGGCGAACAGCAGTTCGCCATCTACACGGATCATGCGTCGTTGCGAACGGCGACGAAGTCTCCGCACCTGTCCCAACGGATGGCCCGTTGGCTGTCGTTCTTCGCCGAGTACAACTTTGTTGTACACTACAAGCCGGGAAAGAGCAACATCCTTGCGGATGCGCTCTCACGTCGCCCGGACTACGACCCGC
Source organism: Pythium myriotylum (assembly GCA_023091665.1). Classification (NCBI taxonomy): domain Eukaryota; phylum Oomycota; class Peronosporomycetes; order Pythiales; family Pythiaceae; genus Pythium; species Pythium myriotylum. Next base: position 196,304 of record JALJCQ010000031.1, on the reverse strand, counting down.
GCGCGCCGATCGATGAGTCGTCGGCGCCTCAAGAATGCCCAAGGTGCGTTGAGGAAGGTCTCAACGCTTTGATTCACTCTGTGCAGTCGTCGCTCACCGACGACATTCGCCGAGCCTACTCCTCCGACCCTGTCTGCCAAGAGTTAATTGAGTTCCTATCTTCTGACGGCTCTGATGGTTCGGAGTCACTGCTGTTCCGTCTTACACCTCGTGTGCGTGCTCCTGTCCGCCGGTACCAGCTTGCGGACGGTCTCCTCTACTATAGCGTCGATAAGACCGACGCTCCTCGCGTCGTCGTCCCCAATGACGACTTCGTCTCATCCACGAGCACCATGATGCGCCCGTCGGAGGTCATTTAGGACGAGAGAAGACATTTCTCTCGCTTTCGAGGAACTATTACTGGCCTCACCAGTACAAGTGGGTGCGGAAATGGGTCCGCACGTGCGAAGTTTGCCAGCGCGTGAAGCCGTCACCCGCTCAACACGCGCCGCTCCGGCCCCTCCCAGTCCCACGTGATGTCTGGGACTCCGTCAGCCTCGACTTCGTCTTCGGATTCCCCAAAGACTCTCAAGACCGTGATGGGATCATGGTCTTTGTGGACCGTCTCTCCAAGATGGTTCATCTTGCGGCTGTGAAGCAAACGATCACAGCAGAAGAGGCTGCCGCTGTGTTTCTCGACAGTGTCTTCCGCCTCCACGGCCTTCCGGAGACCATCGTGTCGGATCGAGATCCTCGATTCACCTCCCTCTTCTGGCGATCGCTGTTCAAGCTATTGGACACTCGCTTGCAAATGTCGACGGCTGCCCATCCCGAAACAGACGGGCAGACTGAACGCGTTAATCGCGTTCTCGAAGATGTGCTTCGCAGTTACGCCACATCATTCCGTGAGTGGAGCGAGTTCTTGCCTCTTGTTGAGTTCGCACTGAATAATTCGGTGCACGTGTCGTCGGGGATGACGCCCTTCTACGTCAACTATGGCCGTCATCCGCGTACCCCGGCGACGCTCTTTGCCTCACCGGGTCGCTCTCATTCAGGTGTGGGAGGAGCATCGAGATATTCGACGCTGGAAGTGACAAGTTCTGCTCGGGCATCTGCACCCAACGATGACGCGTCACGTCCCACCCAATCAAGTCGCGTGGATCATCAGCACGAGACCCAAGTTCAAGGTCCTAGCCCCGGCCAGGTCCACGGTGATGTTCAAGGTTTCGAAAACGTTCAATATTTCGACCGTGAGGAAGTTCAAGCAAACCCAGACCGTGCCCCTGCCCCCGAGTTCGAGGGCTCCACAGAGAACAACCTTGTCGACAACGGATATGCCGACCACCCGGCCGGCATGGGCGTCGACGAAGAGCCCGTGTCTCCGATCGCCGCTGGAAACGGAGATGAAGACATGGACGTAGACCTCAATGCGATCGAAGCGGTGATAGCAGCGGTCCTAACTGCGCGCGAGAACCCGTCGTCCGAGTTCAACTTCGATGCATTGCCAGAGCTCTCGACCCTATCGCCGAGAGAAGAGAAGTCGATCAACGACTTCGTCGAAAAGCGACAAGCCATTGTGCGATTTGTGCGAGACTCCGTCGCGGACGCAGTCGACCGTCAGAAGGAAAACGCTGATTCGAGCGGCCGCTCGAATCGAACCAAGTTCGATGTGGGAGATCGTGTTCTGCTCTCGACGCAGAACTTACCAGAGCGGCTCATCAGTCACTTGGGTTCGAACAAGTTGTTGCCAAGATATATCGGTCCATTTAAAGTTACCAACGTTGTCGGTGACGCCTACACGCTAGAACTTCCCAAGAAGTTGCGCTTGCACCCGACCTTCTACGTTGGGCGCCTGAAGCCGTACCTCACTTCTTCGGATCTCGCTGCCGACCTCCGCGACGAAGATTCCCGTCGCCTCCGTCACCAGTCGACGCGTCCGGTGACGCGTTCTTCCGCTGCCTCTTCGGGTCGGGCTGTCCTGGAGCCTCTGTTGACATCCGCTTCTCCGCTTGCGACTCGGCGCGTTCGAGCCGATCCACTAGTTGCTGAAGGCGTTGACGAAGCTCGGCGTTCTGCCGGGCTTGTTCGTGAAGAAGGTCGCGCAGCTCAGCAGGATCAAATTCGCGACGCCACCCCCGGAACTCCTCACGGAAGGCTTCGTGAGACTGACGCTGAGCTCGAGCGTCCTGCTCGAGCTGATACACCCGGATCCCGTGTCGCGATCTGATCGACCGCGTCGTCTGCCTTCTGCTGAAGATCTAGCACGAGGAAGTTCTGCAGACGATCAACTCGACGCTCTAAGTCCGAGTTCTGTGCGCGGTGATCTTGTTGATACCCGTGGGATTGCTCGCGGGGAGGATCGAGACGACGTGGCTCGTTCCAGTCGAGACCGGCATAGCGCTGGTCCCACCGATCGTGAGGCGGATGCGTCGACTCCGGGGCCGCGTGGTGGCCCCACTGCGCGCTTTGTTCGTGATGGCCCGCCGCCGCTGATTGATGCCAACGGTGATCTTCGGTGGGTGGTCGACCGTATTGTTGACCACGATGATCGCCCCGATCTTGAGGCCACGGCGCGTATGCGTCGTGGCGGTACGAAGAAGAAGAGTGCGATCCCCAAGGCTCGCTTCTATCGCGTCCACTGGCTTGGCTTCCCTGATGATCAGGATACGTGGGAGCACGGGCCGACGCTCGCGCTTGAGATCCCTGGTCTCGTCCGGCAGTACGAGGACCAGCTTGCGGCACGGTCCCAGGAGCTCTAGCCTGAGAGAGAGCGCGCCCGTAGAGACCGAGCGCACGTCGAAGATCTTCTTCATTCTGATGGCGACGATAGTCGGCATCCCACTCCATCCAAATCGCGCGCGTGGCCCCGGCCTGCGCGCAAGCACGACAACCCTCCTCGACGTCGACGTGACACGTAATACGCCGCGCCTCACACAGACGATGCAGCTCCTCGCGCTGGGCGGTCTCCCAGCGCACGACGGTCGACTCGATCTCGCCTTTGTTCCATATACGAGCGAAAGCATTCCACGACTGTTGCAACGCGGTCGCGACCACGTTCATCGTCTTGCCCCTTGCTTTGCGGTAGCGAACAAACCACGCATGGATCTCGTCGGCCGTGAGACTGCGTGGGTTGGCAAAGCGCGAGATGTCGCGATAAGGGACTGGGTACAGCTCCCGGTCCGCGATTCCACCGAGCTGAGGATCGAAGAGCGCTGCACGTGGCGGCGCTGCGAAGCTTGTGCCTTGATGTGTGTTGACTTGTTCCAACACTCGCGCCATCGCCTCATCGCTCAACGTCTCAGGTGCCACGGCCGAAGTCGTCGTGGCTGCCGTTGCTGTCGTCGTGACTTCCGTTGTCGCCGCCGTCGTTGGTGTCGTTGTGCTCGGCGCCACTGTCGATCCTTGAGTTGTCGTTGTCGTCGGTGCGTCCGCGTTGCCGCGGGCGCCAGCTTGTTGTTGCGACGGTTGAGCCATCGCGCCTTGACGTCTGGGTGTCTTGGTGCCGTCCGAAGAAGATTGAAGACTGCGCTGGCTTCCGCCGGCGCTCTCGCCTAACTGCCTGATCCCGGGTGCGCCGGGATCGCCCGTTGAAGAAAGCGCGCGCACCCGCTCGTGCGCGCTCCGTGTCCTCGTCCCTTGGGTTGACTTCCCGTTGGTCAGTTCTTGAAGAGGGGGATGATGTAATGGAACCACAGCCCATTACAAGAGAGTAGGTTCTATAAGAGAGAGTTGTCCCTCCCGTGTCTCTGATTGGTCAGAGGCGCGTGTGTCCTTGTTGCATTTCCATTGGTGGAAATTCTCTGAGATTTCATCCTATCAGAGGACGACACCGCATACATAGGTTTTATTAGGGACACCAGAGTAGGTTTAATGAGGTCCAGAGATGTCTGGACCTCTCAATGCAGAGTCCAATTTACCGTCAAGTCAAGAGCCCAATCTGAGCGTCGGGACAGGGGTCTCGACGCTGTGTAACGGATCTGCGCCCGTTACAATTATCGGAGAAGAGAAAGCGCAGAGCAGACCAATGACCGCTTATGGTCGAGGGAGTGAGTGGCTTGCCAGTTTGCTGCTCGGCGTCGGTGTGGAGAGAGGCGAGCCACAGCGCAAAGTCGCTTCTGCTCAATGCGGAGAAGAGAAGGCACACGTGGCTTCTTGGAGAGGAACGCTCGCATGTAGGTTTTGGTCGGGTCGTCGCCGACGACACCGCTACGAAACTCTAGCGACAGTAGTTGCTTGCCGAGAAGAGTCTCACCAGTTGTGTAGAGCCACGAAAGATAGCGCATGATGGAGCCAATGTAGCTTTGCTTCGATCCCGGGGCCAGCGTGTTATCTGTTGTACTTTCGACGCGAGCAAGCAGGTGCTCTCGCAACGCGCCAGTGGCCTCATCACTCATTCTGGTATGACAAAATTCGCAGCTTACTGGCGTATGTGCTGGACTTGACACTTCCCACCGCCTTCGCAGACTTTAGGGAACTTGCTTTGACTTGTTCCAAACCGCACTTGTGACTCTCAGAACTCTTTGAAGCAAGAGTTAGAGCTTGGAACCCACCACGTATGACTGCCTCACACAGTCAACGGGCAAGCAATCGCAGCAGCAACGATCTTCAGCACCGAGTCCTCTTCCACGTCCACTCAACACTACAACACCCGTGTACTCTGGGTGGTTGACAGTGATCGCAAACGGGAGCCTTTCAATACAAACGGGGTCTTGATTGGTTGACAGTGATCACAACCAGCGGAGTTGGACTGAACGAAGCGCCCTTCCCACACTTGGATGTCCCTTCACCTCAGACCGGACTTGTTGACGCCGGCCGACTTCCCTGAGGTGAAGAAGAAGATCGCTATCAATTCACTTGAGCTTGACTTAGCAAATTGGGGAGTTTTTTACTTATCGTTTTTCCTACTCTGTGTTTTCCTGAAAAGTCGCCTAGGGGCCCTTCCTTGAGATCTTTTGTGAACGGTCGCGATGTCACTATTGACCCTTCCGGTAGTGACCAACTGGTCACTACTGATGATAATGTCACTATTCAAAGGAGGTCCCTATCCTAGCAGTTTCTGTCCTAAAATATGTACTGCAGTAGTCTGCACTAGAATAAAAAGAACTTTGCTAATTCTTGGGCCGATCGCCTAGCCGCCACTTGAAATGACAGTGATCATAACCACTGTCAAAGACCCGGTTCTTGAACTACTTCCGATGACAGTGATCGCAACCACTGTCAAGGCTGGATTTTCACCGACGCTGTACTTGACACTTCCGGGCTCGGTGGCTGAAGCCTTTGCCGAAATCATGATGAATCTTGTCACCACTTGGACCCGGAAAATCGCCGGCCACTACACGTCAGGTATAGAGCAGCGCCTTTTGGTGCGGGCTGTGGTGTTGCTAGCGATTCTCTGCGGGTGAACTGTGCGTGCTCCGGTGCTCTGCTCACCCAAACGGCGTGCTTCTCCGCCCTGCACCCCCTCATTCGCCCATATCGCCCATCTAGTGCTGAAGTGCCTGCAAATAGCCACATTCCAATCCTAACCCCAAACGGCACCCTCCTATAACCGTCCTTTCATTTCCGTACACAACTGAATTCCGCGGTAGAAATCAGATCCATCACCACGTGGTGATTGACTCGCATACGGGACGACGCACTGCCGTTGAAGTTGGAGAGTATCGCTCGACACGAGGTTTCTCTCTGTCGATCAGTGTTATCTGCCGGAAGCAGCATGATTTTTCGCTTCCGACGCGGGAGGACTGGGAAAAGAAGGATGCCTGTAGACAGACGGACCCTCCGTACCGATTAGATCTTACAGATGCGGCAGACACACTGTTGATCCCGCCACGTATTAATACGGACAACCTCAACCTCATTCCGCAATTTGCCACTCCCCGCGCACAAGTCCACAAACAACCAGCTTCTTGACCATGCGGCTCCCAGTCCCAGGCTACCACTCCAACACGCCGCTCCACCCGTCCTTCGACACCGACATCCGCGACGTCCACCTCGTCTACGACTACGACGCGCAGGACGAGAACGGCAACCCGCAAAAGTGGCACTTCGAGATGTGGTTCTTCTCGGAGAACCGCATCGTGTACTCGATCCATGGCGGACCCATGGCAGGGCGACAAGACTACCAGACTGTCGCGTACCAGTGCATTCGGCCTGGTGAGCTCTGGCAGCGCAGCTGGCTCGAAGAAACTGGTACGGTGATCTCGCTTGTCTATGACATCAAGAACAAGAAAATGTGGTAGAGTGGGTCAGCAAGATCACTGCACCGCGACTGCTTGTGACAGCTGACCACTCACCGACAGACCTTCAGATTCTTGGTGCTAGTGAGCTACCAACAGACGTTGCACCCCGCAAAAGTCGCTGTGGGGGTGAACCGTGGGCGCTCTGACGCCGAAGTCGGGGGAGGAGAAGAGAGGGTCGTGAAGCCTCTGGGGTCGGCCAGCTGAGCTCCGCGAGGAGCCCGTCTCCGAGAGTTGGGCCGAGGAGCACACCTGCTCAACACGCAGGGGCTCAGAGTACTTGTGCGCAGCCGATGAGACGACTGCGGCTTCCTTGGGGCGTGAGATCTAACAGACGTCGGAGGACTGATGAGCGGCCGAGTCGCGTTCCAACAGCGCAGTCAACCCACGCAGTTGCTCAACGGACAGCGGAACTGTCAGGTCAGAAATAGCCTCGAACAGATCACCCGCGATGCCTGCCAGCTTAGAGCGCGCGAGTTTAACCAAGCGCGCCTCACTCATCTCTAAGAACGGTGTGGGCAAGGGAGCACGTTCGTGATGGCCGGCGAAGAAGCGATGCATACCGTCGAAGGGGGCCGGAGGAGAAGACGAAGTGAAGGGGCCTAAAGTTGTGCGGCTGCTCCAACGGCGTGATCGGCTGATGTGTGGTGACTCGGCCGAGGGAAGTTCTCCCATCACGCAAGGTCTGCGTCCAGGCCGATGGGAGACGGGCGCTGTGAAACGGCCGAGAAGTTTAGTGCACTAGGCCGAGGTGATAGGCAGAGACTCTGGGTAGTAACGCCCGTCTTTGATCACCTGGTCTCACGTCTCACGCCCGAAGGCTTCCAGATTAACGGGTCCGATGCTCTCACTACGATGACCCTCGAGATAGCGAAGGCTGCCCCCTCTGTTCCTGGTGATATGTTAATGGTACGGCAAAAGATTGTCAGCGATTGCACTCGTCTTATGGAGAAGATCGGGAATCTTCGGCCGGACGACGACATCGAGCAGTTCCTCAAGGATCTTGGCGGCGGCGAGCTCGAGTCATTGTTCGAGCAGGGTTCCCTCTTTGGGGGCGGCTTTGGCAGCAGTATCGCCGGACAGCTGAACGCGACGAGCGACTCTTCGACCAGCGCGGCTCCGTCGTCACAGGCGCGCAGCGGCGACTCCACCCGCAGCCCGAACCCGGATGCAGCCGTCTCTGGCCGTGCACCGCCGGCGGTGCGACGAAGCCCGCGAAGAAGAAGGCGAAGAAGGACCGAGAGGCGGCTGCCGCCGCGACGCAGCCGCAGAGCCCACCTCCACCGGATGCGACTCCCCAGGACGTCGTAGATCTCACCGACTCGCGTGAATCGCCGGAGCCGAAGAATCAGGGCCGCAAGGCTCCGACGGCTTCCGCGGGCGAAGCGGCTGGGCTTGTTCCCTTGCGAAGCCGTGGCCCCGAACTACAACGAAGATGCCAACCCTTGACGTCGATGGTGCTGAGATCACCCTTTGAAACAACGCGGCTCGCTGGAAGAAGTTCTTAAAGATGATCCCCAAGCCGATCACCTTCAACTATTCCGACGATCGTTTCGTGGGACTCTAGACCGAGACCACGAGCCTTTTACAGACTGGTGATTCGCACGTTCTACGAGCGGACACACTACTTGGTCGTGCCGTCGTCGGTCAATCGTCAGTGGCGCGAGGAGCGCAAGCAGCGACATTCGACCGCCAAGACCCAAGTGAAGGGCCACAGTCGGCGTCTCGCGAAGTTCCTTGTCGACAACCCTGATGTCGACGCTGATCTGCTGTTAGATCCCTTCTCCCTTATTGCTCCGCTAATCGGCACGGTATATCTGTTGCCGATGCCCAACGAGTCTGTGCATGCAGCTGCTGATCGCGTCGATCAAGCCGAGCCAGAGCGTGCCTTCTGCTTACTCAAGCCGGAGGCTCACCCTTCCCAATCGGTGCGCAGCCGCATCTACCACAAGTTCTGGTGCGACTCGCCCCCCAAGCGAGCTCCGTCGTCTCCGTCGGCGTCGAGCCGCGCGTCAGGGAAGCGGAAGCGTCTCGAGGTCTTCTCTGATGAGGAAGAGAAAGAGGGCGGGGAGGAGAGCGACGACGATTAGACGGTGGATGAGCAGCTGCGGCGCACGAAGAGCGCTCCTTCGTCGCCTACAAGCGTCGGCAAGTCGAAGATGCCCAGCGGGGCCGCGACCAAGTCCCAAGCTGCTGATCCTGCGAAGCCGTCGGGTCGTACGGGAGCAGACGCGCCGACTGCTGCCGGCGGTCGCACACCTTCCCCTCCAGGCGGCTCAGCGCCCCAAGGACCAAGTGCGCCCGGAACCGCCGGGCCGCCGACAGCTCCCTCGAGCTTACTGCCTCCAGCTATCGCGGTGCGGTAGCTGAGTGTGCATGTAGAGTGTGCTTCAAAGTCTGCGATCCACATCTCCATCTCATAGACAACGAACCCTCCAAACTTGATCTTTGTCAGTGCCGTCCCGTGTGCAGGCAGTGGATGCTTGGATACTCCGTAGAAGTCACTCGGGTCTTCGAACACCTTCACGCTCAATCCCAACTTACGTGCCAAGTTAGTGTGTAGCAAACTGATGTTCGCACCCGTGTTGAGCATTAATGAGAGCCCCATATCTTTGACTGCACCATGAACGACCACTTGTACTGCTTCGTCGTGAGGAGGATCGTGATCCTTCCACCAACCTCTCCGTTCGCCCTGCGTCAGTTGGACATGCATGACTTCCCAACGGACCGAACGTTCTCCTTCTTTCTTCACCTTTTCTCGTTCTTGATTAAAATGCAACAACATCTTCGACTCTTCATGCACACGTGGCTCCGTCTCGGACGCCACATTCTCAATCACTGTTTCTTCCTGTTTCTTCATTTCTTCGGCATCGGTGACTTTGAATACACAAGGCGCATCTTCTTTCTCGATTTTCTTCGCTTGTTTGCGCCGGATCTTCTTCTTTACATGCACATTCACACTCGCTGCGACATCCCCGTCACGTACAGCACCGGTAGAGTGCTGCGGGGCTAGCAGTTTAACTGCTGAACGAGCTCCTCCACGGAGATCTCGCCAGCCTTGAGTTTGGGATGAAGTTCCACGAACGTTGTGAGGAACTTGCGACAAACTTCCATCGTGTGCCCGGTTACACCACAAAATTCGCACGTATTGAGCTGGTAACAGTTGTCCTTGGTGTGACCGATTTTGCCACAATGTTCGCAGTTCATCTCCTCACGACCACCACCTGAGGGTGGAGCAGCATTTCTTCTGTCGTTGGGACGATTAATCTTAGCCACCGCTGCAGGTTGTTCGGCGGCTTCTTCGACCTGTTTCTTTGGCGCCTTCTTCAACGGAGGTTTCGACGTCGTGTTCTCGTATGCTGTCAGCTTCTCCTCGAGCTTTTGAATGGACTTGTATGTCGAGTAACGGAACTGTGCTTGAACTGTCTTGTCATGAAGCGTGTCAAAATACTGACGCACATGACTGTCTAGATCCACGGGAACTCTGTCTTGATCATCGTCATCTTCGTCAATTCGGAAGTCAATCTTCGCCTTCAGACCCGCGGCGTTGAATCGGTAGAGATATTCGAGTGGCGATTCCTCAGTCTTTTGCGACAGCCTGTAGTACGTGAGCACCGCTGGAGTTGTCTCAACACAGAACTTCTTGTAAAAGGCGTTCATCATACGCTTCCACTTCTTCTTCGTGCGTGTGGGCAACTGCTTCTGCCAATACTTGGCGGAGCCAGTCAGCGCATCGACAAAGGCTCTCATCTTCTGGCGCCTCGAGGACATGAGTTTCTGCGAGCACTAGGTGACCAGTCTGGTGAAGGTGTGCATGACCAAGTCCCAAGGAAGTGATCAGTCTGGCGTACCCTTAGTACCCAAATCAAGACGAAGTGAACAGTCTGGCGCCCAATTCAAGATTCCGTATTCCAGATTCGGCTGTGCAAGTTATCGTATTTCTCTTTATTTAGAAACCTCACATAAAAACAGTAGGAGTAAGAACCTTATATTTGACAGATTTCAGTAGGTAGGAACGGGTGCTTGCCACCCAATAACCCACGGAAGGGGGGCGATTCTCCGCCGCTAATTCCGTGGGCTCCTTCTCGCAGAAGCCCCCTGATTCCCCTTCAACAGTAGCCCGTCAGTATCTCGAGGAAGTTACTAAGAGTTTCGAAGTGATCAGTCTTGTCGATCGGCCGCCTATTGTGTGTAGTGTCGCGATCCGAAGTGATCAGTCTGGCCGAGAGCCGGGTGGTTTTGCCTGCGCTTCCTGCCAAGTTCCCCGTAGGAGTTCTCCGAGAGCTCCATCGTCTCCAAGCCGTTCCTTCTCGCTGCCTCTAGACTTGTGAGGGTCTAGTTGTAGTGTCGTGTCAGAGTTCCGGGTCTCCGCTTCAAAGAAGTTGTGATATCCGGGTCTGAAGCGAGTGTCAGAAGCACGCAAGATCCACCCCTTTCCTGAGAATATTGTTGCCGTCGGTGACTCAAGAGCGAGCCTACGTACGCCAGGTGCCCGTTTTTGATTCTGCCACACGACAGTCGTCGAAATCGTGAGGGAAATCCCTGAACCGCTCGACTCCCGCGCGCAGGTGTCGTGTCACGTCCTTGGCTGAATTCCGCACCTTCCTGAGTTCATATAACGAGAACCAACTGTCTGAGTCGGCCGGCGCTCTCAGTATCTGGCGATGGTATCGCAGTCCTATCTCGATCGCTTCGGCGTAACGATACGCTTTATTCACGTCGTGAATCGCAGGCCGGACGTCGAACGCAATCTCTACCGACCCGGACGTTGGTTCGTGTGAAAGCATGGTAGGTTGAGGGGGCTCTGTATGTTCCATCTTCGATTCGTCCATCTCGTCGTTAAGTGTAGCACCAGCTGACAGCTCCACTCCTGGCATACGCACCAGTTGTCGTGGAGTACGTTCAGAATCGAGAAACGGCGTACGCAGATCGATCCTGGCCGCGCCAGACAACGAAAACTCAATAGAGAATAAGCAGGAATCGCTCGCTTCACACGCGCGCGACGCCTCGAGATATCACAACTTCTTTGAAGTGGACGTCCGAAACTCTGTTGCAACACCCACGCAAGGTCCTCACGTGTTCTTGCGCTACGGAGCGACGATATTCGTGACGATAGAACGCCCGCTTCCGGCGCTTACCAGCCTCAGCACTTTGCCGCTTTTTCGCCTTCCCGGCCGCAAGACTGTAAACTCAGCCCCAGATACCTCGGGCGCCGGCCGTCAGAGTGCTAACTCGGGGTTTTTGGGTGCTTCTGTGGGTGTTGGGTTGTTCCTTCCTTGAACTTGCGCAAACTAAGTTGTTGGGTTGACGGCAAATTTGATTCTCTTCTGAGGAGGGATCTGGGTGAAATTGTAACGGTCCACGACCGTACACAGCACGTGCGCTTGAAGAAGCGTGAGCAGCCGCTTCGAGTCGACCCCTGTCGACGAGCGCCAAGGATTTGGCAAAAGGCGAACTCCCTGTATTTAGATTACCGTATGGGTCATGTTATAGGACCAAAAAAAAAACAGCAAAATCCACCACAATAGTGGACGTGTGCCTTCAACATGTTCCTTACGGAAACCTCTCAATCGTTTTACTGGTTTACACGGATGTCAAGGGTTCGAGAACGATTTGTGAAGAAGCGAGTGGAACGAACTACCGGATAACTTTGAGAGTAGCAAATCCCTCCCGCACTGCGTGCACACAGTGCCTTAGCACTCGCTTTCTACTCGCTTTCAATTCCCTGGCCTGCGTCATCCTCGTCCGCTTCAACGTCGTTGTCGATCACATCGCTTTCTGGCGTCAACACACGCCCTTCCGTGTCGCCGTGCTCTTGCAGTGCAGCAACGGCGTCATTGCAGTCGCCGTCCCCACTCGGTGGTTCCTCTGCCGCCTCCGTCGTCGCTGGGCCGACGTTCACGAGGAAACCGCACTTGCGAAAACCTGCAACAATCGTAGATTCTTTGACAGCATCCCAGCCACCACGTACCCATTGAACAACGTCCTTGCGAGACGGAGGCGTGAGGGAGAACGGCGCCCCTGACGCTCCATTTCGATGCTGAGCAAGCTGGACGCGGAGTGACTCAACCCAAGCACGTCGGAGAGAGTCCTTGAATGGCTTGATCCAGGCGACGTCTGCTGGTTGCGAACGCCACGTCAAACCTGCAGGAATTTTCTTGAGAATCACGTTGTAGCTCTTGGCACGGGTCTCCACCGCCTCTGTCCAATGACCACTAAAGTGGTCGAGCAGAAGCATTACGGGTGGGCTGGTCGGGACCGCGAGTTCATCGCCGAAGCGTGCTCCACGACTGGAGGTGCTGCGCGCGTTCGGGCGCGGAAGCAAGGTGTTGCTACTGTCTTGCCTCGGGAGGCAGAGACACAGCTCAAGGAGTGGGTGGACGAGCTGCGGCGGGATGGCGTTCCGGTCTCGGGCAGCTTGCTGCGTTCGCGGGCGCGGGAAGTTGCAGCTGACTACGATCTCACGCCGGCACAGTTTCGTGCGTCCAGGAGTTGGCTTTGCAGCTTCCTCAAGCCCAACAAGCTCTCCTTTCGCGCACGAACGCATCAAGGACAGCAAACAGTGGCTGATGCAGAGCAAATCGCCGCCAATTTCGCTGCTGAAGTGCGCCAAGAGATAGATGAGAAGGGCGTGATCAACGTGTACAACGCGGACCAGACTGCCGCTTTTTTCGAGGTTTTGCCCAAGAAGACCGTAAGCCCACGAGGCGTTCGGACGGTGTGGATTCGGTGTGGCAAGCGGGAGAAGCAGCGCGCCACGGTGATGCTTACAGGCGACATCAATGGCCGCAAGTACACGCCGTTTATCGTGTTCAAGGCACAGCCATCGAAGGTCCCGGAGGTCCAGGCCACGAACAAGTCCTCACGCCACGGTTTCGGGCGAGATGTCTGGAAGCAAGTTAGTCCATGCATGGTCGATTTCAACGTTCAGATCTACGGAAACAAGTCAGCCTGGTGGGATGAGGAGCTGAGCTTGGAGTACCTTGACTTCATGTTTAAGGACCGCGTTCTTCTTCCACTTCTGCAATCGGTTGTGCGTGGCGTCGATGTCTCCACCAAAGAATCGAGCAGCAGTCGCCCTCATGCCATGGGCGTCGTAGAACTGAAGTACGTCAAACCTGGTCTTGAAGTCAAATTGCTCCCGTGCATACTTTTTGGAAGCGCGATGCTTGCATTTGACGCAAGTTCGTCCCGCGCGCGTCATCGTATCACGCAGACGGACACAAGGGCGGGAACAAGACCCCTGATACTCTATTTTGAGGCTAGAATGTCATGTACTTTAATAAGACATATGCAGCAAAATTTACCACAATAGTGGACCTGTGCCTTTAACATGTATTGTCTTTTTACATGACCCATACGGTATTCCCCTGGGGAATAATCCCCCCCTATACCTGATATCCCCTGTATCTAATACCCCGGGATATTACCTACTGAATCAAATAAAAGAGATTCACTACTTAGAGTAACTTTTCCCCTTAGTGGACCACACACGTTATGTACCTAAACAGCCTAACCTACTTGTGTAACCTTGTACCCCGTTACACCCCCCCCCACCCCCACCCCTCCACCCACCCCACCCACCCAAATTCAATGCAAAAAGTGAATTGGAATCTTTTTGTCCAACCGAAAGGTCTGAATCGCGTGACATTAAAAATGTCTCACGCCCGACCTGTCCTACGTCAGTGAATGCGGAGTCTCAACATGGTTGCCTTCGGCAACCCAGGATGGGGTTCCCACAAATCAGTACTCCATATTTTGGTCATATCCAAACAACACATCACTGTTTGATGCCTCTTTCTGCCGAGCCATGCCTTATAGTTCAGATCAAATGCCGTTGTATCGCAAGACCATCAAAGGGGCTCTATGTGTTGTTGATTTTTGGTTTATGCTCCTACTTTGTTCTGCTGCTTGTCTTGCTTCTGCTGAAGCTTGAGCTTCTCCGCGTTCGCCTTCATGGCGGCTTTGATAGCTTTCTTTCCGCCTACAAGTATACTGATTAAAACACTGTCATGCAAAGTCCACAAACAAATCTGCACTTACGTCGCGCGAGCTGCTTCCCAGCGTACGCGCGTGAGTCCTCGCTCTGCTTTTTCTGTAGTGTGCTTGCGCCTGGCAGTCCTTGCACACAGGACCGCGCTGCCGCCATTGGGTCCTGCTGAACCCAGCGCGCGGTAGCGCGCGCCAGCAGCACGCACACTCGCGGTGGCGGCGGCGGACCTTCTTGCGCGGATCCGCCGCCGCCACCGCCACCGCCGCTGGCGAGAGGCTGCCGTGGCAGACCCGGCACTGTACCCGAGAGGACGCGGGCGTGGTGGCTTCCATGCCTGCTACACAGAAACATATAGTGATCCCTGTAGCCTCCAAAAGTAGCCACCTCTTGGACCTCACCTCTTTGTTTGTCTCCTCCGAGACTGGCTAATTTGGAAATCTACTGCTTCTGAGTTAATAGCGTCCGCCGCAAGAAATCCAATATCTTGTCTGAATCTGCGTCTTTTCGTCCAATGAGACATGCGGGTTCGCGTGACTATAGAAAAACCATCTGTTAAAAACTGTCGTAAAGCAGTGGAATTCGGGCCCTTCCCTCGGTCACAACCCCCAAAAGCACTGAGAGCCGCCCGCTGCGCGGGCCGCCGGCCTCGCGAAATGACGCACGCGGTTCCACTTTTAGTAGAATAGATTTGTGGAACAGGAAGATATCCGAATCGATTTAGGTTTGGTTTTAATTAGAGCAGGCAAAGCGATAACTTGTTGCGTGAATAAGAATGGGAAAGTGGTTAGGTCTTTTGAAATTCGAAGCTCTGGTTGGCTGAATATCGATTGAATGGATTTGAAAAGGGGAATTCTCATTTACGGCCGTATTTTTGAAATAATAGCTAAACGGAGCCGTCCGATCACCCTCACGGCGACACAGAACATTTGACCAACACACATCCCGTAACCAGTAGACCTTTTATAACCGCCAGTCAGCTGTTAACCTTTCATACCGTGTAGCGAACATTTACCATGTACACTGTGCGTACACGACTAATCACGACGTGAACGCTTGCGAGTCGCACCTCGCGCCACACGCTGAGAACGAAGAACTGGTGTTGGAGTAGGCGTTTCCTGCTCCGTCGCGCTCTCTGCGACAGTCCCATCGTCGCCCGACGGTTGCGATAGTGGTGGCTGAGACGTCGGTGGTGGTACGAGCAGAGTTGAGTTGAATAAGTGTTGTGCATATGTCAAACGGGTTTACTGGCTATGGTTTGTTCCTAGAGTAAGAAAAGTATACATGGTACAAAAAGTAGGGGTAGCAAGAATTTGTCGGCGGTTTCCAACCGACGAATTTATAGTTTCTAAGACCGACACTCTGATGTGGCAAGTCGCCTCAACCAACACAAAAGTAATTGGCACGTTGCAATGGATGAAGTTGATCTGGAGGTCGATGAGGTTGTTGGCTGTGCTACCTCAGCGTCGACACGACATGTGTATATCTCGGCAATCGTGCGCTTTGTGATGTGGTTGTGGAGTAATTGTGAAACTCGTCACAATCTGATAGAGGCGTTCGTCGCTAAGATGAGTACATCTGACGACGCCAACTCGTTCACGCGAAGTTGGCTGCAGCGAAAGCCATTTGTGTCACCAATCCGCCTCGATGCACCCCAGCCAAATGAGTTCTGTCGTTTCCTCGTGCAGCAGAAACGGGATGACGGAGCGTTATACAGCAAATCCGTGATGGAGAACTTTCGATCAAGTTTAGTATACCTGTTCACACAGTCTGGCTGCCGACTAAGTGTGGAATTCTCGGCTCGGTTGACTGTCTTCTACAAGGGCTATAGGCGCAAAGTTGGCAAGTGCCGGCAGGATACCGACGCAAAGATCTACGAAGGCAAGGAGCCGTTCAGCCGTATGAAGAACGATCAGGGGGGAGAACGGCCTGGTGACGCCAGACATGTGTATGCTAATCCTGTGATTCCTGAAGTGTGCCCAATCCTCGCCCTCGCAACATACTGCATGGTCTTTGGGTTCTCAAAAGACGGCAAACTCTTCCCCGGCAATAACCAACACGACCGCTACGCGAAATCACTGAGGCGTACATGGACGCAGACTTTGTCCGTGTCGACATCGCCAACGCGGGATATTCGCCTTCAGACTTCGGATCACACTCAGCCAGAAAAGGCGCGGCTACGTTTGTCAGCAGTTGTTCAACGTCTGGACCATCGGCAGCCTCGATATGTCTTCGTGCTGGCTGGAGTCTCCCTGGCGTTCAAGACACATACATTCGCTACGAGTCGGCCGGCGACATGATTTTCGGTCGTTTTGTCGCTGGGTTACCGTTTGAACACCCAGAATTTGCAACTCAACCGCCATTTTTCCCTTCACCGGATCCGATTATCGATGAATGTGTTGCACTATGTTTTCCGACTGCACCGACCAACTTCAAGAAAGTCTGTGAGTTTTGCACCGCCTCAGTTGCCTACACCGCGCCATTGATGCAGTCACTATTGCCTCGATCACATCTGCTGCTACAAACACCACTGTTTCGTCATCCACAGTTGTTCACGACTGTACGGCAGCTTGTTCAATGTCGTAACTATCGCCCTTCAGATCCTATTCGACCAGCCGGCATTCCACCACACATTGGCATGTTAGTTACACTAGCAGAGATCAAGACATCGATCGACAACGTTGTGCAAGCGATGCGAACGGAGCTGCTGGAAGTCCTCAATGATCAACAAGTCGTGCACGGTTGTGAAGCTGCTGCAATGAAGCAAATGTTTACTCAAGTACTCACAGAGCACGGAATCGTCCATACTGTACCAGCAAATGTGCCGGAACTGCCTGCGGCTGCGCCTCCAAATCAGTTACGAATCCATGCGTGGGGTGGTGCACTTCGTCGAGTGCCTAAGGGCTACTCTAATGGCTGGGGCACCCAGCTTATTACTCAACAGTGAAGGAGGAAACGAAGGCGAAAACGTCCAGAAATTGTAAACTGTGCAAGTGCATACTGACTGTTCGTGTTGGTTGCACGGTTTTGAGACAATTCGTCGAGAAAATTGATTCTCCGCGGAAACTTCAAGAATTTTGGCGTAGTACCGCCAGTGGGGTCCTTGGCCGTATACGTTAAAGAAGTCGCACTCAAGGGCTTAAGTATCGACTTAAGATCAATACATTTGAGTTTATGTAGATTTCATTGGCTGATTTGGCTGAAATTCACGAGCGCGATAATCATTCCGTCAATACAATCATTTACTACAACCATTCCACTAAGTTCTGGTCGGGAATGATTCTGGTCGGGAATGATTGCTTGAGAGTGAGCCGAGTCCCATTCCTCTTCCTCGAACTCCAAATGGAAAATGGACAATGGACCAGCTCTCAGAAATGCGCAGCTTGCGCTTCGTGCCAGCGACCTGCTTCGCAAGCTCGGCTACGAGCATGCGCAGCTCGAGGATCTCTTCCTTGCGGCGGTTGCGTAAGGCTTACGCGCTTCGTCCTGCGGCTGCGCCGGCTCGGGCAACGGCGTCGCCAATCGGAGAGTTGCGCCGTCGCTCGAGTCATCGTTCACGTCGTTGTGGTCGCATGCCTCGATGAAATCGAGGGCGGTGCGAAGGGCCTCCGGATCCTCCTCGACGTTGAAGTCGACGCATAGCATGTTGGGGAAGCGGGTTCTCTTGGCCCTGGTGTTCGTAGGGTTCTGACCAGGAATCAGCTTGATGACGACATGGCCTGGAGTGGAGAAATAAACCGAGCACGTTTTGGAAAAGACACGTATTGTTTCAAAGAGTTACAGTCCAGGAAATGCAGTTTTCGCTTCGGCAGAGACAAGTGAACGTGATTGAAGATCCGTAATTGACAGTCACTTCGACGCCATCGTCTAGATCTTCTTGTGTAACTATGATCATCTTACGTGCTGATCGGTGAAATCTCTCTTCGAAACGAGAGTTCGATGAACAGGAGTGATTGACGAAACGGCAAATCCCACCTCCCACGAACGCGTCCACGTAGATGACTTCACGATGTATGCTTTTTGACACAAATCTGAGAGTATAGCCTCTCGCACGCTGCATGTCGGTGAGAGTTGTCTCAGAGACCATTTCACCAATGTACTCGCCCAGTACAGTGCGCCGAGGGATCGGACCTGTCGTGACTACACCGTAGCCCTTCTCACACCTCATGAGCGCCAACGAGGTGTGGTCATGGAGGCGATTGCCACATGTGGCACCAACATTGCAGTTGGCCGTGGTGCAGTATGCGCCACTCGCAACATTCCAGCAAACGCTGGGATCACACGAGTACTTGCAGCGACATGTGCCAAGATTGATGTCTTCAAAGCGAATGCGACTCACGTTCAGATTGTGTGTGAGTCGTCTGACGTTTGGAGGCCAGTCCAGAAGAGTGAAAGTTGTGGCGAGTGGGATGACGTCGCGAATGCGTCTGTGAGCTGACAGCGCGGATTGCTCAAGTCCGGATTCGCCATCATAGTCATCGTCGGTGATCACAATGATGTCGCTTCTACTTGCAGGACCGTAGTTCGTGTCTGGGACGTTACTTTGAGTTGACAGCCTGAACGGATTATGCCCAGACTCGCCGTCAAAGTCGTCGTCGGTGATCACAATGACGTCGCTGTTAATTGCAGCATCGTCGTTCGTTTCTGGACCGTCATCGTCATCATCTAGGATCGTGACAATAATCGCTGTCCTCGCGGCATCTTCATTGCTGACACGGATATTAAATGGCGCACGAGATTCAGTCGCTACCGTCGCAGCTTGCGATGTTGGCTGTGCTGTCTCTGGCTCGTGTTCTGATTCGACGATAATGAAGGGAGAAAGGCTTGTTCCATCGCCACGGATCTCCGTGCTCCGGTGCTCCAATGGCTCTTGGCGGTTTGCGCCTGGTGCACGGCGAGCTTGGCTCAACCACTCGAATATCGTGGTGTTCCTGTATCTCATCGCGGATGCTACCGTGTGCTCTGACTGTGATTCGGTTAACGGCGTGAAGAATGGTTGGGCGAGTGTATTGAAGGCCACTTGCACCACGAGACGAGTTTCGTCGCACACGTGTGATACCGTTGCGAGTGGACGACTAACATGATGTAACAACAAAAGATGCTCATGACGACAGTTCGCGACACATTGAAAGAGTGGGCAGGCGCTGTACGTTTGGAAATGCACAATTTAAACGAACAGGCCAATCATCCCTCGAGAATTAACTATGCTACCCGATGATTTGCTACTCCACACAATCAGCAACTGCACTCCGTCGTGATTAGGCACCAGGATTTCAACGAAAGGGTGAGCAGCCGAACTGCAACAGCAACCAATGAAGGGTGAAAGTGGTGTTATTCTCAAAACGTAGGCCTCGCGTGCAATGCCCGGACAGCTTCGCGTGAAGACTACGGCCACGACTCCGACCAAGTCTCCAAGCCAGCGGCATCCAAAGGCCAAGGCAATGACGCCCGTTCGTTCAACCGCTGAAGAAGAACAAGAATCAACGGACACGACCATTGAGAGCTATGTTGATCTGGGAGTAGGACTTGATGAATCACCACCAATGTCAGCACAACGGAGCCGGATTGACGCACTTACTCCAATCAAGTCGACCGATCCCCGTCACGCAATGTTTCAGGCGATCACACCCACGAAGTCGACAGACGCAACAACAAAGTTTACAGCACTCAGACACAAACTTGAAGCCAGCCATGAATCTTCAGAGTCCGATTACGTTTCCCCCTTGAAAACGGTGAAACTAGCGCTGGAGAGCAAGTCTCACAAGCCGAAGCAAATCGTGCGTACTGTTGATGGTATGTATTGAACTCCTGTTTGCGATTCATCGTCGATTCCAACACGAATCGTTTGCTCTATAGACTTGAAGACGTTCATTCGCACACACGGTGGAGAGGGCAAGCAGTTTGCTGATAATCTTGTGTTCGAGGCCCGAGTTGTTTGGACTTCCTTCGGACAATGCAAAACTGGACCGGTTGCACGAATGCATCTCATTGACAAGCAGGTCGACGAGCCGGTCGAGGATATGCACAAGGTGTGACTCATTCTCGTAAATTGCCAAGGTTTGGTATGATATCGTGTTTTCTGTGCAGATTCTTCGAGACAAATATGAAGAGAACAAGCGAGATATCGACAATGAATTAGCCACCGCTTCCATGTACGGTGTGGCAGTCGACACAGAAGGTGTCCCAGACGATGGGTCTACTGTTTCCATTGATCACATGTGGGGATTGCAAATCTATAATGATTATGGATGCCAGTTGAAGACGAGTCTCGACCATCTCACGGTGTTGACTCAGCCGTTACGTTTAGGAAAAAAGCTGAAGCAGTACCTTCGGTAGATAATTTATAATGAATGAATCAGTGTTGTTGAGCATTAAACACATCTGACATGCATCAAGTCTTCGTAGGTTTCTCGCACACTGAAGGTGCAATATTGTCCCAGGTGAATGATCTGCCTGGAAGTTTTGCCGAGATCGTGGCTCAACGTGGCTTCATTCACAGCATTGCTTGAACGATATGATACAACGCATGTCTGATCAGATCTGCAGAGGCATCAATTACATTAGCATTAAAGATTGGCTTGCCTTCATCTTACGTACCGAATTGGATCGTCGCCGTTTGTCAGAACACAAATGTGTTCGATGATGATACCAAGACGAGTAAACGTGTCGATGACGCCGAACAGCGGTGCTCGTCCAATGCTAGTGATGAGTATAGTGCTCTGCCGTTGTGGGGATTTGATGACGGCGCTCGTTGACTCCATGTCGCGAAACAATGCGCTCGCCCCGCGACGCCCAATTACCATGTACTTGGTGCAACTAACTTTGCTTGGAACGCGAGCTTGCACAACAATCAGTTCGTTGGTTTGAGCTGCTTCATCACTGCACAACACCAAATTCTTCATGTCTTGTTCTTCGCGAATGATGCGGCATGCTGTAGCGCTGTCCCAGGAGACTTGACGGTGGAAGTTTCGATTGTTCTCGCACTCTAGTCGTAGCAAGTATTCCTCGCACCTGGCAAGTACTTCCCAGTTAGACATCACGCAGTCAGCAGATGCCAACTGCACTCCTGGTAAGCCGCAAAGGCAAATTGTCTCGTCACAAGTTAGCTCTTCGACGATGGTAAAACGCAGCAGCACTACACGATCAAGTGCAGCGCGAAACAGCGGTGAAAACAATGTATCTCTCGCCAACACTGCATAGTCAATCTCGTGTGCACTGAGCGCCTCCAGCATCTGCACAGCTTGAGAGTAACCAACTTGACCGAACGCACTGCTAGATTGTTCAGAAGATGCTTCTTCTAGCTGGAAGAAACGCCGAGAAGCAATATGAGCAAAGCCGCCATCCTCTCCGTGGAATCCAACAAGGAGTTTCCGGGCGCCGCCGCAACCATCGACGTGGCGACCGTGGTGCGTTGGAAACGACTCTTTGTGACGCGGGTCTTCTAACGCACAGAATGCACTTGAGAGTGGTGGATTGTCAACCCTTCCACTTCGCAGACTCGACGTTGTAGTCACTCGAGATGTAGTGAGCCTGAGGCACTCACTGGCGCACGAACTTGCGTCGTCTACCGGTGTTAAGGCTGACCCATTCTCTGCAACAGACTTGGCTTTTCTGAATCGCATTGACTTCCGAGGACACTGCCGGAGATATTCTTCACGCCGCAGCCATTCATGGACACAATCGTGCGACTGACACCGAACCGCGCGTGAGCACTTGCAAATGAGCTCGTGCGAACGAAGTTTATGATTTCGAGCTTCTCTTCGGCCGTGTAGCGCCGGCGTTTTCGTGGCGCCGCGTCGCCTTCACCAGCTTCCATTACATCCATTTTTCGAATCCATCACCGGTGAAAAGTCACACGACTTGATCATTTTAATTTAAACTGATGTATAAAATTTTGTTCATTGAGTCGTCTTTGCTGAATCTGAACACTTGCGAACAAGAAACACCCATCAAATTATTAACACCGTGACGTGAGTGAGATGATTGCGTGTTGACTAGTCTCAGCAACATTCATTCTTTGAATACATGCACATCGCCGGAGAGGAGTCATATGACTTGACGATTTTTGATTAAAGTTAATGTATTAGATTTTGGCCCTTGGGTCGTTGCTGCTGAATCTGAACACTTGCCGCCAGGAACCACACATGTTGGTCAACGAATACTCTTCAAACCGAAATCATGGCAAGATGATTGCTTGCCGACGAGTCTGTATTCGTTCTCAAGTATGGCAGACACAACAAGAATGGGTCAGGCAGACGAGAATTCGTGCGGAGCTTCAAGCGCATCGTCACAGACAGTTGACTATCACCAATCGCCGACAAGACGCGAAGCGCTCACAACCTCAACGAACAGGTATGTTTTCACATGCCGTTACGGGTGATAAAAGTTATTCAATCATCGCTTGTGTGCGTGCTCAGACATCTTTGAAGCTCAATGGATAAGTTATCAACGCCTCGACAACATCAATCGTTCGTTGGCGTTCGAGCCACTGACGGACGCTGATTCTCGACGCCTTGAGAGCGAAGCCGCAATGCAGTTTAACGATTCCGCTCTCGACCGCAAGGTCTGCGTTGTCACAGACACATGGGTGTATCCAGCTGATGCGGTGCTGATTCGACTTGACAATCTCTCGTTTAACGCCATGCGTGCCGTTCTCACTGGCAAGCCTTGGGTCACTCCACTCATTTCAAAATACTACGATTGCTCGGATATAGATCCCAGATTGAAGGGCTTGGTACTTTCTCGTCGCGCGTTCGTTCTTGGTCAGTCCGTGGGGACACAAGTGTGGATAAAAAGAAAGCTCTTCAGCATCTGCGCGCGGTCGAAACACGACTAGCGCACTCATTGAATGCTGATTCAGACAACAAGCCTCCGCGCTTTGCAATAGCTGATGGCTTCATCACCGGCGTGTTCCCAGAAATCGAATGCCTCACTGTCATCGAACGTCAGGCCATCGGTCTTGCCCAACTACGTGGCGTGGTGAAGGTTGTGTATGGTGGTCCTGGGAATATCCTGCAGAACCATCTCTTGTCGTGGGATAATCGAGAGGCTACCATTGCTACTGCGGTACCAAATCTTGCAAGCCACATAAATTTCCAGCTCGTTCTTGCGGGACCAATGACAAGTGCTCAATAACTCTTGATGGCAAAGAAACATGAGTGCAACGGTACTCGTGTTTTGCGCGCACACGAGTTGCTTCGGAAAATCAACCCATTGTACGCATATCTAACTACAAGCAGTGCGTTTTCAACCCAATGTGTGCATGCGGACTCGATCACTACGCGGCTCCAAGGTGTACAAAATGTGGACGTGCTTGTTGCCAAGCAAGAGCCCGGC
This sequence comes from Pythium myriotylum, assembly GCA_023091665.1. Classification (NCBI taxonomy): domain Eukaryota; phylum Oomycota; class Peronosporomycetes; order Pythiales; family Pythiaceae; genus Pythium; species Pythium myriotylum. The sequence continues at coordinate 172,763 of JALJCQ010000031.1, read as the reverse complement.
AAGCAAGTGTTGCTCGAATGCAGCCAATCCCAGACGATCCTGAGAGTCGTGAATGTACAGTGATAGAATCGGAGACGGTACTGGTTCAGACTGTTGCGAATCGAACCGAACAAGATCGTATTGCGGTCGCTTTTGCAAACGTGACCGGCATCAAGACGTACGTTGCCCGCAGATCCTCGGTTCTTCTCAAGAGTTCGGATCCACACTACATGGAGCGAATGTTTGTGCATCTTCTACCATTCGGTACGGGGGGGGGGGGGGGGGGGGGGGGGGGGTTCATGCAAAGGAGTCACACATACTCGAAGCGCGACGTGGTCTGGAATTACCTCAACGTTTCAACGAAGACGCCATGTTCAAGCTCGTGATGTTTGACTATCTATCTACGTTACGTGTAAAGAGTGGTGTTTATCTTCGCGTTGGTCAAGATCCAGCACTTGCTACGACCGCAGTGACGATTACTCCAGCGCAGTTGCAGACGGTGATGTCGAATAGGGCAAGGCAGCGAGACGCGTGGAAACAAGGTCGAGTATACACGCCAAGTCCAGAATCAAATCTAGCAAACCGTGTGCTCAAGTCTATTAATGCAAGTACCTCCAAGATGTGGGGAAGTAATGAAGAGCGGCAGGCTATGACCCGAAAAGTTGATGCGATGACCATTCTGTACGGTGCTCCTTCGGTGTTTTGGACATTGACGCCAAATCCAGACTGCTCCATCACGTGTGCATTTTGGTCGGGCCACGAGCTTCCAGGTGGACGCCCTCAGAATCTGTCACAATGTGTCCAGCGGAATATGCCGTGCAGCTCACAAATGTCTCGTCTCATCATGGGCAACACTGTGGTCCAAGCTCAGTACTACAAACTCTGTAGTGAACTGTTAATTGATATACTGTTCGGCTGGGATATGAAGACAAACAGACCGAAATCTCAGCGTGGCATCTTCGGCTTCGTCGAGGCATTTGTTTTTGCGGTAGAGCAGCAGGGGCGGTTGTTCATTCATCATCATGGTGTCGCATGGATAGCTGGGTTACCACGAACTCAATCAGACTGGGAGAGACTAGTTGCAAGTCCTGAACTTTCCGCGCGATTTGTGGAGTATTTTTCATCCATTTTTTCACCAGAATTGCCAGTGTACAACTCGATGGACACACCACGATGCCCAGACGCAGAATGTGCAGCTCCTCTCACACCCCTCGCCATCGATAAGAAATGCAAGCACCTACTGAAGCATACTGTACCAGCGCCTATGGTTGCAAGTTGTGATGAATGCAATCGTCGTTTCTCTGAGCTCGATCTGACGTCTGCGTACATCGAAAAGAAATGGAGTCAGTTACCAGACCACAACAAGCTTGAAAGTACAGCTTCCGCTGTGAATGAGATACGTTTGCGGCTTGGCGGGCTATCTCTTGACAAGGAGACGTCCGATGTACAACTCAGCCGTCTGCTTCTCATGGATCAAGTGCATCTGTTCACGCACACAAGATCATGTACGAAAGGAAAATCCTGTTGCAGATGTCGCTACCGTTTCTTTCGCAAAATCGTTGCAATCACTGCTTTCAACAAACATGACGAGGTTGAGTATCGTCGACGTATTGGAAACCAGTGGCTGAACACGTACATCCCACTTTGGCGTCGAATCTTCCACTTCAACATGGATGCAAGAATTCTGTGTTCGGGCCATGGGCTGCAAGCTGCACGATATGCTCTCCAGTATACAGTCAAACAACAAACAGTGCTGGACAACGTAGCTATCGTTGAAGTGGCGTTCAAGAAGCGTATCGAACGCGAATCGACAATGACAGTCACACAGTACTCCCTTGGAATTGGTCGACTGTTATCACTGGCATATGCAAACTCTAGTGTCATGGAGCTGGGCGGTCCGTTAGCTACGGCGATCATTATGGCAGGTGAAGCCGTCACGTTTAGCTGTAAGTTCGAGCGCCTCGTTCTCCTTGAGGCTCTCAACATCCTCGATGGCGTTCCAGTCGAAGCAACCGCTGTGAGTCGTGATAACCAGTTGTACACCGAGACTTCAATTCTCAAATACATTCGGCGACCCACGTGCTTGGAAAACTACTCTTGGTACGAGTATTGCTGCTGGTTTCATAGAAAAGGAAGACCAACCACTAGTAGCCGCCAGTGTGACTTCACGTCATCTGATCCAGCTCTACTTCGCGCGCATCTCAAGTCCCACAACATCACTTACTTCGAGTATCCACGTGTGCCAGAGATCGTTGGCCCTCGCCTTCCGGACGCTACACGCCTTGGCAATGAAGATTACATCGATCAAACAGAACTGTACTACCGCATGTCAGCTTTGTTGTACAAGCCGTTCCGGTCAGCGCGTTCTATTCTGAATGGGTCCGACTCTGCAAAAGCACACTTCAACCAGTGGAATCCAAGTGAAAATCCCAATACCGCACGAGCACTCGAGCGCCACCAACAATACTACACGTGTTTGCACATGGCTGCTCAATATCGTGCTCGGCAGCGGAATGAAGATGACGACAGCAGCGACGAAGATGATTGCTGTGTCGATGATGATGACATCCTCACGGCCGAGACAATGAGATCTGTAACGCAGCAGCAGCCTACTAGCGCGTACACGCTCATTCCAGCTGAATTGTACCACACTGATGTTCCCGCTGACGATATCGCCATGACATTTCAATCGCAACGCGAAGATCAAGCTCCTGCTCTCCATCATATTCTGCTCCACAGCATTACCACTTTGCCAATGCCGGCTGATCGCAGCGGGACACTCACCGTCAGCCCCACTGTCATCACTAGAGGTGCTCTTAGCAACTTTCTCGATCAAGACCAAAGTGTGATCGATCTAACAGCTCCGGTTTCTGGATTCCTTGGGGCAAACAGCACTTCAATCACGATCGCAGCGTTTGAGCGCGCGATACGTGATTGTCGATACGACGGAAATGCAAGTGGCAGCTTACATGTGCCTCAACACGCATCAATTGGTGAAGTATCACGACTATTCCGGCTGAATGAGCTCCAGCACATGGCCTTCACACTCATCGCAGTGCCTCTCCTATCCAAGATTACTGGTATTCGAGTAGATGATGTGTTGGCAGAGCTCTTCACGATGTCACCGCTTATTGTCACTGGTGCTGGTGGGACCGGCAAATCACTGATCATTACTGCTGTGTGCGCGCTAGCCAGCTCATGGAACAGACCAAACAGCGTCATGATCGTTGCTTCCACCGGGATTGCAGCTGCGAGTCTCCATGGCTGTACAATTCATGCCTCCGTCCGTTTGAGCGCCAATCCCAAAATGTTGCCACCGCACATCACTACACCGACCGACGCACTTCTTCAGAAGTGGGCCCCAGTCTTGTGTGTGATAGCCGATGAACTCTCAATGATCGACTTGGGTCTCTTCGGTTTGTGGGAAGAAGCGCTTCAGTGCGTCAAGGAATCCGAAGGAATACCGTTTGGCGGCATGGTTCCTGTGCTCATGTTTGACCACTGCCAACTCAAGCCTGTGCGAGGCCCACCGATGTACAAGAGTTATGATCCTGAGGCGTCGTTGACGACGCCTCAACTACACGGCCAACAAGTCTACCGTGGTATTACTAAGGTGATCTACTTGACAAACAGCATGCGCTTCACTCAAGATACCCTTTGGGGAGAATGGCTCGCGGCAGGACGACTCGGCAAGTGGCCACAAGAGTTGCGTCAGTTCATCCACGACTTGCCAGACTACTCAATCACGTCCAGCCACATCCCACCTGGCTTGGTACAAACGATCTCGACTGACAACGCCACCAGAACAACGATCAACTCAACGGCAATTAACCTAGCAATTCGTACCTTCGCCGGTGACCGCAAAATTTACACCATCTCTGCAAAACTCTCAAGAACACTCTCACCCACAGAATGGACGATCCTAAAAGATCTCCCTGACAACAGAACCGGCAACATTCCCATCTTCCTCCACGTCTACATCGGTATGTAACATCACTATCGCGTCCAGTACACTATCATTAAAGTTCTATACCAAAACAGGAATGCCAGTTCGCGTAAAGTCAAACGAATGCGTTGATAAGGGAATTGTCAACGGTGCATGCGGGACAATCCACCACATAGATTGGCCTGACGATACAATCTTCACCCGACAAGGGGATGAGACTTGGTTTGCGTCAATGCAATCAAACATAATCTACGTGAATCTCTCCAATTCGCCTGCATCCACGCGATATCCGCTGATGCCACCGGAATGGCCAGATTCCGTAAGTATCGCAAATCGCTGCATCGATTCGCATTGGAGATCGATCGGCGTCCGTCAAAGGCTTCCCACTTGTGCCATCTTTTGGTACGACAGTTCATGGCGTTCAAGGCGAAACACGAGACTCCATCGCAGTCACCAACCTCCGCCCCCGAAACGTCCACAACGTCGATCGTCACGCCCTGTACGTTTCGCTTTCACGGATACGGACACGGCACGGCCTTCATTGGCTCGGAAATCGACCTACTGATGATGATTTCGACTACTTCCAGCCAAATGCAGAGGTGCTCGCTGAAGACAACCGGCTTCAACTTCTGTCTCATTCCACAGTTGCACAGTTTCATAGATTATTACTGTTCTAACTCTTGTGAATCAACGTATGTGCCTGAATCTCTACTTGTCGACCACGCGCACTTGCTCACGGATAACTCAACTGCACATTTCATAAAAACCTGGGTACCCCAGCCACTCTCGAGCCGAGAACTCGGCGAGACTTGCAATTTGCAAGCTCCTGCTCAAGACCAACACTCCTCGGGCCATCTGGTTCCCTCGCCGTCAGCTGCCACGCGTCCAAGGGAACTCGCCTTCGTTGGCGGACGCGTGGCAGCCGTCGGCGAGCTCGACGAGGAGCGATGAAGGCCGCGAGCACGAGCGCCAGATGCACGCGACGCCCAGGGCGGCCGTGCTCAAGACGCCGGCGCGCCGTGAGGCGCGTTAGGCCCGGAGCAAGTTCCAGCAAGGCTGTCGCGCTCCACGACATCACGGCCGCGCATTGGGTCTGACGCCGACCGTCGACCCACAAGACGCTGGCGAGCCACATGACTTCGTCAAGCGCCCCCAGAGCCACGACAAGGCTCAACGCTGCCCCCGCAGCGCGCCAACCGCATCTCCACCGGCGTGGATGTGCGCCGCCGCAAGGCTCACGGCCTCCAGCTCGCTGAAGACCGACCAACCGCGTGCTCCCACGCACGCTTCGGCCGCAAGGCCACCGTTGCTGCTGAAGCCTTCGCGTGAGCGCAAGCCGTGACCAGCTTCTACCGCACGACCTCAACGTACTCTATCAAGTGTACGACGGCCGCAAGGCCACATCAACTCCTGCAGCCCTCGCGTGAGCAAATGCCGTGTCCGGCTGCTTCAGTTCGACCCCCACGCACGCCTCCGGGCGCGCGCTGCCCGATAGGTCAACCCTCGCTTTCACAACTCTCGCGTGAGCGCAAGCCGTGTTTGTTGAGCTAGCGAGAACCTCCATCGCCGCTGTGCTGTCAGAGTCCAGTGACCTCGTCGGCCTCCGGTGCAACTGCCTCATGGCCACCCCTGCCCCTGCCGCCTTCCAGCGCCCCCCCCCCCCCCCCCCCCCCCCCCCCCCCCCCCTTCCCCCTCGTGGGGTGCCCGAAATCCGACGCTTACGGCTTGGTCTCCCAAGCGCGTCCAGTCCGAGGTTCCCGGGTGCGATTTCCAAGGTTCAAGTCGCCGTGTCGTTCAAGCCAGACGTCCAAGAGGAGTTAAGCAGTCCCAGTACAAGACCGGAGTCCAAGTCGTAGGAATAGGGTGAAGGGTAGGCTATTAGGATTCACACGATGAACTCAATAGACCACACTTGCATCATCATCATCATCGCCTAAGGGCTACTCTGGCATGTTGGAGATCCAGCGGCCGACCACCCTCCGTATCGCCTACTTACAAGCAAGGATGTCAGTGGTACAAAGAAGAAGCGCCTTCGCGAGCTACAAAAGCTAATGGCTCTGGTGGAGACTTGTCTCTGACGACAGCAGATCGATTATCGGGGGATGAACGCAGTCCAAGCTACCGCTGCGTTTGCACAAGTAGAGGGGATGCTTCCGCTACCTCGCTTGTCCAAGACCGGGCGATTTCATAGGCTGGAGCACTTGTCATGGATGACATTGGCTCGTGCTTTGCCTGAGTGAGCGACTCTAAGGCTCAGAGCCTATGCATGTACTGCATGTTTCGCGCGGAACTAAGGACCACTGTGTATCTAGGCTTAGACTAACCACGACGAATTTCGTTCTGTATTGTATGCTTCCAAAACTCAGTCTGCTGTATCTGAGGTGACACCTATGTCGGTACAGAAATGGTTTCTAAAGATTTGTCAGCGGTTTTCGCCGACAAATTCGCAATGAAGTACCGCTTGTTTGGAATTGTACCACACTCGTTATCACGCTTTCCGAATTTGTCGGCCAAAAAGTGCCGACAAAACGCGGTGAAACGGCAGAAAAACGCCGACAAATTCTAGAGAAATATCGATGGTACATGGATAGCACGACTCTCCAGGTTAGGTTGCAACTGGTTGCTGAATGAGGAATCGGACGGCTCCGTTTTGCTATTAATTCAAAAATACGGCCGTAAAATGAGAATTCCCCATTTGAAAATGATTGCCCAAAACGATTCGATTGGGGCCTTCCTCACACTTTTTTGTTTTTTTTTTTAGCATTACCGAAGAAGTTAGACACCTGGGTGGTCAGGCCAGACCCGCCGAGCGTCAGCTCCCTGGAGATCTACTCTGGTCTACAAAAACGACAATACTTGTTTTACAATACAGAGATGAATTGCGAGTTTTCTCGTCTCGAGGTGGATTTCATGCACCCGGGTCATTTCAGTTTCCAGGATCCTGAATTTATCCAAATCTGAGCAGTAATAAGCGAAAGGGTTCAAATCCATCCATTCAGGCAGGAAAAGCGCGAGTGCGCTTTTCCTGCCTGAATGGATGGATTTGAACCCTTTTCGGACGAGACCTAGGTCTCCAAGCCTGAACTGACGAGGCTTTGAACCCCATGGTGAGGCTGATGAGTCCGGGCTAACCGTGTCGACGACTGATGGGAGGCGTGCATTCATCGATTACTGTAGTGGGTGTTGATCCTTCGCTGTTGCAGCACGCACAATTTCTCTGAAGCGTTGCTCAGGAGCAGCCGAGGTCACATGCATTCAGCTGCAGAACTAACTTATCCATCTAGCTTCGAGGAAAGTGTTCGCTTGTGTTCTCCTCTTTTTCTGGATATTTCACACTGGTTCCCACATGCATTGACTTTCGTGCTGCAAAATATAGATTCTAGCAGGGCTTTATCTACCTCCTGCCTCCCGCAAAATGCATGAACGATAACTACGCAACATCGACTGGGAGTCAATCAAGATGACATGAGCAACCGCCACGATGATTAGTGTATGAACCGCGCATGACATGCGCCAGACGAGGTCTATTATAATAGTTGATGGATGCCAGCGGCCTATCCAAACGCAAGCTTGAAGAAGCGTGAGGGTCCGCGAATGCAGTAGACAAGGAAAAGACAGTGAAAAGAAACAATTGGTCCTCCATCTCCAAATCTAACCATGGTTTGTATAGCCCTGTGTTCTAAACAGTATGGTACTGTACAATGCTGTAATAGACCGACGTCATATACATTAACGACAGACAAGATGTGTGTTTCGTTCGACTTCAGACAAGATCGCGGGATTCTTTGATGTGCAGGATGTTCTGATAGGAGTAGTTTCTCCTAACTCCGAGGGAGGAGAGGTTCGAATGGTCTGCACTGTTGTGGATCGCGATTGTACGTTGATGACATGGGCTTATCCAATCAATACAGTCCATCGCGTTCAAAAAATTGTAGCTGTGGATGCATTGCAATTCTACAATATGTATCTTCCATCGACTATAATAGTACAGTATGCGGTCCCACTCCACATCCTCTATCTGCGGTATACGGGATGTGGACCACCGTGGGACCTCCCGAATCCTCCGTCCCAACTTGGGACGGAGGCTTGGGACCCAAGCTCCACGGACTCAACAAGTACCACAGTAGAGTACGTAGTCCTGCTGATTGATCTATTCGAGTCGTGGTTCCTTCTACCATATGCCTCACGTGGATGGAATGTTCAATCTGATGACTCCCACCAGCTTGTGCTCATCATCCCCGACATAGTGTAAGTATGGCCCACTGCAATGTGAACTATACGTGGCCATGAACCGGAACTTCGGTATTGTCGTGGCAATAGTCACCAGCTTCACTGAACGAAACTGATGAGTGGTGAAAATTCGCGTCTATCTTGTCCGCAAGACTAGGTCCATGCTGGCCGTCTTTGTATCTCTACATGCAGGATTACTACCCGCTGTTTCCACAACAATCTCCCACAGACCACGACCTACACGTCGAGCTTACCCACAGCTCACTGCACAGCACAGCTCAAACGTGTGGACGACGACAGGAGGCGCCCACTACAGACTGCGCCCATTCTAGTTTTCTCCACCTACTCCACAAGCCAGCTCCAACCAACCTTCCTCTACCAACCGACCAACCCACCCATAATGAACGGCTTCAAGATGCTCGCTTCCCTCTGCATCGTCGCGCTTGCCATGGCTGCTGCCCCCAGTTCCGCCGAGGACAACTGCCTTCGCGACTGCAGCAACCAGCTCGTCCCGTGGCGAAACGAGTGCCTTGGCGGTTCCAAGTACAGCAACGCCAAGTTCAACTGTTGTCACGGCAACGCTAACATGCGCTGGCAGTGTTGCGCCAACTCATGTGGCCGCGATCTATGCCCGAGCAAGCTGCGTAACTGCAACGGTCTTTAGATGGATATCTCGCCTCGCAGATCGTTCTGCATTTGTCGTGGTGAATGCGAGGTTCGTTCGCTGTCACACACAAGTAAAGAAAATGCACGGCGTGCATCGTATATTCACGGATTTTCCAACACTTCCACTTGTATTTATGTTATCGATTCAGGCAGCCGCGAAGACGAGGACTTTTGGTTCACGTTGCGAAAAAAGCACATCAAGGCAGCTTACTCGTCCAGATAACACTGTCACACTCTACTGCTCGTGGGTCCGATTTTAACAGCTATTATGCTTCCCATCGAGCTTGCTCACTAGCGAGACAGTCGGGCATTCTGCCTCGTAGTAAGTACTTGGGATCTTGCAGGTACATCCACGGACGATTCCTAGTTTACAAGTATCCTTTTAATGAAGACGAAGATGAAGATGCAGTCAACTCAACGCGGCTAGTGGAGTTCTGTCCACACATCACTTTTCGCGCTAGCAACGCGGTCTGCTACCGAGCGAGACCGATGTTGCTCAGATCTCGCGGTACTTTCGCCAGACGGCTGGTTAGTGGATGCCGACAAGTTGAAGTCTTGGTTTGGTGTGGATTGTGCACATTTAGTCACACGGACTATTCGTTCGGGGAACGTCGGCGACTTGAATTTGTAGCAGAGTTGGAATCTCTTATTGCCTCACCGGAACATGACCAGTCTACACAATACATGTATGTAGACTGGCCGTGTTCCGGTGGGGCAATAAGAGGTGCGGTACTGATAAATATACTCTACCTCCACAGCTCACAAGTCCGTGCTATTATTTGGAGACTCCTTCACGCTCAAAAGGAAAATCCCCACGACCAGAGCATTTCGCCCGTCATCCGGAACCACCAGGGATGGGATTGGCTTTGGGCCGACGATCGTGGAAGGTGTCGGTTGATAGTAGTAATCAAGAATAGGACGCCCGAGCTTACTCAAGATTCACACCACACGATTCTCATCGACGCATACAATAAATCTATCTCGACTATCTATCCAATACTTGATAGAATTGATGACTGGGCGGAACTACGCTTTTCTTCCTGACTTACAATACGATCAGACTCGACTCTGATGACTGAGATTTTAGGATATTCGGCGACAAATATTGACGAAGATGTTGACAGAAATACTGGATAGCCAGTGAAGAGAATGATTTACGTGTCATCTTACCTGTATTCTGTGTACGTTCTAGTTGGGTCCCATGCTCATAATACCCTACACGTCCGTCAAAGCACGAACAAGGCTCGTGATTGCCACAACAGCTGCAGCAAGATCAACATGAACTCTCAATTTAGAGCCCGTTGCAGTTCTGCAGCTTGCTCGGGCATAGGTCGCTGCCGCACGAGTTGGTGCAGCACTGCCAGCGCGTGTTGGCGTTGCCATGGCAGCAGTTGAACTTGGCGTTGCTGTACTTGGAGCCACCAAGGCACTGGTTTTGCCAGGAGACGAGCTGGTTGTTGCAGTCGCGAACGCAGTTGTTCTGGGCGGAGGCAGAGCTGGCGGCCGCAGCGAGCGCAACGATGCAGAGGGAAGCGAGTGTCTTGAAGCCGTTCATTGTGGGTTGGTTGGTCGGTTGGTAGAGAAGGTTGGTGGGAGCTGGCTTGATGAGTAGCTGGAGAAAAGTAAAATGAGCAAGGTTCGAAGTCGGTGCTTCCTGCCGTCGTTCACGCGCTGGAGCTGTGTTGTGCAGGTATACCAAGCTGTTCAAAGGAATGGGTGGGCTCGAAGAGTAGTTGGTGGCGAATGAGACATGATTGCGAGACCGACAGGTCGCACACTGGGCGATACAGAGAAGACCAGTGTGTACCGGCAGCCTTCGCACGCATGAAACTCTTTGCCAAAGAAGTCCCGGTTCATACTCATGGATAGTACGAATTTGTGCCGCGCCCAGTATCTTTCTACTGCACCGCCGGTTGTGAGAAACGTTGTAGAGGATTTTCTAGGAGTCTTCGTATGGAACCCTCTGAGGGGAGGAGGCAACGTGTGGTAGAAGGAATCACGGCGCCGACGCTAAGATTAGTGTAGTGCTTGTAGACTCTATAGCGTTCGTGATAGTGCACGTGGGATGGATGTCCCGTTGTGGCCAACCGAACCCCTACGTCGTGGGATTTATGAAAAAATTCTCCTGTTCTAACATCCGACCGAAGCGTCCCGCGAGTTCGTCTGTAACAGGGGTAAAGGTTTTGCCTGTCTTTGAGGCATCTGACGTCGTTGTGTTGTTGAGAAGACTGATGGAGTGAATGACCGACCGTCTCCTTATCTTTACCTGATCTACTGCAACTATGAATGATGATGCAAATGATGATGCAAATGATGATGCAAATGAAGTCTATTGAGTTCAACGAGGTGAATTCTGATAGAACTATGAATCCCTCTCCTTGTTCAACTGCGTTTGGATAGGTCGTCGGCACCCATCAAATAGACAGCATCTGACATACGGTGAATGGGGGTAGACTGGATTGGGTCCACCAGTTCATTTGTTCATGGGCACATCAAAAGATGGACACAGTGGTGATGTGTTCGTACCGTACTCAGGAGCATGAGATGTGCGGCTCGTCCCGAATCATCTTGGAGTTGGGTATGACATCTTCGTCATGACCAAGCCGGTGTCGCATACTGATCATCCATTCACTATGCGGAGAAGGGAGACGGACTGACAACGGATGCTGTCATCCATACTAGGTTCGCATGGAGTTCAACAGTTCTTGAGGATTAGTATAGTAGTACAGTAACCAAGATATACAAGCTTTTAGTGTATGAGTGTAAGCGCCCCTCTCCTGTACTTTTCGACACGACGTGAAGTGTTCGTTAGTGTTCCACAACGAACACTACAGTAGTTTGCACCAAATATGGATGACAGCATCCGTTGTCAGTCCGTCTCCCTTCTCCGCATAGTGAATGGATGATCAGTATGCGACACCGGCTTGGTCATGACGAAGATGTCATACCCAACTCCAAGATGATTCGGGACGAGCCGCACATCTCATGCTCCTGAGTACGGTACGAACACATCACCACTGTGTCCATCTTTTGATGTGCCCATGAACAAATGAACTGGTGGACCCAATCCAGTCTACCCCCATTCACCGTATGTCAGATGCTGTCTATTTGATGGGTGCCGACGACCTATCCAAACGCAGTTGAACAAGGAGAGGGATTCATAGTTCTATCAGAATTCACCTCGTTGAACTCAATAGACTTCATTTGCATCATCATTTGCATCATCATTTGCATCATCATTCATAGTTGCAGTAGATCAGGTAAAGATAAGGAGACGGTCGGTCATTCACTCCATCAGTCTTCTCAACAACACAACGACGTCAGATGCCTCAAAGACAGGCAAAACCTTTACCCCTGTTACAGACGAACTCGCGGGACGCTTCGGTCGGATGTTAGAACAGGAGAATTTTTTCATAAATCCCACGACGTAGGGGTTCGGTTGGCCACAACGGGACATCCATCCCACGTGCACTATCACGAACGCTATAGAGTCTACAAGCACTACACTAATCTTAGCGTCGGCGCCGTGATTCCTTCTACCACACGTTGCCTCCTCCCCTCAGAAGGTTCCATACGAAGACTCCTAGAAAATCCTCTACAACGTTTCTCACAACCGGCGGTGCAGTAGAAAGATACTGGGCGCGGCACAAATTCGTACTATCCATGAGTATGAACCGGGACTTCTTTGGCAAAGAGTTTCATGCGTGCGAAGGCTGCCGGTACACACTGGTCTTCTCTGTATCGCCCAGTGTGCGACCTGTCGGTCTCGCAATCATGTCTCATTCGCCACCAACTACTCTTCGAGCCCACCCATTCCTTTGAACAGCTTGGTATACCTGCACAACACAGCTCCAGCGCGTGAACGACGGCAGGAAGCACCGACTTCGAACCTTGCTCATTTTACTTTTCTCCAGCTACTCATCAAGCCAGCTCCCACCAACCTTCTCTACCAACCGACCAACCAACCCACAATGAACGGCTTCAAGACACTCGCTTCCCTCTGCATCGTTGCGCTCGCTGCGGCCGCCAGCTCTGCCTCCGCCCAGAACAACTGCGTTCGCGACTGCAACAACCAGCTCGTCTCCTGGCAAAACCAGTGCCTTGGTGGCTCCAAGTACAGCAACGCCAAGTTCAACTGCTGCCATGGCAACGCCAACACGCGCTGGCAGTGCTGCACCAACTCGTGCGGCAGCGACCTATGCCCGAGCAAGCTGCAGAACTGCAACGGGCTCTAGGCGGTGCTCGGTACTTTGGTTAGATCGCGAAAGCATCCATCGTTCGTGGTCGTATTCACCCGAACGAGCACCACAGCAGCTGTGTCATAGGATTCATTAACTGCAATCGATTACGCCTCACTGTTCATGCTCGCTCAATCGCACCATTTTCGATTTTTGCTCAATGCTCTGAGATTGTTTCGTCTGGTTAGGCGAAGGGTTCCTCCTGTTAAGGTCTCATTCGATATGTAGACTCCTGCGTCGGATTCACACTCTATGTCAAGGCTAGATCACGAGTTCCATCGCAAGGTATTAAAATAGAGAGTGCGATAGACTTGCCTTCACCGAACCACCCGGGAAGGTCACTCTGGCCTCTCGGTAATGCTGCACAACAACCTACTTCCGTGGCTCGCGGCTTCTACTGTGAGTAGCGTTGAGCGTCAACAGAAGTCGAAACCCGGCGGGACGCCCCTCTCGGTCATCGGCGACAGCATGCTCATCATCCAACAAATGAAGCAGTACAAACCCCCGCTCAACTCCACGTTGAAAGGCAAATATGCACGAGCGAGACGACTAGCCGATATGTTGGTTTCCGAGGAAGCGCAGTGAACGCGGAAATGGTGGTTTCCGTCCTTCATCGAGAAACGAGCGTGGGGCAAATGAGCAGTCCATTCACAGATTATGCCGGACTCGGAGAGTCGGAGCGAGAGGAATCTCCCGGTGAGTCGAGCGAAGGCTCGTAGAGGCCAGCCCCCCCTGAAAGATGGCATGGGATGTGAATGGACTGCTCCTACAAAGCATACTCGCACAGTTAGTAGCATGGGTGGATGGTTCAGACATACATCCACTCGCTGGCGTTCGAACGTGCGCCTTGGCGTGTGAGGCCGTACGTCGGTTGAGTGCCGATCAACGCGTGACCAAGTCCGTCAGGGCGAGGAGTTCGTGGAACAAACTCCGTTGGTGGCCCGGCTGCGGCCGGAGGTGGCAAGCCGTGGGCTCCCGGACCGTTCCAACGTCGAGCAGATGCGAACCCGGACTTGTGTGTAACCACGGTATCAGGAAGCACAGGATTACAGACGACGACGAGACCGCAGCAGTACGGATTCGCGGTTGTCTTGCCCTTCCATGCGAGACTCCAGGAGAGGAAGTGGGAGCACCCCCGAGAGTAGGAAGATAACGCGAGCGCGACCGAGCCTGGAGGTGAAGCTGGCAGATGAGCGAGGAGCTTCGGCTCGTTGGATGTCGGCGCTGCTTGGCAAAACCGCGAAGTTGGGGAGGAGGCAGCTGAGATGGTGCCGGCGGAGATCGTGTAGCCGTTGGCGGAGTCGTTTCTCTCATAGCCCGGAAACCACCATTTCCGCGCTCGCTGCGCTTCCTCGGAAACCAACATTTCCGGGCTATGAGAGAAACGACTCCGCCAACGGCTACACGATCTCCGCCGGCACCATCTCAGCTGCTTCCTCCCCAACTTCAAGAATAACTGCTCGACGCGGCTATTCTTGGCCGCCGACAAGATCTCGACGTAGGTGTGAGGTTTTCATCCTGCCGGCTCCCAGCCGGATAAGGTTTTCCCTCACGTAGGAGTAGTTAGGTTGGGCAGCTTCATTCGCGGTTTTGCCAAGCAGCGCCGACATCCAACGAGCCGAAGCTCCTCGCTCATCTGCCAGCTTCACCTCCAGGCTCGGTCGCGCTCGCTGAAAACCCACCCTCCACATCCCTGGGCTGGCCTCTACGAGCCTTCGCTCGACTCACCGGGAGATTCCTCTCGCTCCGACTCTCCGAGTCCGGCATAATCTGTGAATGGACTGCTCATTTGCCCCACGCTCGTTTCTCGATGAAGGACGGAAACGCTAGGTGTTCGCAGTTGGGGTCACCACCCTCGCGCAGCAAACAAGATGGCGGATGCAGCGGCCAATCTCGCTATGGACTCCCACGACAGCAGCCACACACATCACCCCACCGACGTTGTGCGGCATCAGCGCATAGCGACCTTCCTTCCCGGGGACCTCGCGCACTGGAGAGAAGGTAATACCTAAACTTGGGCCCCGCCCGGCTATAGGTTTCTAGATAAGCAAACCAATAAACCTCAATTGAATCCGTACCACGAACATTTTCTGTATTCTTCTGAGAACAACAGCTGTTATGGCGGCCGCATCAGCGAAAGACAGTGAGTCTTCAACCAGAAAGCCATTGGCATCCATTATTTCCACCCACGATTCTACAAACAAAAATACATGAATGTTCTTGCCGGGGATATCGCGGTATGCTTCCAAAGGCGGACACTGCGACGTATAATGTAATACTGGACGCAGACATACCAGTCGCAGATCTAATGGGATGAGAGAAATTAATAAAATATCCCATCGAGGCAATTTCCAGAGAGGGGAAGCAAAGTTGGATCTCTGTACCTCCATTAAATGGAGTCCGCAAATTTGCGGTCTGTTTGTTGGCGCTGTTGGCCTACACCAAACTAGACCACTGAGTCATCATCACCACTCGTAAACGACAAAGAGTTAGTAAAACCAGTACCAGGACTGGAAATGACACGCCCAGTAAAGAGTGGACCCCCTGAGACGAGTGCACTGCAGTACTCATGACGCTTTGTTGCCAGATGGCGACCAGTTGGTGAATGATGCCAGCGGCGTGTCGAAGCTTCTAAGAGGTGATCGATCACATACAGTACAGTAGACATCTCGTCACTCGTGCTTGTATGGGAATCACCACCCATCGGTCTTCGCAGCGGCTGAGCCGAGTCAGATCAAAGAGAAGACGGAGTGCATCAATGCCTTCGCCATCGAGGAAACCAAGTGAGCCTAGATTTGAATTAAGCATCGGATGTGTACAGTAGTAAAGCGCTTTGGCGTATTTGATATAGACAAAACGGTTTGTGGGATCGTGTGGGCGATGATGACGAGGAGAGTTCTGTGAGCACTGATCCCGCTTCGACATTCAAACACACAGCGATGTGAAGACCTTTGTGGGCGCCAGGCGGATGGTCATCCCTCGGACCACAGTTGGACATCCCATACGAACGCAGACATTGGTAAACCTCATACACTCATCAATCCCTTAGTCCCCGTTTTCCCCGATGGAATTGTGCCCTTCTATTAGCTTACGCATCTTGTTTGAGTCTTGTTCACAGTCTTATCCGCCGACATTCATTATCTTGTGAGTACATCCCAACACGTCATACACTGCACAGTTATGCCCACGGTGATGACTCCAGCAAAACTCGGTACTATCCGACTTTGAACCGAAAGATTTCACTCATGCGTGCCATTCTCATGTAGGCGACATGTAAACACTCAAATCTTCCGTTCTGGACTATCAGCCACCACCTGCTCAACCTGTTCCACATGCAGCAATGGCTCTTTTCATCTCAACCGAATCCGATCGACATCGCTCCTTTCCAGCAGATCACTGGTCCAGTGCGCGGGGGACGACGACAGGAGCAATTGACTGCTGATCTAGTTCACTCGACATTTCTCCAGCTACTCCGCAAGCCATCATCCACCTGTCAACATGAACGCCCTCAAGACACTCGCTTCGCTCTGCGCCGTCGCGCTCGCCGCGGCTGCCAGCACAGCCTCCGCCTCCGCTCAAGCCAACTGCCTCGGCGACTGCAACAACCAGCTCGTTGCCTGGCAGAACCAATGCCTCGGCCGTGGTACGCACAGCAACGCCAAATTCAACTGCTGCCATGGCAATGCCAACACGCGCTGGCAGTGCTGTGCCAACTCATGTGGCCGCGACACGTGCCCTGCCAAACAACAGAACTGTAACGGCCTCTAGATTGGACCTCATTGAACTGATGGCCGATCGCGAACTGCCCCTCCCCGTTACACTTAGGTGGAAGGAGCCGTACTGACCTCGCATCGCCTTCATCAACTCCAGTTAAATACACCTTACATACACATGAAAGGTTCTCTCAAGAGTGATTAGACGTGCATCATCTAAAGTTCATGTTCGGGCTTTGCGGAGCTGTATCCGAATTGCAACCACTATACATCAGCTTTGTCTGTTGCATTGCTTGCAGCAGATAACTCGGACCAATTCTGTCCTTCTCGTGTAGACTTTGACCTTGAAGGTGAGGTCTATTGGATCGCACTCTTATGAATCCTGAAGCCGAGTCTGGCGACCCTTTTTCCCTACTGCTGAGAGCTGCGGGCTAGATATCTTGGCTGCCATTCACGGGAATCGGGAACAAATATCTGGCTCAGTTGCTCTTGGTGTGGCCACCTGTGGGTGTAATGGTCTAGGGCCCTCTTTGCGTGCGATGTTGGCCGGATGGTCACTGAAAGAGGTCTCTGAAGGTGTCCGGGTCCCGGACACCGGGAGCTTATCTGGTTATTCGCAGAGATGGTCTGTTGTTGCTGAGGTTCACTGCACCACTGCTTTGACCTAGACATCGTAGTGGAATGTCCCCCTTTCAATCGCTCGGTCTCTGCATAGAAGCTGCAAGCTAGTCGCTGGTCCTTAGACCCGCTATAGGTTTCTATAGAGGTAAACCAATACGCGTCAACTTGAAGAGTGGAAATAGTGGAAGACGCCCGGAGCTAAACTGAGAAGGAGACCATAATCGGTCAATCGTACATGCGCTGTACGATTAGAGTTCAAGTAAGATGAACTCAATAGATCGTCACCACGCATGCTGTACGGATTATTTTAGATACCGAGTGAAGATCTGGCACATGCCATTTCCCGAGCACTGACGTGAGCTGTATCCCTCTGGAAGAACTCGTGTCCAAAGATAGTCTTCAGCTAGCTGCTTAGCAACAGGTACCCGTGGCTAGTTCAACGAGTTCAGACCTGATTCACTCCTCAGAGCCTCTACTGCCAGGTCGAGACTCTCGACCTGTTACAGCTATAGCTTTAATCACCGACAAATCGCAATAGACTCCAACTCTCATCATCGTCATGGCTCACCCACACTCAACATCTGCGTACAGAGGAATCCTCATGCCTGGTTTCTTCCGCTCCATCTCGAAGTCCTGCTTTCTGTAAGGGATGCCAGTCATTCGGTCGTTGTCGCAGGTGGCAGGGATCTAAGGTAAGGTGGCGTTCTACATAACAATCTTCTCGCAACTCGCTGTCTTGTTCTCTTGTAGTGTGTTGTGATGAAGCCGGAAAAAAGTAGTCTATGCGGGTGTGGTGGAGCAAAGGCCTTCCTCGATGCGTAATGCCATTGTGGGTGAGAAAAAATATGGCTTGGCAAAGAGACTGTATTCCAGCGAATTCCGATGATGGACCCCTCGAGCAGACCTGTCTAAAACGAATAACATCACCAAACAAAAGCTCAATTGCGCAAGTTAGGTTCTGATCAACTTCATCTCTGCATTGATTGTTTAAAGTAATGACAATAGTTTGTATCGAGCAAGAACCCGACTCCTGGAGGACAAATCTTTAGTCCTCCAACCATCTCGGGCTGTCGCTGTCACACTGGCTCAGTGGTAGAAGACGTCCTGTCCATTTGTCGGCAGCCATTATCTACTGCGTGCATTCACTGCTCCCAGCCACCAGGCGATCTGTTGATCATCAACAGATCCAGTCACGGTGTCGCAAGCTATCAATAGGATCGCTGAGGCGCTCGAATAGGGAGTGGACTTGATTGAGCTTCAGATTGTGCGTCGACTGGAGGCACGATACGTCGATCTGTTGCGAATGGCATCATTGAAATTTGGCAAAAGCGGACGACCTTGTTCCTGAGTATTCGCGAATTTCCAGATTCAGAACTCCTTGTACTGAACAGTGTACAAACGAGAGAGCGAAGGTAGTTGTCTCCATACAAGTTTCTCCTTTGCTCAAATGTCCGGATTAGAGGGGTTGTCAGAGAAACATGTAGGTAGTGCTTAGTATGGATTCGTCTGGTCTGGAGCCCATCTGTTCGTCCGAGGCTTTTCTCGAGCATTCCTCGTCAACGCACATACTAGTATGTATGCACGTATACTTGACATCCACTCAAACCTCTACCCGACGGGGCTGTCGGTCACACCCTTGGTTTGGTCCGCGACGACCGAGTGGCAATCCAATCGTGGAACCTCTCCATCCCGGTGTCGCGGAAACGATCCAGCGCCAGATCTGTGCTGCTCACTCTTCATTTCTCCAGCTTTCCCACTCACATTCCAAGCATCCCTTCCAGTCTCCAACACCCACAATGGTTGCCGTCAAGTTTGCCGTTGCAATGCTCGTGACTCTCGGTTTTGTCGACCACACGAGTGCCCAGCAGTCCCAGTGCCTCGCCAAATCCAACAACATTTATAATGACGCTACTTACCGATCGTGCCTCAACCTTGACACCAGCACTGCGCGAGTCAACTGCTGCCGCCAGAATGCCAACATCCGCTGGCAGTGCTGCGCCAACGAATGCAACGGAAAAGGCTGCTCGGCGTCATCCATGCTCCGCAACTGCGACTCGGGTAAGTAACGAGGTCTTTTGTCGATCAACGAGGGCAACACGGTAGAGACAGCTACCACGCCGAGTGGGCATGACAATATGGCAAAGGCGAGTACCAAGTACCAACGTCCAAGCGTATCGTGGCGCATTGCATAAATAGAACCAATACAGAGTGTTCTGTTCTTGTTGTGACCACCACCCTGAATGAATTTTGGTCTCGTTTTGATCAGAAGGGCGGGTCCTGCTATGGCCGCCACAACTCCAGATGGGACGCTGACGCCACCCCTGACGAGGTGCGGGAGGATTTAGTTGGAAGACAGTTGGCAGTCTTTGGATTTGGACCTAGAGATATGGACGTGGAGGTATTCTGGTTGATTGGTCTGTGGATCTCAGAAAAAAGGGAATGGCCAAAGTGCACGAAGAAGTGTCAAGATGTATTTACTGTCGGAGGAAATGCTTCTGGACACTAACGACATCCGTCTAAAGAACGAGGCTTACACACTGCCTCCCCAGCCACGAACAATGCCGTCGTACGCGACCTTACGAACGACCTTGGTGTTGCGGCCACCTGGCTGATGCATCGGGAGAGGCGCGTCGTTCTTGATCCATGTGTACTGGTCGGAGAAGTCCCAGGTCGTGACGCCGACACATCCGCCGAGTTCTTTGCAGGCCGCGATGGTTTTCTGGTAGCCGGTCACCTGCTGCTCTTGGATCGCAGTCGACGGGTTCGTCGAGTGGACCGCGACGTCGAGTTCGGTTATGGCGACCTTGAGGCCGAGATCCGTGAAACGCTTCATGTTGGCGACCATGTCGGCGGTCGACGCCACCTGCCCGGCACTCAAATGGTTCTGGAAGCCAACGCCGTTGATTTCAATGTTGTGGCTCTTCAGCAACTTCACAATGTTGTTGAGAGCGCCCGTCGACTTGGCGTTAATACGATCCGTGTTGTAGTCGTTGTAGAAGAGAAGAGTCGGAAGACCCAACTTGGCCTTGACAGCTGATGCCGTCTTGAACGCAGTGGTAATGAACTCAGTACCGGTCGTCTTGTACCAGAACGACTGGCGGTAGGTACCGTCCTCGTTCAGTGCTTCATTGAGCACATCCCAATGGGCACAGTTGGCACCAAAGTGGGTCATCACCTGCGTGATGTGGTTCTCCAGTGCCTTGAGCATGTCTTCCTTGCTGAGGTTTTGGACCCACTGCGGCGTCTGCGAGTGCCAAACGAGAGTGTGGCAGCGGACTTTGGCGTTGAACTTCTTGGCCTCAGCAACGACTGCATCGCCGCGGCCGAATGTGAACGTGTTACGAGACGGCTCCGTAGCGTCCCACTTCATCTCATTCGCTGGCGTGAGGAAGCCCCAATCGGCACCGTTGCGAAGCGCGTTGGTGTAGAATGAGTCGCCCGGGTTCAAGTCGGAAGCCGTTCCCATGTACTTGCCCGAAGCCTTGGCGAGGTCGTTGAGGCCCTTGGATCCCTTGTAGGAGGACCCAAGGATAGCGTCGGCGTTCATGACACCCATGGTGGTTGCGACGGCAGTGGCGAGGATAGTGAGCACGCGCATGGTTGTTGTTGGATGCTTGGAGCCTTGTGAGCTTGAGTGCAAAAGCGGAAGTGAGAATACGAGGACGTCTTCCTCGACGCTGATGTCAAAGGAGACGCAGGAGTCGTGAGAAAACCACGTGGGAGCGGAACTCGTCCACGCCAGGTCATCTGGCGCATGAGGAGTTTGTGCGGTTGACCCACTCCAGATGGACACTGTCGATGGTAGGGTGGGCAGATCCTTGTCGCACACAAAGATTCAGCGTCTTTGAAGCAGCGTCTTCCTCTGCCCTTGTTGACGCCACGAAGCTTCTTTAACACTCGACGAGTGCTGATGCCTGACGTGAGAACCGGGTCAGCTTATCGATGCATTCACTCGAACGATTTACGAATCTGCACGGATGGCTATCGTAGTATAAAAGCTAGTGCAGTTCTCCAATAGTAGTAACGTGCAAAATGAAAGAGAGACCACGGACGCCAGTACGGTGAAGTTTCATAGCGGACCGCTCGCGAACCACGAAGGAAGTCCTGTGCCGCAAAGGCTTGGAATCAAATCAGAAGCTTTGGCCCATGGACAATCATCCGAGAGCCATGACATGAGGATCGGCTCCTGTGATCTGGAGAGACAAGTGACGTCGTCCAGTTGTAAATGTTCAAGAACACGTCAACTGGTACGAAAGACGAGCCACTCGTTCCTGCGAAATGGCTACACCTCGATGCCGACTGGTTCTAGAGCCTTTGCGGCGTGGCATCCATGTCATTTCAGTTGCAGCGATGAGGTGTGGCGTGGTCATCCTTCATCCTGGTTTTCATCCAGATGAGCTGCCATCAAGTTGCCCAGGAACTGAATCGGTGCTAATTTCTCGGCATCGGAAGTCGTGAGAGCTCGCCTGGACAAGAACACTGGGACACATCCAGACTGCACAGATTGCTTGCTGAGACAGCTTTTCATTGAACTTGTTCGATCAGTAGCTGCTGAATAGAGGCTCTGGATGTGTCTTCCTTGAACTCTAGGTTTGCAAGGTAGGCACAGAACATGTGATGACATTGCACACGTTGCCTCAGCTTCAAACTATCACAACATTCTTTCTCAAACAAAAGAGACAAACACATATCCTTGATGTGCCCGTCTCTGTAAATATTTATGCTTTGAGGATGGAGGTCTCAGTGAGTTCATCAAAGCCAGAATGGGGTTGATTCACCGTAGGCGTGAATATATATACACTGGACAAATCATCATTTCTCAAGCATGTTGAGGCAACAAAGACCAATGTTCTCGTTTTCTACGCATGTTGAGTGTGTTGTGCAGTTGCGATGGAGCTCTCAATCCAGTAGGAATTGACAACGGATGAGCATCAATATCCGGAATCATCCCTTCATTGCAGTGACATGCAACGTGATCGAAAACAAAGCTTTTTGAGCTCAATAGTTTCGTGGAGTTCAGGCTTTGGAGTAGGGTTAAAAGGGGCTTAAAGGGGTCTAGATTGGATGGTTGGACTGTGATCCCTGGTCACTTCCATCGAGATCTTCTGTTAATATGGCTTCGACAAGCTTTATGATACTTGAAAATAACGTCTTAGCGAACCACTACCTACTAGGATTCTTCATTTGTTTGCTGAGATCAGCAACCTTTTGGACCATTTTATCCAATGTCTCACACAAGTGTTGTTGCAAACTAGCAGGCCTCACATTGTGGTCATTTCAGCATGTTTCATCGATTGTGGTCCAATCGTGCCCTAAGTTTGGTTCGTAAAGCTCACTCGTTTACAAGATAGCAGCATCCGGCTAGTCATGAACTGACGCGCATGCATTCAAGTATGGATTGGAAGTTTCTTCCACACTACCTCAGATCTTGGACGGACCCATCGTGGTCTCACGCGCACCGACCTCACCGCCATCCGAGCAGATCACCATACCAGTGATCCAGGAGGACGCCTTGGACGAGAGAAAGATCGCGATGCCAGCCATGTCGTGCGGCATACCGTGGCGCTGGAGCGGGATGAACTGCGCCATGTCCATCGCCGTCGAGCCCGTAGCCTCAACCGCACCCATGATCATCTGCGTCGGCACGAAACCTGGTGCGATCGCGTTGACCAGGATGTGGCCGCCGTTCGGGCGACGAGCGAGCTTGGCCGCCAGGACGCGAGTCAGGTGGTGGATCGCGGCCTTGGACGAGTCGTACGCCGTAGCCTCGATGCTCTGCGGCACGAAACCAGCGATCGAGCCCACGTTGATGACACGGGCTCCGTCAGGCGACGTCGCAGCCACATCAAGCAGCGGCAGGAGGTCGCGCACGAGGAAGAACGGCGCCTTGACGTTGAGTCCGAACACGCGGTCCCACGCTGCTCACGCATCCACGCTAAGTGCACATCTTTCCCCGTACCCATATTACGGAGACCGTACCGGAGCCCGGGTGGTTGTGGATGTCGCCGCCCCAGGCGAAGCCGGCGTTGTTGATGAGCACGTCGACGCGCGACTCGCGCTTGGCGAGCTCGGCCGCGAACGCCTTGCAGCCGTCCTCGCTCAGCAGATTGGCCTGGATCTGCTCGGGTCACCAATCAACCACTCATCAGATCAAGATATCGGAGACCGTCACGAAATGTCCAAAAACAAAAAGCCCAGCACGCACAGGGATGCACTGGCCGGCGCCGAGGCGGTTGAGCTCCTCGGCCGTGCTCTCGCAGTCCTTGAGCTTGCGCGAGGCCACGTAGACGCGCGCGTGGTTCTGCACAAAGCCCGTGGCCATCATCTTGCCGATGCCGCGGCCGCCGCCCGTGACCACCACGACCTTGCCGCGCACGTCGAAGAGATCGCTCAGTTGCAGCGTCGACGCCATGGTGGAAGAAGGAATTGTAGGAGAATGGACCGAGCTTCAAACCGATCTCTTGGGGGGGGAACGAGGTTCAACCCGATCTCTTCATGGACCGACCTGCAGCCAGATCTCTTGATGACCCCCCCCCCCCCCCCCCCCCCATTACTCTGGCTCAACAATTCGAACATGTTGACGTCGACGTGTGACGTGGGCATGCTTCCGTTACATTTGTCCGACGGACAAATGTTTACAATTGCCAGTTTTCGGAGATCAAAGCTCTACGCAGTGCGAAAGGCGAGAGAGCTGCAGTTTCGTCTCCATTTCTGCCCTTTGGCGGTCACAACGCTCTGGAATTGAGTCGCAAAGCCTGAGGACTGGTACCACAGAAGCGGGGTGACACCGAGCGAAGCCGAGCGAGGCTAGTTGAGGGCTTCAACTAGCCTCGCTCGGCTTTGTCTAGCCTTGATTGCTGGGAAATTTTCAGCTTAAGTGCGATATCATGATTAAATCATGATATCGCACTTAACGCCGCAGAATCAGATCAAGAATCTGTTGGTTACACTCGGTGGGTTACTGTATTGCTCTGTGGGGTTACAGTATTGCTGATCTCATCACCAGTCAAACCATGGCGCCGCGCCCGTCGCTCGACGTCTTCAAGCAGAGCTTCCGCGAGTACCTCGTGCGTGCGGCCGCGTCTCCGTAGCCTTCTTTCCCCCGCACTAACCTCCGCTGTCGCTGTCGTGGTCGTTTTCGCCAGTCGCGCACGCATGCCGTCGCCACGGAGGTGGAGCTCGAGCAGCTCGTCGCGCTGCTCCACGAGCCCTTGCCCGTGTCGTTCCGACTCAACTTGCATCGCCAGGACGAGGCGCAGCGCTTCATGGACCGCCTCGTCTCCCCGACGGGCGACTTGCGCTTCGCCGAGCACGCGTTCTTCCACAACGGCGTCGCCGTGAACCCGCCGCGCCCGATCGCGTGGTATCCGCTCGAGCACGTGGCCTGGCAGCTCGACTGCGGCCGCGTCGCGCTCTCCAAGGCCGCGCCCAAGCACGAGCCCGTCAAGAAGTTCCACGCCGCGCTGCTTGAGGCCACGGACGCCGGCGTCGTGGACCGCCAGGAGGCCGTGAGCATGCTGCCCGTTCTCTATCTTGACGTGCAGCCGTCGCAGTTTGTGCTCGACATGTGCGCGTCGCCTGGCTCCAAGACGACGCAGGCGCTGGATTTCTTGTCGGCTACTGATTCGTCCAAGGCTGGCATGGTGATCGCGAACGACCTGGACAAGAAGCGCGCGTACATGCTCGTGCATCGGCTCTCGCGAAACACACTGCGCAACGCCGTCGTGACCTGCGGCTCGGGTACGACCTTTCCAGGACTCTACGTCGATAGGAAGCTGCAGCGCACGAACGTGTTTGATCGTGTGCTTTGCGACGTCCCTTGCAGTGGCGATGGTACGCTGCGAAAGAGTCAGCAGCTCTGGAAGGAATGGCATATTGGCCAGGGGCTCACGCTCCACCCTGTGCAGCTCGAGCTTGCGCTTCGAGGCGCCGCACTGCTCAAGGTTGGCGGCGTTATGGTCTATTCGACGTGTTCGTTCAACCCAGTCGAGAACGAGGCGGTCGTTGCCGAGTTGCTGCGTCGTACCGATGGCGCGCTTGAGTTGGTGGACGTGTCGGAGAAACTCCCTGCACTAAAGTATCGTAAAGGCCGCACGCACTGGCCTGTGGGCTGGCGATCCAAGTCCAAGTCGACACACAAGGGCCATATCTTCACTGGCGAGACGAAAGAGTCGTTCCACGACTGGTACGATAGCTACACTGATCTCCCGCAGGAATTGCGTGGCCAGCGCATCTTGAAGTCCATGTTTCCACCGAAGACCGCTGCCCAAAATGAGCTCGAGAAGACGTTGCGGCTTGTTCCGATCGACCAAAACTCCGGCGGTTTTTTTATCGCTGTGTTGCGTAAAGTGCGAGACCTCCCCGGTGGAGAAATGCAGACCGGCCTTCCGGCACTCGAGGAAGATCTTGTGCTGACTCCACCGCCTGATTACGTGTGCAAACTATGCAACGAGAAGGGCCACCTTATGAAGAACTGCTCCAAGTACCTACCAGAGAGTGAATTCGACTCCGCTGCGGCACAACCGACGAAGAAGCAGCGCACGGAAGAGAATAAAGACGAGGAAGCGAAACGAGAAACCCTGTACCGTCCAATTGCATCGGACGCTTGGAGTCTCATTCAGGAGTTTTACGGGCTAGAGGATCCAGCATTGCAGTCTCGATTGTGGTGCCGATCGGACACTGCTGCGAATGTGAACTACGTCGACGAGGACATCTCCCGAGCGTGTCTTGGCGGCGACGCACTCGAAATTGTCAACACTGGGCTCAAGGTGTTCAGCAAACTCACAGAGAAGGGTGAAACTTTTTATCGCCCGACTGAGGAAGCTCTAGGTTTCATCGAGTCGTTCTTCACAAAGCGACTCCTCGATTTCACCCGCGCTGATCTCGAACTCGTGCTCAGCTCGAATGCCCACGCGCCTTTCGAGTCATTGTCAGAAGTTGCACAAAAGTCTGTTGAGGGATTGCCAATTGGTCCCGCTGTTGCGCGTTTGATCGATAACAAGAAAGTGGTGATCAATTTATGGGTCGGCAAAGGCGCAGTCCTCCCTCGAGTTTCAAAGACGCTCAAGACGGAGATTGAGACGGTGCTTCAAGTTTACTAATAGACATTTGCTCATAAAGTTTTTCAACAAATCAGAGCGTCTGGGGTTGTGGAGGCCCTCGAGCACGAGCGCGCATGCCCCGCATGAGGTAATAGAATGAGTCTTTTTTGCCTAGCAATTCAGCCTCCTCACTTTGTGTGTCGTCTTCAGTCACCCTCTCGTCAAAGTCGTTCCGTGGAAACTGGTAGATTTGGGCTGGTCGAAGGAGACCAGAGGAGGACGTTGCCGTCGGAGCACCGTCTGATCGCATAATATTCGTCAAAACTTCCAAGAAGTCGACTTTTGGTACCCCAATCACGCGGCTCTCATTGTTTTCGACCCAGAAGCCGACAACCACCATAAAAAAGGCGATCAAGCTGACAATTGCAGCGGTGCTATGGGCCACATAATGAAGTATCAGCTAAAATCCCAGGAGATATCAAAATGACTTACTTGTATCCACTTGTGAGTTTGTACGCCTTAACAACGACGTGCCCATGGTTGCCTAGGATGATTCCCGTGAATCCAGTCAGCCAGCTACCAACAATCTGCGAGATGAAGCGCGAGCCGAGGAGAACTCTGGTCGTTGCGATGTAAATGACAATCAACGAGAACGCGAGACGTGCCACGCGGGATTGTGTGTTCTCCATGACGGGAAGCAACACGACGATCGACATGTGGGAGTCTACACAGGGGAACCCGTGCAAATCGGGATCAGTGCACGCGGGAAGTCGCCCAATCGTCGGGTCCACGTCGATCGGTCGTAAGACCTGAGCGAAATACTGCAGGAAAACGACACCCAGTAGATTGCCGACGCAAATCCACATATAAGGTAGTCCGAGTTCCGGTAGCATCACGAGAAAGATGAGCCTATCAGTCAGACCTGCGTATGAGTCATACATTCTTCCATCATAAGCCGTATCATCGACCGACCACAGCGCAAGCGAAATGTCCTGCGTCTTATACTTCGAGGTCGTGGCCGTGACCAGCGCTCGCAGCGACGGCACCGTCTGTCCAACATCCCACGTCCAACATTGTTCCCATGATATATTGCAGACGACGCAATGCTGTCTCCCACACCTCCATGAATCCCACGAGCCATCCAACCGCAGCCAAGTCCCACTGTAGCACGGGATGCAGCGCGTCTCGCAGCGCTGCGATCTCTTCGTTCTCGTCCTCCGCTGCCTTCGCGACGTCGCGTCTCCACCGATAGGAAATGGCATCGTCAAGGCGCACGCGTCTCTCGGTCCCGCGCGGCATCTTGGGGGTATGTGAAGCGTCGCGATCCTGCCAGGTGAGCTGCTCACAAGATGGCTACACTCTTGGTGTCAGCCCCCCGTGAAACCTTTCATAAACAATACGTCGAGAACATATCATGGGATAGAGGTATTTGCCACCAGAGTGATGATCCGCCGTATTCACGATGTGGCTACAGAACCCGTTTTTGTTGGGGTGGTAAACGGGTTGAAACCCGTTTACGACCGACTTTGCGGCGTGGTCGCGGCTGCAAGCATGGACAAGCGGCTCGGCTCGTTCGAGCTCATACACTAAAGCGTGATCGGCGACTCCACGACCGCGACATGCTACCTCCTGTTTTGTTCCTGTCTCTCATCTCAGAGACTGCAGTTCAGTTTAACGAGGAGACGGGTCGCGAGCTGGAAGCCAGAGGGCCGACTTCACCACGGTCCGTGCGTAGGGGAAACGGGTTTGATTTCCTGATGAAACCCGGCCCAAGCGAACCTCCACCCGAGTGTCGACATTGTTCCCACTGATCAAAAACCGCGCAAGGACGGCCGCATGACGACTATGGGCGGGGACCTCACGCCGCAGCACGCGCTGGAGCCGCTCCAGGAACAGGGCGACAGGTGCGTGGTGTCCATAGCTACGATCTGGCGGTGAAGGCGGTGGTTAATTCGGCATGGTTGGCGAGTTAACAGACTAGACGTTCCAGGCGTGATTGACGACTACCTCGTGCTAGGCTCGGTGAAGCACGCCCACGACGAGCCGCTGCTTAAGCACCTCAAAGTAACCTACGTGCTGGACGTGGAGAACCCGCGCAAGCGTAGCGCGGAGCCACTCGTGCTGGAGACCGAGATTGGCCGCGTAGAGCTCGATGACGACTATACATATGAGACCTTCAAGGAAACCGTGACCAAAGCCACCGAGATGATTCGATCGGCGCGCGACGCGGGTAAGACGATCCTAGTCTTCTGCACACATGGCAACAATGAGAGCGCCGTGGTCTGCATGACGTACCTCATGGTGGCCGAGAAGTGGCCGCTCGAGCGAGCATACAAGCACGTCCAGCAGAAGCGCCCAGCGAGCGCGCCTCGACGAGTGTACGTTGAGAAGGTGAGTCTAGGATTAGTCTTTGACTCTGTCACTGTGGGTACCAACCGCAGTCGTGTTGTTGTGTAGCTCCGGACGTTAGAACGTGAAGTCCACGGCCACGTGACCCTGCGATCCGCCCAAGTGGGGCCGAGCATGATCGACTTAATGCTCGGTTTACGCGGAGAATCGCGACCAGAAGATGCTGACGAGACAGGCAGCCAGGTGACTGAGCCGGAGAGTGCGACGGAGTCGACAGTAGAGCGGGCGAGCTTTATTTCCAATTACTCGGTGACGACTGGCCTTCACAACGGCAGCTCGCTACGAGAAACAATGATAATTGCAGAGCGAGATGAAGAGTACGAAAACAACACGAGCGATCAACCACCATCATCTGGCTCGATCACGGGCAAGCTACCGAAGGGCAAGAAGGACTGCATCATTATGTGAGCCGGAGATTTCACGATATTTCTGACTACTAGAGTTTGGCACGTAGATAATATGAATTCGCGATGAGACTGAACGCGTGCAGTTGTCTTGGATGGAACTTCGTGGGGTGGTTGTTTACGGAGCAAACATTCGTTGAAGCGCGCAAAGCGGAAACGAAACAGGTCGTGGGGTGCTTCTCTTGCGGTGTTTGCGAACCAACTTAGGCTCTGCGAGAATTTGTCAGCGCTCGTAGTGCACATGTGCACTTTTCAGCCCATACCATCTCGACGAACTCCGTAAATGCGGCGTTTTCGAGAGCTCTTCCTGCGATCCATCGGCGATTCGAGAATGCATGTATTCCGAATCTGACCACGTGGCTGAGGCGACTGCGTTGCAAGTCTTCGGGTGCTTGTGGCTCGTGGAGTGGACTTGACCGACCTCGCTGGCTTTGTTGGTGGCTCCGGAGGTGACTCAATCTCGCTCTCGTCGTCGTCGTCGAGGTCAATGTCGTCGAAATTCAGCCGCTTCATGATATCGACCTCGTGATCCTGACTCGACCCGTCTGACCGCGTGACGCTGCTGTCACTGTCCCATGCGCGACTCAAGGACTTCTTCTTCCGCCGTAAGCACGTCGCCTTGTGCGACGCCGACGTGCCCATGATTGGCGTCTTGTCCCCATTCTTCTCAGTCACCTCGCCGCCGCCTCGTCTACAACAACACCGACAACAAGCCACACGCACTCAGCCTCTCGCTCCACGCGGACCACACTCTCTCCTCATTGTACCACGCACCCATGAGCTTTCTCCTTCGCCACGTCGACCGCCGCCGCCATTGTCGTCCTGCTCCGAGGTTTCCCTTTTGCCGTCGATCTTGCTTCACCCGCGCGAAAAATCCAGTTGCTGAATGAGAGGGGAAACTTGCAAAATGAGGGTGACCATCACTCCGGTTTCCCATGTCGTCTCCCCCGCCCAAAAATGGCTCACTCGGAAAAACCCCACTAAGATGCTGGACGAGTGGCTCGCGACCTTCGCGTTCTCGCGCGCTGTGCGCCACGCGCCGCGCGACTTCAGCGACGCCGTGCTGCTGGCCGAGCTGCTCGCGCAGGCGCTGCCGGCGGGCGCCGTCGCGCTCCACAACTACCCGTCGACCGGCCGCTTGCAGCAAAAGCTCGTCAACTGGGAGCTGCTCAATCGTAGGTGCCTCACGTTGGTATTCGCACTTTGTTGGGGCAAAGAAGCTCACGGTGGATCTTTAGGCAAGGTGCTCACGCCGATGCGCTGCGAGCTGTCGCGCTTCCAGATTGAAGAGCTCGCGAACGCGAGTCCGGGAGCGATTACGAGGCTGCTCGTGCGTGTCAAGCAAACGGTGTGTGGATAAAGGAAATCCACTGGTTTACGAGGATGATTGATGTCGATTGCATGTGTGGACGAATAGATTGAGAGAGGGCAGCGCTCAACACACAACTCGTCCGAGAAGAACGCGACGTTCCATCGAGCTCAGATCCCTCCAGCAGCATCGATCGTAGCGAAAGTATTGGCTAGCCCGACGAGTATTGCTAGTAAAAAGTATGTAAGTGATTGTGGGACCTCGAAGACCACATCACAATCGCCCACCTCGATTTCAAGATCAACGCCTTCTAGCCCCCACAAGGCTCGGGCTCGACATCCAGCCAGACGTCAATATTCGTTGATGGATTATCTCCCATCATCATCTGAGCGCCCGACACCAGAAGACGTGTCGAGTACTTTCTCACGTGTGTTACAAATGACTGAGGCCAGATCGACTCCGAAGTCTTTCGCGTCTCAATCGCCAAAACGGCACCTTTGTGCTGTCGAGTCTGTGTCTCCACTCCCAAACCGAAGTGTTTATGGTAAGGAGTCACCCCAACTGAAGGACAACAAAACTATATCCATTCGATCGAGTATGCGTGCGGGTACTCCTTCAAATACTGTTTCCGTGTCTCCGACATCATGGCTACAGAAAGACCACGATTTCCCGAAAGGCCCAGTTCTACCCACTAAGTTTGCTGAAGGAGCATTCGTGCGTTTCGAAATGACCTCAAAGACCAGCGTGGAAAAAGTTATTCATCTTGCGCGTGTGGCCAGACTACTTTCATCCGGTGACTATCTCCTTCAACTTTGCAAACCATCGGCGATGCAGATCGATAAATCTATTTCCAGCTCAAGTACTTGTGGATTCGTATCGACCCCTTATTTTATCGAGTGTTCCAGCGTCCAGATGCATTCGGTGAGCGGTGCAGCGTTCGATGCAACTCGACGAGTATGGACACTCCCAAACGAGCAAGATTTCTTCATCCCGAACCAAACGGCAGTGTCTTCATCAAGCCGAGGAGCCGCTGTTACGGTTTTGGAACGTCACAAATTTAGTAACGTCCGCATCGACGCACCCTTGGAGCTGCGTATTGTTGAACCAGGTGTGGGCATAGTCGAGGTCCCAGATAACTTTTTACCGATCTATCCACAAAGCTGCAACGGTGAGCGTAAGTTCGATCTTTTTCCTCCACCGACGGTATTCCCGGCTATTCAAGTGGACATCACAACAGCTCTAGAAACACGTCCAACGGCAGCTTACATAGCCATCAAGAGCAATTTTCAGTGACACCGTGGAGTGCAACTGAGTAGTCCAGCACTCAAGCTGAGGTTTCAAATAGCTCTCAATTTGATTTTCAGTTAATCGACCACTCACTACTACAGACGGATTGAAAGCTGCAGAGAGTTTAAGAAGTTTGGGCACAAGTGGTGTACTCCGTGTCGCAGCAGCAGCAGTTATCCCACTGCTTTCCCTTCACCCCGCCAGTTCGATAGACCGGCAATGCACACCATCGCTTGCTATCTCGTGCCAAAGTAGTGCGTTCGGCGTAAGTGATGAGTGTCGTGCCGTCAGATTCGTAGTAGTTCCCTCTGTGCATACACTCCGGGTCGTCTTCGCCCGTTGTGTATATCCAGTGCAAGCGTTCACTTCCACCCGAACGGTAAGCTCGCAGCATGGACCATTCACGGGAGTCGTGTTTCTTGGTGCACCCGTAGGGGCCTTCGTTCCAGCTATTATACCACCATCCTGGTAGACCAAAGTTCGTGCATACGCGATTGAGCTGAATCGTGCTATTGCCGTGCGTCAATTTGCTGCCTGAATCGATCGAGATGATGTTGGTGGAGGTTGACGAGATTGCAGAATCAGCTGAAGTAACAGCCATGATGGCAGAAACTCCACCAGCGCCAAGGGATAATACACTCGGAGTCATGGCATTCACCGCTTGACGTTAAAATGGAAAGTGGCTCGAAGCCGCTGCGGACCAGGCGTTTGCAATGTGCATAGCATCCACAACTACCCAGTTCGAAATTTTTTTGCTTGGACCGCTGCGGTGCTACTGTGATGAGCTAAAGCTGCCGAAACGGGACACATATCAGAGATGTTTGTTCTTCAAGACTTGAAGGGATCGAGTTCAGATCACCAGTGCTTATGACAAAGCTGATTGAAGGCTTTTCCGAGATCGGTCTATCCCATCACTTGCCCATCCAGTTGATGAGCCAGACCATGCTTCCATCCACCACTCAATCTCTGAAGACTACTCAATCAGCACCTCCTCTCAAAAGCAGAACTGCGCGTCGGGCTTTGACCTTCTCGCGGCGTCTCTACCACTTCTATTCTCTGCTGCTGTTGCTCATGCACTCGCTGGTTCCACTCCGTCGCCAAGTGACTGCGATAGCTCGGCTTGTGGCCATCGCATTTGTTGTGGTGGCCCACGCTGGAACCATCGAGGTACCGCTGCAGATCGGCGCAGGGTGCAACCACTCGGACTACTCTTCACTACCAACCTCATCAAATGGAACAGACGGACCGGCTGCATTCCACTTTCAGTACGACGGCGGGTTGGGCGTAGGCCTCTACGTGCTCCATGTCAGTGATTTCAAGCTGCCGAGGGATGATATCGTACGCATTCGCCCGAAGGATGCAACGGCAGACAGCCTATCGGTCGCACTCGCGGGACGGAATACAAGCGGTGACTTCTTCACGAAGGCCGTCGCAGCCAATGGCGTTGTTGTGGAGCTTTTCAAGTCCGCTGGCTCCACCGTGCCCGATGGTGAATGCCTGGGTTTTAGCATCGATAAATTGCTCTTCACGCCTGAGGCCGATGCCAAGAAAGTTGCAGTTGGTGATGATATGTCGATCGAAGCACTCTCAGAGGTCAAGCGGGCGAGCAATACATCCTCGGATTCTGCGACTGAGATCAACGAGAGTTTGTGCGGCGCAGACGAGTCTCAGGAGGCGGCTTGCTATGCAAACGGTAGCGTCGAAGGTGGAGCAAGCATGTATGCCTCCTCCCGCGCAGTCGCGCGGCTTGTGATCCGGAAGGACAGCAACTTTAACATTGCTTACTGCACAGGATTCTTGCTTGGTTGCGAGGGTCACTTGATCACGAACCAGCACTGCATTCGCAGCTGGATCGACGCTCTCAACACGGCTGTCGAGTTTTACGCCGAGACATCACAGTGTGGCTCTCAAGAGTGTCTTGACAGGTCTGCATGCCAGGGTCGCATTCGCGTGCGGTCAGTGACACTGGTGGCCGTATCCACGCAGTACGACTATGCGTTGGTCAAGCTTACACCAGACGATGGTAGCCCAGCCTCATCTCTGCTTAGTCAGGTTGGTGGGTACTTGCAGCTTCGTGGAAGCGGTCCCAAGATGGACGAACACATTTTTATCCCGCAGTACCCTCTAGGCTACGGCAAGCGAATTGCATCCACTGCAAACGGCGAGCCAGGGCGTGTGGATTCCTTGAGTGTTAGCACTTGCGGTGGGAGTGATGTTGGATACAATGTCGACACCCAGGAAGGCTCATCCGGTTCTCCCGTGATCGCAAGCTCAGACGGGCTCGTGATCGCATTGCACCACTGTGGTGGCTGCCCGAACGGTGCGATCCCATCAACGCAACTGATCGCTGACATGACGCAACGCGGCGTCTTGCCCAGCTGTGCAGTGGCCTGAAGAGGTAGGTACAGAGTTGTATTTTTTCTTACTGCCCTTTTCCTTTCGTTTCATTTGAATATGAGACCCCGACATACGTATCTTCTGAAAATCTCACACTTCGTGTTTCTGAAGCATCTTGGTAAACTCTTCGAGGTCGATCTTGCCATCGTCGTTGCGATCCATTTGGTACACAAGCTCGCGCACGTCGTCGTGGTCGAGGGACTGACCAAGTGTCTTAAAGATAGAGATAAACTCATCCACCGTGATGAAGCCACTACCGTCGATGTCGATCATATGGAAGATTTCCTCGATGAGTTCCTCCTTGGAGTGAGCGCTCTCCTGGATGTGCTGGTGGCACCAGTTGTAGAAGCTCTCGAACGGGATTTCATCCTCGTTCGCCGTCGACGGATGGTCCGCGAGAAGATCTGACATCAATCGATTGAGCTGGTCTTCGCTCAGATCGTGAGTGATGGCGCGCAGCAGACTGGCCATCTCGTTTCGTGAGATGGAGCCCGAGCCATCGACGTCGAAAAGGCAGAAGATCGTGTGGATCTCACGTCGCTCCATCTCCAGCTTGTACGCGTCCGTGCGCTTACCGCGTGGCGAGTAGTACGCGGTCAGAGGAGACAACGGTGGTGAAGCGAGCCCACGGGTCGATGCCAGGGACTCGAGGGATAGGGACTTGCGACGTGCCTGTGCCAGCGATTGCTTGGGGGATCTAGGAGCCTCTGGAGAAACAGGTTCATTCGTGGGCACTGCCACGGCCACCTCGGTCACTTTCTTCTTAGACCCCTTCTTCCTCACTGTCTTGGAAAACTTGGCGGTGGCTTCATGCAGCGCTGCCGTGATGGGCAGCGGCGAAACCGGTGCGATGACAGATGACTTGCGGCGCACGTTTTCACGGAGGTAGATCTTCATCTCAGCGATGAAGCGAAGCGTACGCAGCGTTTGCCGGGCCTTGAGGATTCGCATGACGCGCGCAATCACGCGATTCACTTTCATGTGCTCGACATTGAACGCAAAGAGTCCGTCGCGCGCGATTCGAACGGATACACTGGTGACCATCACACTCGGGAGAAGGAATAGCGCGTAGAGAACCGCGACAGCGACACCGCTATCATACTGGTGGTAAATCTGGCCCATACTTCTCATGAGGAACACCGACAGGTGGAGCGCCGTGAGCAAGAACACGAGCCGCGTGCTGAACAGCACGATCTTGACGCCGTTTTTTCCGCTTCCTGGAAGCAATAGCGAGCGCTGCGCATCACCAAGCTCGGTCTCTGTCATGTGGCGCCCGCCGCCTGGGAGTGAGTCGACATAAGGTGGCACAAAATCGCTGTCGCTGGTCTCGGCGCCTTCCATAATCCACGTTTTCTCGGTCGCGTCGTAGAGCTGCAGCTGGTGCTTAGCGCGCCATTCGTTCTTACGACGCAAACGCTCGGCATCCATCATCAGTCGCGGTGGCGTGAGCGCATGGCGCATATTGCGGATCAATGTTGAGATGTAGTGGTTCATAAAGATGAGCAAGAAGCCTCCACCGAGCAGCACGAAGATCTCTCCCTCGGTGCCGACGGCGTAGCAGATTCCAAGAACGGCCACTAAAAACACTTCTAGTGCAATCCAGGTCGGCAGATCGATCTCGATAAGTCGACCCAAGACTTCGCCGGAGATGAGGCTCAGGTATTCATTGAAAGGGAACCGGATTTCGGGGTTTCGCTGGAACTCCTTGGCCAGCTCCAGAGCCTTCTGCTCGTCGGGGTGGTTGCTCCGGTAGTCTACAAAGCGCCGGCGCAGCGCCAGGTACACCATCTCACGGTAGCACTTGCGGGCAGCAGCTTGATGTGTGAATGAAAGTCGCTCTTGCCACGTCTTTGGTGGTTCCGTAGCGAGCACATATTCGGTCACGACGGCCGGGATATCGTTGGAACTTCTCTCGAACTCGCGCCACTCGTTCTGCACGAGCGTTCCGAACTTGAGCAAACCGACACAAAGAACAAGAAAGATGATGATAAAGAGAAATAATCCCATGTGGAGCACCTCGATGGTCTCCTGGAGCTGCTTCTCGTCACCCATCAGGTTCAGCGAAATCGCTGAGAGGATCTCAAGCTTGGTCACGATAAAGAGCACGAGTCCGATGAACCCAAGCGTCGTGAGCTCGCTGAATATCGTGTTGATAAACGGCATGTTCATCTCGTCTGCGCTCTCTCGCAGCGCTTCGGTGAACACTTCAAACAGGATCGAGATGAGCACGAGCCCGGTGATGACACCGACAGCGACCGTCGCGACTCGTCGCGGACTGGCTTCGCGCTCGCCACCGATCAGCTCGGGACCACGCTCCACTATTGCATGGTCTACGACAGGAGGGTCTTGTACCGCACGCAGCTCTCGGCTCGTCTCGGCAGCTGCAACAAAACAGGCATTCGTTCAGCAGATCTGTGTGTCTCCACCTCGCCAATCAGCCAACAAACCATGCGCCATGACCACCGCGACCGCCAGCAGCAGCAGCAGCAGCGTGAGACACTTGGCGGCCACGCGGCGAGCGCGCAGACCATCGAGAACGCTCGCCACGCGCATCGTCGGGGCGCGAAGCTGCGACTGCGAGCCGTCGGAGAGAGGATCTCTGTGGACGACCTTTCGCGCCCGGATGGATCCATATCCCTCGGTATAGTAACCACCTCAATGTCACTATTGACGCAATAAAACCGGTAGGTACCCGTACTACAACAGTTGTCAACAAAGTTATCGAATTAATGGCATTTATAGACAACATATCACAGTCATATTACATATCAATACCTACTCGTTGCCAAATATATCTTAAATGAACACGTGTTTAACGGAAATATCGGCATCTATCACCCTCGTCCACGTCGACGTCAACATGACCCACGAGTGATCGGTCGAGTCCTCCCTCGTTGAAGCTCGGGGGGCGAGCCCAGTCGCCATTTCTCCTCTTCTTCTCTCGCGATGGCGTCGACGCTGCAACTGAGCGATCTCTTCGACGTGCGCGGCAAGGTCGTGGTGGTCACGGGCGGCGGCCGCGGCATCGGCAAGATGATGGCCACGGGCTTTGTGCAGAACCACGCGCGCGTCTACGTGGCCTCGCGCAAGCTCAAGGACTGCGAGAGCACGGCCGAGGAGCTCAACCGCCTCGGCGCCGGCCAGTGCATCCCTGTGCGTGCTGGGCTTTTTGTTTTTGGACATTTCGTGACGGTCTCCGATATCTTGATCTGATGAGTGGTTGATTGGTGACCCGAGCAGATCCAGGCCAATCTGCTGAGCGAGGACGGCTGCAAGGCGTTCGCGGCCGAGCTCGCCAAGCGCGAGTCGCGCGTCGACGTGCTCATCAACAACGCCGGCTTCGCCTGGGGCGGCGACATCCACAACCACCCGGGCTCCGGTACGGTCTCCGTAATATGGGTACGGGGAAAGATGTGCACTTAGCGTGGTTGCGTGAGCAGCGTGGGACCGCGTGTTCGGACTCAACGTCAAGGCGCCGTTCTTCCTCGTGCGCGACCTCCTGCCGCTGCTTGATGTGGCTGCGACGTCGCCTGACGGAGCCCGTGTCATCAACGTGGGCTCGATCGCTGGTTTCGTGCCGCAGAGCATCGAGGCTACGGCGTACGACTCGTCCAAGGCCGCGATCCACCACCTGACTCGCGTCCTGGCGGCCAAGCTCGCTCGTCGCCCGAACGGCGGCCACATCCTGGTCAACGCGATCGCACCAGGTTTCGTGCCGACGCAGATGATCATGGGTGCGGTTGAGGCTACGGGCTCGACGGCGATGGACATGGCGCAGTTCATCCCGCTCCAGCGCCACGGTATGCCGCACGACATGGCTGGCATCGCGATCTTTCTCTCGTCCAAGGCGTCCTCCTGGATCACTGGTATGGTGATCTGCTCGGATGGCGGTGAGGTCGGTGCGCGTGAGACCACGATGGGTCCGTCCAAGATCTGAGGTAGTGTGGAAGAAACTTCCAATCCATACTTGAATGCATGCGCGTCAGTTCATGACTAGCCGGATGCTGCTATCTTGTAAACGAGTGAGCTTTACGAACCAAACTTAGGGCACGATTGGACCACAATCGATGAAACATGCTGAAATGACCACAATGTGAGGCCTGCTAGTTTGCAACAACACTTGTGTGAGACATTGGATAAAATGGTCCAAAAGGTTGCTGATCTCAGCAAACAAATGAAGAATCCTAGTAGGTAGTGGTTCGCTAAGACGTTATTTTCAAGTATCATAAAGCTTGTCGAAGCCATATTAACAGAAGATCTCGATGGAAGTGACCAGGGATCACAGTCCAACCATCCAATCTAGACCCCTTTAAGCCCCTTTTAACCCTACTCCAAAGCCTGAACTCCACGAAACTATTGAGCTCAAAAAGCTTTGTTTTCGATCACGTTGCATGTCACTGCAATGAAGGGATGATTCCGGATATTGATGCTCATCCGTTGTCAATTCCTACTGGATTGAGAGCTCCATCGCAACTGCACAACACACTCAACATGCGTAGAAAACGAGAACATTGGTCTTTGTTGCCTCAGCATGCTTGAGAAATGATGATTTGTCCAGTGTGTATATATTCACGCCTACGGTGAATCAACCCCATCATGGCTTTGATGAACTCACTGAGACCTCCATCCTCAAAGCATAAATATTTACAGAGACGGGCACATCAAGGATATGTGTTTGTCTCTTTTGTTTGAGAAAGAATGTTGTGATAGTTTGAAGCTGAGGCAACGTGTGCAATGCCATCACATGTTCTGTGCCTACCTTGCAAACCTAGAGTTCAAGGAAGACACATCCAGAGCCTCTATTCAGCAGCTACTGATCGAACAAGTTCAATGAAAAGCTGTCTCAGCAAGCGATCTGTGCAGTCTGGATGTGTCCCAGTGTTCTTGTCCAGGCGAGCTCTCACGACTTCCGATGCCGGGAAAATAGCACCAATTTAGTTCCTGGGCGACTGGACGGGGGCTCATCTGGATGATAACCAGGACGAATGCAGATCGAGCACGTCACACCTCATCGCTGCAAATGAAACGACCTCGATGCCGGGGCACATATGCTTAGAACCGCTAGGCTTCAAAGTGTAGCCATTTCGCAGGAACGAGTGGCTCGTCTTTCGTACCAGTTGACGTGTTCTTGAACATTTTCAACTGGACGATGTCACTTGTCTCTGCAGATCACAGGAGCCGATCTTCATGTCGTGGCTCTCGGATGATTGTCCATGGGTCCAAAATTCTGATTTGATTCCAAGCCTTTGCGGCACAGGACTTCCTTCGTGGTTCGCGAGCGGTCCGCTATGAAACTTCACCGTACTGGCGTCCGTGGTCTCTCTTTCATTTTGCACGTTACTACTATTGGAGAACTGCACTAGCTTTTATACTACGATAGCCATCCGTGCAGATTCGTAAATCGTTCGAGTGAATGCATCGATAAGCTGACCCGGTTCTCACGTCAGGCATCAGCACTCGTCGAGTGTTAAAGAAGCTTCGTGGCGTCAACAAGGGCAGAGGAAGACGCTGCTTCAAAGACGCTGAATCTTTGTGTGCGACAAGGATCTGCCCACCCTACCATCGACAGTGTCCATCTGGAGTGGGTCAACCGCACAAACTCCTCATGCGCCAGATGACCTGGCGTGGATGAGTTCCGCTCCCACGCGGTTTTCTCACGACTCCTGCGTCTCCTTTTTTACGTCTGCGTCGAGGAAGACGTCCTCGTATTCTCACTTCCGCTTTCTCACTCAAGCTCACAAGACTCCAAGCTTCCAACAACAACCATGCGTGTGCTCACTATCCTCGCCACTGCCGTCGCAACCACCATGGGTGTCACGAACGCCGACGCTATCCTTGGGTCCTCCTACAAGGGAACCAAGGGCCTCAACGACCTCGCCAAGGCTTCGGGCAAGTACATGGGAACGGCTTCCGACTTGAACCCGGGCGACTCATTCTACACCAACGCGCTTCGCAACGGTGCCGATTGGGGCTTCCTCACGCCAGCGAATGAGATGAAGTGGGACGCTACGGAGCCGTCTCGTAACACGTTCACATTCGGCCGCGGCGATGCAGTCGTTGCTGAGGCCAAGAAGTTCAACGCCAAAGTCCGCTGCCACACTCTCGTTTGGCACTCGCAGACGCCGCAGTGGGTCCAAAACCTCAGCAAGGAAGACATGCTCAAGGCACTGGAGAACCACATCACGCAGGTGATGACCCACTTTGGTGCCAACTGTGCCCATTGGGATGTGCTCAATGAAGCACTGAACGAGGACGGTACCTACCGCCAGTCGTTCTGGTACAAGACGACCGGTACTGAGTTCATTACCACTGCGTTCAAGACGGCATCAGCTGTCAAGGCCAAGTTGGGTCTTCCGACTCTTCTCTTCTACAACGACTACAACACGGATCGTATTAACGCCAAGTCGACGGGCGCTCTCAACAACATTGTGAAGTTGCTGAAGAGCCACAACATTGAAATCAACGGCGTTGGCTTCCAGAACCATTTGAGTGCCGGGCAGGTGGCGTCGACCGCCGACATGGTCGCCAACATGAAGCGTTTCACGGATCTCGGCCTCAAGGTCGCCATAACCGAACTCGACGTCGCGGTCCACTCGACGAACCCGTCGACTGCGATCCAAGAGCAGCAGGTGACCGGCTACCAGAAAACCATCGCGGCCTGCAAAGAACTCGGCGGATGTGTCGGCGTCACGACCTGGGACTTCTCCGACCAGTACACATGGATCAAGAACGACGCGCCTCTCCCGATGCATCAGCCAGGTGGCCGCAACACCAAGGTCGTTCGTAAGGTCGCGTACGACGGCATTGTTCGTGGCTGGGGAGGCAGTGTGTAAGCCTCGTTCTTTAGACGGATGTCGTTAGTGTCCAGAAGGATTCCTTCCGACAGTAAATACATCTTGACACTTCTTTGTGCACTTCGGCCATTCCCTTTTTCTGAGATCCATAGACGAAAACTGCCGAATCAACCAGAATACGTCCACGACCATATCTCTAGGTCCAAATCCAAAGACTGCCAACTGTCTTCCAACCAAATCCTCCCGCACCTCGTCAGGGGTGGCGTCAGCGTCCCATCTGGAGTTGTGGCGACCACAGCAGGATCCGTCGTCTCGATCAAAATGTGAGCAGGATTCATTCAGACCAGCTTCTTGCACATAAACGGTACATCACTGTTGAGGCAGACCGTTTTGAGAGACGCATGCACCGCGTGGTTCCCATGTCAACTTCTACCAGGCCCGATGGATAAGGCATGTGAAGATGACCGAGTGTCCGAGGACGCCCACACAAAGGCCACGACGCAACAAGGGTCCTCGACGAAGTAAGCTTACCTCTCAATGCCAATCTCCTGTCGCTTGGTCCATCGTTCCCGAGTATGCCCGCTCCCATACAGCACATGCTAGGCATAATTGTCGAGTTCCTCTGCGAAATCCTCCAGTGTTCAGCCGAGGCCGAAAACCTTCAGTTTGGGTGGTCTATTTTTAATCAAATTCGGGTTGTTACCACCTCCTGTGTCCAAGGCTTAGCACCAAGCAATCTCCCTGCGACTCACACACTCACGATGGTTACAGGAGCATCCACTGCTCGCGCTCTTGTTACTCATCGGTGGCGTTCACTGCAGTGTCTCCTACTCGTGTTCGCACTCGCGTTCCTGCTTGTTATCGCGACCAGCGTCTCAAAGATCCAAGGCTCGAATCGACAGCTGCGTGCAGCTTCCGACTCCCCTGATGATCCGAGGGTCTCAGAGCACCATGGCGAGACAGATATAGAGAGCAGCAGTACAGCCACAGTCGCCATAGGAGTGATCTCGGGTCTCGTTCTGCTTTCGATCCTCTTTGAGGTCTTCACTGAGTCTCTTCGT
The DNA here is from genome assembly GCA_023091665.1 of Pythium myriotylum. Taxonomy (NCBI): domain Eukaryota; phylum Oomycota; class Peronosporomycetes; order Pythiales; family Pythiaceae; genus Pythium; species Pythium myriotylum. The sequence continues at coordinate 130,668 of JALJCQ010000031.1, read as the reverse complement.
GACAGCACCGACGAGATGAACATGCCTTTCATCAACACAATCTTCAGCGAGCTCACGACACTTGGATTTATCGGGCTCGTGCTTTTCATCATCACCAAGCTCGAGATTCTCTCAACGATATCGAGGCAGCTGCTCGGCGACGAGAAGCACCTCCACGAAACGATCGAGGTGCTGCACATGGGGCTCTTTCTCTTCATCATCATTTTTCTCGTGCTCTGCGTGGGATTGCTCAAGCTCGGTACAGCTGTGCAGAACGAGTGGCGCGAGTTTGAGAGAAGTTCGAACGATATCCCAGCCGTTGTGACAGAGTACGTGTTGGCCACCGAGCCACCCTCGAGGTGGAAGGATCGGTTTTCGCTGGCACGGCGATCTGCAGCTCGGAAGTGCCACCGCGAGATGGTGTACCTAGCTTTACGTCGGCGCTTCGTAGACTACCGGAGCAACCATCCAGACGAAGAAAAGGCCCTGGAGATTGCAAAGGAGTTCCAACTCAACCCGGACGTGCGTTTCCCATTCAACGAGTATTTGAGTCTCATCTCGGGAGAGGTCATGGGACGTCTTATCCAAGTAGATCTGCCCACGTGGATTACACTCGAATTCATTCTCGCCGGCGTGCTCGGTGTTTGCCATGCAGTTGGAAAAGACGGAGAAGTGTACGTGTTGCTTGGTGCCGGTTTCTTGCTCATACTACTCAACGAGATCTCGCTGGTACTAATCCGCCGCATGCGTTACGAGCTTACTCCACCTCAGATGATGAGAGACGCCGAGAGGCTGCGACGAAAGCCCGAGTGGCGCACAAGGCACCAACTTCCGCCGTGCAAGCCCAGTGTCCCCGCAGAAACGGTCGACGGGGATGATTTCAGACCACAGTACCTCGCGCGACTTCCCGAAGGAGGGGAATTCATGACCGAACACGAGCTCGCCGATGCGCAAAGGTCCCTCCTACTCAGTTGCGCGGGCAAAAACGGTGTCCGCCTCACGCTCTTTTGCACTCGGCTCGTGGTTCTGCTCACAGCGCTGCACTTGTCTGTGTTTCTCATGCGCACGATGCACCAGATCTACAAGCAGCACCACGGCAACTGGGCCATTGTCGTCGTGCTGTACATCGCCTTTCTTTTGCCGAGCGTGCTGGTTACGAGTATGTCAGTCAAGATTGCGCGTGATGGACTCTACGCATTCAACGTCGAGCACATGAAGGCCGAACGTGCGATCACGCGCGTGATGCGCGTGCTCAAGGCTCGTCAGACGCTGCGAACGCTGCGCTTCGTCGTCGAGATGAAGATCTATCTGCGCGAGAACATCCGCCGCAAGTCGTCTTTAGCGGGCGTCTACTCGGTCGCACCGCTACCGTCGTCGCTTTCGTCGTCAACGCTCTCGAAGGTACTAGGTCGCAAGCCGTCTCTGAGCAGAGAATCGCCTGGTCTGGGGATGCGACGGCCCACAACTCTGACCAAAGCTACAACTACGAGGCTCCACGAGCCCCGAATGTCGCTAGCTCAGGCGCGTCGGATGTCCGTATCGCTTGACCTCGCCCACGTCACCGCTGTTCCCGCTAGTTCGAAAGTCGAACCCCCATTATCGCCTCTGGCAGCCTACTACACACCGCGAGATCAGCGCAGCGACGCCTATCGCATCGAGCAGGAACGCCGTGAGATCCACACAATCTTCTGCCTCTTTGACGTGGACGGCTCGGGCTCAATTTCTCGTGATGAAATGGCAAACCTGCTGCGCACGATCACCCACGACCTTTCCGACGATCAGCTCAACCTGCTCATGAAAGATCTTCTCGCAGGTCGCCCTAAGAACCATTTCCAGAAGGGCGAGATCTCGTTCGAGAGCTTTTACAACTGGTGCCACCAACATATCCAGGAGAACGCCCACTCCAAGGAAGAGCTCATCCACGAGATCTTCCGCATGATTGACGTCGACGACAATGGCTTCATCACAGTGGACGAGTTCATTGGGATATTCAAGACGCTGGGCCAGTCGCTCGATCACGATGATGTGCGTGAACTCGTCTATCAAATGGACCGCAATGACGACGGCAAGATCGACCTCGAAGAGTTTACCAAGATGCTTCAGAAACATGAGATTTGATAGCATTTTTCATCCTACAGTAATCAAGACTACCACAAACAGTGTGGCTAGACCACGAGTGTACTCTGCTTGCAGAAAAGGTATGCCACTAGGGCGTCACGTTCTCACTTAGCGCAGAGAGGTCTTTCGCTTCGTACCGCACTTTGAGCCCTTGCTCCTGGTACCACTCGCTCCGCTCTTCGTACCGTTCGTGCTGTTGTTGCTGGCTTCGTTCCCGATGACAGCATCGCTGTCACTTTCACCTCCGACTTCTCCTCCCGCACCCCAACCATTGACAATCGCGTCGTACGCGGCCTTACGAACAACTTTCGTGTTGTGGCCACCTGGCTGGTACATCGGTAGGGGTGCATCATTGCGAATCCACGAGTACTGGTCAGGGAAGTCCCAGATCGTCACGCCAACGCAGCCGCTGAGTTCTTTGCAGGCCGCAATGGTGTTCTGGTAGTCGGTTGCCTGCTGCTTCTGGACTGCGGTTGACGGATTCGTTGTGTGGACAGAGATGTCCAGCTCGGTGATTGCGACCTTGAGGCCGAGATCCGTAAAGCGTTTCATGTTCTTGATTTGGTCGGCCGTCGAGGCCACCTGACCTGCTGTCAAGTGGGCCTGGAAGCCCACGCCGTTGATTTCGATGTTCTCTTCTTTGAGGAACTTGACGATGTTGTTCAGAGCGCCCGTCGACTTGGCATTGATGTGGTCCGTGTTGTAGTCGTTGTAGAAGAGAAGCGTGGGAAGTCCGAGCTTGGCCTTCACGGCCGAGGCCGTCTTGAACGCAGTCTTGATGAACTCTGTACCCGTGGTCTTGTACCAAAACGACTGGCGGTACGTGCCATCTTCGTTCAGCGCCTCATTAAGCACGTCCCAGTGGGCGCAGTTGGCGCCATAGTGAGTCATGACTTCAGTAATGTGGTTCTCGAGTGCCTTAAGCATGTCTTCCTTGCTGAGGCTCTGGACCCATTGAGGTGTCTGCGAGTGCCAGGTTAGTGTGTGGCATCGGACTTTGGCACCGATTTTCTTGGCCTGAGCTACGAGAGCATCGCCGCCACCGAACGAGAATTTGCCACGCGTTGGCTCCGTCGCATCCCACTTCATGGCGTTGCCGGGCGTGAGAAAACCCCAGTCTGCACTGTTTTCGAGTGCCTTGGTGTAGTATGGGTCTCCCGGGTTGAGAGTCGTCGCTGTACCCATGTACTTGCCTGCCTTCTTGGCGAGGTCATGGAGACCCTGGGTTCCTTTGTACGTAGACTGGAGGAAGTTGTCACCGCTGGCGAGACCAACAGCAGTCGTTGTTGTAGCGAGGATAGCGAGCACGCGCATGGCGGAGAGAAGGAAAGCTGGGGTCGCTGGAAGGCAAGAAAATGGCGAATGAGCTGAGTGCTGGAGTTCACGATTCACCAAGTGCTGGTGGCTGGTCTCGAGTGTCGCGTGGCTCAGTGGCTGCTAAGCAGATGGCGCAGTGGAAGCGTCCAGCTGAACTTGATCTCAATGCCGCCCCGCTCATTTCCAGCAGACGTTGATTTGATACTTGCTCCTGGGTAGTGCCGGCGCCCCGGTGCTGGCAACCCCCAGCCAAGCTGGGAAGACAGTTTGCGCTGTCTCCATGGGCTATCCAGTTGTTGATGTGGATAATGATACTGGGGTCGTATACTCTTGTCTCAGCGATTTGAGATCTGATGTCGTCTGTTTGCGTTGTTGGGCGCGATCTTTGTTGGTAAAGTGGGGATAAAGACCGTCTAGGAGCCGAAGAACGCCTATGCCTACGATTCGAGGTTGGATAGAAGAACGTCAAACATCAGCGCGAAGGGTCCACACTCCAATGAACTCTGTGTCAGTGTGACTGGAGGGAAATTCTGATGTGGTCATCTTCTCCTCTGAGAGATGAATACTACGGAGGATCAAATAGTTTCACTGCTCTGCAGTATGATAGACACCGTTTTCATCAACAACACAGTCTTTGTTGACAATAAACATAAGGCTGCCCTGATGTAACGTTGAGTTGCCTCAGTGCACAGCAGACGTTGATCAAGGCAATTAGCGGAGAGCCGTCTTGCGCTTCGAGGGACACTTTTTACCACTCGATGGACTGCTCGTCGGCTTGCTTGATGGAGTGGTCGTCGGAGCCGTTGACGGAGCAGCAGGAGGACTAGTCGTGGGAGAGGTGGTTGGACTGGAAGTCGAAGGGCTCGCAGTTGGACTCGACGTTGGGCTGGTTGAAGGGCTGCTAGACGGGCTACTGGTCGGGCTAGTAGTCGGACTGCTTCCAGAGTTGCTCCCCGAGTCGCTCGGGGATCCACTGTCGCCACCGGTCTCGCTTCCACCCCAGCCGTTCACGATCGCGTCGTACGCGGCCTTGCGGACGACCTTCGAGTTGCGGCCACCTGGCTGGTAGAGCGGCAGCGGCGAGTCGTTCTTGATCCACGAGTACTGATCCGAGAAATCCCAAACCGTCACGCCGAGGCAGCCTTCCAGCTCCTTGCATGCCGCAATCGTGTTCTGGTAGTCAGTCGCCTGCTGCTTCTGGGCCGCCGCCGTCGGGTTGCTCGATCCCACCTTGATGTCCAGCTCGGTGATCGCGACCTTAAGGCCGAGGTCCGTGAAGCGCTTCATGTTCTTGACCTGGTCAGCAACCGATCCGACTTGACCCGCTGTCAAGTGGGCCTGGAAGCCCACGCCGTTGATCTCAATTTTCTCCTTCTGGAGTAGATTGACAATGTTGTTGATCACGCCTGTTGACTTAGCATTGACGTGGTCCGTGTTGTAATCGTTGTAGAACAGCAGCGAAGGCAGCCCGAGCTTGGCCTTGACAGCAGAAGCCGTCTTAAACGCTGTCGTGATGTACTCGGTGCCGGTGGTCTTGTACCAGAACGACTGGCGGTACGTGCCGTCCTCGTTTAGCGCCTCGTTCAACACGTCCCAGTGCGTGCAGTTCGCACCAAAGTGGGTCATCACTTGGGTGATGTGGTTCTCAAGCGCCTTGAGCATCTCGGCCTTTCCAAGGCTCTGCACCCACTGAGGCGTCTGGGAGTGCCACGTGAGCGTGTGGCAGCGCAGCTTGGCATTGAAGCTCTTGGCGAGAGCGACCGTCGCGTCTCCGTTGGCCCACTGAAACGAGTTCTGCGAGTACTCGGTTGAGTCCCATTTCATCGCGTTACCAGGCGTGAGGAAGCCCCAGTCGGCGCTGTTTTCGAGCGCTTTCGTGTAGAAAGTGTCGCCTGGGTTGCGGTCCGTGGCCGTGCCCATGTACTTGCCCGCCTTCTTGGCGAGCTCATGGAGCCCCTGAGTTCCTTTGTACGTCGACTGGATAAAGTCGTCGGCCGAGGCCACGCTCGCAGCCGTCGCGAGAAGAGCGAGTGCGCGCATGGAGATCTGATGTGGAGTCGAGCGCAAAACCACGAGTGAGCTGAGACCGTGGATGCGGTCTCATGAAGGCTGACAGCACTCGAATTGCTCGGGATTTGCTGGCTGAGAGGCACGAGCAGATGGCGTCGCGGAAGCGTCCAGCTGAACCGGATCATCTCTACAAAGGATGGGAAAGAGTCTGGTTCTAAAAGTGAGGCGATTATTGAAACGCCTCCGCCACTGAAGCTCCATGCCCACCTACACAACAATTTGTAAGTGCAGCTTCCTGATCAACAGCCCTGGATCAGCACTCTTCCCTTCGCGAGCGTGCTGTAGTCGCTTTGTCGAAATCCATTGATGGTCTCACTTGCAACTCGCTCAACAAATCATGCGAACAATTGCTGAGATTCGGAGACGAGCGACCGGCCGCTCACGAAGAACGCGAGCGAGACAGAAACGCCGCGACTGCCTCGTCCGCGCACCTCAGGCGCGACATCCACTGGAAGTTGTTCATTTAGAGCGCTCTCTGGCAATTGTAGCCCCTATCCAATTTGCCTGAGCCGGGGCCCGGAGCTCCTGACCTTTTTTGCCGGTACCAGCACGCTGAAATAGCTTCTCAAGATGGCTTCAAAGTCTCACGTAACAATGAGATTTGCTTATTTCATCGACAACTACAGAATTCAAAAATTAAGAGCGAGCAACAGCTCCTCGAGTGTACGTGTAGGTACTGCCTACACGCGCGAGTAGACGACACCGAGCGCGTCGACCTCGTCGGCGCTGCGTCCGTGGAACGCGGCGATCTGGAAACCCGCGGGCGCCGTGTAGACGACTTGGTTGGCGGTCGTGGCGCCGTTGGCGACCGTGCGGCCCGTGCTCGTCGTGAACTTCACGTAGAAGACGCGCGTGTGGCCGTTGTACTTGTCTGTGTGGATCTCGGCCGACTTGATGTACTCACCAGCGTTGAGCGTGAGCGTCTGGTCGGTACCGCCAGTGCCACCGTGCGAGAGCGTCGTGCCACCGACCGTGATCGAGACTGCGTCCACGCGAGACGCACCCCGCACCGTGACAGAGCTCACCTTGCCTGCCGTGGGCACAACGTTAACGTCCGTGAATGGCGTACCCCACGGCCCACCGGTCGCCGCGCTCTGACGAAGAGCCGGGTTCAGCGTCCAGCTGAACGTCGACGAGATCGGCACGTGGTCCGAGAGCTGCTGGCCCGTGGCATTGGCGAAAGCAGCGAGCTCGGTGTTAAACTTGACCAGGTTCAAGTTGAGCAAGTTGTTGCCACGGAAGAAAATCTTGTCCACGACCTCGCAGTCGTTGGTCGTCTTGTCCAGGTCGCACACGAGCGGGTCGGCACCAGCGGCTGGCGGGTTGCCCTTGCGCACGTACGAGATCCAGGCGTCAGTGACGCCGAGGCGCGCTGGGATCTCGCGAATGTTGTCGAGCGCACGCGTGTAACGTGAGTTGGTGTCGCCGAAGATGAGCACGGCCTGGTCCTTCGAGGTCGCAAGCACGTAATCAATGAGCTGGTTCACGTTGGCCGGGCGCGCGACCTCATCTCCTGCGGACGTGCCAGCGTCCGTGTGGAGGTTGTACACGTCCACGAAGACGCCATCCGCGAGCTGCACCTGCACGCGCGTGAAGCCCTTGGGCGTAAGGCAATCGGCACCTTCGTCGTTGTTGCATTTGTCCCACTTGATCCGCTCCGTGTCGGTGATGGGCGTGAACGGGAAGTTGGAGAGAGTGTTGAGACCGCTGCCAAAGGGGACGCCGCCACTCGTGGCCGTGCGGTACGGGTGCTTGTCGTTGGCGTAGAGAGTCGCGTGGTAGTTGAAGTCCTCCTGCACGTTGACGATATCAAAGTTGGTGAGGCGCTTACCGAGCTCGGCCGTGTTGGCCGCTGGGTTGCCGCTCGACAAGATCTCGGGCAGGCCCGCCACATTGGACGCGAGCACGGTGAACTGGCCGGATTCCTGGAGAGCGCGGAGCATTGGAAACGACGAGGGGCTTGGATGGTAGATTGTGGAATGCGAGTCCTCACGAAAAGCGAGCCGTGAAGGAAGACTCGTGAGGGTCATGAGTGTTAACACTCGCCGGTGTTGGATAGGCAGCCCGTGGCCACCCCGGCTCAACTGGTTCCCTCAAGATCTCGAGAAGAAATCGAATCTTCTAACGTTGGTCAGGTCGACATGCGGGCAGTTGAAGGAGCCACCGTGAGTCACAGTGTCTCTAGGATTTGCAGGGAGAGAGCCCAGTCACATGGGAGAGGAGTCAGGCTCGTTCTCTCATCATCCAAACGTTATTAATCATAGTATTGTTTTATATATATCTACATTTGGTAGAGGCAGTTCGCTTAACCAATAGTCGGTTGTTGTGTCGGTCCACCGAATGTACATTGATTATTGGAGGTTGTGGCGGTCACACCTATCACTGACTCGATCAGCAAGCGTGACGTTGACGCCATTGAAGATGCCGCAAACAAAACAGTCACGCAGGCGATGAATCGTGGGTGTTCCAAGGGTCGCGAACTGCAACCATTGCGTGCTTCAAGCCGAGGTCCTTCACTGGAAGTCTATCATCGCTGATTCCGCAATGCAAGGAAGACAAGCGAAACCCAATGAATAGAACACTCGATTCGCCTCATTTATGCCCGCTAGTGACTGCACGAGAGCGATTCATGTTGGTATCTTGAATCCACGCAAAAGATTCTTCGCCGACCAGGACTCGTCTTGCGGTGGCGACGTCTGTTGGTCATCGTGACTGATCAAGATTCTTTGCTGAGACGAACCGTAAGGTCCAGTACCGACCATACAGCATTTCTGGACACAATGCAGGTATCACACAAGTCACATATTTTCGAACCACACGAAGGACTCAATCTCTCTGTCAACCATCAGCACATCTAAACAGTGCCACCCCAGCCGCGAACAATACCGTCATAAGCGGCCTTGCGCACTACTTTAGTGTTGCGACCGCCTGGCTGGTAGAGCGGCAGCGGCGCGTCGTTGGCAATCCACGAGTATTGGTCCGGGAAGTCCCAAATCGTGACACCAACGCAGCCGCCGATCTGTTTGCAAGCCGCAATCGTGTTCTGGTAATCCGTCACTTGCTGTTTCTGAGCCGCTGCCGTCGGGTTGCTCGATCCCACTTTGACATCCAGCTCGGTGATCGCAACCTTGAGGCCGAGATCCGTGAAGCGCTTCATGTTCTTAATCTGGTCGGCCGTCGAGGCCACTTGACCTGCCGTCAAATGGGCCTGGAAACCCACGCCATCAATTTCGATCTTCTGGTTCTTCAACAGCTTGACAATGTTGTTGATTACACCCGTTGACTTGGCATTGATGTGGTCCGTGTTGTAGTCGTTGTAGAAGAGAAGCGTGGGCAGTCGAAGCTTCGCTTTCACAGCAGCGGCAGTCTTGAATGCTGTGGTAATGTATTCGGTGCCTGTGGTCTTGTACCAGAACGACTGGCGGTACGAGCCATCTTCATTCAGCGCTTCGTTGAGCACGTCCCAGTGGGCGCAATTGGCTCCGTAGTGGGTCATCACTTGGGTGATGTGGTTCTCAAGCGCCTTGAGCATCTCGGCTTTGTTCAGTTTCTGGACCCACTCAGGAGTCTGCGAATGCCACGTGAGCGTGTGACAGCGAACCTTGGCGTTGAATTTCTTGGCCTCGGCGACAACTGCGTCACCGCCGCCAAAAGAAAACGCGTTTCGCGTCGGCTCCGTCGCATCCCACTTCATGGCGTTGCCAACTGTGAGGTATCCCCAGTCAGCGCTGTTCACCAACGCCTTGGTGTAGAACGAGTCGCCAGGATTTAAGACCGTAGCTGTGCCCATGTACTTGCCCGCCTTCTTGGCAAAGTCGTTTAGCCCTTGTGTTCCCTTGTAGGAGGCCTGTTGGATGGCGTCGCCATAGACGAGACCCAGAGCTGCGCTAGTCGCGGTGAGGGCGGCAACAACGCGCATTGCGGAGACTTCAATGCGAGGTGAAGAGGGAAACGAATAGTGTTTGAGCTTCTCCACTCCGCTCGGTCTTCGCTCTTCTCCACGCCTGGGATCGGGAGTCTCAGATGGTATTTGGGAAAGCTAGCGGGTGAGCTTGTCGATGTTGCAACGGTAAACGTCCTGTTGAATCGTGGAGTACGCTGTGCTTCGAGCGTCATCAGCATGAGAAAAAACGAACTGGACATCTAAAATCATCGGATGAGATGAACCTCACCCACTACAAGCATCACTCCGACGAATTCCTTCCACATAAACATGGATGGTAATGTGGCTACCTCATCTGGATATATTATACTATGCCTGTCCTTTGTGACCTGCCTGTCGATTTTCCACCTAAGTGTTCGCAGTACTGTTGTGATGTGTGGCGTCTTCACTTCGGTTTACCTGAGCAATCAATTGACTCGGTTTGGTAATTTCGTGTCTCCTTCTCAATTCTTCGTCGAAGAGAAGCTTGTGCTTCATAGCATGTTGATTTGGAAGGTGAGGTCCATTGGATTGTAAGTAAATGAACCTTATATAATTCATAACAATTTGTTCCGCTTTCGTTGAACTGACGAGCGCCATTGAATCACATTGGCGGTTTCTATTTTATACGGAGCACTCATTGAAAATAACGGAGTTGTCACCATCACGTCGTTCAGTTCTCAATCGAACCGTTCGAGAGAAGGCGGTGCGCTGGTGTGGAAATAGTAATCTTGGCTGACCCGGCGCTCTTGTAGCCTTCCGTGGCAACAATCTGGTAATTGAACTCAGTGCCAAGCTTCATGCCGGCCTTCGCCCACGCATCAAAGTGGTTGCCCGTGGTAACCGTGCCGCTTGAGCGCTTGCTACGACGCTATCGACACACAAAACCGCCGTTAGAGCTGCCCCCACTCTGTACCTATACCATGTTCTGCTAACTTACCACCGACCAAAACTGCTTGAAAGTCTGGGTACCGTCGATGCTCGGCGCGTTTGTGCGCGTTGACGTGTAGATGTCGTAGACGCCACCATCAGTGGTCACCGAGCCTTTCTTGGTCGCGCCAGTGGACGGGTTGTAGGTGCCGAAGTTCTCGACGATGTAGTACTCGATGAGTGGTTTCCGCGTCCACCCATAGACCGCCAGGTAGCTGTTGCCGTTCGGCTTGTAATCGCCTGAGTACTTGATGGTTCGACGACTGCCCGGGTTCCATCCTTTGCCACCGACAAAGTTCCCGCCGGGGTTTGCCTTTTGCCATGAGACGCTGTAGGAGCCGCCAGCCTCGTTCTTGTAGGTCACAGGTGTGGCGTTGTCGGTCCAAAACGAGAAGAAGTAGCCGTCATGAGTGCCTTGTTGGGCCGACACAGCGCTGGCGGCGGCAAGCACGACGGAGGCGAGGACCGATGTGAACGAGACCATGGTGGGGTGACTTGATGAGGAGCCGACGAAAGGAGAAATGGTTCGGGGAGAATTTCGTCTGCGATCCTGTCTTCACTCGGAGCAGATCATCGCAGAGTCGGTCGACTGATTGTTGATTCGCCCCAAGCACATCTGTACTGGCGGATTGTTGACGTCGGTCGTGATCCGAGGAAATGAGATGAATAGCGGGCTAATGGATGAGAGAGCGAGAGGGACTGTGTACCTCAAATAAACAACACGAGATACTGATGCTGGCAGCACAAATTTCGGCAAACTTTGCCTCGCCAGTCCTCTACGCCCACCAAAGTCTCCAAAAGGAAGGTATCCAATAATCGTGGGAAGCATCATCCTGAGATCCAGCGTTGACACCTCTGAACGGCTATGTGTCCTTTTTATATGCGTCTCGTCATGTACTCCTATCAGACATGCGGTCTCCTTGACCCCGTTTGGTTTGAGTTACAATCACGCGACGTTGCTGATTGTGCAATTCCCTGCTAACACACAAGCTTAAATTTGATCACTACGAAGAGGTTAATATTTATTAGGATCAGGATGATACGAAGAACAGAGGAATAATCAGGCGCTTCTGGTAGGTATTCTTTTTCTGAGGTCTCGATGAAGCAGGGTAATGCTAACCTCTTCCTGGTCAAGTTTGCCGGTTCCTTGCACTGAGACTGATACTCATCACATCTTGGGGACATGTGAGATTCCCCATCTGTTGGTAGACCGGCTCGAGCGATTCTGTCACATACAGCATTCAGCCGATTGAAACGCATTGGCGTGATGTCAGAACTGGTGAGAAGCAGGCCACACACACATAAATCGATCAGTTATCCGTCAAGAGCACTCCTCTGTGCTGCGACGAACCAGCACTCTCGAGGCTTTTCGTGGCGACGATCTGATAAGTGAGCAGCATTTCGTCGTAATCGCTGCGCTATGTGTGGGAATCTTGTACAAATCCCAGATGATCTGCCGTCTGGTGCAATCGACATAGACAACCATCGTATCCTGATCTTCATTGACGGTCACAAACACACAGTCTCTCAAACTTTTCAGCTGTTCGAGTTTCGGGAAAGTTGCATACACGCAAGCGAAGAGATAACCAACAGATTGTTGAAATACATGGAATATTGCTGGTCACTACGTGTAGCCATCACACCTAAGCACGAAAGGGATTGGAGCCACCTCCACAAGTGGTCGGTCCCACCAGATAGACGCGAGTGAGACATCTTAGACAGTGCCACCCCAGCCACGAACAATGCCGTCGTAGGCAATCTTGCGAACAACCTGAGTGTTGCGCCCGCCCGGCTGGTACATTGGCAGTGGCGCGTCGTTGGTGATCCACGAGTACTGGTCTGGGAAGTCCCAGATCGTGACACCAAGGCAGCCGCCGAGCTGCTTGCAGGCCGCGATCGTGTTCTGGTAATCCGTCGCCTGCTGACGTTGCGTCGCCGCTGAGGGGCTTGTCGTTCTCACCGTGACATCCATCTCCGTGATGGCAACCTTGACGCCGACGTCCGTGAAGCGCTTCATGTTGGCGATCTGGTCGGCCGTCGAGGCTACTTGGCCCGTGGTCAAGTGACCCTGGAAGCCAACGCCATCGATCGCGATGTTCTGGTTTTTGAGGAACTTGACGATGTTGTTCAAAGCACCCGTTGACTTGGAGTTGATACGGTCCGTGTTGTAGTCGTTGTAGAAGAGGAGCGTCGGAAGACCCAGCTTGGCCTTGACCGCGGCCGCCGTTCGGAAGGCTGTCGTGATGTAGTCCGTGCCAGTCTTCTGGTACCAGAACGACTGGCGGTACGAACCATCTTCGTTCAACGCCTCGTTGAGCACATCCCAGTGGGCGCAGTTGGCACCAAAGTGGGTCATCACTTGCGTGATGTGGTTCTCAAGAGCCTTGAGCATTTCGTCCCGACTAAGGTTTTGAACCCACTGAGGGGTCTGGTTGTGCCAGACGAGCGTGTGGCATCGGACCTTGGCGTTGAACTTTTTGGCCTCCGCAACGACGGCGTCACCAGCAGTGAACCTGAAAGTGTTACGCGACGGCTCCGTGGCATCCCACTTCATGCCATTACCCGGAGTGAGGAAGCCCCAGTCGGCACCGTTGTCCAGCGCCTTGGTGTAGAACGAATCGCCAGGGTTGAGGTTCGTCGCCGTGCCCATGTACTTGCCTGATGCCTTGGCGAGATCGTTCAGGCCCTGGCTTCCTTTGTAGGAGGACTGGATGATGGCGTCGCCGTTGGCGAGACCGAGGGTGGCGGCAGCGGTGGCAAGGATAGCGAGCACGCGCATGGTGAGGCTTGTGAGCTTGGTGACTTGAGAGACAGAGAGTAAAAGCGGAAATGAGCTGGGGACCCTCGGAGTTTGCCATTGATGAGACGCTCAATGCTTGGAGGCAGCCACGTGGAAATCGAAGACAAAGATCACTCGTATCGAGCTATGGTGATGATTCCTGTCAGTCGGGAACAGAATTTTTGGGAGACAGATCCTTGCGAGCATAGGAAGTGCAGAGCCGAATCAGCATATCCAGTATGGTAGTGTGTGTCTTCTTGATGCAGGAAGACAGTGAACACTGTTCCGTGTAAGATTTGCTGCCTCAGTTCAAAAGGATTTGACTCGTTCGAAGGTTCTAACATTTGGTGTCTCATTGGAATGGTCTCAGCCGATTTGTGCTCTTGTTCCTCGGGTTGTTCGAAGATGACGTGATGAGCTCCCAATCCCCAACTTCAACTACAGACATGGGACGGGCGACATAGTTCTTGAATTTCATCAGCACCCTTTCCATCTGGAAAGAACTCCGGTGCTTCGGGTAGAGCAGCAGGATATGTCTCTTCACCAATCTCTCTACCGTATGTCGTGTACTTGTCGCTGGGAGTGATGAGACGGTCTGTATCGAACTAGCTCACAATTCCTTCGCTCCCAAATTGGCGGCATTTGCTCTGAGCACCACGCGAAAAACGTGCACCGGACTGCTGGGCTTTGTTAGCGGCAACGTGTGATTGCGAGAGGAACGCAATGCTGTTTTCTCTAAGGGCGTGTGCCGAACGTTGGACAATTGGAAGATGCCAGAGGATGGGGCCTTTTCCTATCAAAAGCGCGAGGACAGGGCTCGTATCTTCGTAGGGTTCCGACCACACCAAGAATTGCTGATGGAGTTCCTCCCCCTTTGCAAAGGCGACAGATGTGTACACAGTCTCATTTCTCCCGCAATGCTTCAACAAATGTGTTTTCATCACTGCACCATCTCACATCACACGATCTCGATCCATACACTATCTTCAGATCCACCCCGAATTTTGTTGTCTCCTACGAAGCCCGTACCGTTATGATTACCCACGATATGCACTGTCTTCCATGGAGTGCGTCGGAATTTTGTACACACTCAACGGTTTGGTAAGTTGTTTGACTTGAGGAAAGATGCTCGAACTCCTCTTCGATTGCTATACACGCTGACAACACACACAAGCGACACCCACAGAGGATGGTTCCCAATGGGTCAAAATTTTTGAACCACATTTTTGACTGTCAAAGAACGTGTTGTCTTGAAATCAGTTCATATGGATAACGCAGGGGTACTTACTTTCGGCTGCATAGTCCTTGTGGGACCATCGCTACTCTGTACTAGGAATCACTTCGTTGATATCGATAGATTTCACTTCGAAACGAAAAGAGGCTCCTCGCGGGATCTATTGGTAGGTTTCACCTGCGTGGCATGGATATTGCGCACTCGCCCTGGCGTATGGATGGGTAAACGCTACCCAGAGTTGCTCTTGCGTGCCGACACAGACAAACTGGAAGTGAGGATGGTGAGCAAATCGAGGTTGCCAACGCTCATGTAGTTGAGCGCTGAATGCTGAGTACATATACAGCGAGAAAGGTTGAAGCTGCGACGTACTCATATCCCCAAGGGCTCGCCACAAAAGTTGTCAACGCTCTATAACCTTCTCGAACGATTTGTACAAATCCGACTCACTGTATCGTTATGCTGAGCCGTGCCCCCGGGCGTCCTTTCTGAGAAACCGAACATAAGCGTACAAATTTGACGCGCTCAGTGCATGACCTCTATATCTTGTTGGTATGGAGATTATACTGTAACGATCCAAGTGAAGTCTATTGAGTTCATCGATGTGAAACCTACTTACTTGGAGGGAGCTTCTACTACGAGGCCTCCCGCTGCAGAACTTCGCATAGTTTGACCATTGAAAGCACGTGCCGATTTGACTCCCTTGTAGTCTGAAAGTCTGTGACTACCCGAGCGGATGAGAGGAGGTTTCGCAGTGGAGGCACAAGCATGGGCAAAAGTTGATCACGCATCCGCGGAAAGCAAGACTAAGTACATAATCTATTGAACGAAACAAGAGAATTCGCCAAGATGTGAGTAAATCCAGAAAGGTTCGCCGAGATGTGAAACGCTCGCCAACATGTGAGTGATGAACTTAAGAAAAAAACAGATGACGAACTTACCTTGAAGCGATGCACCCGGGGGTACAAATACACAGAGTGTAAATATAGTACGCAAGGTGTAAATATAGTATGCGCTGCCAGGCGTAATGTTGGTATGAGTCTGAGTCTGCGAGCATAGCGATGTTGGTATGAGTCTCAGAGTCCAGGAGCACAGTGTCTATTCGCCCAACAGCATATCTAGGTCAATGCTATTGAACGAGTTCGAGTTGGTGTGGTAGCTAGATGCCTCGGCCGAGGTGTTGTTTGTGGGACAGCGCCGCTTGTTGTGGCCAGTTTGTTTGCATTTAGTGATCCAGAACGTCTCCTGCGACTCGTAGAACCCACCGGCCTCCTTCGAGAGCAGAGCATCGAGGCTCGACTGCGAGGTCTTGGCGTTGGTCTCGAGCGGCGTGACGATGGCGGCGATCTTCTGTCCGCGCGTTATTAATCCTTTTTTAGTTGTCCTTTTTGGTGACAGACCGAATAAAATGCACTTCAATGAGCATTCTAGTCTACATTAGCCATTTTGCTCAGTCTCCATGCTATAGATCGATGAAGGGGATTGCTGACATGAAGAGCACTTTACCCAAACGGAATCCAATGTGCTTGAGCGTCAGGAGTGTGGATTGGATCCTCTCCGATAGCGATCATACTGTTCAAGAATCGTTAAGGAGAAGAAAGAGGTCAAACCGTTGGGGAGCGCAGACTCGTGTGCAGGGATGAGGCAACTGCTTCAGTCGCCATGTGTGTACTCTGCATATCGGCATATATGCGTACACTGCAGGGTCGGATTTTCCCAGGCTGTGCGCGATCTTTCGAAGACTCCACGATCTGATAACGCGCTGGCTGTGAAAGTCCTAACTCGCTCTCAACCATCGTCATCCTGAGCATACGTGTGTCGTGTAGCCCCCCACCCCCCTCTCCATTGTTATCAGATAATTCGCTCGCAGACTCAGACTCATACCAACATTACGCCTGGCAGCGCATACTATATTTACACCTTGCATACTATATTTACACTCTGTGTATTTGTACCCCCGGGTGCATCGCTTCAAGGTAAGTTCGTCATCTGTTTTTTTCTTAAGTTCATCACTCACATGTTGGCGAGCGTTTCACATCTCGGCGAACCTTTCTGGATTTACTCACATCTTGGCGAATTCTCAACGAAACAAGGTGTCAGCACACTGTTTACGTTTCCGGGATCTGTTCGTGGTCGCTGGAGTCTATGCGGATGCTGAAAAGTGCTGCTACGCATCCGCTCGGGTAGTCACAGACTTTCAGAGTCAAATCGACACGTGTGGAGTTGGGTGCTGTTACCCAGTAGAGAAGCGTGAAGAGTTCGCTCGGATGGGAATCTTCGATTTTACTGAGTACAAACCCTGGCCGACGAAACGTCGGAATCTGTCCATCCCACGAAACCATCTCCCAAAACCGCCTGTCCACTTGAAGATGATGATGGGAAGCGAATCATGTCATCCTCGGGGAAGACAGTGACGTCGAACGATCTTTCGTCAAATCCTGTAATCAAATCGTCTCCTCTCACGTCAAGAGAGCCTATACTCCAAACGTGAGAAATAGAGAATGATTCTTCTAACCACTACTTCCCCGTGTTCCCGTTAGAAATACTGCTGGAAGCATTAATTAGATCATCCTAACTCAGCTTGTCCAGTCTATGGGTCCATTCCCCAATTTCCCGAGCCCCAGCAATCGCAAGCCAGTACAAGCCATGGTCTCCTTCACGTCGCTTTTCCTCTCGCTCCTCGCCACTACGCTTGCGGCCACGGCAGCCCAGCAATCCATCCAAGATAACGCCTCGCCAGTAATGCTCGCCGCGGAAGCTGTGAGGAAGACTGGAGGCTGTGGCAGGCCCGCCTCTATCCAGACGGGAACCTACCGCGTCACAGTCAACGGCAAGCAGCGTGAGTACATGGTGCGCGTGCCTCAGAACTACGACCAGAACCGGGCCTACCGCCTCGTCTTCACGTTCCACTGGCGAGGCGGATCCATGAACGACGCGGCCAAAAACGCTGGCGGTTGGTACGGACTCGCGGCTCTTGCAAAGGAGTCAACAATCTTCGTGTCGCCGCAAGGACTCAACGCTGGCTGGGCGAACAGCGGTGGCGAGGATATTCAGTTTGTCGACGCGATCGTCAACACGATCAACAACGGGCTCTGTGTCAACGAAAACCTCCGCTTCGCAACGGGCTTCAGTTTCGGAGGTGCTATGAGTCACTCGGTCGCTTGTTCGCGTCCGGACGTATTCCGTGCTGTCTCTGTGCTCTCGGGTGCCAGTTTTAGCGGTTGCGCTGGTGGCAACAAACCCATCGCGTACCAAGTGATTCACGGTGTCAACGACAATGTCATCCCGATCTCCTCGGGGCGTCAACTACGCGACCAGTTCGTGCGTGTCAACGGCTGCCAGTCGCAGAACGCACCTGAGCCAGCAAGTGGCTCGGGCACGCACATCAAGACCGAGTACCGAGGTTGCTCGGCAGGACACCCGGTCACGTTCATTGCCTTTGACGGTGGCCATGTGGCCGAGCCAGCCGACCGCGGCAAGCCGAATTTCGCGCCTGATGCGACCTGGAGCTTCTTCTCGCAGTTCAACTAAGCGGCAATCAAGAGTGTTGTGTTGTGGTCGGATTGTACTTCACGAAATGCAATGGAATTGTATGATTCGATGTATTGAAGTGAGAGCGAGTTCGTGTTGAGTTCACAAGTCGATAATAGTGCTAGTGAAGTACCATTAGTGTGTTATTTGCTTGATCTGTATGTATCAGAGGTAGCAAGTGACGAAAATCATGTTCGATTTCTCGAGAACTGCTAAGCTACTCTCTCAGAGTCCTTACGGGTTCGCGTATTGAGGCGGGAAGGTCTGTCCAGGTGGAAGCATGTCATCCTTTGTAAACGACGGGTCCCGCACGCCACCCGCGTTCGTCCAGTGCACCGACGGCTTGACAAAGCCAGAGATACTCGCATTCACGCCGACCGAGACCCAAGAGAAGATGCCGTCCTCCACGTGGTCACCCAGAAGAGTGTACTCCAACACGGGGTCAAACCCTGAGTCCTTCACGATCGCCAGGATCGAGTCGTTACTGTTCGTCGTAAGGTACTGCTTGTTGAGCGTGTACGGCGAGAGCTTCTCGACTTCGACCGATAGGTCTTCATCGAAGTAAAGCTGCCCGACGCTCGCGATTCCTCCACCACTGTAGGTGTTGTTCTGTAGCACCTTGCCGCCGTGAGAAGCAACGATGTGGAGATGGTGGGTGCGACCAATGTAGTGGCCCGGGTACTTGGTGATAAACTGCACGAGACCATCTTTGTCAGTTGGCGCCAAGCCGCGAAGGAACGTCGTGTTGTAGTTGCCCACGTCCGAAGAGTCGCCGTTGCCGAAGCCCAGCACACCCGAGTAGACACCTGTGGCATTTGCTCCCCAGAAGTCGATGTAGAAGTTGGGTACGGGCTTGCACGTGTTGATGTCGATGAACTGTAGCAGGGCATACAAGTCCACACCAGCTTGGTCTTCGCGAATGTCATTGCGAATGTATTCGCCCTTGACGTAGTACGGACCCTGCGTCACTTCCGGGCTCAAGACGCACTTGGGCGTCGATCCGAACAAAGCGACCTTGTCGTAGCTCGTCGGTGTCACGCACGAAAGCGCGGTCTTGTGCTTCTTGTCGATGATATCGGCGAGCGAAAGACGGCGACGCTCCTCGTGGATCGACTGGATAGTTTCGAGGCGACGAGCGGCTGCACGTTCCTGGAGCTCGCGGAAGTGCGGCGCGTTGGCACAAGCGGCGAGAGAGCGATGCGCGTTAGCGTGGAAGAGCTTCTCGGCTTCGATTTCCTCGAGCGAGCGCTCGTGGTGGGCCTCGCCAGGGTGGGCGATCGCTGCACCAGCCATAACGAGTGCCGCTGCGGCGAAGACCGAAGAGAGTTGGACCATCGGAACGATTGAAGTGGAGGTCGGCTGGGGGAGAGCTGGAGGACTTGTTGCTGGTGGAGAGCAAATTGCAGAGTGAGACTCGCAGGCGCCGTTGTTTCTGAACTAGGGAACACTGCCTGTAGAACCACCGTTTCCGAAGCGTTTTGGAGGTCTTCTATCGCGTGAAGCATCTACAATGGAGCTGTGTCTTATCTTTCGGGGACCGTAATACGGTGGCCCTCACACGTGACGATTATGGACCACAACGGTCAGAAGGTCACACCTGACCGTTGTGGTCCATAATCGTCATGTGTGAGGGAGTTCAGAATCTGGATAGGTCAATCAGGCAAGGGCTTGTTTTTGTTCAGAATCTGATTAGGTCCACAGGTCCAAGAGAAGCACGATACTGGTAATTGCCAATTTGCTGTATCGACAATACAGCCGCCGACGCGCAGCGAAGGTCGCCGTGTCGTCGGCACGAGCCTTTCAAACGCAAGAAGTCGGCCTCTGGTCGTCGCAATGCCAATTTGCATTCCGTCAGAGCGACCTACTCGGGACCGTAAATCCGGTCAAGTTCTACCCCCCCCCCCCCCCCAAGAAAAAAAGTTCTGCGTAATGGTCACAATGAAGTACGTTAATAGTCGCGTTCGCACTGTGTGTACCTTCTTGCGTGAACCTTTTGTGCATGTACATGGCCCTCCTAGTGAAAGATCAGCTCTGCAGGGATTAGATCAGCCCCTCAAGTACTAATCATCGTTCGGCACTCGTCTGCTCGTCGAACGATTCCACTCCCGCGTCTCCACACCAAACAGACAACAAAGCAAACGAACGGGATGCTACAACGAACTGCGGCGTGTGCGGTTTGTCTGAAAACCTCCAGACTAAGGATGCCTTATGCCCCATTCCTCTTGCATGCTATCGTAGAATTGAGTTAATTTTACTCGCATATATATGACACGACAGACTCTACATTTCCTCGTCACCATCTACCCGCACGCCCAAATAAAATACGTAAATCACAGTATCCAGACCAGCACACTCCACGTGCAAGATTATACACACCACCCTCTCATTTTTTGTAGGACGAACAGCGACACAAAAAGGCCTACGAGTGGCAATAGAACACTGGAGAGGAATGAAAGCCTGGTGTGAGTTCGCTTTGGAATTTCATCTGGTTTTGGCGAAGTTGGAGATGAGGCAATCCGCCGAAGTTGCATCGAGTTAAGCACTCGTAAGTTTCCTCCAGAAGGTCTTCAATTCATTTTCAAAGCGAAGTGAAGACCGTCTGGAGAATTCATTCTGAAGTAAAAGTATTAATGCGAGGACACAGATGAGAGTCATCCTGGTGGTCTTCTTTTTCAAATTTGAACTTCATTCATTAAAATGAATGAAATTTTAGACCACTTAGGTCATTTTTCAACAAAAGAAAAGAATCAACTAACAGACTGCCAGGAGAATACTCTAGCCGTAGTTTGCGGACAAATTTTGTGTGCATACTTTGGTCGAACTCGTGTCTACTGGCTCTTGAAAGCCAGACAACATGGTTACCTTGACTAGGGTACACGACCTTTTCCTGTCACTGCCAGAGCCGAGAGCGGTAGTTACGCAGGCAGGATTAGACGACCCCTTCACGGAAGACGAGGTAGCGCAAGCCATCAAGGCGTGCCCGAGAGGCAAGGCCTCTGGCCCCGACGGCCTCCCCAATGACTGGTACCGCGACAACGCCGAAGATCTGGTCCCGCTGCTTACACCGCTCTTCAACAAATGGTTTACAGCAGCGGCCCTACCTCTCGGCTTCCGCCAAGCCGCGATCGTATGTATCCCCAAGAAATCCCACCCAAAGACTGGCCTAGATTTTCGACCGATTGCACTGCTGAATACTGATTACAAAATCTACTCTAGGGTTCTCCTCAATCGAATCTCTCGCCAAATCTCGTCACTCGTATCTCCAACTCAATTCGGATTTGTTGGAGGGCGCCAGGTCCACGACGCGGTCGACGTTTGGAAAGCGCTCCTTTCCTTGGCGCGGACCGGCCACGCTCCACCGACCGCGCTAGCGGTTCTGCTTGACTTCGCCAAAGCGTATGACACCACTCGATCGACGGTTTCTAACCCTAGCTCTCCGCAGACTGCGTTTCCCGGACAAGCTCGTTGCAGCCATAGAAGACATGCACGTCGCAACTACGGCTCAGTACGTTGTTGACGACTCAGTCTCCAAAGCGCATGACATCCTAAACGGCATACGGCAAGGCTGCCCCCTCGCGCCGGTTCTCTTCATCATTGCAGTAGATATTCTATACGACATGATTGCGGCGGACCCGGCTATACGAGGTGTCGTGCTCCCGCTTGGCACAGAGGTCACGGCTGTCGGGTTCGCGGATGACACCACCGTCTACCTCGAGCACCCGCGTTGCGCGACCCCTCTCAGATTGGATCTCAATCGCTTCGCTCAAGCTTCAGGCCTCACCATCAACGTCTCTAAGTGCCAGGCCATCCCGCTGGCAGCAGAGGCCCCGTTGCCTGCGGCCGACGATTTTCCTTTTCCACTCCTGGCGCGGGACGAGCTTGCAAGGCTGTTGGGGGCGCTCATCTCCAGCCGTCCCAATCCCCAGCAGGTCTGGGCGACGGCCCTTCAGCAACTCCGCGCACGACTCCACCTTGCACAAATCAAGACGACCAATATCCTCCAGCGGGTACAGGTTGCCCAGGCCATTATAATCCCAAAACTTTTGTTCGTAGGACGGCACGAATGGCCCACGGCGAGTCGGATTGCGCAACTCCAACGCCATATCCATAACTATGTCTGGCACGGTTATTTCGTAGATCGATGCACAGGCAGACGCGCGTGGATGAGCAAGGCCGCCGCATCAAGAGAGCTACGCGCCGGAGGCCTCGGAGTTCCCGACTTATCCATCGAATTCAAGAGGCTCAGTCTCACCGTCGCCCAGCGGTGGAGCCAGCGAGCAAACGGTCTGCGCAGCGAAATCGGCCAAATCCTCCTTGCCAGGGATGGTGCGTACGGCTGGGAACCATCTCCAACACGACTCACCAGGCCGGCCCTCCGCCTGGAGCACTCGCTCGCGGCCACAGGCCAGAAAATCTCCACGTTTCTGAGCTCACAGGCCCGGACGCAGACGGAGCAGGACCGGATCGCGGCTCTTCTTCCCCAACTAAAGGCGGTGGATCATAGGATCCGCGGGTGGGACCATGATTGGTACGTGTGTGACTACTCGGCTCACCGACGCGACCTTCTCGATCTTCGACAACTCCAAGAAAGCACCCATGGATCCTTCGACATCTATAGTTTGTTGAGGGCAAAAATTGCTGGCGACGACATCCTCCTCCTCCCCTCCGGGACGGCCGCCACCACAGCCACATTCAGGGCCGTTGCTCTTCCCGGTGACACCATAGGCGACGCGCTTGAGATTCTACCAGACCCGCCTCACCATGTCAAATTCCGGAGCAAACGATGCGTCTACCCACTTGCCAAGCGGGAAGCGGACCAATTCCGGCTCTTGTGCGATACCGTGGTCGCAAACTACCCAGCGGTCCTGGGCCTTCATGATGCTGAAGACATGCTCCGAGTGCTACCGGCGACAACGGATGTCTGGAGACTCCAGCGCGCCAAAGAGGGCCTGCTTCTTCTCTGGGAACCTACACCGAATGCAGCTCAGCCGCTCGGGCACGTCTCTACGCTAATGGACGCGACAACACTCGTCAGGCGGGCGCTGAGCCACCCATGGCTTGCCTTCTCCCGATACATCTGGAGGCCGGCAGCCCCGGCACCCCGACCTAAGCTCAAACACCTGCCCAGCGCTCGAGACATGCAACAAGCCGAGCACGAGAACGATGCCAGAGCAGCCAAACTTCGGCTCGAAGATGAATCTATCGGTGAGGCTATGGCCGGGCTCTCATGGAGAGACATTGACCGGCTGCCGGCGTCAACTTCTGGACAGCGCCTGCTTGTACGCAAGATCAAGGGTAGACGCATCACAGGATGGGACCGGCTC
Organism: Pythium myriotylum; assembly: GCA_023091665.1. Lineage (NCBI taxonomy): Eukaryota > Oomycota > Peronosporomycetes > Pythiales > Pythiaceae > Pythium > Pythium myriotylum. Next base: position 107,467 of record JALJCQ010000031.1, on the reverse strand, counting down.
CACTCTCGACATGGATGCCCCCACTGCCCAGCCGCTGAGAACGGCGGGTGCATCCGGCATATCTTCTGGGATTGCCCGATGGCGCAGCCTCTCTGGGCTGCGCTAAAGCGCCCCTGGGATCTGGAGGAGCCGTGGGGCCGGGATGAAGCGGGCATCAAACAATCAATCTTCGGGCTCGATCTCTACGCGTTTCCTGGAGATATTTGGGCCCACATGGGTCGCGTGGATCCAAATGACCACATCGGTGCCACCATCATCCAGGACACGGCAAAGGTTGCCTGGCAGCAGCACGTGCTTGTTACCCTTGCCTTCATCTGGCGTTGGCGGCACCACGTTGTTGATGATCGGATCGGCTGGACCAAGGACCAAGCGGTGCTTTACCACTCAACGGCCCTAAGAGCCTCACTCCGTGGACTTCTTCAAAGGCTCCCAGTGCTCACGCACGTTCGTGACCCCCGGAGACACCTCCTGCGGGTCCTGGAGGCTCGGTTGGAGGCGACTCCGGTCCCCAACCCAGCACCGGGCGCGGGCCCAAGACACGTTCTCTTTTTTGACGGTGGTTCACGCGGCAACCCGGGGCCGGGAGGTGCCGGAGCATTCATCGCCCGAGTCGACGAAGACGCGCTTTGCGCTGAAATCGTTTGGAGTGCTGCCATGTCATATGCACACCCGTCGACCACGAACAACCGCGCCGAATATCTCGGTCTCATCGCAGGGCTCAAGGCAGCCAAACGACACGGGTGGAAGGTCGAGGTCGTGGGCGACAGCGCCCTCATCCTCCGGCAGCTCCGGCTTTATCGACCGCCCAAGCATCCCCGACTACTTCCCCTCTACGCCATGGCCCGCCGACTCGCAGACGAGCTCAAGGTCCGCGAGTGGCACCACCACCTCCGCGCCTTCAACAAGATGGCCGACCACATGGCGAACGTCGCGATGGATCTAAAGAGAAGCATCCAGGCGCTCCACACACATCAGTGGCCTCATCACGAGCAACTGCACCGGCTGCTCGCGACCGACTTCCAAAAATGGCAGTCGAGATATCTACTCCGCGACTCTCAGCGGTAGGAAACAGGGTCGTTAGGCCCGGCTATAGGATTCATAACAGTGCGATCCAATAGACCTCACCTTCAAAGTCAAAGTCAAGGGTTGGACATCCGGCCGCTTCCTCTGAGTCAAGGGCAACACTCCACGCTTGGAATCCATGGCGATATTGGCGGTCGCATCAGCCATTGTATACAAGGCGCGCAAATGATGATGCGACGGGCGGATATCAAGAAGATCTTCGAGTGTCGTGCTTGGGCGTAAAATTGCCAAATAATACTAGAGAGCACTAAGCTGTGGTGCGAAGTGGTGACGCCTTGGTGTACACTAAGTTGCACGAGCCTATATGCATCAGCTTATTCAACGAAAATGACCGTCGGATTTTGGCTTGTAACAGCCATATCATGGGCTCTGTAGGGAGCTTCTTCCCGAGCATGAGGTGGCAGATCAAGTGGAAGCTTAACGCCTTATAGACTTTACTCATGTCACGAAGATGAAGTTCAAAGCGGCCCTTCTCCCCGGGCATCCTGGCGCACGTTGCCGGACAGAGTCGAAGACATTTGGACTCAGGCTCATGCCGACCCGTCCTCTGAAATGCCCTGAAGGCCTCCTTGCACGACTCCGATGGAAACGCACGGCAGCGACTGCAGTAACGCCGCACAAGGCAGCAGCAATCCAGATGATCCGCGACGCAACGCCGAGTCCACCCACCGGCTTGATTCGCATCTCGGACCCAGCTGCGCGCTACCTTCTGTACTTTGGCGGCCGTTCTCGTGGCAACCCGGGGCCGGGAGGCTCCGGTGCGGTTATTGTCAAGTTAACCTCCAACAAAGCACACGCTGAAGTAGTCTTCACATCAGCGACAACCCATCCCGACCCCTCGACTACCAACAATCAAGCAGAGTAGGACGGCCTCATCAAGGGCCTCCACGCGACCGCAGCCCACTCCTGGGCCCCGCTCTCGATCATCGGTGACAGCATGATCATCATTCGACAGATGCGGATATATATGCCCCCACTCAACAGCATGCTACAAGGCAAATGCGCCCAAGCTCGACGACTCGCGGGTGGCCTCGGCATCAAGCATTGGGATGACCACCCCAGGGCCGCGGACAAAATGGCAGACGCTGCCGCGAACCTGCCATGGACACCAAGACCAACAGCGAAGAGCACCACCCGACTGATAACGAGCGGCACCAGGACATCGCGATTCTCCTTCCCGGAGATATCGCCCACTGGAGAGAAGGTCATCCTTAAACTAGACCCTGCGCCGGCTATAGATTTCTAGATAAGCAAACCAACAGACCTCAATTTCATCATCACCCGGGGACCTCGCGCACTGGAGAGAAGGTAATACCTAACTTGGGCTCCGGCCAGCTACATATATTTGTATAGGTTTCTAGATAAGCAAACCAATAGACCTCAATTGAATCGACGAAGATAAAGTCAATGGAATCCACTTACATCATCATCATCTGTGACAAAGGCGCGAGTAGTTGTGTTCAGGGTGCACTGAGTGAAATATGCCATGGATGGTCTGCCATCGATTAATAGCGTTTGGTGCGACGCCAGAACCCTTCAAAAAGAAAAAAGAAAAACAGTGAGTAAGGCCTACAGGTTGGGATGATGTTGAGATCGACGCTACTAGCTCGAAGGGGGCGGAGGAGCAAGAAAACTCTTTTCACAGGTCACAACTGCACTGCTGCTGTGGTGCGTCAATTGGCCTTCGAGTCCTCGCTATAAAGCCGCTCAGTTCCGCTAAACGTTTTGTCACGTACGTTATGGTCACCAGCGTCTCGTATTGGACAGCTTCGCAGCGCAACGAGTCTCATTAGCGCTCGCCCCAGTGTACGCTGTAGAGCCATAGGACGTCGCGTGCACCTGGACCTTCAGGCACTCAAGCGTCCCTGCAAGTCCCTAGCTGGCATTCCGATCACCCTTGGGACCAATCAGATGTATGTCAGTGGACAACCAGAGTCGTCACTGTAAAAGGCGAGTACCCACTGTCTACATTAGCACCGTCTCGGATTCAGAGTTATCGCCGTTAGAGGCTCTTTGTCGTCGGAGAAGACAAATTCGAGTGCCTCTTCATCGCGGTTAAGTTTCCAGAAATGCATACTGATTCGTGTTCACAAGTCTGCCTTGAGCTCTCTACCGAACGCTACTGTCACTACTGTCACAAGCCTGCGCAGCGAGTCGTAGCTTTTGTTTACTGTAAAGGGCTGGCACTTAATACCTGTTATCCTAGCACTGAATATCTGTTACCCTAATATAGACACTGAACTGGGACACTGAGCACTGAACATCTGTTAACTTTCAACAGGAAATCAGTGCTTTTTTTTCACCCCGGATTCTCAGACGCTGAACATCTGTCATGACCTGAAATAGATCTGTAGCCATATCCAACGTAGCCGTATCCAACGACAAAGATACTGCGCAGGGTTAGATTCGACGTCCACGACACCGCTACAGCTGCGAGTGAAGAATAATTTGAGCATCGTATCCATTGAGCACACTATCCGAGCAGCTTATCCGCCTTGAAGTATCCTCTATGCTTATGAATATGTGCACCATTCGACGGCAGCATCACAATCAAAACTGCGAAGACGATGGAGAGCGACAGCGACTACATCCCAAGCGAAGAGGAGGAGAAGAACGAAGACGTGGTCACTGATTACCTAGGATCCGACGATAGCGACGGTGATGAAGAAGTTGTTAGCTTTCATGACTGGGATTCCCATGAAGATTCAGGATCGGATGAGTCTGAACTGGACTATGACGACGCTGCGTCTGAGGACGCTGACAGTGCAGCGAGCACTGAGGGTACCAGACGTTATCGATGGACAGTAGTGACGACTTGCGTCTTTGAGCGACGCAAAGAAAGTTTGCGACGACTGGGGCGGCTTCGTGTATACATACACCACTCGATACAAGACCGACTACTGTCATGCGCGGATTTACGCTTGCCGATCGCATGTCGACTGTGGCCATCGGCTTAAGATTACGCACACACAGGCTGCACCAAGGTGCCATGTATTCACGATTTCAGAGACGGGGACCCACGCCGAAGCGTGGATCCACAGGAAACGCCGCGGCATCCATACCAACCTCAAAGATGAAGTTGACTGTCTCCTCAAGATTGGCATGGGACCGAAGATGATTCGAACCTTCTTGTCAACAAAGTTTGGAGAAGATTCCGCCATGCTTGCCGTCTTGCCGTCGGCAAAGCAAGTGGAGAACCGCAAGAGCTACATCTCAAAGCGCAAGACTTGGGAAGTTGTCGACCACGCATCATTTCTCGCCTGGGCAAGTTCTAAAATGTGTGCGACAAAGGAGCAACTCACGTTTGCTGAGGCTGATAAAGGCAAGAACAGGATGATCATTATCGATACGTTCATGATCAAGCGCGGCGGTGACGAAGTGCCAATTTCATTCGGCGTGGTCGTCACATCTCCTGAACTCCTCCGCAACATGGCTAAGTCCATTCGAGACCAACTTTCAAACTTTCAACCTCGAGCTCAAGTGACCACCACTCTTCGGACCAAGGCCTCGGCTCTGGCTCCCAGCCACCAGCTGCCACGTGGCCGATGAAAGTCGCCCTGCATACGGAAACCAAGTGTAGTGGCGGCCACGACGGCAGCTGGTGGCAAGCCGACGTGGGAAGAGCATGGAAGCGAACGCGAGCAAGAGGTCGGCGCGCCCCGCGCGTGCCAACGGCCGGCGATGACCGCAGCGAGCGCGAGCTCGTGCGCGTCCGTATCGCGGCCCCTCCCCCCCAGTCACCAGACGACTGCGGAGCCTCAGTGCCCGCAAGCTCTCTTCAGGAGTTCTTCACTCAGCAACGCCGTCGACGCTCCCGACATCAAGGCCGCGCGTTCCCCGAGGCTCAGCCTCCTCCCCCCCTTCCCCCTCCCTCCCCTCGAAGACCGTGCTGCGCTTGCGAGATCGCTTCACTTGCTTCGCTCTGATCGAAGAAAACGTGAGGCGCTTGCAAGACTGTTTCAGCTGCTTCCGTAGGATTGAAGATTGTGCGCCTTAGCGGCGGCTGCTTCACCACCACCAGAAGTGTGCGCTGCACCGCTTCTGCCCCCCCCCCCCCCCCCCCCCCCCCCCCCCCCCACCACCACCACGCTTCTCTTGGCCCGACATGCACCGAGCATTGTCATTGCTTATCCAAAGCTATAGGCGTTCACACAGTTGTAACCCAATAGACTCCAACTTTCATCATCATCACCATTCGAGACCAAGGGAAGCACCTCGTCGTTGCGACAGACGGGACATACAAGTTTCATTTTGGTGGTTGGACCGTGGTTGACTGTGGTACAGAGACTGTGGCGTGGGAAAACCATCACTTCCGCCACAAGTTTGTGCCGTGGGCCTACATGTTCGTTCGGTCTGAGTGCACTGAGGTATACGCGAAAATGTTCGATGCGCTACGTCGCTGTGCTAATGACTTCTTCGACACGGAGCTCTCAGTTGGTTTCGGCAGTTTGGATCATTCCGACGCAATAGCGTCCGCATTCGAGTTGACTTGGCCCCGAGTGAAACGGCTGCTCTGTTGGCCACACTTGGTTCGACAAGCGAAAAAGCAAGCAGTAAAGATGTCTGACAGCAAGCTGTTTGCCTCGTTGATCAAGCCCTTCCTTGATCTCCTTCGACTGGCACGGACTCATGAACAGTTCGTCTGTATGAGCGTGATCGTGACCAACTACTGGATTTCGGAGGGCGAGGCGACGTACGCACACTGGTTTAGGAGTGTATACTTGTCGCAGAGGTGGGAGCGATGGCATATAAACGGCGCTGGGGTCCCTGGCATTATCCCAAGTCAACAAGGCATTGAAGCGCACCACTCCGCTATTAATAAAAGTGTGCGTACCGAGTAGCCGAGCCTCCACAGCAGGTGTGCTCGACACTATTCTGCCCCGTATCATCGCGTACAGTGGAGACAACCTGTGTCCAGAGCGGGTTACGCAGTTTTGCGAAGGACCGGTACCTCCCGAGATGATCACCAAGGCTAGTCGTCTGGTCAAGTCTGAAAACCACCAGCGTATAAACAAAGGACGAGGGCGCTCGCGTTGCTTAATCGCTGCGGTATTCAATACCAGCGACTACATCTGTGATGGCCAGGGAATAGACTTTCTTGCTTGTAAGGTCGACGAGCATCGCGCTAAGCGCTTCAACGAGTCCCTCCTCGGGCACATTCCTGATGGCATCACAGCTGTCGAGCTCAAGTACGAAGTTCTCTCGCTTCATCGCGTCAGTCTGCGTGGAAGAATTCCAGCAGCACCATTCCAGTTGAAGCCAATCTGGCCAGCTCATGATATCGCTACGATTAGAGCTCTGCTCCAGTGTACTTGCGCCTCGCACGTTCGCTCAGGATGGGTGTGCGCTCATGTTCTCGCCACGTTGTCGCTTCTGCATTTGGTAGACCTGCGATCTGCGCTGTGCCGGGTTCCAACAAGACTCCCCCCCGGACGACCTCGCTCGCGACGTCCTGCTCTCGTAAGCGAGGAGGAAGACAACAAGTTCTTCAGTTTGAAGCAGCTTGAGGAACGATTCGTGCGATCGAGTGGTTGTAACGGGGTACAAGGTTACACAAGTAGGTTAGGTTGTGTAGGTACATAACGTGTGTGGTCCACTTAGGGGAAAAGTTACCCTAAGTAGTGACTCTCTTTTATTAGATTCAGTAGGTGATATCCCGGGGTATTAGATACCGGGGATATCAGGTATAGGGGGATTATTCCCCCGGGGAATAATCTAAATACAGACAGTTCGCCTTTTGCCAAGTCCTTGGCGCTCGTCGACAGGGGTCGACTCGGAGCGGCTGCTCACGCTTCGCCAAGCGCAGGTGCTGTGAACGGTCGTGGACCGCTACACTTCGTAGCACTTGTCGTCAATCCGACGCCGACATCGTTATGTCCGAAGCTTCCGACTTCGTGATGGCGTCAAGCCATCCGACGCTGTCGCGTCAAGACCATCCGTACCTGGATGAGGCCCAGTGGGCCTATCTCCAGAAGATGGAGGCCATCAATGGCCGTGCAAGTGTCATCGAGCTGCTCCGACGCGGCTCTGGCGAAGTCCTCGCCCATGTCGCGCGTTTTCGCGACTACGAGACAGTTCTCGAGAAGTATCTTCTCGACGTCGTGACGTCCCGCATATCTGCGACTCAGGCTACTCAGCCAGCTCAGGTGCCGCCGACGGTTACGTATGTGCCGTCGCCGGCACCTCCGGAACGTCCGAAGGCCGTGAAGGTTACGGTGTCCCCTTATTCGGGTGAAGAAAGCGACAATCTTGCCTTCTGGCAACGCGAGATCGAGCTCGCCACAGCAGCCGGCTGCATCCGTGATGAACGGCAGAAGATCGCCTTTGCGATCTCGAACATGACGGGCCGGGCGAAGATCTGGGCCCTCACGTGCGAGACGTCGCATCCCGGATGTTTTTCCGACTGGGCAACGCTTGCCAAGGCGATGAAGTCGATGTTTCAACCGCCAAATGTGGCGCATCGCCAGCGAGCTGCGTTCCTCGCTTGTCGGCAAGGTGGCCGCGAGCTGCACACGTATGTGCAGGAGTTACGTCAACTCCGTGCCAACATGGCTGCGAATGCGCTCGCAGAAGACGTCATGCTGACGACGTTCATGGAAGGGATGGATCCCGGTCCTGAGAAGGCTGCGGTTTTCCGCGAGGAGCCCATGCTCCTAGAAGACGCGTTCGTCGCCGCGCTGCGAGAGGACTACGTTCAGCGTCTCTCGCGCGGTTTATCCGCGAGTCCGGCAGCGCCGCCTCCGGTCACGCCGGTTCCACCACCGGTCGTCGAACCCATGGACCTGAGCGTCATCGACCTCAGTGGAGTCGATCTCAGCACGGTCGACTTGCGTGCGATCGACGTTAAGGCTCTTCACATCAAGTGTTCCACTTGTGGGAAGTTCGGTCACTTCCAGCGGAATTGTCCGCGCAAGAGGGGCGGTGGTCGTGCCCGCCGTGGTCGGCCGCGGCGCTCGGGAAACCGAGGTGGATCTGCTTCCACGTCGCAGGGAAACGACAGTTCCCAGTAGACGCGGGGCAGTCTACTGGGGCGATTACTCCTCGCCCCGCGACGCCGAGTTCGGCAGTATCGCAAGGCGGGGTGCCCCCGGAAGAAGATCTCTTCTCAGCAGTTGATGAGCTGCGCATCAGTGGCGAGCTTATCGTCGTCACTGCTCAAGTGAAGGGATTTGCACGTCCCTTCAGAGTCTTAATCGACTCTGGTGCGACGCGCAATTACGGTCGCAAGCAAAGTATTGCTGAGAATGCTTCTCTATTTGCTCAAGCTTGTGAGCGAGATCTCGGAAGAGTCTCGGTGCGTCTTGCGACGGGCATCGTCGCAGAGACGAAGAAGATCGAGGTCGATCTACGCATTGCGTTTGTCGATTTCGACTCAGTCGAGCGCTTTACAGTGCTCGACATGGATGAGAGGTTTGACCTCATCCTCGGAATGCCGTGGCTCGAGCGCCACGAACCGTGGATCGACTGGAGGACCAAGTCGATTGGGAGCACGTCTCCCGGCAGGAACGGAGCTCAGGAGCGTCATGAACCCTCCTTCGTCCGCCGGCTGATGAGCCCCATCAAGGATGATGAAAGTGCCTACTTCATTGGCGTAGTGAACGCCATGGACACCTCGGGTGTTCCGGAGACGGTCGTGCCGTCTGCCGTGGAGTACGGCGTAGAAGAGGGCGTCGAGTTGTCTCCGCCCCCTCCGAGTACCAGCATGGAAGATGCTTCCGGGATTTGTCCCCTTGTCGCGTGTCCGCGTGCGGTCGAGCCGCTTTCAGGGTCGTCGGATATGACCGAGCCACTCCCGCTCTCGGACGCGTCGTATGACGTGCACATCGTTGATGTGATGACGGGATCGTCGATCGATCCGTCCACGGTCGATTTGGCACCGTTGCCCGAGTTCTCCGAGCTGACTAGCTTGGAGGAACTCCCTATGGACGATTTCGTCCGCGAGCTCAAGGCTGGTGAGATCGCTGAGGTTGTGATCCTCCGATCTGAGCGAGACCTCGCTCAACTCAACACCTCGACGGTGATTGACGAGGATGTCCTCGTTGAGTTTCGTCAGAAGTTTGACGCGCGCCGTGGTTCGGCCATCCTTAAGAATCCGAAGGATCGGTTCTATCCGCTGGTCAAGCGGTTTGCGGAGACTTGCCTCAGCAAGAACCCGCCGGCGGGGCTGCCCCCTGATCGTGGCGTTCGCCACGAGATCAAGCTCAAGCCTGGCTCGAGCTATGCGACCGTTCGCCAGTGGGCTCTGCCTGCCGAACAATCGGACTTCATTGATGAATTCTTTGCCAAGAAAGCCAAGGCTGGCCTGGTGCGCGAGAGCGTCTCGCCGCACAGCGCACCAACGTTCTGTGTGCGCAAGCCAAACGGCAAGTGGAGGATTGTCCACGCGTACAACAAGTTGAACGCTCAGACGATCCCTGCGTCCACTCCGATCCCTCGGAAGGATGTGATCATCCACCAGATGTCCGGCGCAAAGAAGTTCAGTTCTCTCGACTTGGTCGACGGTTATTACCAAGTGCTCATGGAGCGTGGGGATATCCCCAAGACAGCCGTCCGTACGCCGAGCGGTATGCTCTGGGAGTGGCTAGTGATGCCACAGGGGCTGTCGAACGCCCCAGCGACGTTCAATCGCTTGGTGACCCATCTGTTCCGTCCCCTGCGAGCGTTCGCACAGACGTACTTCGACGACATCTACGTCCACACAAAGCCGGAGCCCGGTCGTGATCTGGATGCGCTCCATGAGGATCACCTCCGCCAAGTGCTCGAATGCCTCGAGGAGCATAAGCTTTATGCCAACTTGGATAAGTGTATCTTCGGTGCCGAAGAGATCCCAGTGCTTGGGTGTTTCGTCGGGGTCGACGGTGTTCGGGCCGACCCCGAGAAGGTGAAGGCAATCGCCGAGTGGCCATCGCCACGGTCCGTGAAGGACCTACGGAAGTGGTTGGGTCTCGCCAACTACTTGCACCGGTTCACGAAGAACTACGCCGAGATGGCTCGGCCGCTGACTCAGCTGCTCAAGAATGACGTTGAGTGGTCGTGGTCTCACGACACGGAAGCTGCCTTCCAGAAGATCAAGGAGAGTCTTCTCCAAGCGCCGATCCTGGCGTTGCCGGACGACTCCGCTCCGTACAGCGTTGTCTGTGACGCCTCCGACTATGCGATCGGCTGTGCACTTTTGCAGAAGGACCAAGATGGTCACGAGAGAGTCATCTCGTATCAGTCTCGCCAGCTCCAAGCGGCCGAGAAGAACTATCCAGTTCACGACAAAGAATTGTTAGCGATGAAGTACGCCTTGGTGAAGTTCCGCGTTCACCTTCTCGGCGCGTTGCCGTTCGTGGTCTACACAGACCATGTGTCTCTACGCACAGCGACACAGTCTCCGCACTTGTCGCCGCGAATGGCTCGCTGGTTGTCATTCTTTTCAGAATACAACTTTACTGTCGAGTACAAGCCGGGTCGGCTCAATGTGCTGGCAGATGCACTCTCTCGGCGTCCCGACTACGAGATGAACCATCTCACATCAGTTGCTTCTGATGTCTACGACTTGATTCGAGACGCCTACGCAGGCGACGCACAGTGTGCGGAGATCATTCGTGCTCTCAAGTCGTCAGACTCAGAGAAGTCTCTCTCGCCTCGCGTCCGAGCCCGACTCCATCGGTACACGTTTGAAGACGGCCTCCTGAAGTATCAGGTCTCGGACAGCGAAGAAGCTCGCATAGCCGTCCCAGCAGACGAAGATCTGCGATACGTGATCGCGTATGGTGCTCACCACGCACCTGGTGCTGGCCATCTGGAGGGAGGGGCTCGGCAATTACTTGCCTCCCAGTTGGAAGGTGTTTCCAAGTTGGCTGAGCGCCGCAAGATCGACGAGTTCTTGTCGACACGTGTGAATGTCATCACCCGCGTGCGTGACGTGATGGCAGCGGCCCAAGATGTTCAGAAGGAACAAGCCGACAAGCACGGTCGGAAGAACACGCATGTGTTCAAGCCAGGCGACTATGTGCTTGTCAGCACGAAGAACCTGTCTCAGAATGCTGTGTCCAGCTTGGGCAGCTCGAAGCTGCTGCCGAGATATATCGGCCCGTTCAAGGTGTTGAAGCGGAGTGGAAACTCCTACAGGGTCGATCTGCCAACATGGTTGCAGACGCACCCGACGTTCTACGTCGGCTTGCTCAAGCCGTATCTCCGCCCTGATGGAGATGAATCGGACGAAGAGTCGTCGGAAACAATTCCAAGCGGAGTTGGCGTCGACATACGACCACCCGCAGTCGTGCACGAGAGCGTGCCCGTCATGGACGATTCCTCGGGCGACTCTATCGCGATGCAGGATTCTGCAAGTGACGTGGCTAGTCCACACGACGAAGCGCCAAGACGCTCGGCACGGCTTGCTCAAGCCCGTCGAAGTTCGACATGGTCGTCAAATGCGACCGCAGCGTCGTCAACACGACGTCGGGTTACGTTTGCTGAACCCGAAGGAGCACGTCGGGTCCCCGACACTGGTGTGAAGACCAGAAGGAAAGCGCTGCGACCGGTGCGCGCTCCTTTGCCTGTGATCGACAGGAATGGCGAACGCCATTATCACGTCGAGTCTCTCGACAGTGTGCGTGTGCACAATGGCGTCCGCCAGCTCTTGGTCAAGTGGCTTGGGTATCCAAGCAACCAGAGCTCCTGGGTTGATGAGAGTATTCTCAGGCAAGATTGCTCTGATCTTGTTCGCACATGCGAACATGATCATCCTGGATGGTTCCAGTAGGTGGAACCGACCACCTCCATCAAGATGAGAAGTGTCTCAAGTTCCTCAAGGAAGACGCTCAGTGGAGCACACGGAAGGTCCGTCTCAGTCAAGTCGACTGTCCCTGTCTATTATGGACATGGGTACAATACCCAAGCAGAAGGCCATGAAGATGGCGAGAACGCCGCGTTCGGCGCAGTCGAAGCATCGACAATGTCCACCGACCTCATCGGTTGCGTTGGACAACGCTCGTATCAAGCTAGAGTGGCTGGCTCAGAGTGGTGTTGGTACACCGAGCAGTTCTCTGCGGTGTAGCCATCACGCCCGAGCGGGTGGCCGACAACACGAAGTTGTCCGGCAACGTCGTTGTCCGACTGCTACGGGTATCCCCGCACTTCACGCACTCAGTTGAGTCGCTGGATGAGGCTAGCCAGCCTCTCGAGTACTTGGTAGTACTCGCGGTGGATACCCACCGACCACAGTCTCCAGTATTAGACTGGACCCAGTTTTGGGCACCGTCATGAGACGAAGTTTGCGAGATCGCATCGTACAGACCTGTACGCTTGCACAAGGCAAGGACCCACCGCACTGAGTGTGCGTGCCAAATTTGGGCTTGCCGCGAGCTCTGCTCGCCTCGCAATGGTCGTCTGACCATGCCATTTTGGCTTGCCGCCGTTAGACGGCAAAATGGCCAAGTTTTGGGGGATCGTCATGATCCAGTGGTCGCTGGCGACCGCGCGCACGTCAGCATGCGTCTCATGATGCAGCGAGGTGTTGCGCCAAGCCGCTGCGGCTCTCGATTAGTCGTTGTCGAGAAATCGACACGCGACTCCGCGCTCATGGTCGCCATGAGTCTGTACCCATTTCCGTGTGGGCCCTCGGAAATTCCGTACTGGAATAGGCTCGTGTTCCTTTTCTAGGACACGGCTGTTCCTACATTAGGGACAAGGGTGTTCCTCATTTTGGGTGGGGGGTGGTGTAACGGGGTACAAGGTTACACAAGTAGGTTAGGTTGTGTAGGTACATAACGTGTGTGGTCCACTTAGGGGAATAGTTACCCTAAGTAGTGACTCTTTTATTAGATTCAGTAGGGGATATCCCTGGGTATTAGATACCAGGGATATCAGGTATAGGGGGGGATTATTCCCCAGGGGGATAATCTGAATACAATCAGTTCGCCTTTTGCCAAGTCCTTGGCGCTCGTCGACAGGGGTCGACTCGGAGCGGCTGCACACGCTTCCTTAAGCGCAGGTGCTGTGTACGGTCGTGGACCGTTACAGTGGTTATCCCATGCACTGGAAGGTCCTTGAGGAGTTTGTGGTGTGAGTGGATGGACACTCACCGAGAAAAGTCATGCGAGTTGGTGTCGTTGACGGAATCACCATGGCAGACGATGGCTACTGGCGTTGGATTGTGATTTTCAAGGAGTGCACGAAGATGTACACGGCGCGAGAGCTGGCTGTGATGGTCCGCCGTGCCTATAAGGCCGGCGTGGCAGTAGCAGGGCCAAGAATCGATTTGTCTGAGGTTCACTCACAGTAGAGACCATTCATTAGCTTTCACTATACAATATACGCCGTATCAAATCGTCGCTGGATCTCGCGTGGAAGTATTGCAATCGGCAAACCATCCCCAAGTTCGTACTTTGGATAGTACACGGTTATGGTTAGTGGCCATACCGAGGAACACGATTTTTTTTTTTAACGCTAGAATACAATGTATCTCAAATACTCATTTCGTGTGTTGGGTCGTAGAGTATGTGAGAGTGGCTCCCGAGGTCTCGTACCTGCCCTCTAGCCTTTGGCAAACCGCGCAGAGTTGCTTTGGCCAGGAATGTATGCTCAAGTTGAAGTCCAACTTCAATTTGGGCATAGGATAGTACATTGTAAATAGAGTTAGATTAACTCAGTAAGTGCACATATGTATTTAAATAAAGTAGGTTATTGCTGCGACTCTGTTAAGTCTTGTCGGTCCGTGCGCCTACGCTTCCTGGCTGTGTATACCTTGCGTCACCTCTTGCGACAATCGCCTCTTGCGACAATCTCGTTGTACAAAAGCCATGGGCGAGTCATCAGTGAGCTCCGTCTCACCAATGATGATCGCTCTATTTGACGTGGTCGTCACATTGTGTACAAGCCCAGGGGGGACATAAACAGTCTCGCCTGCGCTCTGACAGTACGTGAAGTTTGGTCCCCCCTTGGGCTTGAACACCCACGTCTTGGTTCCGACGAGTAGGCACCCGTAAGTAGCCGCGGCACACATTTCGAAATGGTCGGGTGTGAAATGTCCCCTCCCAAAGTGGACGAGGCCGGCAAAGTCGTGGTTGTTGAGCTTGCCTCCTTTAATATTTAGTTGGTAGTCGACTATCCAACTACATGGAATTGGCGCGTTAGAAATCATGTGAATCTCATCTTCGTCATGGAGCTGAATTGAAGGTGACTTTTGAAAAGCAGCCACCAGAGCTGCATAGTTCTTGTTATTTTTTTAGTGATCGAGGGGTTTTGGTTGTGAGTACTAGGGTGGCGAGGTCGTCTCGCAGCTTGAATGCTGGCGACCGCATCACAATGGCCGTCTTCACCTCCTGCAAGGACTTGGGGTGGGTCTCTTGGACCTGCATGGTCGACGAGGAATATAACATATTTTCAGGGCACATGACAGGTATTCAGTGTATATTTAGCGATAACAGATATTCAGTGCTACGATGACAGGTTTTCAGGGTTTTCCACTGTAAAGGAAGATGTTCCTCGAATGATGCAAAGCCCGAATCTCTTGACCTCACTCGATTGGGAGATCTCGCCGCGTCGACTGAAGAAGGACGCGATCTAAGGTTCACTCACGATGGACGTGGAGCTCGAGCAAGCTGAGTCGATGGTGAGTATAGAGTACAATCCAAGTTAGTTCCGCTTTCCTCCACAAGGGCTCACGGCATGTTCACGTTCTCGATGGATCTCGCTCGATGGTTAGATGAGGCCGATGCCTCCTATCCACTTTTCGTCGACGTCTCGAGACTGTACTGTCAAGTTGAGTCCATCACAACCATACTACGTAGGAGGTAGAGACATTTCCTTGTCTAACGGAGACATGAGTGACAATTATTTCGGTACATGTATTATAGCATACCCCCAAAAATAACGGATTGGTATCAGGGGTAATCGGACCCATGGCAACTACTACGTAGTAGTAGTAACAACTTACCAAACGATGGTCATGGTTTCCGGTTCAGGTAAGTTGTTACTACTACGTAGTAGTAACAACCTACCAAACGATGGTCATGGTTTCCGGTTCAGGCTTGGTTGTGAAGTCCGTTTGCTCTACAACGCGCAGTGGACAGCGAAGAGCAACCAAGAGTCGAGCGAGTACACACATAAAGAAAACATTGAATAGCGGTTTACTCACACTAGGAACGTGACTTTGTGGCTCGCGAAGCTGATCACACGCGTCCCAAGCAAACAACTTGATGCAAAAAGTTGCATCTTAGACAGTGCCGCCCCAGCCGCGCACGATGCCATCGTATGAGGCCTTACGCACGACCTTGGTGTTGACGCCACCTGGCTGGTACATCGGCAGCGGTGCATCGTTGGTGATCCACGAGTACTGGTCTGGGAAGTCCCAGATCGTGACTCCGAGGCAGCCGCCGAGCTGCTTGCAGGCCGCGACTGTGTCCTGGTACGCAGTCACCTGCTGTTGTTGGGACGCCGTCGACGGGTTCGTCGTGCCGACTTTGACATCGAG
The DNA here is from genome assembly GCA_023091665.1 of Pythium myriotylum. Classification (NCBI taxonomy): domain Eukaryota; phylum Oomycota; class Peronosporomycetes; order Pythiales; family Pythiaceae; genus Pythium; species Pythium myriotylum. The sequence continues at coordinate 91,923 of JALJCQ010000031.1, read as the reverse complement.
CTCTGTGATGGCGACCTTCAGTCCGAGGTCCGTGAAGCGCTTCATGTTAGCGACTTGGTCGGCCACCGAGGCTACCTGACCGGCCGTAAGATGGGCCTGAAATCCGACACCATCAATCGCAATGTTTTGGTTCTTGAGGAACTTGACGATGTTGTTCAAAGCACCAGTCGACTTCGCGTTGATGCGATCCGTGTTGTAGTCGTTGTAGAAGAGAAGCGTTGGAAGCCCAAGGCGAGCTTTCACCGCTGCGGCCGTGCGGAAGGCCGTGGCGATGTAGTCCGTACCGGTCTTCTGGTACCAGAACGACTGGCGGTACGTGCCGTCCTCGTTCAACGCCTCGTTCAGCACATCCCAGTGGGCACAGTTGGCACCGAAGTGGGTCATCACCTGTGTGATATGATTTTCGAGAGCCTTGAGCATCTCATCACGGCTGAGGTTCTGGACCCACTGAGGGGTCTGCGAGTGCCAAACGAGTGTGTGGCAGCGAACCTTGGCATTGAACTTCTTAGCTTCTGCAACGATAGCATCTCCGGCGCTGAACGTGAACGAGTTGCGTGACGGCTCCGTGAAATCCCACTTCATGCCATTGCCCGGAGTGAGGAAGCCCCAGTCGGCGCTGTTCTCTAGCTCCTTGGTATAGAATGAATCGCCAGGGTTGAGGTTCGTCGCCGTGCCCATGTACTTGCCCGAGTTCTTGGCAAGGTCATTGAGGCCCTGGCTTCCTTTGTAGGAGGACTGGATGATGGCGTCGCCGTTGGCAAGACCGAGTGTGGCGGCAGCGGTGGCAATGATAGCGAGCACGCGCATAGTGAGACTTGGAGGCTTGGTGGCTTGCGAGTAGACAGCAAAAACGAGAATGTGTCGATGGAGACCGCTCTCGCTTATGCAGGAGTTTGTCTGCCAGAGCACCAAGGCTGCCTCTGGAAGATTGTCACAACTCACAGGGCATCAATGAGTCCTGTTCAATTCACGCTTATCGCATCAGCCTTCTCGTCTCAACGGCACAAAAATTTTGGACGCAGATCGTGTAGGAAGAGGCTTGCAGGATGGGGAGATTTAGCGGCGCTGTATGGGTCATCTCGACGTGAAGAGACTGGGATTGCGCCGTTTTGAGCACATATTCGCAGCCGCAAACCTTAAAGTGTGCAAGATTTGCAGAAAAGGTTTGGCATGCTTCGAGATTCTAACAAAAGGCGTCTCCCAAGCGCAAACCCGTCACTAAGTTTGCATGGAACCAAACTCTCCTACAAGGTGTTCCTTTAGTGGCTCGTCAAGGGTTGATGTCGCAGTTTTGTCCAAATCAACGTTTGGGCCCAAATAGGCTCACGCTTTATCCTTGCACTCGCAAGATGCGAATGTCGTTGAGGAGGATGTGCTCATTCGAGGCAGTACAGCTGCAACATCTCTACCACACATCCTGCTGAAGGTTGCCCCGATCCCAATCTTCAACTGATGACGTGGGACGGGCCACACGCTTTCCATGCTGATCGTCCCACTCTTCCCATCATTATCCAGTTTCCGGCGCTTGAATATGCAGTACTGGAGAGGAGAAAGCCAACGCCCAATCTCGTACTTCTCTCCGTGCCACCGAGATCAGCACTAATGAAACTCAGAAGATGTGGGCAAAACCCCGAACTTTGCAGCAGACGAGATACAATTGGAGTAAAGATGCTATTCCAACTTTTGATTTCAAAGACTTCACTGCTACGGTAAATCGATTGAACTGGCTGCATTCGACTCCATTTGCACGGTTTAACTTCGGAAGTTGCGCACTTCCCAACAAACGGACTTCCAGCTGGAGCCTGACACTGCCGGCTGACGTGCTCAACGAAAACAAAGTCTTCAACGAACGACGTATCCTACTTCGAGTACTTGCTGAAGTAGACGGTGCCGTCTCCCTTCCTGTGCCAGTGAAGGGCAATTTGCACAACTTCAAGAATGGAGCTCTATCTCGGATTGATCGAACTTTGTCTCTTTCGTTGTACAGCTCATTGTCTAGACATTCTTGAAGTGACTACAACGACCTGCCAGCAATCCCATAGAAGACCAAATTTTGGCGCAACCCCTCATTGGATATCGCTACAGAGCTGTTGATTCCTGATCACCAATATTCGGCACCGCTTGCTCGGTTAGGCGTCACCTGCTCGATGCCGTTCGATTCCAAAGTTCCCGATGCTTCCGCTACACCTAACTTTGTTCTGGACGAACGATCTCTGTCGTTGTGTTTTGTCACATCTGGGGCGTGAACTACCTTACCGTTCGCTTGACACAGTCACCGATAAATGTTATACTAGTACTGTGGAGTACGCCAGGGGCATTCCTGAACCATTGCAGCACCGGGTGCAAGGACCTGCTCTGGTTCATATCAGCTGCCTCATTGATCACAGCCGAACACCAGTCAGGTAAGTGGAGTGTAGCAGGGTCCTTGAGGTTGCACAGCATATTTCGCCCTGTCGGCTCTTCGCGACACTTGGCATTAGGCGAGTGCTCCGCCTGCAGTCTCACCGAGCAAAAGAAAGATCTGACCGGACAAATATCTCCAGTTCATCTCTGGCCTCGTTCCAGAAAACAACCAAAGTTTTTTGTCTGACCAATCTAGCAGGACTTCAACGTGCTAATGTGGTTTACCAGCAGCGATGGAAAAACCGTTTTCGTAGGATGGCGTATGGCTCTCACCGTCAAAACGAATGCACCGAACCGGTGCCGAGTGCTTTCGAGTTTCCGAGAGGTCAGCGCGGTGGACGGCGGAGAGAGCCGCACGCTGCGTCGTTCACTAGCGTCCTTTACTTAGACACAGACTGTGCGTAAGTGAAGGCGAGGACACGAGGACGAGCTCTCACTTGTCATGCAAGCAACAAGCAGCCTCGGAACACACTGCACCACTCCCCGGGCTCACACTTCTCGTGTGCCTCAACATGTCTATTCTTTTAAAGCCTAAAATGGTACGCCTTGTATCCCCATTTCCCGTGGCTTATATCGATATTTGCTTTGGTGATGTCGCCCGCATGAAAAGAAGCTATCCAGCCGAATATTGCACTACGAGCTGATGGAGAAATCCTTTTCAGATCATTTCGAGATCAGATCCCAACCTAGATCTCAACCAAAGTCCCACTCTGATCGTACATAGATCCAATCACCCAAACAGCTGGTCTCACTTTGATCTCGTTCTGGCGACCACAAAAACAGTCACGACTGCTCTTCAATGCGGAATCACTGAAGGGTAGCGCACTTGATCGACTTCAATTCTTCTCCGCAGGTCAGAAGCGGCTGCATCGTCATCTGATGGGCGTCGCTATTGGCGCACCCGACAACAACATTTAGTGCGGCGCGGCGCGATTACTTCAGCGCCCGCGGATGGGTCACCGAGTGCCTTCGTCATTGTGCGCGCAAGTCTTGCGCCGGTCAAGGGTACCGCTATGAACAGCGACGACAGATCCCACTTCCTCCTCGCCACTTCTCCATTCCTTCTCCGACTTTCAGCCACCCCCTCGCGCGTCTGGCACACGACATCGCCAACCTGCGCGATCTCAAGACAATGTGATCGAAGTGCGAGTTGGCTAAGACTACGACGCCGGCTTCTAAGCCAAGTTGGCTCACGGTAAGGACAGAACGCACATAAGCTCATTAATTGCGCTCAATAGACTTCACTTAATCATCATTATTCCTCTCTATGGGTGTGGGTTGGCTGGGGTGAAGAGCACCGCTGGTGTATTGGCCGCGTCAGCGATCAACCCTGCCTCCTATCCCCGTTGAGGTCGAGGTCGAGGTCGAGGTCTCGGCGCTCTGGCTGCTCTGTGACCGCTCAAGTTTACCTCTTCAAGACTGAAAAGGAGTCCCACATACATGCCGCACGGCAGCGTCGTCTACGTGCCCGTCACGCCCACCTACAGGCAAGGCCCAGCACGCAGAGGCTCAAGCGCAAGGTGGTCAACTCGGACCGCTGCTCCGGCTGGGGTGGCCAGCACCCCACCATGGTCGACGGCGTGGCCTACGACTAGAACCGGGGCGTCTTCAAATACGTCGATGCTGGCAGACTCCAAGTGCAGCTCTTCCGGGAGAAGTGTGGCGACGTTGCGCGCCTAAGCCCAGCTGCTACCAGCGTCGCCGTCCATTGAGCGCATTAATCTCTCCGACTTACACCCCTGGCTAGTCAGCCAAGTTGACCCACGGTAAGGACCGGAGCTTGCACCAGAGCCCCAGCTATTAGGGTACATTTATTGCGCTCAATAGACTTCACCTTCATCATCATCTATTGAGCGCATTAAATGTATCCTAATAGCTGGTACTCGGTGTTGTGCTCCTGCTTCGATGCCTCTAGCGCGCTTGTGCAGGCTGCGCACGGCTTGGCCTATCTCCAGTGGCTCTCCAACGGCTGGTGCCTCATGGTCATCGGCACCAGCGGAGTCATTCTCCGGCAGCTCGGCGAGCATTGGCACCACAGAACGAGTGGCTCCGGCTGCTCTACCACCAAGCGCGACGCCTTGCGACACGGTCAGCAACTACTAAGTGAGGTCTCACAACGCCATGGCCACGGCGTGGGCACCCATGCGACGGACTGAGCCCTCTAGAGCCAAGTCCGTCGCCCACCGACATGCCCTACGATGCAGACCTACCCCAGCTCACCGCTTCCAATTTACAGCCCTGGCTCTCCAGCCAGATTGACCCACGTTAAGTCCAGGATGCACAGAGCTCCAACTATTAGTACATTTATTGCGCTCAATAGACTTGAACTTCATCATCATCTCCAGTGGCTCTCCGTTGAACGCCTCGCGTCGTCGGCCGCGCAAGGGCTTCTGCGTCTTCACCAACGTCGATCACGACACCTACGTCGATATTGACCGCTGGGGGACTACCCGTTGCTCAACGTCGCGCTCGAGCTCTCTCCCGACTTCACGGCGGGTACCGGTGCTGGGGCTGGGGCCACTTCGGGTGGTGGCATCGCCAACGCCCTCTTCGGACTCGTAAGCAATTAGAACTTCGTCGGGTAGTTCGCAGCCGCTGGAGCACCAGGACTACGCAGTGGTCACAACGGACACCATCTCGCTTCGTGGCTTCTCGCCCAAGGTGGGCGCCGTCGCTAAGTACCGTATCACTTCAAGTGACCAAAAAAAAACTGCCTGAATCCTTCGAATCCAATGGTGTCTTAGTCTCCACGAGACTAATCCTGACTTCAGTACAAGTGGCGAAGGAAACATGCTCGTTGTCATTCGGTAAGCATGCTCTCCTTTGTTTCCAGAGCAAAGACTTGCGATTTCTGTTGCCAATTACGTCTTATGATCTTGCCCTTGGATCATGCCACACTCTCTCAGATCCCGTTATGATCTTGTGATCGATAGGCGGGGTCTGATCCGGCTGTGATCTGTAAGGGACCTTATCGAGCTGATAGCTAGTAGTAGAGTGCATAAATCGCAACTCAACAGATTCCATTTCCATCATCATCATTGTTTTGTTCATCGTTGTTGCCCAAAATCTCATAAGCAGGGGCACGAAGCCGGCTATAGGTTTCTATATGCAGTAAGGCAATAGACCATAATTGAATGAGCCCAAAATCTCATCACATCACCTGTGTAACGGATGAATTGAGTACTGGCTTTCTTCGATCCTGATTTCTCAATGGGATGGAAATAATGCTGTTTAATTAAGGAATCACAGAGTAAGAGGAGCAACAAGGGCACGTATTTTTAAGTTGCTTAACTGAATTTGCTCCACAATCGGCGATCACTTCCACTCTCGCCTTCAGTCATGGGGGCTTTCTGGATATGGGAGGGAAATATCACATGTCCCGAAGCTTAGGACGCTACTCCATTAGAGACCTTTTGGGTTTGCGTACTGCGGCGGGAAGGTCTGTCCAGGTGGAAGCATGTCGGTGTGCTTGAAGGATGGGTCAGGCACACCACCCGAGCCCGTCCAGTGCACCGACGGCTTGATGAAGCCCGAGATGCTCGCATTCACGCCGACCGAGACCCAAGAGAAGATGCCGTCCTCCACGTGGTCACCCAGCAGTGTGTACTCAAACACGGGGTCGAAGCCTGAGTCCTTCACGATCGCCAGGATCGAGTCGTTGCTGTTCTTCGTAAGGTACTGCTTGTTGAGCGTGTATGGCGAGAGCTTCTCGACTTCGACCGATAGGTCTTCATCGAAGTAAAGCTGCCCGACGCTCGCGATTCCTCCACCACTGTAGGTGTTGTTCCGCAGAACCTTGCCGCCGTGAGAAGCAACGATGTGGAGGTGGTGGGTGCGACCAATGTAATGGCCCGGGTACTTGGTGATGAACTGCACGAGACCATCTTTGTCAGTTGGCGCCAAGCCGCGAAGGAATGTCGTGTTGTAGTTGCCCACGTCCGAGGAGTCGCCATTGTCGTAACCGAGCACGCCCGAATAGACACCTGTGGCATTTGCTCCCCAGAAGTCGATGTAGAAGTTGGGTACGGGCTTGCACGTGTTGATGTCGATGAACTGTAGCAGGGCATACAAGTCCACACCAACTTGGTCTTCGCGAATGTCATTGCGAATGAGTTCGCCCTTGACGTAGTACGGACCCTGCGTCACTTCCGGGCTCAAGACGCACTTGGGCGTCGATCCGAACAAAGCGACCTTGTCGTAGCTTGTCGGTGTCACGCACGAAAGCGCGGTCATGTGCTTCTTGTCGATGATATCGGCGAGCGAAAGACGGCGACGCTCCTCGTGGATCGACCGGATGGTTTCGAGGCGACGGGCGGCTGCACGTTCCTGGAGCTCGCGGAAGTGCGGCGTGTTGGCACAAGCAGCGAGAGAGCGATGCGCGTTAGCGTGGAAGAGCTTCTCGGCTTCGATTTCCTCGAGCGAGCGCTCGTGGTGAGCCTCGCCAGGGTGGGCGATGGCTGCACCAGCCATAACGAGTGCCGCTGCGGCGAAGATCGAAGAGAGCTGGACCATCGGAACGATTGAAGTGGAGGTCGACTGGGAGAGAGCTGGAGGGCTTGTTGCTGGCGGAGAGCAAATTGCAGAATGAGACTCGTACGTGCCGTTGTTTCTGAACTAACGAACGCTGCCCGAGGAGCCATGGTTTCCGAAGCGTTTTGGAGGTCTTTCTATCGCGTGAAACATCTGTGACCGAGTTGTGTCTTACGGGGACCACCACAATGGTCACTACGGAGTAGTCGAGGTTTGCAACGTCTGCATTTTTGCGAGCAGATTTTGTATGCACCTTTTGTGCACGATCGGTCAGACGTCCATGGCACGATTCATGCAAGATCAGTCCTGCATGGACTAACCATTTTACAACATTCGTCTGCTTTAGATGTCTCAGCGTCTGCTTTCGTTGAACGATTACATTTGTCGCGTTTCCAGACCAAACAGACTACTGCAGAATTCCCCCAGCACACCAACTGGACGCTTCAACGGATTGCGGTGGGTGCTGTTTGCAGTGTGAGGGTGGCCCATGCCCCGTACGGTACGGGGGCCATTCCGGCTGTTTGTTAGCGTAGAGTTCAGCTACCGTTGCCGACTCCACATGTCCTCATCACCGTCCACCCGCGCATCCCCGCATCCCCAGATATAATCAAAGCAGAACACGGTCTCCAACTCCCCTCGCAAGAATTTACACACTACCCACTCATTCTCGGTAGGACGAACAGCGCTCCAAAATAAGGTCTACGCGTCAGACGCAATAGAAAGTTGTGGAGAAAAGAGAGACTGACGTCAGTTCATTTCGGAAATTCGTCTGGTTTTGCGAAGTAAGAGATGAGGCAACAACCTCCCTCATTCAGTCCTTGTTGATCACAGTTTACTGCTCGTGGGGTTTTCCTGGCGGTCGCCCTCGCGCATTCATTGTATGACTCGCATCTGGCAGATGCGAGTTAGACGCTGGTGCTTGTGAAAGCCAGTCATCGTGGTTACCTTGACGCCATTGCCTATCCTATAAGCACTGACGTCTTTCAAGGAATTCAGCAGGTACACAGCCACAGTTTTGGAAGACACATGGTCCAGCTACGATGTGTCCCATCCCTCATCCCCACCCGTTTAACTGGTGGGTCGTCCACGCAACCTCTTGATCTTGTTTGTTGCCACCGAAATATCGTCGGACAAAGAAAAACGAGATATTTTCGTTGGAGTTTCAAAGCGTGCAAATTGTACGCATTGCTCAGGTGGGATTCTTGCCGACTCAAACAGCCGGGATTTTGACCAGATGTGGAGCACAAAAGATCAGGAAGAACATCGCAGACAACTCGATCAGGACAGTCATACCCCGCAACTCGTCCCCCCCTGAGATATAAAAAACGCAGGGTTCATGATGTTTTGTGAGAGGTGAGAGTGCTTCTCACATTGACCCAAGAGCCTGTTATATAATATATCTAGTTAATGGTCTGAATTGAGCAGAGATGGAGGTGCATTGCTTTCCAGCTTCTGGTGATGTCGAGACCCATGGGTTGGAGAGCTGACATGGTGTTCTCGGGAGCTTCTCAACACGTCTGTTGATTAACTCGATGCCGTCCGTGTTGATGAAAGCACGGAGAGGTTGTGCCGATCCCCCACAGCACCTCCACCACCAGTACCATAATTCCCCCTACAAAAACGAAATTCATTGGCGTCATTATAGATAAACTTGCGTTTGAAGACAAGGCGGGACAGGATGCCTATTGACTGGGTTGCATGTGCATGTAAAGATGAAGTGCGGGAAAGTGGGAGGAGCACCTTAACCAAAGTTAGTGACTATCACTCATGGAAGGACTGTGGGAAGGAATATAATTTACGGAAGGAGCGAAGATTTCCCGAGAGACGAGTTGCGGGGTATGACTGTACTTGATCGTGTTTCATTTCTGCTTGCGTGAAATTCATCCATAACGAGCAGACTCAACGATTATTAGTTTCGTTTCACGCCATCGAAAGACTAAGGAGATCGTTGCTTAGACGAGGCTGCTTTGGTAGTTTGCCCACTGTCACTCATTGTTTTGTAGCCGGTAGTCTACATACAGACAACTACTATTACGCCAATAGAGCACTCAGAATCTCCATCAACACAAGAACAAAGGGTGGCAGATATACAGCACGCAGTCGAGAGTAGTTTGTTCGGCCTCCAAATTCTCACCCTCGACATCTTTGATGCAGTTAGGATTCACAGGTTGAACTCAATAGACCTCACTTGCGTCATCATCTTTGATGGAGTCCTACAAGTTAGTCAAAGGCTACTATCCTAGTCCGTCCTTTAGGTTAGCGCATGAAGGACCGCTCCCGCCAAAGCGAGATGTCCTTAGAAAGATGCGAAAGATCGGTTTGGAATTCCGATCGCTTCGTCTGTGTCAACGGCGCGACACAACGCGTCTGCCATCTTCTCAAAGGCCCGCAGACTGTGATCCCACTTTCGGACATGGAGTCGATGTCCATATCGCCGTGTTCGGGCGCTCAATTGTCAAACATAACGTACTGTTCAAGTCCTGGGTTCAACGGAGATCTGTAGGACTTTATTAGGCGGATTATCATCGTGTTGTTCCCGACCACTTCGATGCCGCGCAAATGATCACCTACAAGGATTATGCCGCAGACTGGTATTGCCGTTTGCGTGTGATTCAGGATCACCTGCTCCAAAACAATTGAACACCCTGTGATCGATAAACCATCCAGCTCAGAGTTTCCCAGCCAACACAGCAAACCATCTGTGACAAGAACGATTAGTAGTCTTGTGTACGGTGCAACGTGTGGAAAATAACGATTAGTAGTCGTGTGTACGGTGCAACGTGTGGAAAATAACGATTAGTAGTCTTGTGTACGGTGCAACGTGTGAATTATTTCCTCGGAGAATCCTCCAGCGACTGTAGCATCCCAGGTCCCAGAAACACGTGAGTGAGTCTAACGGGTTGAGGGCCATGGCCGACGTGGGATCCGCTCTCGTAGCTCGAGTGGTGCGGAGGGGCAAGAGAATTCTTCTCACTCACTAGCTAATAGCAAGTTCCCAGCCGGCACTGGTGCGATTACCCTTCGGACCACACAATTGCGTTGCGGACCACCTGAATCGTCGCTTCCCTGGCAAACTTATGCAGTGAGTCCTGGAACTTTGGTTCCCTCAAACGGAGAATTTCTCCATCTCGGAGGAACCCCAGGAAGGTAGCTTTGTGAGCATGGATCCGGATGTACTTACAACGGAAGACTATGTGCAGTTTTGTTGTGGGTGAGCTCCACGATACACTGTGTCGCCGTGGAGTTGAGTCCAGGTGTCGCGTAAACCTCGATGGACAACAGAATGCGTTTACCTATGATTATGATGGACTCAACTTGACAGTACAGTGTCGAGACAGCGACAAAAAGTGGATAGGAGGCATTGCCTCATCTAACCATCAAGCGAGATCCACCTAGAATACGAACATGCCGTGAGTCCTTGTGAAGAAGGCGGGAGCTAGCTCGGATTGTACTCTGTAGTCTCCATCAAACTTACGCGTTCGAGCAGAGCCCACGTCCATCGTGAGTGAACCCTGGATGTCGTCCACCGTCGGTCGACAATTAATAGAGGTGACCTCCCCGTGGAGTGAGATCACGGGATACAGGCACTGCCTCGTTCTAGTAACTACCTCCTTTACGTGGCCGGGATTGTTTCGGAGTGAGTTATCCAGAGTTGATAAACAGCTGTCTGGTAAAAGCTCGGGGGCGATCTGTACAGTACTGTATCGTGTCAAGTATCATGTGCTGGCTCGCTGTACCAAATAATCTGGGCTCCATCGGCTTGGGCTCCCTCCCACATGAAGTTGAAAACATTCAGCGGTGGGAACCCTCCAGCTGCTGCATCCGTCGACCGTAAACGAAAAATGTCCTCTTCGCTGTTGGATAAGCCCCTACTTTACAGACTGTCCGTTCCACGAGGTCAGCCACTATCGTCGATTGTGGGTAACTTGACTTCACGGTTGAACCGTGCAGTCAAGTCTCAACGGCGTTATTGGAAGCAGCGCATGGGAATGAGCGGCTCTCTTCGACGAGTTCTCGGCGTCACTCTGCCTAACAGGCCTGCATTTCCGTCGACAACCGCAAGAGAGCTCATTCCAAAATCCGCAACCTCCTCACCAACAGCAACCAGCATCAGCCATGAAGTTCATCACGTCCACCTGCGTCGCCCTTGTGCTCGCCATCTCAGCGTCAACCACCACCGCCGCCGACACTCGTGCGCTCCAGCAAGGCTCGAACGTCGCCCAGGAAGTGCTCGCGGCCATCAATGCCGCGCGTGCGGCTAGCAGCCTCTCGGCGCTCTGTCTCAACACCAAGCTCACGGCGGCGTCGCAGAAGCAGGCTGACTCGATGGCCGCGGGCGGCTACGTCAGCCCTGTGGGTCAGGACGGCTCCATGCCGACGGCTCGTGCGCAGGCTCTGGGCTTCGACTCGCAGGCGGTCTTCGAGGTCGTTGGGGCGGGATACAAGAACGCCTCGGTGGCCGTGGCCGAGTGGTTGAAGCTCGCTGACCGCGACCAGTATTTGCTCGGCAGCAACTTCAAGTTCCTCGGTGCTGCCAAGGCCGTCAACAACAAGCACCAGTACCGCAGCTTCTGGGTTGTGGACCTGTCCGAGGCTGACGGCGAGGAGGCCTGTGCCTAAGTGTCGTCGGCGTCGACGGAAGATCGATCGAACGAGCGATCAGTTTGGCGAGTGTTGTACGCGTAGTTCTCGTGAAATGAGTCAGTGTTCGATGGTCAAATACAGTGTATAGATATCAAAAACGGGTAATGCCGAAATGACCGAGTTTGGCATGAATCTTACGGTTCCTTCCCATGGTTTTCTTTGGCATGAATCTTACGGTTCCTTCCCGCGTGGGCTCATCGACTGATACCCTCGACTCTGCCGTGGTCAAGGCGGATGAGATACAGTATGACCAAACCGTCTGTTTCGTCCGAAACCCACACAATTGAGGTATGGCCAAACCATCATTGAGCAGAACTCATATATCATTTTTGTAGTATTACGGAAGAAATTGACACCGTGGCCATCGGGGGCGACCGACCCGGCGTCAACGAACTCATGCATCATCGATCAAGGCAACACTCTAGCAGAACTCCAGGGATGTGAGGTTACTGTATTTTGTTTTGTCCAAGTTTCTGTACCCACACAATTGAGGTACAGAAACTTGGACAAAACAAAATACAGTAACCTCCCGTCGACGCCGACGACACTTAGGCACAGGCCTCCTCGCCGTCAGCCTCGGACAGGTCCACAACCCAGAAGCTGCGGTACTGGTGCTTGTTGTTGACGGCCTTGGCAGCACCGAGGAACTTGAAGTTGCTGCCGAGCAAATACTGGTCGCGGTCAGCGAGCTTCAACCACTCGGCCACGGCCACCGAGGCGTTCTTGTATCCCGCCCCAACGACCTCGAAGACCGCCTGCGAGTCGAAGCCCAGAGCCTGCGCACGAGCCGTCGGCATGGAGCCGTCCTGACCCACAGGGCTGACGTAGCCGCCCGCGGCCATCGAGTCAGCCTGCTTCTGCGACGCCGCCGTGAGCTTGGTGTTGAGACAGAGCGCCGAGAGGCTGCTAGCCGCACGCGCGGCATTGATGGCCGCGAGCACTTCCTGGGCGACGTTCGAGCCTTGCTGGAGCGCACGAGTGTCGGCGGCGGTGGTGGTTGACGCTGAGATGGCGAGCACAAGGGCGACGCAGGTGGACGTGATGAACTTCATGGCTGATGCTGGTTGCTGTTGGTGAGGAGGTTGCGGATTTTGGAATGAGCTCTCTTGCGGTTGTCGACGGAGATGCAGGCCAGGCTTCAGTGCGTAGTGGCAGAGACACGACCGAGACCTCGTCGAGAGACCAGCGCGTGATAAGGAAGCTCGTTCTCACACTCTGGTTTTAATACGGTACCGGCGTTGAGACTCGACCCCGCAATGGTGGGTGACTTTGTGGAACGGACAGTCAGTAAAGAGGGGACTAATCCGATAGCGAAGAGGACATTTAGCGTTCACGTTCGATTGACGCGGCAGCTGGAAGGTTCTCACCTCTGAATAGTTTCAACTTCACGTGGAGCAAGTGCAAACCGGCGATGGAATGCAAGTTGAGTTCGTATAGCGAGCCAGCGCAATCAGCGAGATGATACTGTTGTTGACACTGCGCACCTCTCCCCGAAGCTTTTACCAGACAGCTGTTTGTCAACTCTGGATACCGGTAACTCACTCCAATGCAAAACAACCAGTCACGTAAAGGAGGTAAATTCTCCATAGAGGCAGTGCCCGTATCTCATGACCTCACTCGACTGGGAGATCATGTCCCGTCGACCGACGGTGGACGCCATCTAGGGTTCATTCACGATGGACGTGGGCTCAGCTCGAACGAGCAGGATCGATGGAGACTGTAGAGTACAAAGCAAGCTCTTCCCCCACCTTCCTCCGCAAAGACTCACGGCATGTTCATACTCTAGGTGGGTCTCGCTCGATGGTTAGATGAGGCCGACGCCACCTATCCACTTTTTGTCGACGTCGCGACCTTGCAGTGTCAAGTTGAGTCCATCCGAATCGCAGGTAGTAATCATTTGTCTATTTGTTGGGGGGTAATACAAAACACACGGACTCAATCTGGCAGTATACCCCCTGAGACCAATCCGTAGCTTTTTTTCATTGAGCCCACTCAAAACAAACTACAGATTGGTCTCAGGGGTAGTCGGACCCATGGCAGCTAAGTACTTTCCAAGAGGTGCTCAGCCCTCTTGATTTACAGCGCGCAATGGATTGCGAGGAGTGCGCGCGAATGCGAAACCTGTGAAACTGTTCATTTCAAGACGCTGGCGATCGCACTGTGCGCGATGAAGCGTATAGCAGAAACATACTGACAGCCTCCACTGCTGACGAACAGAACGTGCTGTCGACTTGTCATCGAAGGCGAAGTGGAGAGTGGCGGTACGAAGTGTCTAGCACATTGAGGGTCCAGGGAGTGGGTGGTCACGCTGCATTTTCGATATATGGAGCTCGTCCATTAACCTTTTTATTATCTGACAAACAAACCCAGCGCTGAGAACGATTCAAGACGAAACAGATTACCCAGCGAGGCAACAACGAGAGAAGTTGAAACCAACACAGAGTCCAGAAGCCTCGAGGCCAAGCTGGAAGCGACCGTTAAGCGCTACCGCCCCAGCCACGAACGATGCCATCGTACGAAGCCTTACGCACGACCTGAGTGTTGCGGCCTCCGGGCTGATAGAGCGGCAGCGGCGCGTCGTTACGGATCCACGAGTACTGGTCCGAGAAGTCCCAGAGCGTGACACCAAGGCAGCCACCGAGCTGCTTGCAGGCCGCGATCGTGTTCTGGTAGGCAGTCACCTGCTGTTGTTGGGTCGCCGTCGACGGGTTCGTCGTGCCGACCTTGACATCGAGCTCCGTGATGGCTACCTTGAGCCCAAGATCCGTGAAGCGTTTCATGTTCGCAATCTGGTCGGCCGTCGAGGCTGCCTGGCCTGCCGTTAGATGGCCCTGGAAGCCGACACCATCGATCGCGATGTTCTGGTTCTTGAGGAACTTGACAATGTTGTTGAGGGCTCCAGTCGACTTGCCATTGATGCGATCCATGTTGTAATCGTTGTAGAAGAGAAGCGTTGGAAGCCCAAGGCGAGCTTTCACCGCTGCGGCCGTGCGGAAGGCCGTGGCGATGTAGTCCGTACCGGTCTTCTGGTACCAGAACGACTGGCGGTACGTGCCGTCCTCGTTCAACGCCTCATTCAGCACGTCCCAATGAGCACAGTTGGCACCAAAGTGGGTCATCACTTGCGTGATGTGGTTCTCAAGAGCCTTGAGCATCTCGTCACGGCTGAGGTTCTGGACCCACTGAGGGGTCTGCGAGTGCCAAACGAGTGTGTGGCAGCGAACCTTGGCGTTGAACTTCTTGGCCTCATTCACGATGGCGTCACCGCGACTGAACGTGAACGAGTTGCGTGACGGCTCCGTTGCGTCCCACTTCATGGCATTCGCAGGAGTTAGGAAGCCCCAGTCGGCACCATTATCCAGCGCCTTGGTGTACGAGGAGTCGCCGGGGTTGAGATCCGAGGCCGTGCCCATGTACTTGCCGGAGTTCTTGGCGAGGTCGTTGAGGCCCTGGGATCCCTTGTAGTTGGACCCGAGGATGGCATCGCCGCTGACGAGGCTCATCGCGGCACTCGTGGCGGTGGCGAGAATGGCGAGCACGCGCATGCTGGCTGGTAGAGGTAGTTGGGGGCTTGTGAGGTCGGGCGGAAAAGCGAGAGTGAGCTTTTCCTGGCTGGGGCGTCGACCTAAAGGATCGACTCCCCTGGAGAACAGCGGCGATAACCACCACCCAATCCAGTTGACGCTCTTTGAAGTTGCGAGAACTTTACAGCCTGTTGTCCTCGTGAAAATTTGGCCAAGCGTCGGAATGGGCTAGAGGCGATTTGCAGTTTGCAAAAGTCTTCGCGTTTTGTCTAACTGTGCAGAGCCACGGCTAAGGGCCACATGAGGAGACACGAATCGGACATTTGCGCGTCTTCACGGACGATCTGTAGCAGCACCGTGTAACTGATTTGACCTTCGGAAAGATGAGCTGGAACAGCATTAGCAAAAGTGGAGCCTTCAAAAGAAACTGCACTTATGGATCGGGGGCCCAAAGTACGCTTAATCAAATCCTAAGAAAAGCGAGGTACTGTTGTGGGTCGACCTAATTTTGCCAGGACAAGTACCTCACCCGACGCTCAGCCTCGAGCGCGACCGACCTTTCAGTTTTGTATCGTATGCTTCTCCGTTCGAATTAATTCGACTTGTCAGAATAGCCTCCAGTTTTGCCATAAGTTTGGGTTCTTTGATTTGCACGATTGCTGATTTTGCAACACGATTACTGACTCTTGTTGTTATGGAGAGGAGCGACATTTGTGGCAAAGCACAAGGAAGCGAGGAGCAGATACAGGGGAAACGATTTATAATGCTGCCAAATACATAGGGTCTCTAAGGAAGGATCTCACATTACCAGAGTCCGGCTAAACCCACTGGCGCACCTCATCGACCACCGCTCTTCACACAGCTAAGAGAGTACTACACTTGAAATCACACGTTTGTTGATGCACCCTTCTTCTTTGAAACCGTAAGGAGATCCACATTCATGATCCTTGCAGATTTGCGTGGGATGGGATTATGGTCACAAATCTTGTTGGGTGCTGATCCCATCTCGAGATGCAAAACGCCATGCGCATGTAGTACCCTCTCCAAGTGGATGGGAAACTTCCCATTGCGAGACACCGGGAAGGGTCCTCAGCGGGGAGGGTGTTTCAACGGCCGCTCGTCCCGTCGCTTGTCGCCACTTGAAGATGAGGATGGGAAGCTTGTCACATCATCGTCAGGAAGACAGTGACAACTCACCTCGTTTCCCACAAACACCGTCATCATCATCTCCCACGGACTTCGTCAAATCCCAGGTGACCATAACTGTCTCCTCACACATTGTGCATTCGCTCTCTGGTCGCTTTTCAGTCGAGAAGACGAGTCCACGCAACTTGTCGAGTGGGGATCAGCAGCTCGGTCTCGAACGACAGCGGTTCTCGGTCAACTGCCTTGGCTCCTAGAGCTTCTGTGTCAGTCACAGGGAGCAAATAGCATGAATTTGAGTAGGTGTGAGCAGATCGTTTTATATTGGAGATCATTCCCCAATTTCCTGAGCCCCAGCAATTGCAAGCCAGTACAAGCCATGGTCTCCTTCTCGTCGCTTTTCCTCTCGCTCCTCGCCACTACGCTCGCGGCCACGGCAGCCCAGGAATCCGTTCAAGATAACGCCTCGCCAATCATGCTCGCCGCGGAAGCTGTGAGGAAGACTGGAGGCTGTGGCAGACCCGCCTCTATCCAGACGGGAACCTACCGCGTCACAGTCAACGGCAAGCAGCGTGAGTACATGGTGCGCGTGCCGCAGAACTACGACCAGAACCGGGCCTACCGCCTCGTCTTCACGTTCCACTGGCGAGGCGGATCCATGTACGACGCGGCCAACAACGCTGGCGGCTGGTACGGACTCGCTGCTCTTGCAAAGGAGTCGACGATCTTCGTGTCGCCGCAAGGACTCAACGCTGGCTGGGCGAACAGCGGTGGCGAGGACATCCAGTTCGTCGACGCGATCGTCAACACGATCAACAACGGGCTCTGCGTCAACGAGAACCTCCGCTTCGCTACGGGCTTCAGCTACGGCGGTGGGATGAGCCACTCGGTCGCCTGCTCCCGTCCCGACGTGTTCCGCGCCGTCTCCGTGCTGTCAGGAGCGAACCTCAGCGGGTGTGCTGGCGGTAACAAGCCCATCGCGTACCAGTTGATCCATGGCGTCAACGACAACGTCCTCCCAATCTCTCTGGGCCGCCAGCTGCGCGATCTGTTCGTGCGCGTCAACGGCTGCCAGTCGCAGAACGCACCGGAACCAGCTAGCGGCTCAGGCACCCACATCAAGACCGAGTACCGAGGCTGCTCGGCGGGCCACCCGGTCACGTTCATCGCTTTTGACGGTGGCCATGTGGCCGAGCCAGCCGACCGCGGCAAGCAGAACTTCGCGCCCGACGCGACCTGGAGCTTCTTCTCGCAGTTCAACTGAACGCAGTGCATGGGAAACAGAATAGTTTCGGTGAGTTTACGTTTGATCAGACAGACTAGTCGCAAGGTGGAGATGGGCGGCAGGATGTAATGACGTGAGAACATGTGTGCATGGTTGAGTCACAATCGGTTTTTTGCAATCCACTTTCAAGTCAGGAGTCCACTCTTCAGTAAGGCGACGATTGCAAACGCACTGTCTTCTAGCCTCCAGGGAGGATGAGAATCGCGTAGCCGCATTGAACGGGATGGGAGGATCAGCTTCGCTCGCTTGTTCAACGAGCGTGGAGACAGTTCTGTCTCACGTATCTGCTTGACACTGTCTTCCTCCCGCGACATCTCGTTGAAGAAGAGAGCCCATCGCATAGAGAAAGCTGCTACAGAAGTGCTCATGCGACAGGATTCCGAGAAGAGAACTGCATTGTCCCAATCAAGCTCCGCGACTTGCTCTATCCAAAAATTCTCATACGTGAGGCTCTACGGGCTCTTCACCCTCCCATAGCAGCTGAACACGTTAAGCTCTCCATCAGGGTCCTCTCATACTGTCCAGATGTGTCAAAAGTAGTAAGCAGTATCGTTAAGAGGGTCTCGGTGCCTCGCTCGTGTTTACGTCAGTTGCGTCCCATCACCTAGGCACGAACCAAACCAGATTTCCGGTGCGGGTGATGAGCCTCGGCCTCAACTTCAACGACGACTGATGGATTTGCACCATCTCATCTGCGATGGGAGTGACACACACACATCCTCCGCGTCTACTCCTCGAGTTCAAGAATCTCAAGAGACGAGCCGTTGGGACGCACGTAAAGATGGGAATATTTCGAGAGGATCAAACCGAGATCTGCGATCGGCCGATCCGCTACAACGGAGAGGAGCAACTGGGAACCAAATTTTTCATGCCTTGGCCTCCAAATCGGCCAGCTCTGCTGGGTGTTAAACATCGATTTCTAAAGCTCACTCTCCGTTCTTCCTCGTCCAGCTCAAGCCACCATGGTCTCGTTCACGTCGGTTCTCCTGTCGGTCTTCGCTGCGACTTTCGCTTCGACCTCGGCGCAGCAAGGCACCAACAACGGCTACTTCTACTCGTTCTGGACGGATGGCACGGGCCCCGTGCAGTACACGAACGGAGCCGGTGGGTCCTACAGTGTCACGTGGCAGAAGGGCAACCCGGGCAACTTTGTCGCTGGCAAGGGCTGGAACCCGGGAGGACGTCGCACAATCAACTACTCGGGTTCATTCAACCCGAATGGCAACGGCTACCTCGCGGTCTACGGCTGGACGCGCAACCCGTTGATCGAGTACTACGTCGTCGAGAGCTACGGCACGTACAATCCGTCCACGGGCGCCACTAAGCGCGGCGAGGTCACGACCGACGGCGGCGTCTACGACATTTACCAGACCACGCGCTACAACGCTCCGAGTATCGACGGCACGCAAACCTTCCAGCAGTTCTGGTCGGTGGTACGTGTGCCAATTATAATTTGTGGATTTCTGGATTCGAATTGAGTGGGGACTGATGTGAGGGGTTTCTCTGACAGCGACGCACGAAGCGCGTTGGTGGTACTGTGACCACGGGCAACCACTTCGACGCCTGGGCCAAGGCCGGACTCAAGCTCGGATCGCAGTTCAACTACCTCATCGTGGCCACGGAGGGCTACCAGAGCTCGGGCTCGTCCTCCATCACCATCACGTCGCCGCCCAACCGCATGCTCGCGAACGCCACGGCGGAAGAGAACTAGTGCGATCCCGCGTCCATGTTCAGGACCTGCTGTCTTCTCCGTCGTCAACGAAGCGTTATGTGACGTAACCACTGTAGTTCGAGGCAGCGTTTCAATTATAATTGAAAGTCCACTTATCTGTTTCATCAGAGAGCAACGTCCCTAAAGCACGGGGTAAACCGACTTGGGGCCGATGATTCCACACGTGCCGGCACCCGCCACGCCACGCTGGAGGCGGATGTACCCACTTTCTCCCCACGATGGCCCCCACGAGTTGCGGATCTTGAAGAACGGCGTCGCCGAGCCCGAGCCGCCGAAGCCCACGACTACAACGGCGTGATCCAGCTCGGTGCTCGCGCAGGTTGAGACCACACCACCCTTGTACTGCTTCCACGTACGGTTTCCAGCGGCCACACCCACAGCCACGGGCGTCTTGCTCACGGCTTCCAGTAGTCCGGCCTCCGACTCGGGTACGCTCACGACCTGCTGGATAGCGACGGCCACTGGAGAGCAGTCGCTTTGGCAGTCACCGGATTGACCGGAATCGCCCGACGAGTACGGGTAGTCGCGGTCACTGCATACACCACCGTTCTTCTGCGCGAACGCGAGCCCGTCGCTCGGGTAGCCACCTTCACAGCCGTGGGATGCGGTGTCACAGCTAGTCAGCTGCTGCTCGGAGAGAGTCGTGAGCTCGTTGCCCTTGAGGCAGTATGCGCTCTCGAGCGCGGCAACTGACGCGAACGCCCAGCACGAGCCGCACTGACCCTGGTTCTTGACAGCAGCCACGCAGCCTGAGGTCGTCCAGTCCTTCTCTTGAGCGAACAGACTCGCGTCGGCCAATGGTTCGGCCGCGGAGACTGTCGAGGGACCTCGGAACACAACTGGAGGACCTCGACGGTAAGACTTGCGCACGTACGCCTCGAACTCCTCGTCCGTAAGCAGCGTAAAGGGGGAGTCGATCGAGAACCGAGCCTCTGGGTTGGCACGCTGGACCTCCTCGATGTGGAGTTTCGTCTGGTAGAGTCGGTGAAGTTGGTCCTGCTCGATCTGGTCCTCGCTCATCATTCCCATCTTTGGTGTCACGATGAAGCCGTGCTGCTTGGCGTATTGTCCAGCTTCGCTCTCCTTCCACGCTTTCAGTTCTTGAAGTAGTGTGGCCTTGTCCACTAGGAGTCGGGGCGACTCCAAGTTGCTAGCAAATGTGCCAGCCAGAGCAAGACTCGTGAGAAGGATTGAGGTCGAAGCAGTAGTCTTCATGTTGTTGAGGGCGAGGAGGTTGTGGGCTAGTCAAGGTGAATCGCCGAATGAGATCATGGGTCGAGAGGGCTCAACGTCCCAACTCTCGCTCCCACAAAATCAGACTTTGTCAGTCCCACGGGGTGATATCCGTTTCGTCACACGTCGTCGTTCTCATCATGGACAACGCCATCGCGCCAAAACCTTTCGAGCGTCACGCGAAGATAACGATGGCCCGTGCTTGTTTTTGCTCGTTGTTCGCCAAGCTTTCGCATCTCTGTTGGGTCATCTCTGCGAAAGTGTTTGCGCAAAAACTCGGTCTTGCCACAGCGATGGACGATACAGACAGCGCGTACGTCGTCAAGCACTGCAGCTACGATGTGGGCTTCGTCCAGCGTGACCTCATAGCTGTCAGCCGTCGAAGGCGTTAATACGGAATCAGATCGAGTCTGAAGTGGAAGAGGGACAGGTTGAAACACTTGGCCAATGACCCAGCTCACGCCATTTGCGTCACGGCACAACGCCAGCAGTCGCAATGCCACGAGCACCGATGCAGTATTCTGAAAGTCGTGCTGCTTGACCTTGCGGCTGGCGTACAGTCGAGCGAGTCTTTTCTTGCGATCTTTGTCACCCTCATCGAGCGAAATTAGATCGTGTTCTCGGACGACTGGGCACAGAAGTGGGTCCTCGACGCTGAAAATCACGTACCCCTCCACGTTCAAGCTCTCTTCATTACCATCGAGATGCTGTTGCGTTGGGCACGACACACGTGAACCAGGCAGCGCCACAGCCTTATAGAGTCGACACGGTAAAATGATACGTCGTGAGCGAGCAAAACAATCGCGACAGCGTTCGGGGTCAGCTTGTGATAAATGGTGAACATCGCAGTGGATCTCATCACTGCCATGCCAAGACGCCGTCGGTCGGAATCCGTCAATTCTCTTCTCGAGATAGTTGCGACACAGCACGTAAGTGCCGAGCCAGATCTGGGACGAAACGGCAGCCTCAGATCTTAGTGGGACAGTGTTTGCTCGGTCTTGTCGTTCGATCGTCGGGTCGATCGAACATGGAGAGTGAACACGGTGAACCTTCAGCATATGCCGCTGCAATTCTCGACGCGTTCGAAACTGGCCATCACGGCCATCGCACTCTGCGTGGGAACAACGATAATACCCGACCGACGGCGCAAACGATCGATTGTGTTCTTGGTTCCACGGACTAGTAGGCGGCCAATAGGCATGAAGATACTGGTCGATCATGGGCGCTGCTGTCGCGAGCCGACGCTGATGCAAGTGGACGCCCTCCTGGTGGAGACGTGCAGCTTCGTGCGACGAGAAGCAGCGACCGCATGCGGGAAAGCCGCAGATAAATGATCGTGCATGGCGCGTTGTTACTTCGATAATCTTCTCGCGGTGTCGCTCGCGCGGAAGCGTCTTCAGCTCATAAATAAGACGGTGAAGGTCTTGCGCCGATGACGGAGTCGTGGCTGCCAGATCAGCGACTGCGAGGTCATCTCGTGTCTGGCCCCTTGTCTTCTTTTCTTTATCGGTCTCGACTTGTGATGGAGTCGTTTGCGGGCGTTGATTTCTACATCCGGTTTGGTCTTTCAATTGGTCTCGAATGTTGGTGCTCGGATCGTGCAGGAAACCCAACTGAGTCATTCTCACTTCGATCTCGCCAGCTCGATCGGGCATCGAAATGACATGTTGCATTTTTTTGACAGCGTCGAATCCAAACTCACGGTAGAACGACAAAAGGCTGGGTGTAAGTGGAAAATTCGCTTGAACAGGTGACGGCGGAAGCGGTGGAAGCTCCTTTTCTCGTGTCCCACGTCGGATGTGGTCGATGACTTGGAGCCACTTGATCCGCAAGATCGCGGAGTTCTTAAAAACAAAGTTAACAAAGTCGCGTTGGTCGATGAGCAAATCAGTATGAGGGTCGTCATCCCGTAAGCGATCAGCGATCTCGTCAATTGTGGCAAGAGCTATCGATGAAGGTTCATCAATTATTGGGATCTTGCTTTTGCCGAATCCCATCTCTTTGCTAGCCTGGATCTCGGCCTTCAGCTGTTGGATGGCACTTTCAATGAGTTTTCCCACTGAACGGCGGCCTGGTCGATGGAGTCCTTCGTCTTGAGTCATGGGGCCAGCAGGATGCAGTCGAGTGAGTGGCACGTGAGGTTCGTTGTACATCCGCACGCCACGTATCGAGAGGAAACTGTTGAGATACTCGACGTCCACTGTTGATGCATTGCTCTCGCGTGTAGGGTCACAGTGAACAGCAGTGACTCTGGCTTTGTGATATCGCTTGCTGTCTCGGCGGTTTGTCGATGCGACGAGAACGAGACAACCAACGGGGAATATTGCATGGGCAATCCCGACTGCTTTCTCGTCCACCACTTCTCCAGCCTTGTGTCGTGTTTCCTTCCCAGGAGTATCTGCACTTTCACTCCTTTTCAGTAACAGCGACTTGGCTTTGTTTCGCTTCCACTTCTCCTCTTTCGCTAAACTCCACGCCCGCTTGCCGTCGCGGTCCTGAATCAGCTCGAGTATGCTTTGGTATTTGTATGCGAAGCCGCGATCGGGTTTGATGCCTCGTTTGATCGGGAGCATATGTCGTCGCTTCTCGTGATGGTAGTTATACGAAGGTAGTAGGAACCCGTACCGCTGGTGTCCGAGCGTCATGCTGTCTGTTGACTCTCCTGTGCTATCCAGGCTGAGCCACTCCCACCGTTTCAGCATCGCCACCCATCGCATGTTGGCGACCAGACGTCCCATAAAGCCACGGTAGGCACGCTGAATTGCGAGTGCCCCATACTGCATACGAATTCGGAGAGTTGGATACGCGTACGAACCAGTTGGCTGAGAAAGCACAATGACCTTGCCGTATTTGAATCCAGATTCGACTCGGATGAAGCTGGTGGTCCACAGCAATCCAGGGTCGTCTCTCCACATGTGACGAGTAAGCCATCCGCGGACGCGTTTCTGGATCTGCTGCGCACTAACGTACCGCAACTTGAGCTGCTTGTAGTGTTGGTGCCGCCTGAAGGCGCGCTGAACCTTGATAGCCGAGAGAAGCGCCTGTAGTCGCTCGTACGCCAAACGGGCTTGCTCTTCCTTGCGCCGTCGCCACCTCGCAACATGAGCTCGCAGAACCCGGCGGGCTCGCACGCGTCTAAAGGCTTCCAGTTGGACGAGCATTTCTTGGTAATTGGCGTCTGCCTGACGCTGTAACGCGCGCATGTACTCGATTTCTTCTCGCAGTGCCCAGGCAAAGCAGCGCTGTCGATAAGCTCGGAAATTGCGCTGGAGACAGAGTGTCGCGCGGAGCCGCCGAGTTCGCAGCCTTCCAAGACCACCACGTACGATGCGCTGAATATTTGGCACAGCAGCTTTGACCGCTTCTACCTCGTGAGCAAACGCGAGACGCCCGAGAAATCCACGGGCGATGCGCTGGATCTTCACGCACGCACGCATTCGCCTCAACGCCGCTTGCTCAAAGCTCATCGCTCGCACTCGTCGCCGTGCTCGTTTCCCTCGGAATATACGCTGAACGCGAGTAGCGACTGCGTCACCCCTTCGCATGAATTGGAACCGCCAGATTGCCTCCTTCAGCAACGCTGAGACAGGATTCGAATGATTCAGGAAGCCGGAGATAGCTGGGCCTAGGGTCGCATTGATCGTTCCCATGACGGCAAGTTGTGCTGCAATCCACTGATGGCGGAATCGGTCCCATCGACTTGGATTCATGTGGGCTTTCACAACGACAAATCGATCTAGTGCCGCATCGAGGTCGAGAATCGCTCCCGACGATGGCGGCGGGTCTTTTGGTGCGAGGGGATGACGCTTCGATTTGGGCTTCAGACGGTCACGACGGCACTCGATGATCCCTGGAACGTCAAAGTCCGAGTCGGCAAAGACGCACTTCGCACGAGATTCAAAGGTCAGTGTGCTCAGGTGTGCTTCGACGTGGTTGCGGCACATCCCGAATGGGTTACGACGGTCGATTGGTGGGCAAGAGGCCGTTTTCTTGCGAAATCCTCCATACTCTAGTATGCAACGAGGAGCGTGGTATCCACAAAAAGGCAAATACGCACCACGTAGTGTCGGGTGCATCGCCACGAAGTTGCGGCACTGCCAAATGAAAGCACTTTCACTGTGCTCTTTTTCCCAAGCACACGCGCTTTTCGCCGTCAGCCGTCGTGAGAGGCCGTCAGCGTCAACCTCTCCCTTTCGACGCTTGCCCCCTTTTAGCACACTCTCCCGCAGCACGCTCCGCTTCAAGTTGACCTCGCACACACCTGGGATCTTGGTCAACGGTACACGTGGTGGTGCCTTTTGTAACGTTCCGCGCTCTCCGAGTGCAGTCGACTCATAACAGTGAAGGCAGTACCCTTGGTCGTTCGGAATCTCGATCGCGCGGCTCTTCTCTATCGGGTGGTCACTGTAGCCACATTCGCGCGCATGCCACTTGCACAAACGGTGCTGCTTGTCCAGTTCATTCTCAGGTATCCCTTTCGTGTCTCTACGCCCTCTCTTTCCTCTCTCAAGCGGCAGATCGTTTGTGCACGCAAACTGTTTCCCGCTGATCCGCTCCCGCCACGCGCACTGGTTAGAACCCGCTGCGTCAGTGTTCTCTTTCTTGGTCTTGCCCTCGGTGCGAAGCTCAGCGGCCATCACCGCTTCCAAATCTGTTGCAAACTTCAGATCGAGTAGCTCCTGCGTTACATCTTTTTGAATCCTGTCTTTCACTGCTGCCAAGGTCGCAGTCGCATCGCTGGCTTTCCATCGCCACTTGCCGTCGCGCTCAGCCTGGTGCTTGATTGAGTTCCACTCGGACAGCGTGTACGCAACCTCGCCGTAACCCTCGAGCGCCTCCCGCAGCATACGCTTGCCCTTAGTCTTGGCCCGCGCAGCCGCGAGAGCCGTTGACATGTCGGACACGAGCTTGATTCAGCCCCTGAGCTTCACCATGTCGATTTTGGATATGAAGTCGGTTCACCGGAACAGTCGCTAACCGTTATATACTTGCCATCGGATCTTGACGCCTACAATATACCATTTGCCAAGCCACCTCGCTACGTGCCCGTAAAACATACTACAGCTCACTCGATCTGTCTGCTTGCACACCGTTTACTGTATTACTGTTCGTCCATCAATCGAGTGGAGCTTACCCAATGCGTCGCACGGTGCCGGCTTCACCGTCAAAGAAAAAATAGTTGCAGATTGGCTCGTCCTTCTGGGAGATGGCCTTGATCACTTCCTGTCCCAGGATGCCCGCGACAATGGCCGTGACGGGAACGAGGTCCACCTCGGCAACCGCCGCGAGCGTCGCGAGTTCATCTGCCGAGAAGAAGTCGGCGGCCAAGCCTTGGGCTTCGAGCTGCTGCTGTGCAAAGCCCACGAATGCGTCAGCGTGGTCGGCCGAGATGGCGTCGACACCGTGGGCACTTCGGTAGTTCTGGAGCACTGCTCACACATCACATACAACTCAGCCCACATAGGATAATGACAAAGACTACGAAAAGCGTACACTGGCTCTTGATAAAGACGCGCGGGATCTGCGGTCCGCGCTTGCGCGTGCTCTGCAGCGACGCCCACTGGACCTGCTCGGCGTCCTGCAGCGACGGGAACTCGACGACCACGGGCTCGCTCGGCGCCGCGTTCTCGCCCGACGGCGTGCGACGGTACGTGTGGCGCGCGAGGTCCGCGAAGACGACGCCGTCATAGCCGAACGTGCGTGCTGTGAAGAACGCGATGCCGTGCGCGCGACAGACCGCGTCGAAGCGGCGCTGCACATAGAAACCAGAAGCACATATCAGCGCGACACAACCCCCACGACAAGCCTGCGTCCCAGCGACGCACCTCGACGGCCTGCGTCGCGCCCACGAGACAGACGACCGTGAAGCGCTTGATGTCGTCGTCGCTGAGCTGCTCGAGCGGCCGCGTCTCGCTCTCCACGGTCACGAGCGGGTTGAGGTCGCGCACGCGCGCGAGACTCGCTTCGGCGCGCTACCACAGCACACCACCCCACCATCAGTTCATTCCTTCACTATCGACTCAAAAGCCAAATGGAAACCGCACGTTCTGTCCGAGGTCTTGCTGCGCGAAGAAGAACTGCGAGGCCACGTCGTCGGGCGTGACTGGCGCCGCGTCGTGGACCGTGAGGTTCATGCCCGACAGCACGAGGTTCTTGACGAGCTCGGCGCCCACGGCCGCGAGTCCGCTGACCAGCACGTGGGAGCTCTGCAGTCGCTTCTGCGCCTCCACGCCCCAGAGCCGCATCTGCCGGTCGTACACGGCCGCCTCCGCCGCGCTGAAGCGCGCCTCCTCGCCCATCTTCCGGCACCTTCTTGCTTCGGATTTCCCCCGCCAAAAACACCAAAAGCGCAGTTAGACCCGGATTTAAGAGAGAGCGCCAAAGTGTGGACCACATCGACTTGCGGCGGATTTAAGAGAATAGTTGGGTGCACCACACGACGGAGATGGATTTAAGAGGGAGAGAGAAAGGCTCCGGGGGGTCCCAACTCATGATGACGTCGATATTATCGAGCGATGCTCTGGACGCTGCCGTGGGTGCTGGGCGCCGTCGCGGCGCTGCTGGCGCTCGCGTTCGCGCTCTTCGGGCCGGGCGTCGAGCGCCACCACGCGCGCGTGGCGCTGCCGCTGCGAGACGTGGAGAAGCAGTTCCTCGACGAGCACGTGGCCGGCGGCAAGGAAGAGACCGGCTTCCTCCACCGACCGCGGCCGCGCCAGCAAGTCGCGCGCATCTTCTACCGCTTCTGGCACCCCAAGCGTGTCGGTGAGGACGCTGCGGCCTCGAACGCCAAGGGCGTCGTCGTCGTGCTCCACGGCATGAACTCGCACAGCGCGCGCAACAACACGTTCATGGTCGAGCTGCTCCAGAGCGGCTTTGTCATCGCCGGCATCGACCACGAAGGCTTTGGGCGCAGCGACGGGCGCCACGGGTACTTTGAGAGCATGGAGCACATCGTCGAAGACGCGATTGAGCTCGTCAAGCTCGCGCGCGACAAGTACAAGGGCAAGAAGGTTTTCCTCCACGGCGGGTGCGTGTGATGGTGGTGTGGTTCTGCTTGAGATTGCTTTCTCTGACGATCCCGTTTACACATGTGTGTGCGCATTTAGATCGCTCGGTGGATTGATGGTGATCCGCGTGCTGATCGGCATCGAGAAGGGACTCGTCGATGGCGCCGTGATCTTGTGCCCGGCCGTTCAGATCCACGAGAAGTCACGGCCGTCTCCGGCCGTGGAGAAGATCGGCAAGGTGCTGCGCGCGGTCGCTCCCAAGCTGCCGATCGCACAGGGAAACCGAGGCAAGAACTCGTCGCCCGAAGTGGCAGCGCTAGTCGACGAGATGAAGCGGTCCGACCCGATGTTCTACAACGGCCGGCTGCGCATCGGCACAGGCCTCGCGATTCTCGACTCGATGGAGTACGTCCAGGACAAGATCCATTTGATCGACACGCCGTACTTGCTGCAGCACGGCACCGCCGACTTTGTGTGCCACATCTCTGGCTCGGAGGAGTTCCACAGCAAGACGTCGAGCAAGGACAAAGAGTTCCGATCGTATCCAGACGGCGCCCACGACCTCAGCAATGAGCCGCCGCACATTCGCGATACCGTCGTGAAAGACTTTGTTCACTGGCTCGAGGCGCGAGCAAACTAGTCGCTTATCATACAGACGCGATAGTGTCGGAAAAAAAGTTCGAGTAGATAATAAAAATAGGGGGCTCGTCATCGCTATCACACGGCTGCGTTGACCTGCCCTGCCGCTTTGCCTAGACACTTCTTGATGATAGTGCGGCCGTACGGCACAAAGGACGCTCCGTACCAGAGCATGGCGCAATACTGCACCATCACGAGCAGCATGACGAGCGGGCCTGCCTTCGGAAACCCGAACGCGATGATCAGCGTGAGCACCATCGCCCCTATCCAGATGCAGCACGCCACTCGCCGAACGGGCATGCACATGACTTGCAACTGTCTCTTGGGGCCGACAAGAAACAGCGAACTGCCGATGCTCGCGAGGTTGCCGACCGTGTAGAAGAATCCAAACTGCTTGACGTGCTTGGGGCCGCCCCACATCATGAGCGTCGAGAGGAAGCCGCACATGGCGCCAAAGACGTAGCACCCGAGCGCGCCGTAGAGCCGCTGGCGCTTGGTGAGCTTGCACTGCTCGGCAAAGTCGTCCAGCAGGCCTTCTTCCTCCTGGTTCTTGGGCGTCGCGCCGGGCTTGTCGCTCTCGAGATCCGAGTCCGAGGCCGCCGTGCTCGCGGCGCTCGTCGAGCGCACGGGGATGTTGAGCGACTTGGCGGCCGCCTTGGCCTGCGACTGCAGCACCTGCGAGCCCTTGAGCGTCGCCTCCTTGAGCGAGGCCGGCACGCTCAGCTGCGCGGCCTTGTCCTTGGCGAGCGCCGCCGTCTGCGCCGACTTGGCCTTGAGCTGCTCGAGCATGGGGTCGTTGGTCAATCAACAATGAGGGAGCTGCTCCGTGAGGGCCGGTTTTAGAACCGAATTTTCAGTTTCAGCCAATCCGACACGTTCGTTGGATTGTGTACTTTACATAATAATGGTGTTCACGTGGTGTGGCAGTGGGTCAACCCACCTTGCTTTTTGATACAGTGAGATCCCTCCAGAGAGGAAGCGAAGATGTCGGATTCCGAAGAGTACGAGTACGAGTATGACAGCGACGAGCAGATGGGCAGCGACGACGGCAGCGGCGGCGGCGGCTCGGGAGACGAGGCAGACGTCGAGCGCAACGCCGCGAAAGAGGCGCAGATCGAGCTCGAGAACACGTTCTACGAGGCCGAGGACTTTCGCCAGCGCGGCGAGCTCGCGCAGGCGCTCGCGTACTTTGAGAGCGTCGTGGCGCTCGAGAAGCAGCTCTCGGACGCGCCCGAGAACGCCAAGTGGAGCTTCCAGGCCTACGAGAACATCGTCAAGCTCTCGGTGAGCGCCAAGAAGTGGGACGCCATGCTCACCAACTACCAGCACATGCTCGCGTTCCTGCCCTACGTCACTCGGAACGAGTCGACCGAGTCCATCTCGTCGATTCTCGACGTTGTCTCGTCTGCGACCGGCGCTGAAAGCGCAGTCTACGTGACCAAGGTGCGGTGCCGCCGGATCACCCAGTCTGGCAGGATATCTAGATGCTCACGAGTCCGGACCTTTCATGTGTGTAGGTGTACGAGATGACGCTCGACCGCCTCAAGGACCTCAACAACGAGCGTCTCTGGTTCAGCATGAACGTCAAGCTCGGACGGCTCTATCTGGAGATGCAGCAGTTCTCGCAGCTGCAACGCCTGCTCGATGAGCTCTACGACTTCTGCAAGACCCCCGAAGGCGTGCCCGACGCCGCCAAGGCGACCATGCAGCTGGACGTGTACTCGCTCCACATTCAGGTGGAGCGGACGGTTTTGCCGAATGGGGCTTTGCGGTGGATGCTGACGCGCGCCTCGTGGTGTAGCTCTGTGGCGCGACCAAGAACGCACAGAAACTGCGTGAGATTTATCCAAAGACCCTGGATCTAGACGCCGCGGTTGCCGATCCTCGAATCATGGGGTACACAAGCCTGCTTGATGCTTGTGTAAATCGTTGTAGCATCTGACTGAGAGTGAATGATCATGACAGTGTGATCCGCGAGGAAGGCGGGAAGATGTACCTGGAAGAAAGACAGTGGATGCTCGCGTACAACGAGTTCTTCGAGAGCTTCCGAAACTACCAGGAGGCGGGTCAGTCGCGTGCAACGCAGTGTCTCAAGTACGTCGTGCTCGCAAACATGCTGGCCAGCTCCGACATCAACCCGTTCGACTCGCGCGAAGCCAAGGTATACCAGGACGTCGAGGAGATTGGCGCCATGCTGCTGCTTCGAAGCGCCTACGAGACAAACGATATCAAGCAGTTTGAGAAAGTGCTGAAGAACCCCAAGTACAAGCTTCTCAGTGACCCGATTATGATGAAGTACCTGAACCCGCTGCTGCGGAACATCCGCTGCCAGGTCATGAAGAGCTACGTGCGCCCGTACCGTGTGATGCAGATGACGAGTGTCGCCAAGGCTGTGAACGTCTCGTTTGAGGAGGCGGAGGAGATCGCCGTGTATCTGATCCAGAACGGCGAGCTTGCTGCGAAGATCGACCAGACCAAGGGCCTTCTTGTGGTGGAAGACCGACACCGGTACGATCGCTACTACGTCCTCGAGGTGTCTCTTTTTTTTTCTTCTGCTCACATGATTTCTGTGTTCGTCTTCGATCTAGCGCTCGCGAATCGCAAAAGACTTTTGATGCGATCGATCGCTGGGCGCAGGCGCTTGACAAGATCCATTTGGCTATTGCGTCGCGTGTGGTGCAGCACTAAGTCGATAAGGCCCAAAGAAATACGCCTTGAAATGAACTACTACCATGATGAGAATGAATCAACAACTATTTGATCTAGAAGAGCGTGTCTCTCGCCGCCCTACAACTTCTTCGCGGCGACGAGCTTGGTCGGGTTCGCGATGACGTTGCGGCTCTGGATGAGCTTGAGCTCGCAGTTGCGTCCGCCGAGGCGGAGCGTGATTTGGAGGACGCTCTGAATCGTCGAGATGACGTTCTCGAGCGCCTGCTTGAAATCGGTCGGGAGCATGTTGAGCCATGCCAGCAGTAACGCGGCGAAGAGGTCGCCCGTGCCGGTATAGTAGCTGTCAATGAGTGGGATCCGGATCTCGTACTGTTCGAACGTGGCGTCTCCGCCTTTCTCGTCGCGCAACGCCTTGCTGCCGATCACGACCAGCTCCGAGGCGTTGACCGAGCCGTCGGCGAGCTTTTCCTGGAAGCTGCTGATGACCACGACCGTCGGCCCGCGTGCGTGGAGCTTCTTACAGGCCACGAGTGCGTCGGCGACCGTGTCGATCTTCATCTCAGTCAGCAGCTCGCACTCGAACTGGTTGGGCGTGAGCACGTCGGCGATCGGCACGACGTCGGTGCGATAGAGATCGACTACACAAGGCATCCACCAAGCAGAGTCGGTGTCACATGGGTACACGTGGACAAACCCAAGACTTATCCATGTCACGAACACAATCACACACACACACACACACACACACACACTTACCGAGTTCTTGCGCGACGTAGAGACGGCCGTTGTCACCCAGCACGGGGTCGCACACGTAGAGCACTTTGCGCGTGGACTGGGCGGCGCTGAGTCGGGCGTGGACCTGGAGAATCGCCTGCAGCAGAGCCGGCGAGCCGATGTATCCGGTGAGCAGATGCGAGTACTTGTCGGCGAGCAAGCCGTTCTGCTCGAGCCCGTCGAGAAGATCCAGCACGTCGTCGCCCGAGAGCCGCAGGTGCTTGCCCCCGAAGCTCGGGTACCCCGTGTGGTTGGAGAAGTGGACGCTGTTGATGATGTCGGCCTCCATCCCCAGCAGCTGCAGCGGGAAGACGGCGCTCTTGTTGCCCACGTAGCCCTGCACGACGTGCGACTGGACGCTCAGCACGCGCCCGTGGCACTCGCGCGCGTCCAGCGCCGGCGACGACGCGGCGCTCGCCATCGGTCGATGTGCATACTGGTGGATGGGGAGTCAGTACTGGATCGGCGTCGAATACTGGACTATTGGAATAGTAATATAGTACTGCATACTATTACTATAATACCGCACTTAGCGGTCGTCGCGTTGTAAGCGCGAGACGCACTTTGTCTGTGTGTGTGTGTACCCATCCAAGGGGCACCGCGCGCCCAGCAGCTGGGTGTGTGCAATCGACTCGAGTGTCAAGGATCCACGCGATGGCGATTGAGGGCAATCGAGGGCGCTGTGCACTGGCGTGGGCGTTCTCAGAAACAGTCGCGTGGGCGTGGGGGGGGGGCGGTCGAGGTCGAGGCGCGAAGGGGGTCTGATAATACTAATACTTCAAGGCGTAGTACTATGTCCAACAACAACAAAAAAAAAAAACTAATTTGGTCCGGGAGGCGCCTCTCCGGATCAGCCGGTAGTCTATCGGGCTCCGGACGTGGAGTCCCACCCGTCCAGAGAGACTGGTGGTCCATCCCGTGGAACGCCATCCCCTCGTCGTTGTGGTCACTGGTCCGGAGGCGGTTTCGCGATTTTCCTCTCTTCCGTCCCGACCTTTCCAGCGGTTTGTGTCCGCCGGGCTGTTCCCGTCCAGAGACCGACCTCCTTTCCCCACCTCCGGTCCGCTGGACACGACAGGCCCGGCTTTGTCTGTCTCTGGCTGGGTTCCTGTTCACCAGCTGGCGCCATGTCACCAGAGCCTTTGCAGTCCCTTCGCACTTAAGCGAGTGTCCCAGCTCGCCAAAAGAACCCAGAGAGCCAGGGCTCGAAGCCAGGTGGCGGCTTCAAGTTCATCGCCTCGTTGGGACGGCAGAGGCCGTGTCGCCATTTGTCGGGGGCTCCGCGCGATTGGCCTCTACCCGCGCGGTCAGTTTCCGAATCGCGCCGCCCGAGGAGAGACGAAGATGGCCCGCCGCGTGCTGCTGCTGGCCGCCGCCTCGCTGCTCGCGCACGCCGCGGCGGCGCGCGACGCCGACTGCCTGGGCGACGGCGCGTCCTGCGCGCTCTCGCTCGGCTGTCCGCAGATCTGCTGCACGGGCGTCGCCTCGCGCACGACCAGCGGCATCATGCACTGCCCGTCCTTCAGCGCCGTCATGCGCGGTGCGTTCTCTGTCTGTTGACAATGTGACGAGGGAAAAAATGACTCATCGTCAGCGTGGCTTGTCTTGACTCTGCAGACACGACGCCGACGCTCACGCCGAGCCCGAGCTCAGCCGAAGGAAGCGGCGCCTGGGAGCCCGCGCCGTCGTCCTCGTCGAACGGCTCGACGTCGCCAGAGGAAGCGACGCCGGCGCCCGTCACCAACGACAACACCACCGCGACCGCCACGGCGCCGACGACGCCGACCACGCCCGCGCCCACGACGCCGCCGACGCCCGTCTCCACGCAAAAGAGCGACTCCGTGAGCGCGTTCCAGAGCTCGTCGGGGTTCGCGGGCTCGCGCGGCAGCGCCGGCTCGGCCGCGATCGTCGTGGTCGGCGCGCTCGCCGGCTGCGTCGTGCTCGTGGCCGCCGTCATGTACAAGCGCAAGACCGCCGCGAAGCAGGACCTCGAGATCCCGGGCTCGTCGTACCACGGCGGCGGCAAGGGGCTCACGCCGGACAACCGCACGCTCGACAGCATCGTCGACGCGCGCGGCTCGAACGACTCGATGAAGCAGCTGCCCGTGCTCTCGGTCACGCAGCGCGACGTGCCGGCGGCGACGCGGCCGTCGTCGCCCTTCGGCCACGGCGTCGCGCGCATCAGCTCGCCGGCGCAGCGCGGACTCACGAACGAGGACTACGCGTTCGAGGTCGAGAACGGCGCGCGCCCGGGCAGCAGCGTGCAGGTGGCGTTCGTGGACGCGAGCGCCGACAGCGCCGGGCTCGTGCCCGAGAAGAACGGCGTCGTGGCGCTGTAGAGAGAGAGCGACTCAACGAGCCAACGAATGAGCCAACGTAGCGACGTAGGGAAGACAGCAGAGGAAGGGAAGGGGGAGAGACGAGGCGGAGAGCAACGACTAGATGTCCATGTGCGGGAGTGTGCCGTTTGAAAATGTGCGTGGCGTGGCGTGGTGGTGGCGTGGTCTATTTCATCATGATCGGCTTGGGGGCTCCCGAAGCTGCTAAGTTAAGAACCTTCACGAAATATAGTACTATCAAGTTTTGGAGAACAAAACCGAACTTAGTGGGAGAGTGCGTACTTACGCTGACTCGAAAAGAACTTACTTCCTCAGGACCGCTGGTCTGGTCGGGTCCGCGAGATTCGCAGCTCGCGGCCAGTATGGAGCGTCGGCACGACGGCGACGCCGCGCGCCGCAAGAAGCGCCGCACGCGGAGCAGCAGTCCCGGCTCTGCACGCTCGCGTCGCACGGTGCGCGAGCGGCGGCGCGCGCCGTTGCGCAGCGGCTCCCCACGACGCAATGGTATGAAGAACGCGAGAAGCGAGATTACAATGGGGAGTAGTAATATAGTAGACTCACGGCGCATGACAAACTGGGCATGGGCGATGCAGCTCGCTCGCGGTCGCGACGGAAAGCCAACGGGCGCCACGAGAGCCGAAGCCGCTCGCGGTCCGAGCGCCGTCGGCGCAGCAGTCGGTGCGTTGGCGTTTGGCGTTTGGCGTGGGGCGTTTGGCGACATAGAGAGGATGCTGAGACGGCATGTTGCAGAGGCACGAGGGCCAAGCGCACCGAGAGCTACAGTCGGCGAGCGCGTCGCAGTCGCAGCCGCGAGCGCAGTCGCAGCCAGAGCCGCTCGCGGCCGCGGCGCGGCGAGCGACGACGTCCGAGCGCGCGGCGACGTGGCGGAGGAGGAGGAGGAGGAGGAGGAGGCGGCGACCGGCGAGACGACTACGAGAAAGACCGCCACGGCGACGAGCGCGGCGGCGACGAGAGCGGCGACAGCGACCACGACGACACGATCGGCAGCTACGACGGCAAGCCCGGAGACTACATCATGTCGCGGTGTACGTGGAGGCGTCGACGCGTCGTGGTGGACAGACTCATGAACCCATTGTGTGTGTGTGTGGGGGTGTATTGTATCTAGACAAGATCATCCGCGAGGCCGGGCTCGGAACGTTCGGTCGCGTGCTCGAGTGTCTCGACAAGCAGCGCGACATGATTGTCGCGATCAAAGTCGTGCGCAAAGTGGAAAAGTACTCGGAGTCGGCCAAGGTGGGGCGCAACTAATCTTCAACGAGGGGAAAAAGTGTCGTCGATTGCTGATGCGTGTGGGTGTGGTGTGTATGACGTGGTTGGATACATAGATTGAAGCCAACATCCTGCAAGACGTCAACGACAAGGATGAGAAAAACGCGTCGCTCTGCGTGCGCATGTACAAATGGTGCGTTTGGGGGGTTGGAAGAGGCCATGATGCCTTGTCGCGAGATCCCGAGTCTGACGCGTGTCGCAGGTTTGAGTACAAAGGCCACGTTTGCATGGTGTTTGAGCGGCTCGGATGCTCGCTGTACGACTACCTTAAAGCTCATGACTACCAGCCCTTCCCGATGTACTGCGTGCGAGCCTTCGCTTGGCAACTGCTCACATCGCTCGAGTTCATCCACTCGATCAAACTCATTCACACCGATCTCAAGCCCGAAAACATTCTGCTCGTCGACGGCGAGGAAGAGCGCACGGCCTCGTCGACTCCGTCCTCGTCGTCCTCGTACAGCTCGCCGAACGGGAAGCCGCCCACCCAAGCAACCAATGGACGCCGAATCGAAGACGCAATGGAAGATGTGGACTCGGGCCGTTTGACGTGCCGACCACCAGCCAACTATGCGACCAAACGTGAGTCTTACGCTGCAGCACGAATGAGTGGATCATCAAGTGTTAACTCACGCGGTGATTTATGGTCTTGTAGTGATCGATTTCGGTGGCGCAACATATGACGACGAGTCCAAGAGCTCCATCATCAACACACGCCAGTACCGATCCCCCGAAGTGATTCTGGGTCTCGGATGGAGCTACCCGTCGGATATTTGGTCAGCCGGTTGCATCATCGCCGAGCTCTACATCGGCGAGCTTCTCTTCGCTACGGTACGATCTCGCCTTGGAATCTTTTCTTTACTCCTATGCGACGCTAACCACTGCTCTTGTTTATAGCACGAAAACCTCGAACACCTCGCCCTTATCGAGCGTTGCATCGGACCGCTGCCTCGCCACATGACCGATCGCGTCGCTCCGCATGCCGCCAAGTTCTTCCGCCACGGGCGTCTGGACTGGCCCAACGGCGCCACCAACGACGAGAGCGTGGACCACGTGCGCCGCATGCGGTCGCTCAAGCAGATCCTACGCCCCGAGGACGCAGCGACCGGCCTGCTGGATCTCTTGCAGCTCATGCTCGTGCTTGATCCAGAGAATCGCATCACAGCCAAGGAGGCGCTACGCCACTCGTTCTTTGATGGATTCTCCATGCGCAATATTGTGAACGCTGGTTCATCGTGAGAAACGTAGGGGGAGGACATTGAACTGACGAAAACGATAGCAAAACAACAGTAGACGACACATATTGGTAGATAGGCAAAGCCAACTTTGGAATGCAGTGGGAGGCAATGACCGAAAAGGAGCCAAAGCAGCTCCAGTTCCTCCCTTCACACAGTGAGCAGTCCCTATTACATCGCGACCATGGACTTCCCATCGCTACGAGGGAACACCGAGTCGCGAGAACCTCCAATTGAACGACCTGGGCTCTCCGCCGGCGAGTGTGGCGTGAACGGTTGCGGCGGCGTCGAGGGCGACGCTGGCTGCGATGGCTTGAAGGAGGCTAAGAGATCTTCCGTGTGACGAGCCAGTAGCGACGTCATCGACATGCGGCGCGTCGACTTGTGCTCCGGCACAGCGGGCGAGTACTCACTAGGCCTCTGGATCGCCGGTGGCGCGCTTGGAGCCATCGTCTGCGGAGCTCCGCCGAGAAGATCCGGGGTCACGAACCGAGGGGCTTGCTCTGCAAAGCGAAATCCCACGCGAGTCTCTCGCTGGGAAGGCGGTGGCATCGTGGGTGTGCGAGGCAAGTGCGGTTGGCTGGTGGTTGTAGGAATGGCTGTCGTGGGATGCAGGTTCGTGCCTGGGCGGATCGAGATGCTCCTCCCATCGACAGCCGAGAGCTTGGATGGCAGTTGGTGCCGAGTAAATGCTCTTGATCTCTGCATCGCCATGTTCGCCAACTCGGCTGATTGTTGGTAAGCCGTGTCGTTGGCCTTGGTCGAGACCACGCAGCTCTCGCTAAGCCCGGACGTGGACGTCTTGGCTCGCTTAGCGCGGTCAATGAAGAGCGCGATAACGACGAGCGCGACCAAGCACGCGACGATGGCTATCGTCATCCAGCCGCCAGCCCCCGACTCGGCTGCCACCACCGATTCGCTGCCGACGCTCTCGTCGTTGGATCCGCCTTGGCTGCTCGCGTGATTGTCTGCAAACACGCACATCCAACATCCAATATCAAAAACCGCGACGAACACCGAGACCCAACAAGCTCGCTATCGAGCCACGTACGTTGGTAGCGAGCGTACTCGCTTGCGTCGTGGAATCCGAACGCCAACTGAGCATCGGACGACGACGCCAAGACGCTCGCGACGAGCGAGCTCAGCACACGGCGACTCGCCATCGAAAAAAAAAGCGACCAACAGCACGAGGTCTCGAGTCGGAAGATCGTCGAATGGGGAATTTTTATTTTCAAAGCAGCGAGGAAGCGCAGCGAGCCAAGAGGCCCGCGCAATCCATTGTCCGAGTCCGCCGTCGCTGCGGAGATGGAGTTGTCGCCAAGGTGAGCTCGAGGCGAGGAGCTACGGCGGGTAGGGTTGCCTCGGTTTGCACTGCTTTTCAGCCAATCACGTATCGCCAAAATGGCTTCAGCCCGCGCACAATCCTCGGGCCCACCCCACAAGCACCATTGGGTATGAATCGAGCTCTCATGGCGCCCTCCTCCCACTCCCACGAGGCTCTTCCTCTCCATGCCATCGCGTGCATCCGTATAAACCTCTGTTCTAATACACTCGGGATACGTCATTTCTGCAAGGTCCAGGTTGAAGGTCACTCTTTCGAGGTGCTCTATCTCCTTATCTCAGTAGATCGAGCCAGTCGGCCGCCGAGAATACAGCAGTCCCCCTCCCTCATCAGCGAACGATGAGCTCGTCGCTCGTGGGGCGCAACGCGCCGGGCTCGCGCAACGACGAGTTCTTCGCGTGGGAGGCGCGCGGCGCCGCCGCCGCCAAGGCCGCGGACGCCGGCGGGCCCTTCCAGGTCGAGCAGCTCATCCAGCGGTCGCTGCGCGCCGACCCGACGGCGCTCGCCAAGCTCTTCACGGTGCCCGACGACCAAGACACGTACCTGTGGCAGTACGAGCACCTGCGGCAGATGATGAAGGAGCTCAACATGCTCGTGGCGCACCTCGACGGCAAGTGCACGCGCGAGAGCTGCGCGGCCATGAAGGCCACGGACGACTGGGTCTTCCTCTGCGCGGCGCACAAGGCGCCGAAAGAGTGCTGCGCCTTCGAGTACATCATCCACACCATGGACAACGTCAACACGCTGCTCACGAGCAGCCGCGTGTTCCCCTCGCGGGTCTCGGTCACTTCGAACGCCACGCAGTACTTCCAGTCGGTCGCGCGACGGCTCTACCGCATCTTCTCGCACACGTACTTCCACCACCCGGAGATCTTCCGCGAGTTCGAAGACGAGACCTTCCTCTGCCACCGCTTCGTCTCGTTCTCCACGCAGTTCAACCTCATCCCCAAGAACCTGCTCATCATCCCCGACATGTAAGCGCGTAGCGTCAGACAAGCTATATATCGGCATTTTCTTCTTCTTTTTCCGTGGCTTTTCTTTCGGGGGGTACTACACACTGAGGGAAGAGGGGAGGCGCGTTTAGCGACGGGCGTTTAGGACCGACGCAGGTTGTTCAATCGCGCTTCTAGCTCGCTCATGGCCGAGTCGGACGCGTCGCTGCCGCCTGCCGCGACCGGTGCAGGTGGCAAGGCCGTGGCGGCGGCCGGCGCCGCCGGCGCGGCGACGGGCTGCGCGCGGCCCACGGGCGCCTCGGGCACGGCGCCCGTGAGGTCGATGCCGATCTCGTCGAGCACCTGTCCGACGATCTTGTCTTCTTCTTCCTCGTCCTGGTCGGCGTCCATGACGTCGTCGATGGTCTCGCCGATCATCTCCTGCTGCATCTCCATCTTCTCGCTCTCCTTGGTGTACTCCATCATGATCTTGTTGAGCCGCGGGAGGTTCATGGTCTTGGCCATGGCCTGCAGCGCCTTGGTCGTGCCCTGCAGCGCCGTCGTCATGGCCTCGGCCGACTTGGCCGTCTACAACACAACACTCGCATCTCAATATTCCTCTTCCTCCTCCTCTTGTGGGGCCCTCCAGCGAACGCACCTCCATGCGCAGCGACACGGCCTGCAGCTGCGAGCGCATGGTGTAGAACTTGGTGATGTGCTGCCGCGTGCGCACGAGGTCCTTGGCCATGATCTTGACCGACGCGATCTGGCCCTCCTTGGCCATCTTCTTGATCTCGATGATGAGCTTCTTCTCCTGGTTCTGCAGGTTCATGCGCTCGCGGTCCAGCTCGCGGATCGCGCGGTTGATCTCGCGCTTGTTCTCGCGCAGCTGCTCCTTCAGCGTCTTCTTCTGCCCGAGCACATTCCCCATGGTCGCCGCTTGCTCGAATGAGGGTCAAGGAAGAAATTAGGCCGCCGAGGAAACCTCGTACTTAGTGCGAGACACACAGTAGTCCACACACACGCGCCCCATGGTGGACATCTCCATGGGTTACGTTGGACAGAGATATTTTTTTGGTTTTTGTTCTCGGGCCCATCGATGGCTGCGAACTAGATCACCGACCGCAGTAGTAATATGCACTACTACTACTACTTACTACTACCTACTACATACCTACTGATCGAGCGTCGGCGACGATGGACTCGGTCGCGGGTGTCTCGGTGGAGAGGCAGAGTCCAGATTATAATCGACGCGGAAGGCAATCGGCGCCCGGTCTAGTCGTCTTGGGACGCGCGTGCCGATCCAACGAAGATTGCGCGCGTCGCTGGACGACCTCAAGCGAGAGAAGCGGCAGCCTCTTCCGACGCCGCCGTGGCGTGCGCTTCGCGCGGCGGAATCCATTCGCCCGATCACTCCGGATCAGGCTGCCTGGGATCAGTTGACGCGGCTGAGTCTCCGCGGCGCAAACACGCGCCGGAAAATGTAATTTAGATGGTCTCTGTGGCTTGTATCGCAAATCACTTCGTGGGCGTCCGCAATGCGAAAAGCCCAAAAAAAACGACAAGACAAAACGCCAGTCCAGAGAACTGCGCGGCAAATCCGCGACACAAATCCCCGGACGCAACGCTCAACTGGATTTCCCGCGATGAGTCGCAGATTACGCATCGGGTTGCCTCGTCGTGGAACGTTGTCCGGAGGCAACGGCCGAGACCTATCCACCGTCCCGGATTGCGGTCGCAAAGATACCACGCCGAGTTATCTGCTCAGAAGCAGACGTCCAGCGGAGCCCTGGGAACGTATCTCGCGACGAGATGTTCCCCCCCATCCCGTCCTTGATGGCCATAGTCGCGTGCGTGTACACCATTCGAGAGGATACACGGATCCGCTGTAATAATCTCGGGAGACCGCCACTATTATATTAGGAACACTGGCACGCCATGGGGTCTCTCTCTCCCGGATCCGAGAGCCGCTGGCCAGTTCCGGACCTTCCTTCCCTGCTCTTCTGCCCTACGTGCGTCCGCAACGGTCCAGTGATTGC
Source organism: Pythium myriotylum (assembly GCA_023091665.1). Taxonomy (NCBI): domain Eukaryota; phylum Oomycota; class Peronosporomycetes; order Pythiales; family Pythiaceae; genus Pythium; species Pythium myriotylum. Next base: position 51,165 of record JALJCQ010000031.1, on the reverse strand, counting down.
TGACGGAAGAGGTCCAGTGCCACACTCCCGCGGACCCAGAAGCCCCAGTGGTCCTGCAGTCCGATGGGTGGACAAGCGACGCCTGGATACATTACCCGGACGGCCGGGGACGGCAGACGAGGCATGCGACGAGGGGCAGGGCCCGCGGCGCCGATCGCTCAGATCTCGGTCTGGTTGTTTGCTGCGCCATGCTCGCTACTCATCCACGTCCAGTGAAGAGTCTTCGGTCCAAAAAAAAAAAAAAAAACTCTACAATTGGCGACGCATCGCAACGCAACTGACGCGAGGGACGGAAAGGGGAGGCCCCGCGTCCGCCCGCGTCATCAAGTGATGGATGCGACGCGCAGCTGCGAGGCGCGGGGGGCCCGGCCCCCAACGTCCGCCGGACGGACGGGCTCGCTAGACGTTTACGTCCACCACCGCCCTCGACCTCAAGGATCCTCGTGCGCCATTCGCGCCGACCGAAGACATCGTGGTCACTCTCCTCGGCCCGGTTTGTGGTCGTCACGAGCCTTGGACTGTGGAGGACTGGGTTGGACGCCCTGGACTTCTATGTGGTCACTTCACAGCGGGTAGGGGTAGATCGAGTTCAACGAGTTTATCATCGATGGCAGGCGCTCGGCGTCACGTGCGCCAATGGTGTCGCGACGCAAGGGCGGACTAGGGTTGCAGGTTCTCTCCACTTGTCCACCTTTCCGTTTTCACAGTTGTCCCGTTCCATCCCATCCGCGAGAACGGGTGTTTTAAACAGCGGCGCGCCTTCCCCACACAACTCGTTGGTCTCCTTTGGGCGCCGGCGCACAAGCACCGGTTGGAGATCGAACAACGAAACCTACCGCGCCGCCGCCACCATGGCCTCGCCAGCGACGCCCCCCGCGGACGCGGGCATCCGCGTCGAGTCGCTCTCGTTCTGCCGCCTCGAGTGCGACCACGGCGAGCTCTTCCTGCCCGAGTACAAGCGCAGCAACCGCACCAAGGGGCTCAAGATCCTCCGGTGCGTTCCCTCCCAACAAAAAAACAAAAAAGCGCGGGGGGCCTCATTTTTTTCTTTAGTTGCTTTCCGCACTGCTGCCCGAACCACATCGAGCGCAGCTACTGCGGCTCGTCGCTCCACGTGCTCGTGCAGACCGAACCCTCCAGCACGCCGCGCGCCAAGCTGGCCGAGAGCGTCTTCCTCTTCGCGCGCTTCGAGTGCTCGACGGACGACGGGCTGCGGGTCGGCGACGTGCTGCCGTCCGCGGCGCTCGTGCGCGACACGCAGGGCGAAGAGAACCCCGAGGGCCGGTGGATCCCCGGGCTGAAAGAGCGCGCGTCCGCGTTGGCGTCGGCCATGCGGCGCGTCGCGGCCGCCGTCACGGACGCCACGCTGGTCTACCAACTCAACGGCAAGGTCTACTCGCGGTGGTACTACGACTGGGAGTCGGGCGCCAACAAGGCGCAGCGCCTCATGCGCCACGTGCTCAAGGCCTACGTCTTCGAGAAGCACGCGCCCGACGCGCTGCGCGTGCTCGGCGTCGTCGCCTCGCCCGAGTTCACCGTCATCTCGTACCGCCGCGCGCCCTCGGACGCACTAGGCGCGTTGGCGCCAACGTTGGGAGTACCGACGCCAACGCCAACGTTGGGCAAGGCCGACGCGGCGCCGCGCGAGCCGTCGCCCTCGATGGAGCACGACCACGCCGCCAAGCGCGAGCTGCTCGACGCCGGCGACGCCACGGGCAAGCGCGCGCGCCGTCGCGGCGTGCCTGCCTCGTCTCAGGGCGTGCCCTCGACGGCCTCCGTGGCGGTGACGCTGCGCACGGCGTCGCCGCTCGAGCTCTTCGAAGACCGCGTGCTCTGGGAACACGCGCACACGGCGCTCGTCACGGTCTCCAAGAACCTCGCGCTCGTGTTCTACTTCGTGCAGTGGACGCCGCTCGACTACTACGCGCTCTTCGTGGACGAGCTCGTGCACACGCTCAACCACGGCGTGCTCGAGCCGCTGGCCGACGCGCGGCTCGAGAAGCTCAACGCGTTCGCGCGCGTGCTGCTCGAGCACGCGCAGACGCAGCCCACGAGCCGCCACCGGGGCGCGCCGCCGCCCGTGCTCTCGCGCGAGCTCGAGGCGCTGCTGCGCGCCATGGCCCACGCCGCCTCGTGGTTCTTCGCCGAGCCCACGCGCGCGTGGACCCGAGACTTTGTGCAGCGCCACGCCGACGCCGTGACCGACAAGAGCCGCCTGCGCGCCGCCTTCCTCACGTGGATCGTCGAGCTCGAGGCGCAGCTCAACCGCGACGTCTTCGCGCCCAGCCCGCTGCGCTCGCTCGCCAACGCCGCCGAAGAGATCATCGCCGCCGTCTACACGCACGAACTCTTCCACCCCAAGCGCCCCATGGTGCGCCAGATCCTCGGCGAGCACGGCTTCCTCGGCTGGCGCGCCTTCGTCGCGCAGATGCGAGACTCGTTCATCGCGTTCTCGTCGGCCGCCAAGAAGCGCCAGCGACAAGCTGCGAGCAGTGGAGTCTCGCCGTCAGTATCGACTGCCGGACCGATCCTGCCACCACCACCTCCATCAACGACGACGACGACGACAACAGCAATACCAGCACACGCCGCGCCGGGCGTGGCGAGGCCGCCGCTGGCGCCCGTGCCGCTCAACCCCGTGGAGCGTGCGTGGAACGGAGACTGGGTGCTCGACGTCGAAGAGACCTCGTGGAAGCCCCAGGACGCCGCCCACCCGGACGGCCTCTCGCTGCTCGCCGTGCTCGACGCCATGACGCAGCTCACGCGCGTCCACGTGACGCTGCAGCTCGAGCAACGCACGCTCTCGCTCTCGTCGCGAGCCGCGTTCGCGACCGCGCAGCTCGACGCCATGAAGCTCGTGCTCGACGGCAAGAGCCGCGTCTTCCGGTTCACGCCCCACGGGTGGTCCACGGCCATGGGCGAAGGTGCCGACGGCGACTACATCGCGTCGACACGCTTCGAGTCGCCCGAGCGGCTCATTGTCTACCTCGAGACGTTCCGCTGGTCGCGCATGCCCGGCGCGAGATCGTACCACGTGCGCATGCGCATCGAGTGCTGGAAGCAGCAACGGCTCTTCGTCAACGGCGAGGTGCTCGAGACCATCTCGAACGCGAGCTTCCCGCACGAAGACCTCCAGTTCATGCCCGAGCGCACGGTCGGCGCCAAGATGAAGATGGTCAACCGCGTCTTCGTGCGGCAGCCCGGCCCCATCTCGCTGCCCATGCTCACGAACGCCGGCCCACCGGGCATGCAGCCCTCGGCAGCCACGGCCTGGCGTCGGCTCGGCGGCTTCCGGCTCGTGTACGCACGCACGCGTCGGTGAGCCTGTGAGCCTCCTTTTCCCCTCTTCTTTTTTTCCGGGAGAACCCCTTACGATAGCCTCGTAGACTGTAGAGATGAATATATTTAACAGGTTCTCTGGGCGTGGGCACTTCTCAGTCGTCGCGACGCTGCTTCTTGGCCTTCTTCTTGGCCTTCTTGGCGTCTGCGGACCCACGCAGCGCGCCCATGATGGCCGCGATGTCCTCGCTCGTGTCATGGGGGGCCTGCTTGCGTTTGCTGGGCTTGTCGGACTCCTCGCTCGTCTTGCTGCGCTTGGGCTTCTTGGTCTTCTTGGCGGACGTCTCGACGGCGTCCTCGTCGCCCACGACGTCTTTAAACATGTCGACGAGCTTGTCTTTCTTCTCGTAGAGCGCTTCCCACTTCTCGCGGTTGTTGCGAAACTCGTAGAGATGCACCGTGTTCATCACGAGCTGCGCAAAGTGGCTGCCGCTCAGCTTGCCTTCCACGGCCAGCAGCTCCTGGGCGACCGTAGCCTTGTCCTGGAGCGCGAGCCGCTCGTAGCACTTGATGACCGAGAACGCACCCAGGCGGTCGAGCGCGAGCTCGCCAAACTTGCCGACAAACTTGGCGAAGAGCTCCTGGCGCACCCACGCGCGCTCGGCGTCCTCGCTCTCCCAGATGGGCTCGACCACGCAGCGACTTCCGGTCGAGTCGGTCGCGAGCGCGAGCAGCTGCGCCGTGTTGAAGCTCAAGATGCCGCGGTAGAGCGGCTCCATGGACTCGGAGTACTCGAACGCGAGCAGCTCGGCGAGGATCTTGGCGCCGAGCACGTTGAGGTGGACCTTGTTGGCGCCCGTGCCCGTGGAGAGCTGCAGCGCGAGCAGCGCCGGCACGACGTCCTTGCGCGCGGCCTCGGGCTTTTTGCTTTCTTGCTTCTTGACAGCGTCGACCACGGCCGTGAAGATCTCTTGCGTGTGGGTGTCGACGCGGCGACACATTTCCACGAGCCGCCAGACGACGCCGGCGCGCTGCTTGCTGAGCAGCGTCCAGAGCGCGCCGTCGAGCTCGTCGAGCACGAGGCGCGCGAGCTCGGGGTCGCGCATGCGCTGGATCGCGTTCTGCACGACGTAGTTGGCGATGTTGTGCTCGGCGAACTCGAGCAGCTTGCCCTGGAGACAGCGTCGGTAGATGGCGGCAAAGAACTCGTCGCTCACGGTCTCGAAGAGCGCCTCGAGAAAGTGGCTCGTGACGGCGTCGCCGGCATAGTCGAAAAAGGTCTGCACGCTGGCCTGCTCGTCGCGCCACTGGAGCACGTGCTGCGCGAGCTTGTGGGCGGGCTTGGGCGGCGCGAGGCGCAGCGCCGCCGCGAGCAGCGGGCCGGCGTTGGCGTCGAACATGAGCGCGAGCATCTGCTGCGTGGGCGCGGCGCGGAACGCGCGCAGGATGCGCGCAAAGAGCGCCTCGAAGCTCGCGGGCACGGGCAGCACGTCGCTCGCCGCGCCAAAGGCCAGGACGCGGTGCTTGGCCTTCTTGCCGCGCTTGTCGGCCGCGAGCGCGCGCCCGGCGAGCAGCGCGAGCAGCGAGCGCAGCACGTGGCTCGCGCTCACGTCGTTGAGCAGCGAGAGCCACTCGTGCTCGACCTCGCTGGCCATGTTGACCACGAGCTCGCTCATGGCCGGCGTGCCGGCGAGCCGCTCGTCTTCTTCTTCGTCTTTTTCGTCGTTTTGAGGCTGTAGCTCCTCGGCGACGACGGCGGCGGCGCGCGCGAGCACGTGCTGGAGCACGTGGGACGAGTAGCGGTTGGTCCAGAGGTGGGAGAAGTAGCCTTCCATCTTGAAGAGCAAGAAGCGGAGCTGGAGGGACGTGAGACGAGGCAGCAGGCGCTCGAGCAGCGCGGCGGCGTGGCGGTCGGAGGCGGCGGAGGCGGCGCGCGGCGCGAGCTCGTGGAGCACGTTGGCGAGCAGCAGCGGCGCGTCGTCGTCGAGCGAGGAGGAGGAAGAGAGCGAGGCCGAGGCCTCCTGGAGGTAGGCGAGCGTGTCGGGCTCGAGGCGGCGAGGACGCAGGCGTCTAAAGAGAGCGGTTAGACGCGGACTAAGACGCGGACTAAAGCGAGAAGATAGACGCGTACTCGGCGCGCGCAGGGGAGCCCATGGGTCCCGGTGATGGTGAGGAGGATGGAGGAAGCGTTGATGGTTGGAAAGGGGAAAGCGCAGAGTGATGGTCACGGCAACTGATAGGAACGGATGGGAGGTTAGGAACAGGGTACGAACCGAGACGAGGTTTCGGTGGTCGTCACGCGGTTGACGTGGTACGAACCGAACTGATGATGCCGATATAGATTGGGAGAGGGGTAACTGAGGAAGGAGGGATACAGGATGTACCTAGGGGTCCACGTGACTTGTCTGCTTTCCGAAGTGACTGGCTCCGTTGGTGGAAGAGGCTCGATGGATAGTGTGCCGCTCGTGCATGGGCGGATCAAGTGCTGCAAGTCGTCGCGTCGACGGAAGCAGAGCGAGGTCGCGTCGACGGAAGCAGAGCGAGGTCGCGTCGATGTCTGGACGACCGAGACTCTCGAGAGAGCAACAACGACGCTGACTCTCTCGCTTGTTGGAGAGCGAGCCGGCAGAGAGAGAGAGAGAGAGAGAGAGAGAGAGAGAGAGAGAGAGAGAGAGAGAGAGAGAGAGAGAGAGAGAGAGTAGTTCCTCGTCTGTAGGAGGCATCGCTGCGACAAGATCCGCGCAACGAGACGCGACGAGATCACTGAACAGTTCGGAAGCGGGATCGGTCTTGTTGCGTGCGAGAGCAGAGCCACAATGCCACCTCACCCGAGCCGTAGCGCCGAGAAGAGCCCGTTCAGTTTGAACAGTCTCCACCGTCGGAGCCTCACGTGCTCGCCGCATCGACTCGTTTCCCCCAGCTCAACCAGTTGGCTCTTCCGCCAGGTGAGCACAGGCCTCCGCTTGCCGGCGTTTCCTCACTCGTTTCAGCTTGAGAAACTCCAGCTTCGTTGGAAGTCGGCTTGGCTTGCTCTTCGAGAAACCTGTTCCCAGCTGAGCCTGGTTTTAAACAGGACTACTAAGAAGTTGTGTGCCTTAGCAAGGTCTCCTGCTGGAAGGAGGTCCGTCATTGCCCGGGACCATTCGATGGGGAGCCTGATTGCCAGGGAGGGGGGTTAGATGGCCTTAACGGCAGAGGTTCCAAGGCTATGGGGCTACCGTCCGGGTGTTCAACAATGACTGCTCCAGCTCCACCTTAGTAGTCGCGGCACCAGAGGTGACCGTGATCAGGTGTGATCCACTATTGCTCATGGGAGTTCCGGGTGCGACTTTGATTCTGCTGCGTGGTGCGTCCAGATGTGAGGTCGCCCACGAAAGAAGAAAGAGTCGGGGAGAACGAGAGCGAGAGCAATGAAAGTCGACGGCCTTGGCGGCCGGTCAAGCCTCGTCGGCGGTTTTGCGAGGCGGAGGTGAATTTCGAGGAGTATGAGTACTCTCGCTATCAGGGGCCGTGCCCGCCAAGGCTGCAACTAACGAGAGTACTCATACTCTCCCGCCAACCAACCAGAATACCCTGTGATCCAAGCTTCCGGCTTTCGCGTGGACTGACGAGAGCCGTCATCGCAGTCGAGAGTGATCGATCTCGTGGTGAGCAGAGACTAGAGGCATAGTGGTGGTGGTGGTGGGGGGGGGGGGGGGGGGGGGGGGGGGAATATCGTTGGGGCGCCAAGGACGGCTTCATGAAGGTGTTGATGGGAACCAGTCGCAAAGATCTTGGTGAATGACGAAGACAAGGGGAGTATCATAAAGTCCACCCGCGTCTACAGCCACAGAGAGACTCGAATGAGCCACACGTTGATGTGTTGAAGAGCCGTGCCATCCAATCAGATCTGCCTGATCCTTCGTAGATCACTTGAACTGCTTGACAGCCGTAAACACCGTGAATCGCATTCTCGAAGAAAGGCAACGTCTTCCTTCTCCGTACTCTGGGCTCCTCAATCCATGCAAGACCCAAGTGGAACTCAGTTTCTTGCCTCATTGACCCCACGGTCCGCCTGCGACAAGCCACTAAAATGCAGACTATCCCCATTGTATTAGTCCTCGTAGAGGCTCAGCGGCTCCGAGGACTCTTCTGAGCCACAAAATCGGTCACTCTGCCTCGCGGCGGTGGGTTTTCCTTCTGCTCACCTCACGGTATCACGCTCAATAGAAATAGTACGAGCCTTCAAGGCCAACGGGCTAATCGTACAATGCAGTATTCGTCCCGTAACTCACAGCGACGGCTATCAATTGAGATCACACGACCGCAAGCCTGCGTCCGTATTCGGAGAAGACGGCCCGACTCTCGCCGCGTTGGTAGGGGAGCAGACGACCATCCTAGCCATCCACCGAGTGTGCGCGAACTCGTCCTGCCACTCGCTCATTCTCAAATCAGCTTCTCAGTGCTCAAGTCTACTCGTCTTCCAGGCCCGCCCATGAGCTTCCTCACCGCTCTCGCGACTGTCGCTGTCTCCACGCTGCTGGCCATGGCCCCAACTTCAGCCCAGCAGAACAACAAGCCGTTGCCATTTAACGGCCGATTCCAGTCGCTCAGCTTGGACAACCTTGACAAGACGTACCTTCTCCACATCCTCAAGATGAAGCCGAACAATGGCACGGGCAATGTGGCCGACTACGTCAAGATCGACCAGAAGGGTCGCTCGCCGGCGTACAACGGCGATACTGGCGTGATGTCTGTGGCTGTGGACGACAAGTCGATCTTCAAGGAGATGTACAACTTCCGTCGTACGGAGATCGTGCAGTTCGTCGAAGGCAACCCGACGGGCACCACGTTCTTCCGTGCAAGCATCCGCGCTGATGAAGAGATCCAAAACAAGTACCAGTGGCAGGCGTTCTTCCCCGAATCGCATGTGTGGGATGTGTACATCGACTTTAACCAGACGACACCGAAGCTGCAGTTCTTGGCCGATAGCTGGACGCTCCAGTACGACACGGCGTTCAAGTACAAGACGTGGTACAACGTTGGTATCGCGGTGCAGAGCACTGGATTCATCACGTTCTACCTGAGCGAGGGCAATGCGCCGTTGAAGGAAGTGTACACGACGAAGAAGGCGCTGACGAGCGACAAGATCCCGAAGGACTATGAGCCCCACTTCGGTATGCTGTTGTACTCGGAGAAGCCGAACCCGCCGATGGTCAAGGACCACCAGGACAAGCTTCTCTTCAACGGTGTGAGTGTCGATAAGAAGGGCCCGGATGCTTCAACCGATAGCACTGGCAACGGCGGGAACGTGTCAAAGACCAAGAAGCCAGCCAAGGCTTCAAAGCCCGTAGTTGGCAATGGCCCAAAGTCCGCTAAGTGCAAGCCGAAGCACATGTAGAGGCGTTAGGCGTGCTTGTGATGGTATCTGTCGTTTAGATTTTGCGTGTAAGATGACGTGACTTGTGCATCATCGTCATTGTCGCCGAGTATCATAGCTTGCATTTCTTTAACCCACTATGAATGCCTTCGAAGGCAGAGTGAGTCACGTCGATGTCCATGATGGAGATCACGCGAGACGTCGACGGTAGATCGCTTGTCTGTGCTTTTATCAGACGGAGAAAAGTGAGGATTCGGCGCGGAACAAAGACGCCGCCTCTCGTCGAGAGAGAGAGAGAGAGAGAGAGAGAGAGCCTCTCCTCGTCTGTCGGCGTCGCTGCGACAAGATCGCAATTCAGCTGGACCCAGCCACCCCCGCCAAGACGCGACGAGGGCACTGAATAGTTCGGAATCGGGGACGGTCTTGTCCAGAGCGAGACCAAAGCCGCCTCACCAAGGCATGGCCGAGACAAGAGAGCGTTCAGAGCAGTCTCAACCATCCGAGCCTCAGGTGGTCGCCGTGCCCAGTCGAACGAGTTGGCTCTTCCACTTCCCTATGACTAGCACTTATGCTCGGGCAACCCAAGGGGTACTGACCACTACGCCATCCGAACTGCTGCAGCTCCATGCAGCTCCATGCAGCTCCACGCAGGCTTGGGGACAAACTCCCGATCCAGGTCTGGTGCAATTATCTCTATGGCGGATGTACGCCAACCTTGCCAGGGACGCAGAGGCTATCACGTCGCGCACCCGACCATTAGACGAGGCCACGCTGACCTCGCCCCCCCCCCCCCCCCCCCCCCCCTGCTCCAAAATGACCTCCATCCGTGGTAGGTCACGCTTAGTGTTTGGGTCCAATTGCTGAGCTGAATATTTTTCATTTTCATCGTCATCATCTCTCACAGTTGTAGTCCGCCATGTCTGCCTTCGTAACTTGTTCGAATGGGATCCCAAGTCGTGCAGGACGCGTTCGAAGGCAGAGCAAGTCACGTCGGTGTCCACGATGGAGATCGCTCCATGGTCCGATGGTGACTCCTTATCTGAACTTTATTGAACGGAGAGAAGCAAGCAGCCTATTCGGAACAAAGAAGCAGTCTCTCCGGTCCATTGGGACAGCGAGTCGGTCGAAAGCATGTCCCTCGTCTATCGAAGGCAGTGCTGCGACAAGATCGCGATTTCATCTAGATCCGCCCACGCTAAGACGCCGCGCGTGCACTGAATAATTGGGGCCATGATCGGCCTTGGTGAGAGCGGGAACAGTGCCACTGGTTACGTTGTCGCAGCGAACTGCGGCCCCAACAAGAGACAACTCAACTCTCTCCCATCCGAACCTCAGATGATGATGATGCAAATGAAGTCTATTGAGTTCAACGATGTGAATCCTAATCCATCCAAACGTCATATGCCCACCGAAGCATGTAGTCGGCTCGCGCTCCTACTTCAACAAAACTGGCACAAGGAAATCCCATCAGTTATGGAAGGAGGATCACGCCTGGCCACTTGTGAGAACTGTTGTCGCTAGGACTCAGACGCAAAAGATGAAGTGCCGCGAGATGGACGAGACCGTACAATGCTCTGGTAGGCACAGAACTGACCGTTCAACAATAGTCCAATGAAGCGAGAGAAGCTCAACCAATATTGGGTCACGTCGGTGCGAACAAGGCTAGGGGAGAAGCCGAGTCCTTCCGCTCGAATTTTGCACTAGCCGCGTGCGCCCGCGCCCGCGATAGAGAGAGAGAGAGAGAGAGAGAGAGAGAGAGAGAGAGAGAGAGAGAGAGAGAGAGAGAGAGAGAGAGAGAGAGAGAGAGAGAGAGAGAGAGAGAGAGTCAAGACAACGGTGGACCTCGGAGGCCTCGGCGCCTTTCACGACGGAACTCTCAAGTCGGAGCGGAAATCATCCATACGACCGCCGAGGCCACTCGCGGGAGTGGTCACAATGGCTCGTCGGCCATCCAGCGTGTCCTGATCTATACAGGCGAGCGACACCAATTTTTTATCCAGTTTTCGAGAAGACTGACGCGTGCTGTCGCCGCAGTCAAGAGTGATCAGTGTAGAGGCCTCGTGCGAAGCGGGAGTCCTCTGGAGTCGTTGTACATGTACAGCCACGCGCGGCAGAGGACACTTTACAAGTCAATGGGCAAGAGGATGAGGCGCCACAATCTTGGCAGATTTATCTCCCGTCAAGCTGTCCGTTGAGGTGTTTGAGAGCCTCGCCGCCCAATCGCGTTTGCTTACCAGCCGTAAATATCTTGATCGTCGCCTTTCTCGAACGGAGACAACGTCTTCCTTCTGAAAGACCGTGCCTTCTGCCGCACGATGTGAGTTCCTGCGCCGTTCCTCCGCTCATTCAAAAGCCAAGTGAAATGCGATGACTTGTCTCGCAGACCAAACGGGTAAGGACCATCGTCCGATCGCGGCATCCTTTACATTGAAGGCTCTCCCACTGATCTTTGTCCTCGATGTCATTCGAACTCACTCCCGATTGGACAGACGCAGCGACAGTCCACTCGGTCGCTGCGGCGTGGTTCCCATGTAGATATTGGTTGTAGATGAGACCTTCATCTTGGTTTAGGCCTCCCCCCCCCTGCCTATAGGAGAACCTTCGCGGGCTTAGCAACACCGCACGGTGCTCGAGTATGAGGCTCAACGTTTAGATTCTTCTCCAGATAATCGCCGAGTTGTCGGGTTGGTTGATTCCGAGATGAGTTTTGAGCGAGTATGAGCTCTCTCTCACAAATCAACCAGAATGGATACAGTGATCCACAAAGACGCGCGTCACGAATCGTCCTTTCGGCTTTCGCGTGGACTGACGCGAGTTGTCATCACAGTCGAGGGTAATCAGTCTCGTGGCGAGTAGAGACCAGAGACATCATGAGGGGATGGTATCCCTGAGGTACCGATATGTTGCCGCAGAAAGCAGAGGACGCTTTCACGAAGGTGTCGATGGGACCCAGTCACCAAGTCTCGGCGATTGAATGACACGAGCGCGAATATCATATTCCCACCCACTGTAGAGACACTTTAGAGCCACGCGTTGATGTGTTTGAGAGCCGTGCCGTTCAATCAGGTCTGTTCAGTCTTTCAGATACTGTATCACTGGAAGCGCTCGATTGCCATAAACATCTTGAACAGTAGTCGCCTTTCTCAAAGGAAGGCAACTCCTCTATTTCGAACAATGTTGCACCAAGTGCTGTTTCGGCGGGACCTATACAAAACCCAAGTGAAACTCGGTGGCTTGCCTCGCAGATCAGACAGACTCGCGTGTCGCCTGTCAGAGTACACTCTCTCCCACTGCAAAAGTCCTCTTCACAAATAGTGGCCTTCCTGTTCGTTTCCTTTACAAGTGTTGTGTGTGGCTGACACCTACTGTGGACGACGTGGATGAAAATGTCTGGAGAGGTTTCGGGCGAAACCTCTCCGCCAACGCTTGATGTAACCAGGGCAGCTCAAGGCTACAGACTCTGTAGCCTTGAGCTGCCCTGGCTACATCAAGCGTTGGTAGGGTGAGGGATTACGCGGCGCAAAGGCCGACGGCTAGTCCGCGGTTCTCAGTGCGGTGGTTCGTGGTTTTCCTCGACATGTGGCTCACTGCCGCGCTCCATTCGATGACAGTCGCTCCAGTGTTTTGTTGATAACGAATAATGACTGCCCCGGCCCCATCGGGCCTTGGGTTGCCTCTAGAGTCTCCATAAAAATAACGAAGAGGAGGTGCTTAGACGGGCTTGGTCAATCTTCAACTGGAGGAAGGTCAAGTCGGTATCAAAAGACTCAAAACACCCCGACGACAGTCTACAGTATGGTAGTCGGAGAATTCGAAATTCCACCGGAGTCGACTACAGACAACTCTAAAAGGAACAAGCCATTCAATCCGTAGCCTGCCAGGTCAAGCTCATCCAATCCGATCAGAAGCTGAACGTACGGGTCACTTCATTTCACACGCAAAATCTAAACGACAGATACCACCACAATTACGGCAATTTCGTCTACTCGCGCCTCCGCTTAGCGGGCTTTCAGCCACTGCGAACCGCCGCCTTTGGGGCAGCTGCCGGCTTTGAGGCCTTGGCTGGCTTCTTGGTCTTTGACACGTTCCCGCCGTTGCCAGTGCTATCGGTTGAAGCATCCGGGCCCTTCTTATCGACACTCACACCGTTGAAGAGAAGCTTGTCCTGGTGGTTCTTAACCATCGGCGGGTTCGGCTTCTCCGAGTACAACAGCATACCGAAGTGAAGCTCATAGTCCTTCGGGATCTTGTCGCTCGTCAGCGCCTTCTTCGTCGTGTACACTTCCTTCAACGGCGCATTGCCCTCGCTCAGGTAGAACGTGATGAATCCAGTGCTCTGCACCGCGATACCAACGTTGTACCACGTCTTGTACTTGAACGCCGTGTCGTACTGGAGCGTCCAGCTATCGGCCAAGAACTGCAGCTTCGGTGTCGTCTGGTTAAAGTCGATGTACACATCCCACACATGCGATTCGGGGAAGAACGCCTGCCACTGGTACTTGTTTTGGATCTCTTCATCAGCGCGGATGCTTGCACGGAAGAACGTGGTGCCCGTCGGGTTGCCTTCGACGAACTGCACGATCTCCGTACGACGGAAGTTGTACATCTCCTTGAAGATCGACTTGTCGTCCACAGCCACAGACATCACGCCAGTATCGCCGTTGTACGCCGGCGAGCGACCCTTCTGGTCGATCTTGACGTGGTCACCGACATTGCCGGTTGCGTTATTGGGCTTCATCTTGAGGATGTGGAGAAGGTAGGTCTTGTCGAGGTTGTCCAAGCTGAGCGACTGGAATCGGCCGTTAAATGGCAACGGCTTGTTGTTCTGCTGGGCTGAAGTTGGGGCCATGGCCAGCAGCGTGGAGACAGCGACAGTCGCGAGAGCGGTGAGGAAGCGCATGGTCGAGCCTGGAAGACGAGTAGACTTGAGCACTGAGAAGCGGATTTGAGAATGAGCGAGTGGCAGGACGAGTTCGCGCGCACTTGGTGGATGGCTAGGATGGTCGTCTGCTCCCCTACCAACGCGGCGAGAGTCAGGCTGTCTCCTGAGAGGCGGACGCGGTTCTGGGGTCGTGGGATTTGTACGGTATGTTGATTGGTAGCCGTCCCTGCCGTATACTGGACGACTGCTGCATAGTGCGGTCGTCTTGTTGTTTTGGACGTTGTGAGGATTGGAAAGTCCACAACAGTGAGATAGAGTGACCAGCGTCCATCTTTGTGGGCGTTCTTTGAGGACGAATGCTCATCAAGACACATACACCTCTACAAACCTGAAAATTAGAATCTGAGACAGTCAGATTCTGATCTGATTGAAGTGATGGCTCCGGGACCCGGTTTTAAAAGAATTGTTTGATTCCACTTGCTGAAGTAGTAAAGGATATGCTCACAATATGTTACTTTTTTAAAAAAAAGTAACATATTATGAGTATATCCTTTACTACTTCATATAAATACTACATAATATGTTACTTAAAAGTAACATATTATGAGCATATCCCATACTTAAATTAACATTTTATTCGAAACGTGGATGAAGCATAAAATGCTACTTACAGTTTTCGGGATGGCCGAGTGAAATAGAGGCTTTTGGTTGGCTTATCCCAAAGGCATCCCAAAGAATCCTGGCTTTGCGGACGAACTTGTTCGAATATTATTCGAACAAGTCACGACGGTGTGATATTGTACGGTACGCGTATCAAGTGCTGGAAGTTTTGCCGCGCGCTTTCGGAGGTAGACTGCAATCCACTGGAGCGAGTCACCGTCGACGGTGACTCGCTCGTCTGCGCTTTTATCAGACGGAAGAAAGCTAGCCTTCTCGGAACAACCCTCTCTCGTGTGTAGGGACAACGAGCCGGTCGAGAGAGAGAGAGAGAGAGAGAGAGAGAGCCTTTTCCGTCGTCTGTCGAAGGCACCGCTGCGACAAGATCACGTTTCATCTAGATCCACCCACATCAAGACGAGGCGAGGGGACTGAATACTTCGGAATCAGGATCGGGACACTCAACGCTGTCGCGGCGACATGCGGCACCGACAAGAGACTGTTCAGTTCGAGAGCACTCTCTAACTCTCTACCATTCGGACCCTAGGCCGTCGCAGCACCGAAGCTTGCATGCGGTCGGCTCGTGCTCCCAGTTGAGCGAGTTAGCTCCTCCCCAGGCCAACATAGTTCAGATTTTCTCGTTGAAGTGACCTACTATCCAACCCATCCACGAGCTGAGAGAGAGAGAGAGAGAGAGAGAGAGTCAAGACAACGGTGGACCTCGGAGGCCTCGGCGCCTTTCACGACGGAACTCTCAAGTCGGAGCGGAAATCATCCATACGACCGCCGAGGCCACTCGCGGGAGTGGTCACAATGGCTCGTCGGCCATCCAGCGTGTCCTGATCTATACAGGCGAGCGACACCAATTTTTTATCCAGTTTTCGAGAAGACTGACGCGTGCTGTCGCCGCAGTCAAGAGTGATCAGTGTAGAGGCCTCGTGCGAAGCGGGAGTCCTCTGGAGTCGTTGTACATGTACAGCCACGCGCGGCAGAGGACACTTTACAAGTCAATGGGCAAGAGGATGAGGCGCCACAATCTTGGCAGATTTATCTCCCGTCAAGCTGTCCGTTGAGGTGTTTGAGAGCCTCGCCGCCCAATCGCGTTTGCTTACCAGCCGTAAATATCTTGATCGTCGCCTTTCTCGAACGGAGACAACGTCTTCCTTCTGAAAGACCGTGCCTTCTGCCGCACGATGTGAGTTCCTGCGCCGTTCCTCCGCTCATTCAAAAGCCAAGTGAAATGCGATGACTTGTCTCGCAGACCAAACGGGTAAGGACCATCGTCCGATCGCGGCATCCTTTACATTGAAGGCTCTCCCACTGATCTTTGTCCTCGATGTCATTCGAACTCACTCCCGATTGGACAGACGCAGCGACAGTCCACTCGGTCGCTGCGGCGTGGTTCCCATGTAGATATTGGTTGTAGATGAGACCTTCATCTTGGTTTAGGCCTCCCCCCCCCTGCCTATAGGAGAACCTTCGCGGGCTTAGCAACACCGCACGGTGCTCGAGTATGAGGCTCAACGTTTAGATTCTTCTCCAGATAATCGCCGAGTTGTCGGGTTGGTTGATTCCGAGATGAGTTTTGAGCGAGTATGAGCTCTCTCTCACAAATCAACCAGAATGGATACAGTGATCCACAAAGACGCGCGTCACGAATCGTCCTTTCGGCTTTCGCGTGGACTGACGCGAGTTGTCATCACAGTCGAGGGTAATCAGTCTCGTGGCGAGTAGAGACCAGAGACATCATGAGGGGATGGTATCCCTGAGGTACCGATATGTTGCCGCAGAAAGCAGAGGACGCTTTCACGAAGGTGTCGATGGGACCCAGTCACCAAGTCTCGGCGATTGAATGACACGAGCGCGAATATCATATTCCCACCCACTGTAGAGACACTTTAGAGCCACGCGTTGATGTGTTTGAGAGCCGTGCCGTTCAATCAGGTCTGTTCAGTCTTTCAGATACTGTATCACTGGAAGCGCTCGATTGCCATAAACATCTTGAACAGTAGTCGCCTTTCTCAAAGGAAGGCAACTCCTCTATTTCGAACAATGTTGCACCAAGTGCTGTTTCGGCGGGACCTATACAAAACCCAAGTGAAACTCGGTGGCTTGCCTCGCAGATCAGACAGACTCGCGTGTCGCCTGTCAGAGTACACTCTCTTCCACTGCAAAAGTCCTCTTGGTATAGAGCGGACTTACACGTTCTTTACGATCGTGTTTCATTTCTAAAAATCCCAACAGTGTACAACCGTCCACCGTTGATTGCCTCGTCAGGTTTTCTTTGATGAAGCAAAAATGGAGTTCACGATGCACCATGTCTTTGAGCCATTAAACGGAGGGCTGCTCGTAGATAGAGACTCTGTGAGTGAGCGTCTCGCTTGCTTTGGCTGCTCGCATCGCTATTAGAGAGACCAAAACTTCCTGTTACATATCAGACTTTTGCAGAATAAGGGCCAGGTATATGTGTCTCAACGCAAGACGCATCCGTACTCCGAAACGCAGTAAAGACCGCCCACGAAGATGGACGCTGGTCACTCTATCTCACTGCTGTGGACTTTCCAATCCTCACAACGTCCAAAACAACAAGACGACCGCACTATGCAGCAGTCGTCCAGTATACGGCAGGGACGGCTACCAATCAACATACCGTACAAATCCCACGACCCCAGAACCGCGTCCGCCTCTCAGGAGACAGCCTGACTCTCGCCGCGTTGGTAGGGGAGCAGACGACCATCCTAGCCATCCACCAAGTGCGCGCGAACTCGTCCTGCCACTCGCTCATTCTCAAATCCGCTTCTCAGTGCTCAAGTCTACTCGTCTTCCAGGCTCGACCATGCGCTTCCTCACCGCTCTCGCGACTGTCGCTGTCTCCACGCTGCTGGCCATGGCCCCAACTTCAGCCCAGCAGAACAACAAGCCGTTGCCATTTAACGGCCGATTCCAGTCGCTCAGCTTGGACAACCTCGACAAGACCTACCTTCTCCACATCCTCAAGATGAAGCCCAATAACGCAACCGGCAATGTCGGTGACCACGTCAAGATCGACCAGAAGGGTCGCTCGCCGGCGTACAACGGCGATACTGGCGTGATGTCTGTGGCTGTGGACGACAAGTCGATCTTCAAGGAGATGTACAACTTCCGTCGTACGGAGATCGTGCAGTTCGTCGAAGGCAACCCGACGGGCACCACGTTCTTCCGTGCAAGCATCCGCGCGGACGAAGAGATCCAAAACAAGTACCAGTGGCAGGCGTTCTTCCCCGAGTCGCATGTATGGGATGTGTACATCGACTTTAACCAGACGACGCCGAAGCTGCAGTTCTTGGCCGATAGCTGGACGCTCCAGTACGACACGGCGTTCAAGTACAAGACGTGGTACAACGTTGGTATCGCGGTGCAGAGCACTGGGTTCATCACGTTCTACCTGAGCGAGGGCAATGCGCCGTTGAAGGAAGTGTACACGACGAAGAAGGCGCTGACGAGCGACAAGATCCCGAAGGACTATGAGCTTCACTTCGGTATGCTGTTGTACTCGGAGAAGCCGAACCCGCCGATGGTTAAGAACCACCAGGACAAGCTTCTCTTCAACGGTGTGAGTGTCGATAAGAAGGGCCCGGATGCTTCAACCGATAGCACTGAAAGTGGCAGCAACTCGTCACCAAGCACGAAGGCCGCCACGGCTTCAGAGCCGGCAACGGATGTTGTCTCAAAGCCTTCTAAGTGCAAGGCGAGGCGTAACTAGAGACGAAAGCTCCACTTCTGGTGGTATCTGTCGTTTTGACTTTTGCTTGTCGATCGTGCGCTAGATTTGCCCGTATATCACCCTGTAGTAATACATTTTCAAGGACAAAACGCTCTGAGGACATCGCTGAGTTTGGACAGCTGTTGGGCGGTTGCTTCAGTTTGACCTCGAGATCGGGTTGTGCTGAGACAGAAAATGACTCGACTAGTATCCGCTATGTTGAAGGGTTGGTATTGCTCTGCAAACTGGAAAAAAGTTTTCATTGTTGGACTATTGAGTGTTTGTTCAGTTTCGTGTAGCATTCGTGTACCATGGGGTGGGGATCGTCAGGACTGGTTCATTAATTAAATGAGATTTGAGCGAGGGCCAACGAGGCTACAGAGAAAGCTCTTGAATGAGAGCACACGCGGGCATCGCTGAGCGGGATGTTTTCAATAGTATTGAAACCTGTTGGCAATTCTTCCTCGCCTCTTCGGTCACCAACCTGATATGGATACTCTTGAAAGGCCATTGCTCGACAAAAGACCCAGATGGCATGGCCACCCTCGTTTTAGTCTTGACCTCCCCATACGAACCAACCACTCAAGACACGCAGACGACGACATCTACTTACTGTGGCAAGCCCTTCACGCTATTTTCTGGAGACGCACATAGCTTTCCCGCGTTAACCTTCGACACCGCACAAAGCTAACCCAGGCTGCGAACATGTCAATCAAGTAGGTTTACACAACTTACATGGCTCAATACAATTGACTCCTCGTACACCCACATGCACGGTAATCTGGTAAATACAACAGGGTCACGTACTAAAATTTAGTATGTGTCCATGGAATTCAGTTTGTGTATTCAACCCTATGGACTCAACGGAGTTACACCCGTGGGCGCATAGTCGTTGATCTGCCAGAAGAAGCGGTGGACTGGTAGGATTTGCACTAACGTCAGAATTGGTTGGTCGAGGTGAATTGCGGGGATAACCTGGCGGTAGTCGCTGAGCTCAGTTCTCAAAGCTGTGCATCTGAGCCCTTGAGATCAAGGCGTTGAATGCATGTCTGTAGCTGACGAGCACAATAGAGGAGGAGGGGGGGGGGGGGGGGGGGGGGGTTGTCGCTGTTATCAAGTGTTCTTAGCTGATTGAACTTTTGGTGGTCGAAATGACCTTAACATGCTCGCGTGTTAAGAACCACACTGACTATGACTCAAGTGCGTTTGAGAGGGGTAACTGGTTACACGAATCTAGAGCTTGGTGTCGACCGTGACACCGTTGAAGAGCAGCTTGTCCTGGTGGTTGGCGACCATGGGCGGGTTGTTGGTGGGCGAGTAGTAGAGCATACCGAAGTGGAGCTCGTAGTTGGCCGGCACGCTTGCGAGCGGCGTCTTGGTCTTGGCCACCGGCACCACAGGCGCCTGGCCCTCGCTCAGGAAGAACGAGATGAGCCCCGAGGCCTCGACGGCCACAGCCACGTTGTACCACGTGCGGCAGCGGAACGGGAGCTGAAACTGCACCGTCGAGCCGTCGGCGAGGAGCTGCAGCTGCGGCGGCGACTGCGAGGCGTCCACGAAGACCTCCCAGATGTGCGTCTCTGGGAAGAAGACTTGCCACTTGTACTTGTTCTGGATCTCCTCGTCGGCGCGCAGACTCGCACGGAAGACCGTCGTGCCATTCGCGTTGCCGTCGACGAACTGCACGAGCTCGGAGCGACGGAAGTTGTACATTTCCTTGAAGATGGCCTTGTCGTCGACCGCAACCGAGACCACGCCCGTGTCGCCGTTGTACGCCGGCTTGCGGCCAGTCTGGTCGATCGAGAGGTAGTCGGCCGGGTTGCCCACGGTGTTGTTGGGACGCATCTTGAAGATGTGGAGCAGGTATGTGTCGCCGATGTTGTCAAGCGTGAGCGACTGGATGCGACCGTCAAAGGGCAGCGGACGGAAGGTCTGCGCCTGCGAAGGCGCCGCAGCGAGCGCGACGGCGGCCGCAAGAACAGTCGAGAGCGTGGAGAAGAAGCGCATGGCGGAGAAGGGTCTTGTTGGTTCGGAGGCGTTTTCCAGAATGAAGACACCGGCTGAAAAGTGTCGAGGAGTTTACCGATCAGCCCCGAGAAGCTCTTAATGGGTGCTGGGCGACCACGCTCCTTGAAGGAGCCGTTGAGACAGGTGCCCTCGCAGTGTGGCTCTGGGTCGCAGAGAGGCCCGAGGATCGCATTCTGTTTTCGCCCCCAAGACCATCAGGTCACTACCGTATTGTAACATTCGCCATATCCGCCTTAGTGACTCGTTTGAGTAAATCCATGATGGGATAGGCTCACGACGTCGTGATAAGCTGCTCGTACATAGGCGCATCAAGTGCTGCAAGACGTGCCGCGCGCCTTCGAAGGCAGAGCAAGCCGTGTCGTTGTCCACGACGGAGATCGCTCAAGACGCCGTCGACGACTTAAATGTCAGCGCATTTGTCGGACGGAGAACAGCGAGGATCCTTCTCGTGACAAAGCCGCTGTCTTTCTCGATCGTTGGGACAGCGAGCCGGTCGAGAGCATGTCCCCTCGTCTGTCGGCGGCGCCTCGCGTACCCGTTCGCGGTGCGTTGGCAACGCTGCGACAAGATCGCGATTTCATCTGGATCCACCCACCCGCCGAGACGCGACGAGTGTGCTGAACAGTTCGGGATCGGGATCGGTCTTGTTCGGAGCGGGAGCAGATCCACTGAGTACGTCGTCGTGCCGAGCTGGGGCCCCGAAAAGAGA
The DNA here is from genome assembly GCA_023091665.1 of Pythium myriotylum. Classification (NCBI taxonomy): domain Eukaryota; phylum Oomycota; class Peronosporomycetes; order Pythiales; family Pythiaceae; genus Pythium; species Pythium myriotylum. The sequence continues at coordinate 30,509 of JALJCQ010000031.1, read as the reverse complement.
CCGTTCAGTCTGAGTAGTCTCTATCGTTCGAACCTTCGGTGGTTGTCGCATTGAAGCATGTGGTCGGCTTGTGCTCCCAGTTGAATCAGTTGGCTCTTCCGCTAATAGGCAATGACAGACCTCCCTCGCTTCAGTCTCATTACTCGCCTCAGTTTGAGAAATGTGCACGGACATGTTATGGGCCAAGAGTCGGCACGGCTTCCATTCGTTCTCGCCGTTTCCTCGCTGTAAAGAATGGGGTTTTCGCTCTTTTTGCGCCCAATTGCCTGCGACACCAGTTGTTGCCAGTGGTCAGGCGTGATCCGCTGTTACATACTCATGGGGAGCTCCTGATCCAACTTCTCTTCTGCTACTCGGTGCGCCCAATTCACCCACGAACGAAGAAAGAGTCGGGGAGAGCTTGGGCAATGATGGACGTCGACAAACTCTCACTCTCACAGAAATAATCCAAACGACCGCCAGTGCCACTAGCGAAAGTACATTAGTTCGCTCGCCAACCAACCCGAGTGTCCTGTGGTCCACAAAGCGAACATCCTTATTCCGGGTTCCGCGTGGACGGACGAGGGCCGTGATCGCAGTCGAGAGTGATCTTTAGCCGTGACGAGTAGAGACCTAAGGCTTCATGGGAGAGATGAGATCCCTCAGGAGCCGGTGTCCTGGCGCGCAAGTCAGAGGACACTTTAGCGAGTCAGTGGGCACGGGGATCAGTCACCAAGATCTTGGCAGATTTTCCCGCTCGCGTCCAGCAGCACCAGGGAAGTTCGAGAAACCCATACGTTGATGCATTTGAGAGCCGTGCCGTCCAATCACATTTTCCCGATCTTTCGCGGATCACTTGAGGCGCTTATTTGTCGTAAACATCTTGATCGTCGACGTTCTCGAAGGGAGACAACGTCTCTGTTATGGAAATCCGCTCCTTCTGCCCCACCATGTGCGTTCCTCAACCCATACAAAACTCAAATGTAACTCGGCGACTTGTCTCGTAGACCAGACGGATCCTTGCTGTCGTCCGGTCGCGGCATCCATTAAATTGCACGTTCTCCCACTGTGGTTAGTCCTCTGTACCACGAACCTGGTCACTCCACCTCACTGCCGGCTGGAACGACGCAGCGCCAGTCCACTCGGTCGTATGGCATGGTTCCCATGCTGTATACAAACTCCAAGTGAGACCTTCATCTTGGTTTCGGCAGCCCCTGCCTCTTTTGATGGGTGCGAGATCCGTCGTGCGCTTTCCCACCGCTCACCGCATGGCGTTACAGCATGCAATTTGCCTCCTGAGCCAATGCGACGATTCTATTGTGCGGTATTGGTCCAGCAACCGGCAGAGGCGACTAAACCCGCATACAATCTTCAGACCGCAGTCTCGCGTCCGCTTTCTGAGAAGACGGCCTGACTCTCGCCGGCAGTTGTAGGGGAGCGGGCGGCGCCCACCGAGCGAGTGCCTCGTCCTGGCACTTGTTCATTCTCGAATCGGCTTCTCGGTACTCAAGTCTACTCGTCTTCCAGGCCTGACAATGCGCTTCCTTGCCACCCTCGCGACTGTCGCTGCCTCTGCGCTGCTGGCCATGACCCCGGCCGCGGCCCAGCAGAACAACAAGCCGCTGCCGTTCGATGGCCGCTTCCAGTCGCTCACCTTGGACAACCTCGACAAGACCTACCTTCTCCACATCATCAAGATGAAGCCGAACAATGGCACGGGCAATGTGGCCGACTACGTCAAGATCGACCAGAAGGGTCGTTCGCCGGCGTACAACGGCGATACTGGCGTGATGTCTGTGGCTGTGGACGACAAGTCGATCTTCAAGGAGATGTACAACTTCCGTCGTACGGAGATCGTGCAGTTCGTCGAAGGCAACCCGACGGGCACCACGTTCTTCCGTGCAAGCATCCGCGCTGATGAAGAGATCCAAAACAAGTACCAGTGGCAGGCGTTCTTCCCCGAGTCGCATGTATGGGATGTGTACATCGACTTTAACCAGACGACGCCGAAGCTGCAGTTCTTGGCCGATAGCTGGACGCTCCAGTACGACACGGCGTTCAAGTACAAGACGTGGTACAACGTTGGTATCGCGGTGCAGAGCACTGGATTCATCACGTTCTACCTGAGCGAGGGCAATGCGCCGTTGAAGGAGGTGTACACGACGAAGAAGGCGCTGACGAGCGACAAGATCCCGAAGGACTACGAGCTCCACTTCGGTATGCTGTTGTACTCGGAGAAGCCGAACCCGCCGATGGTCAAGGACCACCAGGACAAGCTTCTTTTCAACGGTGTGACTGTGGACAGCAAGGGCCCAGGCGCTTCGGCTGGCAGCACCGGTGCCGACGATGATGACGATGACGATACGCCTGCCGCTGCGCCCACGCCGGCTTCGTCTCCGGCTCCTGCTGCTGGAGCGAAGCCGTCCAAGTGCAAGTCGACCCGCAACTAGAGACGAAAAACGCATTCTGCGGCTTTTTGATTAGTTCTTTTTTGCTTGTAAAATGCAGTGACTCTTGCGCTAAATATTTCACTTCTCTCGCTACAACATAATCGTACGCACTAACTGATGTCATGATAGCTGCTGATCTGAAAGCGTCAGTTTGACGACAGATCATTGGGACACCTTTGTCTCATCTGAAGTGGTCAGTACACTCCCACAATTGTAGGAATTTCAGCAACAGACCTTGGGAGCAGAGCATGTGGCTGAATTCTCCAAATGTGAGGCGAACAATTCTAAGTGAATAACTGACGCTAACAACATTATGCAGCGCCAGCTCACAAATTGATATTCAAATGAAGTCTCTTTGTCCAAGAGGCTCGAGAGTTGACACGAACGAGCGATCATTGGTCATCTACTTTCGGTTCGTCTTGCACTTGGCTGGCTTCGAGCCACCGCCAGTCGCCGGCTTCGGAGCTGCTGCAGGCTTCGAAGTGGTCGACGAGTCACTGTCACTGCCGGTGCTGCCACCGGATGCACTCGGCCCCTTTTTGTCGACTGTCACGCCGTTAAAAAGCATCTTATCCTGGTGGTTCTTAATCATCGGCGGGTTGTCCGTCTTGGAGTAGAGTAGCATACCGAAATGGAGCTCGTAGTCCTTCGGGATCTTGTCGCTCGTCAGCGCCTTCTTCGTCGTGTACACCTCCTTCAACGGCGCATTGCCCTCGCTCAGGTAGAACGTGATGAATCCAGTGCTCTGCACCGCGATACCAACGTTGTACCACGTCTTGTACTTGAACGCCGTGTCGTACTGGAGCGTCCAGCTATCGGCCAAGAACTGCAGCTTCGGCGTCGTCTGGTTAAAGTCCACATAGACGTCAAACACATGAGACTCCGGGAAGAAAACTTGCCACTCTTGATCTCTTCGTCCGCGCGGATGCTTGCACGGAAGAATGTGGTGCCCGTCGGGTTGCCTTCGACGAACTGCACGATCTCCGTACGACGGAAGTTGTACATCTCCTTGAAGATCGACTTGTCGTCCACAGCCACAGACATCACGCCAGTATCGCCGTTGTACGCCGGCGAGCGACCCTTCTGGTCGATCTTGACGTAGTCGGCCACATTGCCCGTGCCATTGTTCGGCTTCATCTTGATGATGTGGAGAAGGTAGGTCTTGTCGAGGTTGTCCAAGGTGAGCGACTGGAAGCGGCCATCGAACGGCAGCGGCTTGTTGTTCTGCTGGGCCGCGGCCGGGGTCATGGCCAGCAGCGCGGAGGCAGCGACAGTCGCGAGAGCGGTGAGGAACCGCATGGGCGGGCCTGGAAGACGAGTAGACTTGTGCGCCGAGAAGCCGATTCAGGAATGAGCGAGCGAGACACTGCTGGGCGCGAGTGGGGCGTCCTGTACAAATCTACTCTAGGCAATCTTCACTCGTGCCTGGATAAGCAGCCGTCCAGCTGGTGGCACGCCGCGGGAGTGTCCGTAGTGGGAGAGAGGACAGGTAATACTGCGTTGATGGATGCCTCGACGCTACAACGGATCTCGTACGCGAGATCAGGAACTCGATCAGAACAGGACGTTTGAAAGGGCTGTGGAACGGCACGCAAAAGCACATGGCAATGCAGAAGCTGGGCTGCGGGAGGCGGACGATTTGCGAGTGTGATTGATCAACCACCCTCAACCAGCAGTATCAGCAAGATGTTTACCAAGTGGATGAACTGGGAATAACCACGCGAAGAGAAATAACAAAAGTTCAGTGAGCTTTTGCGCACGGGACAGGCCTACAGCGGTGGCAAACGGTTTCTTAACTCGAGCAAGGCCAATACCCCGCGCCAGCACTTATAGCGAGGGCCACTGCAGGAGATATAATCCCACGTGGGATCCGTTGTATTATCGCCCGAGTATGGTACACCCAGGATACCCTATAGTACTGTACTGCGCGTGTCCGATGGTGACCCTGTCTCTTCCTTCGGACAGTACAGATTCACACTCAACCTCTTCAACGCGCTTTGTTTACTGGAGAAATTATCCATCGTCGCTAATAACGAGCCGGCGAGGTCCCCAATTGACCAGTCATTTACCGATACCTTTTCGATCCCTGGCTCGTGAAAAAGCTCCGGTCAGTAACGCCACGGCCACCCATTACTCTGTTCATTGTACTGTAGCGGGTAGAACCTCTACAGGCACGTTCTTAGTTTTTCAGTGTGAGAGATGGGCAGAGACCTCCGAATCTCTGTATCGGCCGTACTCCTGCTCGTCCACCGTTAGCCAACGTCATCCGGCTCTCGCGATTCACGTGCTGAGTATTTGGGCTGCAAGTCAAACGACTTGGTGTCGTTTCTTTCTTGACTTGAAGACCATCATCCTGGACGAAAAGTGAAGGTGTCCAATTTCAATGGGGAGTGGACTCGATTGAGTTCAGTACAGCGAATCGTCACGAGGTTGATAACGCGTTTGTAGTGATCCCAGGCGCAGTTTGTAGGCAACCACGTCGGCGAGGTTGTAGGGACCGCAGTGGAAGACTGAAACGCTTCTGCATGTGGTGTTTGCTGCCTCCACTCCACGCTGCTGAGGGCACACTCGAGTGAGTAGAAGCCTGTATTTTGGACTGAATTGGGCGACCACTAGTCGCAGAAATGGCATCACTGGTGGCGTAGAGTGCCGCGATGGCATCAGTCTGCCTGAACACGTTCATATCCTCGAGGAGAATCAGCACCAAGCACCACAGCCCTGTCAGATATCAAAGGTTGGTCCGGATAATTGAAGTCACCGAATAATGGCAATTCGCGAATGAATTGACTGTAAAGCACCACAGCAACTTATGAAAGTACAACATCGTACCGGTAGATTTCATTTTAGTCACGAAACTCGAGCTGCTTCAAAAGTCCGCACTCGTACATGACTCTCTTCTGGACGGGTCTAGCTCGCATCGAACTCAAACAAAACGCCGCGATCCTCAATGTGGTCAATCTTGAAGCTCATATACTGGGCCGGCTTGACCACGAAATAACACTACCACTTCTTCTTTGATCTCCATTCTTGCGCTTCTCAGTTTGTGAAGGATTTCATAAAAGAAGTGCATCTTGAAATCGTGCTTATCTGAATACGCCACCTGGACAAGGATGACCTTGCCTTCGTCTTAATCGAAATAGACTGCATCGTAGCCACCTTGATTCCACACGGTCGGCTGCAACCAGCTCTGGTCTCCTTTGATTTGTCCATTTCGCACTTTGAACCGTTTATTCGGATCGAAACGAAGAACGTTTGCTTGAGGCAGAACCTCTTCAACTCGGCGATCGCCGTATAATTTCACCGCACGCTTTGGCACAGATGCCAAGAAGAGCCATTCAAAAAGGTGGGAGGCCATCCACTAAAGGATTGTTTGACTCGTTGAGACGATTCGCCAACTCCACAATCTTTTTCTCGTCGCATTCTCTCGCAAAGAGGGAGGCCACATACGAGCTCACCGGGAACCGCACAGTCTTATCGCCGTCGCGTTGCATTCCATACAGCCTGTTGATAATATCGGTGTGCAGATCCTCAGCGCAATATTTGATTAGGTCTGCCTTGTTAACGACAGACTGAACCCCACCTTTTCGAGTATCAATCGCATCCTGCGTTTAAAATCCTAAGATAAACCGACAAGACCCCCAGCATAGTATTTTTTTTTTTTTTTTTTTTTTTTTGTATTACGGGAGCTTACATCAAGTGTCCGCTATCCGGAGGTATGATCGTCTATCCTAGGCGTTTTCGTTTGGTGGGAGGATGGATGCGACTAGTACTGTCATGGATGTGTGTACTGAGGTCGGAAAGGAGCTGAGGTGGACGTGAGGTGATATTTGGAGCGTGGGTGAGATCGTGTTGTACCAGTTCTTTGAGCTCTGAGTCCAAGTCGGTCCATCGATCTGTACTTCTGGAGGTGTAACCTCGGTTCATAGCTTCGTTAGCCAGCCGATCGGCTGTACGGTTACCTGCTCGCAGCGTGTGCTGGTATGCAGTGGTCCCCAGTTGGGCTAGTAGTTGTACCCCCAGCATAGTAGAGCTTCAAATCAAATGCATGTTTCTTCTTATCTCGATTCTGCCGCAACACTGTCGTCCTCATTTACCTCGTTGGAACTCGTCGCATCTAACCGTGACACGATGTCGCCATAAAAAGTCAGACCGGCGATGGCTTGGACGTATTCATCATGCGTCCATCAGTACATGTAAAACACTCGGATATTCTCCGCAGCAGCATCTTCCTGGTTGATTTTATGGAGTGTGGCCATCGAGGAGCACACCAGCAGCCTGTCTGCCTCGAGAAGATACGCATAAATTCGGCTCACAAAGGCCTTGTGGGCATCAAGATCTTTGTATCCATCCACACAAATGAAGAGTTTTCTGTTCAAGGCTCGAGGAAGACGAAAGGTCATTAGGTCATCAAGTAGCCAATACTTCTTGCTCCCGAGTGCCAGACACGAGTTCCTCCAATTCCCCAAGTGAATCCAGACGACATTCCATTCTTCGTGATCCAAAGAAGCCACGTAACTCAACGTAGACACAGATTTGCCTGTGCCAGGAGGTCCCACAATGTATCCTTTTACATTCTTGCCAAGGACTTCCTCTTGCACAAAACGCCATAGATCGCGGACCTGATGACGACAATTCAACGTTACACTCGACGCTTTGAAACCACACTTCTCGAGAAGTGCTGCTGGCAGCGTCACATACTGTACCCCTTCGATGTTAATCCGAGGCACGTCTTCGAACTTCTCTATTCGCGGCTCAACTCCCACGCGTAATCGTTTGTTTGACGGACTTGGGTTCTGCGTCGGCAGCTCTTGAGATAGGCTAGCCACAGGGCTTGGGAGTTTCACTAGCACGTGAATCTCTTCTTCTCCGAGCTGGAAGTCTCCAAAGTAATCTTCGTCGAGAACCCACGACGAGCGCATCTTCGTGTACTGCTTGTCGACATCTCCTTGCAAGAGAGAATCCAAGTTGTCGTCGTCCACCAGCCACGTGGTTTCCCCGCTCTTCTTCGCCAAGTACAGCGTCAACGCGCTCGCGGAAATGAGAAGCGCTCACGGTACCGCTGATCATTAAAAATGGCGTTCTGTAGCGCGCTCACTTTTGCATCGCGCTTGATCTCGACAGAGAAGACGCGCGCTTCGCCGTACACACCACAGCGCAGCTTCATCTCCGCCGTGTTTCTTTTCACCAGAAAGTTCGAGAGAAGCAACACACATCACCGCGTAATTCTTCACCAATCAGATCACGTCACAATTCTGTCGCGTGCCTCTGCAATTGGTGCCGTTTCTTTCTTGACTTGAAGATCATCATCCAGGGCGATAAGCGAAGGCGTCCAATTGCTAGTAGCTATGATCGATAATGGGGAGTGAACTCGATTGACTTCAGTGCAGCGAATCGTCGCGAGGTTCATAACGCGTTTGTAGTGAGCCCAGGCGCAGATCGTAGACAACCACGTCGGCGAGGTTGGAGGGACCGCAGTGGAAGACTGAAACGCTTCTGCATGTGGTGTTTGCTGCCTCCACTTCACGCTGTTGGGGGCACCAGCGACGTGGTGTGTAACGAGTGAGCAGAAGCCTGCTATCCTGAATTGGGCGACCACTAGTCGCAGAAATGGCATCACTGGTGGCGTAGAGTGCCGCGATGGCTTCAGTCTGCCTGAACACGTTCATATCCTCGCTCTGCCTCACGCTAAGCAAGTCCAGGGGGCTTTTCGTCGGGCAATCGCATCTACAGATTGGGGTCTCGACGAAGTTGGAAGTTCCAACGGTGCGAACGGGAGCTGGTGGTCAGAACGTGCGACGTATCTCGCCGATGGAGATCGCATGAGACAGGACATAACTATTAATTGGGCCTGTAAAGAGTTGGTAGAGGAGAGGACCTGAGCACGACGTGTTGTTAAGACTTGTCGCTCTACGTCTGCGCATTGGGTCGTCTATCCGCGAGGAACGAAAAGCGCAACAAGAGCTGGCGCTACAGAATGCGCTATGATTGTTGGGAGGGTGTGGTTCGAAGAGCGGCAGAGGCGGACTGACGGTGGTTTAGTCTTGAACCAGCAGGCAACAAACCGCTGTTGTAGGTCCTCGTCACACGCGACTATTCGTCACGGCCCATCGATTGATTGTAGCTCAACTCGCCCCAGATGTCAGCTGCGAGGTCGTCCTACTCGGCGTCAAATGCATTAACTTCCATAATCAGAGTTTATTGAATCGTGATAAGCAACAGCTCGCACCAGGTCTCGCCATCCATCTACACCTGCGTCGGCGATCTCACGCTGCAGACTGGACTAGCGAGCGAGGTCGACGCGAACTGGTTGATCTTTCTACCGCACTGGTCACCAGTTTTGACAAGCGGCTGGTGGTCGATCTGTCGCGTCCTGACTCGTGCGCCTGAGGACGTTGCCTCTTCATGACTCAGATCTCAGCTGCTGAGGAAGGTCGTCATCTTACGCGCCACGAGTATTACTACATCTTTCCATGTTCGATTACGATCCTGTTTATCTTATCTTGCTAACGCATTCTGTGTTTGGTTTGTTTTTGTTTTGAGCGATTTCTTGGGGGGATTTCTCGATTTCGACACCGACGCCAACAACAACAGAAAAGGAGAGAAGAAAAAAAATAACTTCGCTCAGGACGCCGGCCGCAGCCGCTCGTCCTCTCGACAGGCGGCCGCCACGCGCGTGGCCCGCGGCCGCACGCGGACGCTCTCGCTCGGGGCGGCGTCCAGCGCGCGCGAGACTCTCTGGATCAGCGGCGGCGGCCGCAGCCGCAGGGGCCGCGGTGGCTCGTCTGCGGCGGCCGCGGCGTCGAACTCGGCCTCGAGCGAGCGGAAGACCCGCGGCGGCTGCACGAGCAGCAGCAGCGAGGGCGAGGCGTCTCCGTTGTCGGCCGAGAGCCGCGGCAGACGAGCCACGGGCACGCGCGCGGGCGAGATGCCGAGCACGGGCGAGTCGCGCGAGAGCGGCGGCACGGCGGCGGCCGGCAGCAGGCGGCGCTTCTTCTTGGCCTTGCGCGGCGGCTGCGGCGGGTTCTTGCGGTCGAGCATGCGCGCCGAGGGCGGCGGCGTGATCTGGCTGCGGCGCGGCGCGAGCTCGGCGGCCAGACGAGGCGTCTCGATGCGCAGCCGCAGCTCGGCCACGCGCTGGCGGTACGGGTTGGCGCGCGCGGACGGCGTGGACGGCGCGAGGTCTCTGGACGGCGAGCCCGCGAGTTCTCCGGACGGTGGCCGCTTGGGCGTGGACGGCGACGAGGCTTCTCCGGACGCGGCCTCTCGGGACGGGGACGGGGACGGCGCCTTGGGCGTGGACGGCGAGGTCGGCGCCTGGGGCGAAGTCGGCGCCTGCGGGGAGGCCGGCGCGGGGGCCTCGGGCGAGGTCTCGGTCTGTCTGGACGCGGCGGTGGTCGTCTCGCGCTCTCGAGGCGGCGTCGTGGTCTCGCCTTGTCTCCGTGTCGTGGGGTCGATATCTCTGGATGGCGTGGACTCGGATGGTCTGGACGTCGTCGTGGTCTCGACCTCTCTGGACGGCGACGGCTCTGCTGCTCTGGACGTAGAGGTCGGCATCTTGGGTGTGGACGGGGAGTCGTCCGGAGCGGCGGTTCTGGACGGCGAGGCTCTGGACGCGGCCGGGGACGCGGCCGGGGACGGCGTCCGCCGCGGCGGCGTGGCGATGTCGGCCGTGGACGCGCGGCGCACGCGCCCCACGGCGGCCGTCGTCGTGGGCGCCACGGTGGCGCTCTGCTCGGGTCGGCGCCGCCGCCGCCGCCGCGGCGTGTCGCTCTCGTCGGCGCGTTGGCGCGTTGGCGCGCTCGTGCGCTGTCGCTTGGCGGCGCTCCCGCGCGGCACGTCGGCCATGCTCGCCAACTCACTCGGCTTGAACGTTGAATGCGGCAAGAAAAAACTGCCGGTCAGTCGAGCGAGGGCGGATTCCCAAGAAGGAAAAGAAGCGGGGGCCAGTTTCCCGGATGAGAGGCTCCCGCCCACCCACCCACCCGCGGACCCGTTTGAAATCCAAGTTGCAGGAAAAGCGCTTTTGGGAAGCAGAGATTTGGAATCGAAGAAAAAGCGTTTTTTTGTATTGACAGTGAAACGGACTGAACTGCGAAAAGGGATATCAATTTTTTGTGCCTCGTGAGGTTTTTTATTGGAGTGATGGGCAGACTTGATAAAATCTAGACAAACGGATTTTTGGGTGAAACATGAACGACTCTGCGACGTGTGAGATGGAGCTCACTTGGTGACCACGACCAACAAGGATCAGTTGAAGCGCGAGAAGAAGCTCCAGGTCTCGGCAGGGCGCCACGTCGTCTTGCCGCGGTCGGCCTGGTGGCCACCATCGAAAGGGATCCAGACCAGCGGATGGCCAGCAGAGCACCCCTTGTACTCCGTCTTGATGTGCGTGCCCGACTTCGCCGCCGGCTCCGGTGGGTTCTGCGCCTGACATCCGTTGTTCTTCACAAAGATATCACGGATCTGACGACCCGTGGCGATCGGAATGACGCCATCGCTGATGCCATGCATGATATGGTACGCGATGGGCTTAGTGCCACCAGCGCAGCCACTGAAGCTAGCGCCAGCCACAATCGAGACGGCGCGGAAGACATCAGGGCGCGAGCAAGCCACCGAGTGGCTCATCGCACCGCCGTAGCTGAAACCGGTAGCAAAACGAAGGTTCTGGTTCACACACAGACCATTGTCCATGGCCTTGACGATCGCATCCACCAGCTGGATGTCCTCGCCCCCAACATTCGCCCAGCCAGCGTTGAGCCCATTCGGCGACACAAAGATCGTAGACTCCTTCGCCAATGCCTCGAGACCATACCATCCGCCAGCGTTCTTCACGGCCGACTCCATCGAGCCTCCACGCCAGTGGAACGTGAAGACGAGGCGGTAGGCCTTGCTCGAATCGTAGTTTTCGGGGACGCGCACCATGTACTGGCGCTCCTTGCCGTTGACTGTGACTGTGTAGGTACCCGTCTTGATGGTCGCAGGCTTGCCACATCCAGGCGACTTCTTGGCTGCACCGCCAGTGGTAGCGGTACTGACAGGAGCCGTGGTCGAGTTGGACGCTCGCGCTGCAACGGCAACAGCTTGCGAAGCTGGCGCTGCAAGGTTAACCGCATCTGATGCTGGCTTGACCTTGGCGTTGGCAGCGTCTGAGACGGCAAACAACGCGAGCGCGAGTGTCGCGAGGAGCGATGCGATCTTCATGGTGGAGTGGATTGGAGTGAGGAGGGAGATTCAAGAATGAGATCGTGAGAGATTGTCTTCCACGAGGTTAGTAGATAGTCTCCATCCCCTGGTAGAGGCGAGACGGCCACGGCGCCTTGTCTTCATTTCCATCCTCCGTCGAGACAGCTGTCTGCCACGGAACCGCCTGCCATATCATCTCTAGGCGGACAACGCGTTCTCACCTAGATGGTCTCCTTTGATTTGACGCGTTGGAGATCGCTTCGGTCTGAAGCGATCCGAAGTTCGGTTGGCCATTTGGTCATGCTAGATGCTTGTCATCCATCAACCGTGAGAATGCGTTTCTTCAACGCCATGCATGGATGAGAATGTCGTGGACTGTCCCTCTCCTTCGTGGTGATTATCTTTTTGACGATAGATAGTCGAGACGCTCCCTAAGAAAAAGAGTTGCAACTCCACTGTGACATGCCCTAGCGCTGTTGGGCGTGCTTTGTCCCCAGCATATTCGAGCTATAGCTGTGTTTGCATACCATAACAAAGCTCTCATCATCATATTTACCATTCATGGATAATGGAATACTCTCGTTTTGCTTCGACGAATGGATACGGTGAACATTGTCATCAACTTTGCGCTAGTCAGTAGCGGATCACTTATCGGATGAGCAGGCGAATTGACAATCCCAAGGGGACGCCCTCGGTGGGTATCACTTTTAAGTGATACACGCCGAGTTTGCTGTTACGGTGTGGTCGGCACGAACAGATCTGAGGACCACGTTTGAAGAGTTTCTTGAGCACAGCGATTGGTTCCACAACCGAGTTTATGTGTTCGGACTCTCCACGATCAAGATATTATACTTGGAGGACTGGAGTTTGCTCTCGTTGGATGACGAATCCATGGACGTCGAGATGGACGGGGGCGAATTGCAGGCTGCAGACGTCGACGTTTTGGTTTCGGAAAGTGTTCCTCGAGCACCATAGACACGACTTTACGCTAGATGAAGTTGTATTATGCGTAAGCCGAGCTTTGACGCCAAAGAGATTTCTCTCAACAAGCTTGGTTAATGTATGGCGCCCCAGTCTGACCCGTTATTACGGATCTGAAATTCTTCAATCCGTAGATTCCATCAGATGAAACCAACAATTTTGTCTCTTCGATCTGGACCTCAGATTCTGTGATCCAAATCGAAGAGACAAAAATTCTGGAAACCACGACATAACTTACTCTGCGTTGTGGCAACTTTGGCCTTCTCGAATTGTAAACTCTACAGGACAAGCTGCTCTAAGACCACACGAACAACAGCATCTCGTTAACAAAGTCTCCCTAAATCCAACCAGAACCTTGACGGATTTCCCCATTACCAAATCCAGATTCTGTGGACTAGATACCCCTGCGCTATCAGCCCAGCAGCTAACATTCCGACACATCTTTTCGGAGGTCATGACTTCAGTTGTAGTCTACTGCGTTACGTCGGTGGAAACACCTACCGCGATAAGGAACGTTTCCGTTGCCACAGACAAATATACGTGTATTCGTTGCTTCATGAACTTCACAGTACAGCGACTAATGCACAGATCAGTTGAAGCGCGAGAAGAAGCTCCACGTCTCGGCGGGTCGCCACGTCGTCTTGCCGCGATCAGCTGGCTCAGCTACGTGCCCGTCGTCAAAAGCGATCCAGACCAGCGGATGGCCAGCAGAGCACCCCTTGTACTCCGTCTTGATGTGCGTGCCCGACTTCGCCGCCGGCTCCGGTGGGTTCTGCGCCTGACATCCGTTGTTCTTCACAAAGATATCACGGATCTGACGACCCGTGGCGATCGGAATGACGCCATCGCTGATGCCATGCATGATATGGTACGCGATGGGCTTAGTGCCACCAGCGCAGCCACTGAAGCTAGCGCCAGCCACAATCGAGACGGCGCGGAAGACATCAGGGCGCGAGCAAGCCACCGAGTGGCTCATCGCACCGCCGTAGCTGAAACCGGTAGCAAAACGAAGGTTCTGGTTCACACACAGACCATTGTCCATGGCCTTGACGATCGCATCCACCAGCTGGATGTCCTCGCCCCCAACATTCGCCCAGCCAGCGTTGAGCCCATTCGGCGACACAAAGATCGTAGACTCCTTCGCCAATGCCTCGAGACCATACCATCCGCCAGCGTTCTTCACGGCCGACTCCATCGAGCCTCCACGCCAGTGGAACGTGAAGACGAGGCGGTAGGCCTTGCTCGAATCGTAGTTTTCGGGGACGCGCACCATGTACTGGCGCTCCTTGCCGTTGACTGTGACTGTGTAGGTACCCGTCTTAATGGTCGCAGGCTTGCCACATCCAGGCGACTTCTTAGCCGCGCCGTCATCGTCACCAGCCACTGTCGAGTTGGACGCCGGCACATCGATAGGATCAGCTGCCGGGGCCTTGGTCGCCACGGCGGGTGCCGAGGTCTTGACGTTGCACTTGTCTGCGTCCGCGGCGGCGAACAACGCGAGCGTGAGTGTCGCGAGGAGCGATGCGATCTTCATGGTGGAGTGAGTGGGTTGGAGTGAGGAGGCAGATTTTGGAATGAGAGAGACTGTCTCCCACGAAGTCAGTTGATGGTCTCCATGTTTGAGTAGAGGCGAGGCAGGCACAGCGCGTTGTCCTTGATCCATGTCCGTTGGAGCAGCTGTCTGCCATGGAACCGCCTGCCGCATCAGCTCGAGGCGGACAGAGCTCTCTCACCTGGATGGTCTCCCGTGATTTCACGATTGGGAGATCGATCTGGTTGAGCGTTTGGTTTTTGTTTTGTTTTAATGGCATCCATCGAGCACGAGAATCCGCTTCTAAAACACGTTCATGGATGATAGAGGATTCTTCTTTGCCACGAGGAACGGATACGGGGAATGTAGTAATTATCCGTGCAGAAGACTCGCGTAAATCTCTCGTGTCTTGACCAGGTGTTGCAGATCAATTGAGAAAGGAAGTCATCTTTGACGGCACAACTACAAATTAAACTCCCATCAACAAGGGATGGAGTGGGGTTTTAGTTTCTTGTTTGCTGTGATGTCAAACTCTCTTCGGCAGCAAACTCCACAGCAACAGCTGCTCACAGCTCGAACCACAAGGACATCAGCAACTCGTTGAGAACATCTTTGCGACCAAATCCAGTTTTTGATGGTTTGGAGAGCCGTGAGGTCTGAAGACTGAAGCGAATTTCGTCTTGAAAAGAAGAATTATAACTTAGTAGTAATGTCGAGTATGTTAGGACACGAAGCAGTTCGAACAATGCCGCTCGTTGCACGCGAAGCGATCGACGAAAATTTTTGCACTTACGGGCAAATAGTGCCTTCCAACCCAATTAAGCAATTGTCACACTACATTCCCAATATATACTTTCATTGCCCCACTACCAAATACACCGTAGTGGCGTCTTCATGAACTCGACAGCAAAGCAAATATTGCGAAAATTAGTTGAATCGCGAGAAGAAGCTCCAGGTCGCATCCGGTGCCCAGTTCTGCTTGCCTCGATCGGCCGGCTCAGCCACGTGACCACCGTCGAAAGGGATCCACACGACTGGGTGGCCAGCCGAGCAGCCCTTGTACTCGGTTTTGATGTGCGTGCCCGAGTTAGCAGCCGGCTCGGGAGCGTTCTGCGCCTGACATCCATTGTTCTTGACGAAAACATCGCGAATCTGACGGCCCGTAGCGATCGGGATGACACCGTCGCCGATACCATGGATCGCCTGGTACGCGATGGGCTTGGTACCACCAGCACAACCACTAAAGCCAGCGCCCGACAGCACCGAGACTGCGCGGAAGACATCAGGGCGCGAGCAAGCCACCGAGTGGCTCATCGCACCGCCGTAGCTGAAACCGGTAGCAAAACGAAGGTTCTGGTTCACACACAGACCATTGTCGATTGTCTTCACGATCGCGTCGACCAACTGAATGTCTTCGCCGCCAGCATTCGCCCAACCGGCGTTGAGCCCATTCGGCGACACGAAGATCGTAGACTCCTTCGCCAGCGCCTCGAGACCGTACCAACCGCCCGCATTTTTCGAGGCCGACACCATCGAGCCGCCGCGCCAGTGGAACGTGAAGACGAGGCGGTAGGCCTTGCTCGAATCGTAGTTCTGCGGCACACGCACCATGTACTCGCGCTGTTTGCCATTGACCGTGATCTTGAACGTGCCGGTCTGAATGGCCGCTGGCTTACCACAGCCGGGCGATCTCTTGGCCGCGCCTTCGCCGTCGCCAGCCACAGTCGAGTTGGACGCCGGCACGTCGACGGGATCGGCTGCCGGGGCCTTGGTCGCCACGGCAGGCGCCGAGGTCTTGGCGTTGCACTTGGCGGCGTCAGTGACGGCGAGCAGCGCGAGTGCGAGCGTCGTGAGCAGCGAGAGCGTCTTCATGGAGGAGGAGGTCGGAGGCCCGGGGCAGATTCCCGAATGAGAGAGACTGTCTTCCCTCTCGTTAGTAGATGGTCTCCATGGCGTCGTAGAGGCGAGGCGGGCACGGCGCGTTGTCTTCGTTCCGTCGTCCGTTGCAGCAGCTGTCTGCCACGGAACCGCCTGCTGGCAGACAGAGTCACATGCCGATGGTCACGCTGGATTTTCGATCTGGTTGGCCAGTTGGGGGGTCGAGTTGGTGTCCATCGACCATCGAGCGGTCGTTTCGCTCGTACTACCAACTCACCAACGCGAATCGCCACCGCATCATGACAGACAGTTTCTACTAGGGTCGGCAGTGGCGAGAATCCTCATGGCTGATAGCCGTGGGTGCCTTGGGTGTTGGTGATGGTATAGAGAGTGCAGAAGGCCATAGTGAGCAAGCTGGGAGGCGTGGTACAGTATGAGCAAGGAGCTCTGGTGATGAGTGAGACCTCGCCATCTCGGAGGAGGGACTGGCTGTCCTCCGCAGCAACAGCTGGTCCGAGCAGAACCCACATGGCGTCCAGGCGGGTTCTGTCACGCGTTCTTAACAAGCCACTGATGTCCATAGCGTTTTGGAACCGTGTATGTCTGCTAAGAACGTGTGGTATGATACAAACCGGGACCTGTTGACGTTACCTTGGACTTCGTGCACCCATATCCAATTCTGATGGTCCTGGAGACCGTGGCAGTGCAACTGAGTGCAGTTGCCCAGACCAAATTTTCCTCTGCGTCACCACCGAAAGGTTCCCTTCTCAGTCTGAGACGGAACCGCTCAACATGCCCCGTCGATTTCAAGCGGGCGGTGGTTTCGGTTCTTTCTCTGCTCGTGACGTTCCGCATCCAAACCTGGTGTCTTGAGGCCATGAAGCGCATCCAAGACGACACGACCAAGCGCGTCAAGCAAGAAGAGCGGCTGCGTTCGTGCGTCCCACTGACGGACAATGGATATGGGTTTGTGATTCGAAATCTCGTATCCAATTCTGATGGTCTAGAGACCATGACAGTGCAACTGAGACGGGAACTTTTGGGTGAAGATGCTAACAGAAAATTTCGACGTCTTCGTGAACCCAATTGCGCTCCTGAGCGGCTACTCCTTCCTCGGTCGGTCTCTCTCATTCCTACTCTTGCCGCCTGAGTTTCACACCATGTTCCTCTCCACGATCGTCTCGCTCGCAAGCCTCGTCGCCTCTGTCGCAGCCCAGGCACAGACCGCACCTCTGCCAGACGTGACGGTCGGAAGGTTCCCTGGAGGAGCCGTGGCCGGCTGCAAGCTCGTCGAGGGCTACGATCGCCCCGGCTTCGACCTCAAGAACGTGCGTGCGCCTGTGAGCGACTGCCTTGGACTCTGCATGGGCGAGCCCGACTGCCTCACGTGGTCGTGGAGCGACTACAACGGTGCACGTGCTGGCTCAAGTACTTCGCTGCCAAGCGCGTGGCGGCTCCCGGCGTGACGACGACCAACTGCGTCTTCGACAACACGCCGCGCGCGTGCAATCCGTACATGAACGTCGACTTTGTGGGCAACGACATCGGCCACCGCACGCCAGCCAGCCTCAATGACTGCTGCGACCTCTGCACGCAGTTCCCGGGCTGCACGGCGTACGCCTACAGCGCCGACGCCAACTTCACGGGCACGTGCTGGTTCAAGAGCGGGCTCGGACTCGCTGTGGCCAAGCCCAGTGTCACGTCGTCGTCGCTGCAGCTGCTCAAGGGGGGCGTGTTCGTGTTTGAGTTCGACACCGACTACCCTGGCAATGACATCGCCAACTATCCCGCCAAGGACTCGAGTCTTTGCACGTCGCTCTGCAAGAACACCACGGGCTGCAAGGCGTTCACGTGGACCGACTACAACAGCGGCACGTGCTGGCTCAAGACCAGCGACAACGCCGTCCCGAAGAAAGGAGCCGTCTCCGCGTTCAACTTGGCCTTCTACCCGTAGGATCACTGTGCCTGACCTTTATAGCCAATCAAAAGTCACAAAACATGTATTTCGTCCAATCCCATCCATTATGAAAGTGGCGGGAAGAGCTGGTCCTCATCTCGACATCCCACAACTGGACGATGGCCCCGCTTCGCTTCTCGCTCGCGGCGCCGTGCTGCCAGAACCAGGAGTGCCGCGCTCCGCCGTCCGAGAAGCCGCTCTCCGCGTGCTCGCGCTGCCGCGTCGTGCTCTACTGCAGTCGCGAGTGCCAGAAGCGCGACGTCGCTGCCCACAAGAACAATTGCGCCAAGCAATGCTACGACCTCCTCGCGAAAGAAGAGGCCGCGCTGCGAGCCATGGAGCCCAGCGAGCTGCTGCCGGAGAACGTGTTCGAGACCGGCGTCGGCGACTTCTACGCGATCGTGCCCACGCGGCCGTACATGCTGGCCAAGTACGAGCTCATCCGCACGATGACCGGGCTGCCGTCGTGCGGCGCCTTCGAGCGAGGCCTCGCCGAGTGCATGGACTCGCTGCGGCTCTGTCGCGGCGACAACCTGGGCGTGCGAGGGGTCGTCCCGACGTTGCTGGCCTCGCTCGACCGGCTACAGGAGGCCTACGACTTTATCAAGTGGTACGAGACGGTCCCGGACGACTACAACTGGGGCGACCCGGAGGCGCCGTTCCTCACGACCAAGAACGCGCCGATGACGGAATCCACCGAAGGATTCGAGCGGTGCATGTCGCCGTTCTTCCTCTCGACCCTCACGTACATCAAGTTCTCGGTGGCCCTCATGGTCGTCGAGGTGATGAGCTCGCTCGACAACGGAGGCGACCCGTCCCGGATTGTTGAGCTCTCCGACGGACTGCGAGCGGCGTTGTTCCCGACGGGAGATGTGCAGCCCGTCACGTACGCCGATCTCGCCAAGCTGCACGAGAAGATGATCCAGCAGTCGATGGAGCTATTCGTGTTCACGCATCGACGCAATTTGTGGTTCTGGGTGTATGTGTTGGACCCGGAGAAGCTCGCAGCCGAGCCGGAGCCGCCGTACCATAGTCTGGAGAGTAAATTCTACGTCAAACCATGGATTCTCGCGAATGCGCTGCTCTGGATGGAGTTTGAGGATTTCATCACGACCGGACTGAATAAGCTGCGCCAGTCCGGCATCCCCGTGCCCGAACCTTAAGGGTGAAGTGTCGAGATGGTACGTTGTTGAAGCTCCACGTTTGGTCGGGAGAGTGAAGAACGCTAGTCCGCTAGAGTGTCAATCAAATCGGAATGGTGTTGCCGTTCGTCTTCTGTTCTCATCATGCGCGACCGCCAGTGTTTTCTTTCTCTTCCTTGGGAGGACTTGGCGGTGGTTTCATGATGACCTGCGACGTGTGTCGCACACGTCGCAACTTGCACTCCCCCATCTCGCGAGAATGGCTGATTCGTTCTTCGTGGAGGAGCACGAGATCGTTCTGATTGGTTAATCGATTGTTTAACAGCTACTGATTGGTCGAGAGCGGAGGCAGATGTGCTGCACTTTCCGTGGTCGCCTCTCATTGGCGCGAGGAGTGTGCCAGGCTCGTGGTCGGCAGCTTGAAGGTCCCGAGTCTGTCCATGGCATGCAGAACGCAATTCGAGATGTCTGACAATCGCCTCCGACGACGCGCCGCGGTCTCTTGTTGGCGCACCGCCATGCGCGTGGTTGTCGCGATGGGACTCGTATGGAGCGGCGGTGTGGCGCTTCTCGCCATGAAAAACCCTTGGTTCTACGCCTACGGCTACCGACGATTTGTGCAATGGCTGAGTCCAGAGCTGCGAGAAGAGGCCGAGGCGATCCTCGTCGTGTCGGGCATTGTCGTGCCGTTCATTGCGACTGGCTTTGTCTTCAATTTGACCCGGCCGACGGCGACGAAATCTCCATCTTCATCATCGATTGTTCACGTCCTACGACGCGTGAGGCGCTGCATCTGCGGTGGGCGCTTCGACTCGGTCGACTTGGTTGCGATACTTTTATTCGTGGTCGCCCAAGGTAGCCTCCTTGCTGGCAAGCTGCTTATCGACAACTACACGGGCAAGCTCCCTAGAGCGGGGCTCTTCCTCTGCACTGGCAGTGCGCTGGGCCTCAACGGATTCTACGCTGTGGTAAGTCCAGCAAGAACCACGCCTACATAATTGATTGACAATTAATTGTGTTTCTGTGCGTAGTTACTATCGGTCGTTCTCGTCGCGAGACGGTCCTTCGTCCACGAGTACATGCAGTTGTCCACCGAGCGCTCTGCCAAGTACCACATCTGGCTTGCGAACTTCGGTGTGCTCGCGCTGCTGGGGCATACGTCCGTCTACATCGTCTGGTGGTTTATGCATGGTACGTTAGCCGAGTCGCTGATCCCGTGCTTCAATTGCGATGCTACACGAGTCTACAAATCCCTTCGGAACTTCTCGGGTCTCGTCGCCGAAATCATATTCGTTGTCGTCGCGTTATTCTCTCTGGAACGTGTACGTCGCCGTCACTTCCGTCGCTTCACATTCGTTCACTGCTTGAACGCCATCTCCGTTGTGGCCACTTGTGTTCATTACTACCCTGCTATTTACTGGTTCATCGCACCCGGCCTCGTCTACCTCATCTACCGAGTTATGTCGTGGTTCACGCGCACGCGTAGCCGCGTCGTACACGCAAGAGCGCTGGATGACGCGATTGTTCAACTCCATATACGTCGAGAAGGGGACTTCTTGCCCGGCCAGTACGTGTACATCAAAGTGGACGAGATCGGCAGAAACGAGTGGCACCCAATGACCATCAGCTCCAGTCCTCTGCGCGATTCGTCGGTGTTGTCACTCGATATCAAAGTGCAAGGACAATTCACAGAGCGCCTGTGGGAGCTCGTCAACCGCGGCGCGCTCTCTTCGGTTCAGATTGACGGGTACTACGGCACTGAAATTGAGGTGAGTTTGACGGTAAAGATGTCTTTCTCCACGAGAGCCTGACAGTGTCACTTGCAGGTGACGAGCCACATGGTGCTCATTGCCGGGGGTAGTGGTATGACACCCTTCCTTTCATTACTCGAGCATCTAATGCTATCTTCTCGGCGCAGCACGTCCAGTTTCCCTCGTCGCCTGTGGGTTGTTTGGACGGCACGAGATCTGTCGCTTCTTGAGGCCCACAAAGCGTTACTTGAGCAGTTCCGCCGCAACTTCAACTGCCAATCTTGCTTCTGGCTCCACTGGACAGGCTCTGGAATTGTGTTGGACATTGATAAACGCGACATTGCCCCAGCAAAGCAAGTTCCAAACGTTGAAATGGTCAACGCGCCGGTTCGGAGGCCGCTGACGTCGTTCGTCTTTCTCGGGGCTGTCATCGGTAGCGCCCTCGGTGTTTTGCTTGTTTTCCATTCCACGTTGTTCTCGACGATCTGGTGGGTTAAGCGACTGAGCTTGCTCGTTGGCTACGTTTTTGGCGTCGTTCTGGGTGCAACCATCGTCGTCTGGCGGCCAAGACCCAGGCGAGCAGGTTACGAATGGGTTGAGGGCAGCACTGAGGAATCACTATCGTGTGGGTTGTCCCCTCCTCGCGAGAGTTTCCAGCACTCTGAGTCTAGCCTCACCATAAGTCGTTCCCGACCCAACGTGGAGGGTATACTTCGGGAGATCCACGCATCTTGCTTTGGACAAACGGAGGTTCGCGTGGTGGTATGTGGGCCTAAAGAGCTTCAGCAGTGTGTTGGTAACACCAGCGCAAAGTTTCGGTCTCCACTGCTATCTGTCGAGAGCCGATCATTCTCATTGTGATCTGCGAGTGCGATGGTACCCTTCAGTCCTTTAATTCTACTACACAATGCATGAGAGTACACTTAGCAGAGTCAATGGGTTCCCGTAGGATCCTGATGTTATACCATTTCCTGTATGTGTTGGATTGCAACCAAAGTGAGATTGTGAGGTTTCACTGAAAAGGAGAGTTGAAGCGGCAACACTCCCGCAAAACACGGAAAGATGAAACACTCAGACAAGTCCCCTTTTCTTTATCAGGTTCCGGGCTCGGTACATTTTTTTTCGCACTAGACTGGAGCCGCTTCAAGAGTGTGCACTTGTACATGACTCTCTTATGGGCGGGTTCAGCTCGCCTCGAACTGAAAAATAAACTAAAAAAACGTCGCGATCCTCAATGTTCTTTTTCAGTGATATAGTCAATTACATCTTGTAGCGTCTTGATCTTTTGGCGGCGATCCTCAATGTGGTCATCTTGAAGTTCATGCATAAGGCCGGCTTGACCATGAAATACACCAACACTTGTTTGATCTCCATTCTTGCTTGAAATATGGCATCATTTGTGTGTGTCACTCTTTCGGAGTCCTCAACGCTACCCAAATAGAGGCCTGTCGCTGACGAGATGTTAACAGCTTTCGCGTCGCACTTGTGCATCGATTCGATTGGCGGTAGCTATACCCTTCGCCCTCTGGAGAGTCCGGTTGCAGCTTGTAGAGCACCTGACTTGGCCATCCCTGCGGGTTGAAGATGGCTGCGGACATCAAGATTTCCACTCGGAGAGGGTGGGTAGGTGTTTTCGTTAGGCGTCGCTCACTCTGTATTCGAAAGGTCACAGCTCACACCACAGCAAACGCCTACCTTCTACATCCTAAGTTCACTCAGTGGTTTTAGTCCAGAACAAGGTATTCAATTCCGTATGCTAGCCCACCCATGATACTTGCAGAAACGGTTGTCGATTCAGGCATTGCAGCCTTAAAAAATGATTTTATCTGGAACGGACAGGTTGCGTCTGGAATGGACTAGCAGACCACGATACCAATCCATTGCGATGGTACTAGGGTTGCATAAATGCTGCCTTAAACTGGTCGGCGAGATCTTCCATCCTTTCCGTGATCAATTGGAACTCCCCGGCATCGTAAATTTCGTCGATCTTCGAACCAATCGAGACAAAATATTTGCGGACTTGGACCGCGAACTTGGCATTGCTTTTGCGGGTTTCCTCGTTATCGTCAACGGATGGGTCGATAAAGTAGTGATTTGAACATGGGGCAAACCTGGCATTTGGTTGCGTCTCAACCCACATTACATTCGGAGTAAAGATCTTGAACACGTCGCGGCGACGTGCATTCGCCACCACTTGAACAGATCTCGCATGGAAATGCCACAATTCCGACATGGGGCCAGCGAGATCAGTGTGCGGAGGATGCAACTGCAAAGCAACGTATGCATCAGCCGGTGCCCTGTTTTGTCTGCGTCGAACGATGATAGTCCCGAACTCGGCGGTTTTGTTGCCCGCGGCGTTCACGAAAATACGCGCACCAGTGCCTACCACGTTTCGGTTAGGATCACCAATGCCAAATAGTTCGACGTCAGCATCTTCGAGTAGCTCGCGCCAGGCGGCTTGTCCGGTTGAGAATTTTTTATCTGGAGGGGTTTGGGCTGGGGCTGGGGCTGCCATCGCTCGAAGAGGTGGATTCGTGAATGGCAGAGGACCCCAAGTTCTTACTCTCGTCCATTTCCACGTCTATCTGCCCAAACTTTATGATGCAGATGCGCTTAATCTGTTCAGGTCCAGATACGCAGCTTCACGCCTAAAGATTTCTCTTGAACTAGAAGGATATTCCAACCTCAAATTATGTGTGTTCCGATTCTTCCAAGAAAAAAAAAGGAACAGCGTCATCAGAGTACTGGCCTTAATAGGGGGTTTCAGAGTTGCGATTTTTCACCAGAAATCTTTGCGAGAAATCACACCAGAAATCACTCGAGAAACGGACTCTTTTGTTTCAGTTGGAAGAGCAAGAAAATCGTGAACTAGAGACACACCAAAAGTTGACTCCCCTCCATCGGTTCCAATTCTCTATAAATCCATGGATCACTTTTGGACAGACCGCTCAGCAACGTCATTCTCCGCGAACCCAGACAAACAGAAGCAACCAGCAACGCCGTCTTGCCGCCAACGCGCGAGGCACACGGCAAGGTCGAGCTCGGAGACAGGGACTGCTGATCTGATAAGTACGAGGCGTGCGCCATGCTGCTAACGCCATCAATCGCTTCGGTTGCCGCCGAGATGACGTTTGTTTGCTTGGGGAGGGCGATCTGCAAGGGTTGCGAAAGGAAACCACTCGGATAATTTATATAACTACCAAATTCGATCGATCATTTTGAGGAGGAAAGAGAGTAATTTCTCGCTGGCAAGAAATCGCGTTCAAGAAAAGCACCTCCCGAGGTGCTTTTCTTGGAGTCTTTTCTTGCAAGAAATGATGCGAAAAACACGCTGTCAAAATCCAACTCTGAAACCCCCTAATGTATCAAGGACAAGTACCGCAATGACTTGAACTCATGTCTCTTAGTTACGCGCGAAGTGTACGCGAAGGTCTTTTGTATCCTGAATGATCTTGAAGTGAACCCTCACTGATGCTGTAGTGAACCCACAATTCGTTGTGCGCAATCGACACAGAGGTTCTGTGGACAGAGGTTGGACAGGCATTCCCATCTATTCGTTCTAGTTTTTTGTGACTGATGGGTCCAATCCAACCGTTATCCCTTGTGGGTTCACCAGTACAGTATGATCCTACAGTACCCATACTCTGGATATAAATAGGGAAACATTACACACCAGGTTTTCATATGGAACGGACGAACACGTAATTACCAGGTACGAGTACGTTTCGGCCAGGTTCGTTTGAAATAAAAAATCGGCTGAAAACTTCACTTAAACCCGGAAATATGAAACAATCCCTCAAAAACCGGTTTTGAAAGCTTTCCGAAACGTGTTCTGACCGCGTTTCCAGCCAAACGACGGAAACGAAGCGGCGGTAAGCGAAGCGACGCGAAGAAGACGGCTTTACCCGGCGGTGCGTGCGTGGGGCGGGGCGGGGACAGGTCAGTAATGGTCGTTTGAGGCTTTGAAGGTGCCGTTTGGGTGTGGGCCACTCATTCGCGTTAACCGTAGCTTTTTACGGAGGTGGGAGCCATGGAGGCGTTTGGCCCCGTCACGCCGCTTAGAGCGGCGGCTGGACCAACGACACCGAAGCCACCGACGCGAACAAGTCCGCGCCTCCAGGCGTTGATGAGCGCCCCGCCTTCACTCCAGCAGGTATTGCGTATGGAGCAAGAAGAAACCTTCTCGCGTTTGCGCGCCGCGGTGGCTTCGCCTCGTGGCACACAAAGCACTCGGCGCACTCGATCGAAGACGAAGAATATCCGCGCTCTGGGTGGCCGTCAGTCACCTCACGGCAACGCCGACGATGCCAAAAGCAGTGAGGCAGAGGATGACCCTCAATCTGTCGGCGAGGCTGAGTCTGAAGCTGCAACGGGCAGCGAAGAAGCCGACAATGACGACGATACCGAAGGTTCAGGTGGTTCCAGCGAAAGTGACTCGAGCGAACCAGACGATTCATTATCTAACGTTGGCAACGACCAAGTTTCGACCAGGGCGGGGACAGGTACAATCAAGCTTGCCAAGGACCCTGTCTTTGCCCCTCCGATCCAAGAATTCCACGCCAACTGGGAGGCGTGGATGGTGTACTTGAAGACCTACGCAAAAGAGACCTTCCAAGTTCTCTCTGTCAAAGAAACAAATGGCGTCGTGAAGCGGAATCGCCAGATCGACAAGATGCAAGTGCCTACTAGACGAGTCCCCGACGATCTCAACCCATACGAGGGTGTGTACATCTGCACACATGGCACCGAGCCCAAGAGATCATGGACCATGCGCGGTAACACCAAAAAGCGTGGATCGAAGCGAGAACGGGAGAAGAAGAAGCGCCCGTTCCAGCACATCCGTTATACCGGCTGTCCATTGCGGTTTCGTGTCCAGTGGGTGTATGACACTGAACAAGAATGGCGTCTCCAAGTTAAGCCCTCGTGTATGTGGCACAACCACGTGGTTCGAGCGGCTGTGTACGGGACGTATCATGAAGCACGGGGAATACAGCAGTCGGAGAACGTTGCACGTGCAGCGTCCATGGTCTCTGATGGTGTTCGCCGGACGGCGATCTACGACATGCTTTTGGATCAAGGTGAAAACGTGTACAAGGTTGACGTGGACAACTTCGTCAGCGCTTTACGCGCGACGAAAGGGGACGACAACGACGAAGTCGGGCGCCTGCTTCTGGAGTTGTTGAAGCAAGATCCTGGTGCTACTACGTCTGTCGATGAAACCAATCTACACGAGACCGGAGTGATCTCGTTTACGACGACGCACATGCGCACGATTTTCAAGCGTTTCTGCGAGTTGGTGTTGGTGGATTGCACCCACAAAACCAACAAGTAAGTACCATGTCTCGCCCAAGTTCAAACCAGGTATTGAATAGGTTTGCTAATTATTTGTCGCTTCTGCTCAGGTTCAACTATCAGCTGTGCACCTTCATGGTGATGGACGAATTTGGCCATGGTCAGGTGGTGCAACAGTCATTGTTCGAGACGAATGGCGATTGGCACACATGGAGAAGGCGCTCGACCACCTGAAGCGAGCAAACCCTGACGCCTACGACCATATTCGCGTGGTCATGGTGGACAAAGACTTGAATGAGGTGAAGATGTTGGTGCGGACGTTTCCTAACGCTTCGGTGCTACTGTGTCACTTCCATGTGGTCAAATTCCTCGCCACCGCCCAGCATAAACCAGAGTTCGGGCGTCTGTCGGCTGACGACCACAGCGTCATTTCCAACTTGGTTCACCGACTCATATACGCGTCCAGCGACGCCGATTTCTCGAACGAGAAGGTCGCATTCCTGATGGCGTGTGACCGCCTCAACTTCACCGGATTCGCAGACTACATGGACAAGAACTGGTTCAAAGAGCCTGAGCGGTGGGTGATGTGTATGCGCTCGAAGCTGCCACACCTTAAAAACCACACCAACAATCGCTTGGAGAGTTGGTTTGGTAAGTTTAAGAGCGGCGTCGACAAAAACAGCACAATGGCCCAGTGTGTCAAGTCTTTATTGAACGAGGCTCGTCGGTGCCAGCACGAGTACGAAAAGATTGTGCTCCGTCAAGGATGTTTCCACAACCCAAACTACGATCAAGAGATGTTGGGCGTGCTACGTTGTTCGACGCCGTTCGTGGCGAAGTTTGTCGAGACGCAGTACACAGCAGCTGTGAACAAGTTCGACTCGTACAAGTACGAAGTACTTGAAGACGAGAATTGCGTTATCGTCACGGGCAGCCGGGGTGACCATGTTGTGGACTTGAATAATTTCTCGTGCGACTGTGAATTTTCCCTCGCGATGCGGCTCCCTTGTCGTCACAAAATCGCGTATCGAAAGAAGATGAGCGAAGGCAAAAATGACTACGCTATAATCCCGCTGAATCGTGTTGACATGAGGTACGAGTATCGTTCAAGTATCTCCAGGTTTTTGTTGCATTACTAACGTTCGATTTTTTCGTCTAGATGGCAGCGAGAGGCGTATGATCCACCACCTGTTCAACCGTTCGTGTTCAACAAGGCCAAAAACACAGATGCCAATCTCGTCGTAATGCCACGTGATGCTCGCGAACGGTATAATGAGGCAATGCGACTACTCACGCCAATTTGCAGTGAGTTAGCTGCGATCGACGATGAGGATGATTTTCGTGCCTACATCCAGTTCCTCAAGGACCAGTTCAGAAACGTGCGCAAGCGAAAGCGTACTGGTGTTGAACAAGACAACGCAGCCTCTCTCCATATTCGATCGCTTTCTCCCGTACGCCCGAGTCTCCCGGAAGTCCTGCCAGGTTGTGAGAGTGAACCCGAGCCCGAGCTCTCTCAGGCGAACAGTCTTTGGTCGGCTGAGGTCGGCAACGTGCATCCAGCTGCAATGGAGGATGTGCACATGGAATCGCCAACGGATCTTGTCGTCGACGAGGCAATGCTGAAGAGTCCTGGAGAGAACATGGAACAACCTGGTGGAAACCTGGAAGATTCTGGCAAAGATCCTGACAGTATCCCGCTCAACTTTAACGAGAATGCGCCAAGGACCGGACGGCCGAAGACAGACCGTGCGACAATGATTGCAGAGGAGCGACAAGAGCGCGTGCGTTTTAACGCCGCAGAAGCTACGAGACGGGCGACTGGTGAGCTGACTTTGCTTGAAGTTATCGATGCTCTCGACAGAGATCGGCCTGATCTTGACGAAACCGCACGACGTCTGGCTGGCGTTCAAGTCAAGTTCAAGCAGCATGAGAAAAACAGGCCCATCTTTGATCGAATTGTTAATCCTGTGTTGAACCAAGACGCGTACTATATCCTACCACCCAGGCTTCTTCAAGCCTGTGTTGATGTTCTGCCAATGGGTACGAGGTTCGGAGAGGTGATAGATATACGAACAGCAGATGCCCAGTCAGATCAGCCCGCACCAAGACTTCGGCGGTCGCCGAGACTACTAGAAGGTGGCCGTGGCGGAGGTAACCAGCGCGTTGATGTCGTAAGAATTGCGAAGGTGGGCATTTTCTCGTGCGCCCAGATCGAGACTATGCGACGCGTGGAGATTCGCAAGAAACAAGCCAAAGAAGGGATCGCGTTTGCCAAGTGGCTCCGCCAGGAAGTTGCCAGCACCGTGCCAGTGGAGATTTAAGCGACAGTGTACGAGCTTGCGGACCAGATACTCAGCTGGTATCCTGCAACCCAGATCCCCGACCTGCCCAAGTTAGATGACTACCAAGTGTATGTGTTGTACTGGCTCCAACCACCAGCCTGGCTCAACGACGGACTTGTTGCAGCGTTTTGCGAACGTCTCCAGATCGTCCACAAAGAGATTAGGTACCCGGGCCACATCACTGTGATGTCAAGCCCAGTTCGTGACAGACCGAAGCAAGTTCCTGCTGATATTTTCGCCCAGATTTCTACCATGGCTGCTGAAGATGGCGTTACGCACGTGCTCGTGCCTGTGATTTTTGGCGCCAACCACTGGACTTGCCTATACGTTGACATGAGCCTGCGCGAGATCAAGTATTACGACTCTCTCAACCTAGCTTCGAACATGAGGACTCTAAAAAACTTTGCTGTAGACCTCTGTGACAAGCGCGACGTTCCGTTCTCTGGCTTCACCGCGGTTGGTGTCAACACACCGATCCAAACCGACGTATTCAGCTGCGGACTCTTCATCTGCCTCAAGTTTTGGCGGGAGATCGACAGAACTGTTGGCCGTGACGTCTACAAAGCTGCCACGACAACCCATCGCTTCAACATGCTTCACTTCATACTACGTGGTTCCAGACCGTAAGGAGAGTCTACCATCATGGTTAAGTTGGTAACGAAGTTGCACTTTCTTTCCCTTAATCTGTGTTGACGTCTCTACACTTCCTTGCACACTGTGCGTGTGTTCACTGTTAGCGCTCACGATCTGTATAATTCACCCCCCAAAGACCGCAAAGATGCACAGAATAGACTATGTTTTCGCCAGGTCTCGCTAAGTATCTACCAGGTTCGCTCAAGAGTTTAGGGTTTAGGGTTTAGGGTTTAGGGTTTAGGGTTTAGGGTTTAGGGTTTAGGGTTTAGGGTTTAGGGTTTAGGGTTTAGGGTTTAGGGTTTAGAGAGGCTTGAAGTGACTTGCAAAGACTTGGTCAGGGAAACTACGACCCAAAGAGTTGCTCTATTACAGATGCAGGGGCTCTTTCGACTTGATGTCTTCGTCGGTGGGCGTCTTCGTGCTGAGTGGAAAATTGAAAACTGAGGAAGACCGCCGACCTCGCCCCCGGGTGCCTACGCTAAAGTCCTACGCTAGAGTCCTACGCTTCTGGGTTCTAGGGCTGGACAGGAACTTGAGTGTTCTGGGTCTGCGTGTCTGTGCTGCTGGGGTCTTGAGACACGTGAGAATATTCGACGTCCTGGGTTGAACATTCTCGAACATTCTCGGGAATATTCTCGAATGTTCGGTCGAACGTTCTCGAACCTTCGACAAACTTTTCGACTGGGTTGGCCGAAATTTTCGTCTGGGTTTAGGGTTTAGGGTAGGGTTTGGGGTTGAGGGTCGGGGATGGGTTGTAGACAGATAGTGCACGATCCGGGCGGCCATTCTTGAATTTGCTCGCAATATGCCAAGCGTTCGCTGTTACCCTTTCGAGGGGGATCATCCCAAGCCAGCCGCTCCGTGAGCCTTCACTGCACGACCCCATACTCTGTGGCATGGTTCCAAATGAGTGGGTAGCAGCAAGGCTAAACACGTTCTCGCGCGCTGGAAGGGCACGGTCATCCGTGTCCGGGGTGGTCCAGGCTTTAATGCATGGCATCTCCCGAGCTGTTCTTGAAGTGGTCGTCGTAGATGTTGGCCCTGAACTCTGATGGACAGAGTATGTCTCGGAGGTTCCGTGGACGGCGGTAGCACACAGTGATCTTGATGTTGTGGGTTTAGGGTTTAGGGTTTAGGGTTTAGGGTTTAGGGTTTAGGGTTTAGGGTTTAGGGTTTAGGGTTTAGGGTTTAGGGTTTAGGGTTTAGGGTTTAGGGTTTAGGGTTTAGGGTTTAGGGTTTAGGGTTTAGGGTTTAGGGTTTAGGGTTTAGGGTTTAGGGTTTAGGGTTTAGGGTTTAGGGTTTAGGGTTTAGGGTTTAGGGTTTAGGGTTTAGGGTTTAGGGTTTAGGGTTTAGGGTTTAGGGTTTAGGGTTTAGGGTTTAGGGTTTAGGA